>CM060909.1:952536548-953736548 GCA_030737875.1 Allium sativum | reverse complement strand
TGGAGCATGAACTCCAATGCTTTCTCGTTCTCGGAAAACAACATCATCGGTCATCATCTTTTGCTGCTTCACCGGGATACTATCCTCGGGGTTGCTACATTCCCCTACCTCGAGGTGTTGTTTGGCCGCATTGACGTATTGATCCAATGCTTTGGAACTGTGCCCGGCGAGATAAAGTCCTCCGATCATGGTATTAATAACAATATTCTTTCCTTTTTGCTGGGCAGTCGGCCTAGCAGCAAGTTGATTCTGGTTCTGATTCGGGGCCTGCACTGCTTGCCCCCTGTCCCTGGGCGTTACTCTGTATTCATCTAACTTTCCTTCTCGAAGCAGCCTTTCGACTACATCCCTTAGGTGACGACATTCATTCGTCGAATGGCCATGAATCTGATGAAAGAGACAAAACTTCCCTGTTTCACGCTCTTTCTCTGTTGACTCTCTGGGAGGTGGCCTCTTATTCTGGAGAACTTCATACGCATCCATGAAGATATTTTCCAGAGTATCATTTATTGGTGTATAACTTTCAAAGGCCCTGGGACGAGTCCTTCTCTGGGAGTCGTTCCCTCGGTTCCTCTTCCGGTTGTTGCCATTACCATTATTATTGTTGTTACCTGGCTGACGACCACCCTGATTTTGATTTCCGACATTTACTTCAACTTTCCCCGAGCTGTCTCCTGTCTGTTTAATGGCGACATTGCTCTGGATTTCCTCCTTATCAGTTGTTTTTGCCTTTCGGTTAGCATATACTTCTTCCCGTCGTAAGTATACGCTAGCCTTCTCGTAGAATAATTCTCTAGTATGGGGTGGCTTGCCTGCCAGGTATCTCCCGAATTCGGTGTCTTTATCTACTCCGTCAATCAATGCTACAACAACGGTTGGTTCATGGGGATCTTTAACTTCAGTAGCGGCCAGATTGAAACGATCTAGGTATGCCTTCAAACTTTCGCCTGGTCGCTGCTTGACGAGGAACAAGTCAATCACACTTTTTGTTTTCTGTGCATAGATACGGAATTGTTCTACGAACTTCTCGCTTAACTCCCTGAAGCTAGAAATCGATCTCGCGGGCAAGCGAGTGAACCATAGCAATGCTACATCCTCCAAGAATATGGGAAACGCTTTACACTTGACAGCGTCAGAAGCTGCAGCGGCGGTCATTGACCAAGAATACCTCATCAGATGCTGGACGGGATCAGATCTGCCTGCGTATCGGTTCATTTGTGGCATGTTGAAACGCCTTGGAAAAGTCGCATCCAAAATGTCGTCAGTGAAAGGGGTGTGACTGCGGTCAATTCCCCAATCTTCGTTCCGTTGTCCACGGCTGTCTGCCAGAATCTGATGGATCATGGCTGCAACATTCGCACTGGTCAGCGGAGGTTCAGGGTCAGTGCCTCTGGTTCGGCGGGGTTCTCTGACCTCTCTTCTGGGAGGAATCACAAAATCCGGGGCTCGGATAGGGCTCCGTTGCCCCCTGTTACCATGAGCATGTGCGCGACGACGGGGCTGAGGAATTCTGTTATGCACAGGACTGTCCACATCTCGAGTCCTGGAAGTTGTGGCTTGATCGTTGATATTACGGTTTGAGGGCCCCGCCCTCAAGGCTTCTTCTTCTTGTGATGGCAGGGTTCCGAACCGAAGCTGCTCTATGTTTTCGGCTCTCTCATACGGTCGTCGCGGAGGTCTTGGCGATTCCTCAGACGAAGAAGAATATCCCGGAGTGGGTGAACGAACCGGCGGCGTTCTTTGCCTTGCGAGTTCATCAAGCCTTCTATCCATAGCCGTCAAATTTTGTCGCAGGACGGAACTTTCCTGCCTTTGGGCAGCCAATTCATCAAACAATCTATCCCACATTTCGGCGAAGCGAGAGAGATCCCCCTCAGTGACAGGAGCAGCAGGATCATATTGGTAATCGTCACTCTCTCTTATGCGCAAAGAGCTTGAGTCGGGTCGAGCAGAGGGGCCAGGACGGTAGGAGCGGGCCATAGGCTCCTTTTCAGGTCGAGTTGTAGTCTGATCATCAATTCGGATAGCTGCGGTTCGGGGATGGCGACTCGCTGCGCCCCCCTGAGGTCGATTCGCGGTCGTGGTACGCGGAGGATGCGAGGCGTTACCTCGGGATCGAGTAACAACCCCTTCAGCGGTCCAGATCGTTTCGTTCTCATCAACTCGGAGCGTGGTGTCTTCATCGGATCGGATCGCCCCCTGCGCTTCGCGATCCAGAGTTTCTTCATTGCCCAGCTCGTGCACACTCTCTTCAATCGTTTCGTTGGTCTGTGAAGCTCGCACTTCCTTAGATCTTTTTCCAGCCATGATATCCGAATCGCTGGAATCTTCAAAGAACTGAATAGTTAAACTTTAGGACTGATTTCTCAGTGAAAGCACCAAAATGTTAGATCAAAATTTGGACCTAACACCCAAATTGTTCTGAAGCTTATAGAATTTCAACTGAAGAATGAGAAAAAAGGAAATAACACACAGAATTTATAGTGGTTCGGCGTTAACGAGCCTACGTCCACTTTATATATTATTGATTATACTTTGAAAGCTAATACAATCAAGGATTTCTCTCAATATCTAGGTATTTTGACAACAATGGCGGATTCAGTACTCAATATTGCCCAAAAGGATCCCAAAAAATGCCAAGCTCCGGGCTATTTATAGCTGATTTTGTCAGGCGGGTCGTGGTTACACGTGGCACGAATCCCGAGAACATCGGATCGCATCGCCACCGTTGAGGAAATAGTCAAATTAGCCGTTGCGGACAGGTGTCGCGATCTGCTTGAAAATCGGATCGTGCAGATGGGGGGAATCGGTCCAGATGACGGTTAGGGACACGTGTCGCCAGATCCGCACGTCTCGGATCGCTGAAGACTAGCTCACGCTTGAACGGGTCAGAGGGTTCGCCACGCACCAGGGGATCGGATCGATCAATGCTAGGCAACAACATATGCATGGATCGGATCGCATAGGGATGTCGTTTCGCTGGTGAAATAGGAGTGATCCGCCGAGACGCGATCCGATGGTGGGCGAGTCGTTAGCGTGCGATCCGTCAATGGGCGAGTCGGTAGCGTGCGATCCATTCCTTCACATTCTTAGAGAACGTGATCTCATGCTTTCTTCTTATGAATGATCCTGGGTGGCTTGGTCAAAAAGCGAGCCAACAGATTTGAAATAAGCAGTGTTTATAAGTTATTTCTTATATGTTGTTCTTTTTCTGTTTATTCAGTTTAAAGCTAATATATGTTCATGTATACATTTATCTTCCCTGTCCCCTTTCTGTCTTTTATTTATTTATAGTCTTTTATATGCCTTTTTATTTAGTTTGAGATCTGTTTTCTCTTTTTTCCTTTTTATTTATGCTGAGCCTAGGCCATCGAGAGCCTAGGTCATTTCCATTGAATTGCGTATAATTGGAATAACTTGTATTAACGGTAAAATGGAGAAATTTGGGCATATTATAACTTGAGGACCTTTTGAATGTAAAATTGGGGTAATTGCAAAAGGGAAGATCATGCAAATATGTTAATCTGAATAAATTGAACTTAATTTAAAAATTAAGTAGGACATGTTAATGGAAAATATGAGGATCAGATGTAATTAAGTAAAACGAGTTACTATAATATATATGTATATATATACACATCTGAGAAGATGCTTATTTTGTGAGGGGGTTGTACATAGAATAACATTTATATAAAATGTCATTTACAACCATGCTTATTAATGATTTTAAACCTGCTAAGTTAAACCAGTTAATTAATAAGTTAAGTCCTGCTATTTGTATCCGGTTTTGGGACCCTTAAAATCCTAGTTCGGGGAACAAGCTTAGGGGGTAGCTTGTGTCAATCTTGTTGTGTGGAACCCGTATCAGTCAGTATCCCTGTTGGCATATTAGGAGGGGCCTCACACTAGGTAGGGGAAAGGGCATGCTTTACTGATCTGGATTGTAAGACGATCAAAGATGGAAGGTGGGTACGGGCGCATCCCAACGAAGTCATGAGCATGCATGGGTCTGGTTGGGGGAAACTAAGTCGTTGTAACAACAACAGATAGGTATGTGTCCTATAAGTCATCGGGTCAGGGACTGATACACCCTACTGTCGGGGATGACACAAGATATTTATGTAGTAGGGAGCATATTGCATGGGTAGTAATTAGGGTAAAAACTAACCTTGATATACTGGTAGTTGGAGCAGAAACTTGCTCTTAGGATATAAATGAGAAGCTTACTTGATCTATACCTTGCCTTTTTATCTCATTTACTTTGTACTTGTATATTTTACTGTACTTTCTTATCCAGTATTATTTATCTGTCTTGATACCTCTTATCTTATGCTTATGCTAAAAAAACACTGGAACTCGCTAGACTTTATGTCTGACCTATTTTATTTTTCCTTCTCTCTCTTCCTTTCCCCTCCCCCATTAGGTTCTCAGGGTGGTAGTGTTCAACAATGACCGTGATTTCTTTCAGGTTGGACTTGGATTTCTGACTCTTGTATTGCTTTGAATTTTGTTCTACCTTTTTATGGCTTTTGAGGAGGGATATGCTTTTAAGGTTTTGTACTTTGATGGTTTGTGACATGGGACAGATGGTTTTGACTGTGGTTTTTGGTATATGAAAAATGTAATAATGTGATGTTGTAATTGGGCTTGAAATGATGTTGGTTTTTAATAATAATAAAAGTTAGTTTTTTTCTGCTACATTTTCTATTATGTCTTGTGAATTTTTGGTTACTGTATACTTATTGCGCTTCATAGAACTTAATGCATCCTCATATGGGTGATATTATGGGACGTGTGGTGTTACACTCATGAAATTAACTTAATTATGTATTAAGTAGACATGCCATAAGAAAACATGAGAATTGGGGGAGGATATATTAATTATACATTAAGTAAAGCATGTTATTGTAACTTGTAAACATGTAATTGGATAATAAATGATATGGGGATAAAAATGGGTTATAGATTACTTTCGTTAATTACAATCCGCTGAAAAAAGGTTGTAGATTACTTTCTTTAAATACAATCTAAGAAATAACATGTTATGTCACTGGGCTTATTAATGAACTTAAAACGGGTTAAATTACTGGATTAATAAACGAGAGGGGTTCATTCCTTATAAATATAAGGGGCTCAGAGAAAACCTTGTAACTTGAATAAAAAGCTAATATGTGGTTAATCAAGTTAATTGGCAATCTGGTAAGATAAGACAAGTGCGTGATTAAAAGATTAGACGTAAAATCTAATTACCACACCAGAAAAGACCTTTGGTAGCGTTTGAAAAACGCTACCAAAACTTTTGATAGCGTTTTAATGAACGCTATTACAGGTCCCGCAATTAAAAGTCAAAAAAAATTGGTTGTGTTTTGATAAACGCTACGATATGGTTAGCGTAGTTGCGTTTTCCAAACGCTACTGAAGGTCTGTAAGTGGGTAACGTTTTGCTTTTCTGTAGCGTTTATTTTGTGCCACTAAAAATTCAGATGGTATGTTACATTTGTTTCTGTAGCGTTTCTAAATCGCTACTAAAAGGTAATTTTGTTTTATAAATATTTTAAATGCTATTATATACTATTAATAGCTTATATTATTTCCAACAAATAATTGTATAAGTCATTAAAATCAGCAACGATCGTATAAATGTCTAATTCAAAACAACAATCAATTAATCATATATTCATAATATTCAAATAACTGAGAACACATTAGTCATATATAAGTATTTTTCATAACCATTTAGATTATAGTTATTTAACAATCAGCAAATTCACATACCACAAGCATTCAGAAAGAAATTTACACAATAAGTACTAACAAATACCACAATACATAGAACAATTAAAGTCATGTCCATTGTTACTGATGGTCTTCACTCCAGAAAAGCTAATTACCTGTCGAAAATATTAATTAGTTATTATTAAAACAAGTACATAAACAATATTAATAAAACTCGACCATGAATAGTGTAGTCCATTGCAAAATTCAGATCTACACATAAACAATATTAACTTTGCATTCCTTTCACTTCACACAAACTCTACCTACATTTCATACTACACTCATCTCTGCCTAAGCCAACGTAAGTAGCAACCCAACCCCGCACATTACCCTCACCACAACATGACTATTGACCTGCATCACAATATGACCAATACAAGTTGCTACAGGAATGCACATCCCTTTGCATCAAAACATGAAAATTTTAGTTTTGCTGCTCTTTAATAACCTCTGCCTTATCCCGTGGTCCCTTACACTAGTAGCGGTTAATCACTCATTACATCTAATAGTAAATGATTTTGGTGCACTTTATTTTTGTCATGTGCAAATGGTTTCCAATGCACTTCGTTTTTGATGGAACTTGTTTTTATCTCACTATGAATAGCATTATATGGATTATAACTTAGTTTTACAGTATTTTTTGATCCTAAGTTAAAACTGAGATGCAGTTGCAAATAGGCTTTACAACCAAAATTGCGATTTGCAACTAAGTTATAATACTTACCTGCAAAACCACAGTTTTGTGCTCCTGGCTATAAGTGCAACTCATCTTTGACTTAATTAATTTATTAACCCAGTTAACTTCATTAATTTATTATAATAATTAACAATAACAACATATATTATAATTATTATTAGAACTCAATTAACTTAATTATATTATTATAATTACTACAAATTTTGTTAATTTTTATAAACTTAATTAATCATCGTCATTATTTATAAAAAAAATTAAAATTAGTTATTATATTATTATTTATAAAATTTTATTAACTTAAGCTTAGTTAATTTTATAAAACATGTTTATATTTAACATAACTTGACTACTTCTATAAAACTAGTTAAACAAACATGAAACATGGGTTATGAAAATAGTGTTCATTGACAAAATTATTTCCAATAGTGATTACATATGTAAATAATATGCCAAGAATTGAACTTAATTGATACAATATTTCCTTTTAGTTATAGCAAATGTAACAAAATGAACTGAAAATTTTAGATATATGTAAATAATGGGGGTTTTTACCCTCAAGGACAAAAGAAACAAAAAATTGTTCCATAAGAACAAGAGGCAAAATTTTATCCTCAAGGACAAAATTTAGTGAAAATGGAGGAATTCGGGGACTCACTATAATTCCTCCTTTTACATTAAAACTTGTCCTTATGGACAAAATTTTGCCCCCTTGTTCTTATGGAACAATTTTTTGTTCATTTAGGGTATTTTCCTGTAAATGTAAATAATATGCCAAGAATTGAACTTAACTGATGCAATATTTCCTTTTAGTTATAGCTAATGTAACAAAATGAATTGAAAATTTTAGATACATGTACCTTAAATGGAGCAATGACAACTGAGAATAAGTTCATGAATGATCCCATGGTGAGTATATTATGAGTGGTTGTATTGTTTGATGATTTTCTCAAAATGATCCCATTAGTTTCCGGCTCCAACTTTGGTTCCAATCTCATTTCAACTTAATTTAGTACCTAACATTGAAAATATACTATATACTTACGTCATGTATTCAAGAATAACATGGAAATATGGAAGCAAAATGGGAGAAAAATTTTGTTTTCTAAAAATTTCACTGATCCAAGTGGACTGATGTTAACATTAATCGTTAACAAATTAAATTTGATGCCATCTTAAAACTGTTGTGCACAAATTTAAACTCCTACACAAATTAGAATCGGTCTGTCAACCAATACAACTTTACAACTATCCTAAAAGAGACAGGGATGCTAGAAAATTAGTATGGTCATTGGACCCAATTTTTTCCATCCACTTGTCACTTAAGCACCTCAAAAAGGAAACTAAAACAAAGCAAACATCCACAAAATATATTAAACAACTATTCATAGATTATGAGGTCATGATTGGGTTAATGGAGTTGTATATTTGGTGGTCAGAGTGCTGAAGTGGAAAGTGGTTGGGCTAATGGAGTCCAATGACATTAGCAAAAACAAAAGAAAAGCACAATTACTCTAATGCACAGAAACAAAAAGAGATGCGCAACGAGGACGATGAAGGAAAATGAAGTTGAAGAAAGAAGAATTATAAAACAGAACATATTATGACAACGTAATTTCTCTAAGTCCAGTAATAACAGCAGAACAACAGAAAAGCACAATGACTCTAAGATGTACAGAAACAAAAAAGGATGCATTGAAAAATAGAATGAATATGTAATAAAACGTTTGAATTTCAGTACATGTCATGACGCATGAAGTAAAAATGGAGCAAAATTGACAATGAATCGTGGTAGCCTGGGGAAAGTGTAATATCTGGCTCTGCCTATAACTTTGTTTTATTCTATTTACTGCAATATGTAACAATACATCCTGCCTATAACTATTTTTAATGGTACATTGCATCACTTAAACTGTTCGAGTGGAGCTTATACATCCATAGAAACTAATATATGGTTGGATCGAGTCTTCTCCTACAACTATGATATACAGAGCATAGCTGGTAGTTAACTTGAGAAGAGTTGGAATATGTTAGATGTCAGTTTGCAACGCACAATGCATATTTGCTGGTCAATTTTGACACAATATAACATTTATGTATTGTAACCACTCAATTAGCCATTGTCACTGATGATATAACATTCCCGTTAGTTAAACAGGCAACCAGTAGAATTGGACCCAAAAAAAGGCTAATACTGAAATCGTGCAAGATGTGACATATCATCAGAGCATGAAACTTTGGCTAATAAGCATAAATATATGTAGCAGTGCAAATTAAAAGATTAAAAGGAGGCATAAAGAAGGTACCTGTTAGACTGAAGGGTGACACAATGCAGCATGCGCTGCTACTTTCTGAAGATTAGGGCCAGTACCACCCAAAAGGACAGAAACCGAATTTTCTTTGCTTATAGATCCTACAGCTGCTACTACACTTAAGGATGATGGTTTGACAACTCCACCCTCATGTTCTGCAAGCACCAATGTACTTATCTGCTACGGTTTTATTTTTGATACCGTAAACATAACAATAGTTGCGCAGTAGTATTACATACGTAGCAATCAATAGAAACTATTACAAGTAAGATTGCATAAATAGACCTTAAAATTTGATTTGGTTCACACAGCATTACAGTGTCAGATAAGTATTACCTGAAATTGCATTTAGCATAGTTTGAACTACCACTGATCTGAAACTGTCGAAGTAAATTTCTCACTAATCGGTGCAAGAGACAGAGATATGTAATAAAATGTTGTCTGAAATGCAATGCAACTTTTGGCGAAATGCAATGTAGTAAGAACTGAACTTATGAAATAGAACATGTATGAACAGAAGGTGAAATGTAAAGACACTGAACTGAAATAGGATGTTTTGTTTTAGCAAATGAAAACGTATATGAACTGTGAACTAAGACAAGAATAGAATGTGTAGGATGTGAAGAGCAGCTGATTTTTCTTTTTTTAATAACTGATGCAAGAGAACAATGTTTTTTTCAAAAAGGAGCACACACAAATGAAATGGAAAGAAGACGAAGTGAAATGCAAACAGATTCAGCATTGGTGCAATTTTAAGTTGTTCCCAACCTTTTCTTTTGAGAATTTCTCTTACTGCATTTTAAAACTAAGTCAAAAGGATTCTTCTTTTTCTTGATTTTTTTTCTCCCTTAAAAAAAGCTTTTCTTGGAACACTTTCAGAATGCACTGGAATGACAACAGATGGATCATTGCAATGTGTTTTGAAACAGGTTTGGATTTGTTATGATCGAATATTTCAAGAAATATTGCATAGGGTAATCCAAATATGCAAAGACAACATACATTTTACCATTGGCCACCACCACAACTACAATACAATCTTGATTTATCGCTACAATGGTGGTAGGAAAAAGTAAACTGGATGATGTCCTTATACTAATCCTAAATTGACCGATTCAGTCTCAATTTACTAGCATTAAAGTAGCTTCCCACAAAACATATTGCAATTCATATACTTCTCTATTATGAGTAATTTAAATTTATACGAAGATGGTCCATCTGAAATGAATAGAGCGAGTTTTTAATCAGAAAACCATGATCAGAGGAGATATTCAATTGGAGTATTAAATGGAGAAAGTGATCACATACCGTCGATAGTAAACAAAGTGCTGCCCAAACCATAAAATATTTGTAAGAAAAAGTTGTAGCATGTATAACAAAATGCACATTTTCATACTGTAATGTTAATCAACATGCTGAAAAAAGTAAAGCCAAATGATAGAGAAATTTCCCTTACAATTTACTTGTAGCCACAGCAGTCTCATTTGAACTTGGAGCAATTACAAGCGATAGTTCCCAGCCAGTGACCCCATCTGCTGAAAAATTAGTTGGTGCTGGGTTTGATGCATCTTCTGTAATATTCAAATGAATGAATCAAGGTTAAGTAATTGCATTAATTTATCAACGTAAGGCAGTCCACAAAACAAACTTACCAACAGGAACAATTGCAAGTTCCATAGCATTTTTAATTTCCAGTTCCACTGCATCTGGATTTATTTCATTTAACCCCTAACAGATAAGATCAAATAGCAGCTTATAAGGAACAAGCATACAAAATTTCAAGCTGTTTTGTGGATGTATTCATGAGTAAACTTTCAGTAGCAGCAATGCTCTTTGGTAAATTATATATATTTGAAAAACCTTTAAAGAACAACTCATAAATTCAATGCATAAACATAGAGAGGTTACTTACCAGCAAATCAATTTCTTTACTAACACTTTTACTGGTTTAGGAGGTGGCATTGGTGCTTCAGGTATCCCTTTCCTAACTACTTCGACAGTTTTTGTATACTCTATCGCCAATACAACTTTCGGTACTTCATATCATGTTGTTCAAGTTGTTCTTGTTGCTTCCTTTCAAGTTTGAACTTCAAATACCAGTCAACCTTTAGTATTGGAGACATGATTATCGATTTGTTTGTTGCTTTGTCTGTTGGAATCAACTGCTGAATTGGTTGATGGATGACATGTAATTTAGCTGGTATATCAAAAACTGATAGAAAACAGATATAGGAAGTGGAATAAAATGTACTTGTATATATATATATATATATATATTATACAAACAAGGTAGTGTATAATATATCCATATGCATGGTAGGTATTCATAGCAACTGCTTGTTCACTTTGGTTTGCTTCCAACACTAATGTGTCAAGTCATATAACAGAAACATTTTTCGCAATTGTTAGAGGTTAGCATATCATTATCATCACTATATAAGAATTGTTATAATATATCCAATCTGAAGTGATAGTATGTATAAGAAAAAAATGAAATGTATCAATTATAGGAAGCAAATGCAAGCGACCATTGTGTGTTTTGATGTGTTTGTCCCATAAGTTACCATGTGACTTCTCCAGTAATATAATTTGCATGTAATCAATCATGGTTATGAAAATAGTAATTTAATGGCTAAAGGATGACTTATACTGATAATACACTATAATAGGTATATCAATTCTCATAACTAAGTCACTATTACAAGTGAGAGGAAGGAAGTTGAAGTTTGATATAGCTTGTAATTATTATTTTTCTCAATAAATTGAGTATAACGTATCCTTACTATTCCGCATTTACAGTAGGGTACAACAACAAGTCTAAATGCAAATGGTACAAGCCCTAACTATGGCAAAAATATTTCAATTAAACAAATGCCACTGAATCGATCAAAGTGCTAACCATTACTGTATAAATATCACTCAAGGCAGAGAGATTCCAATGCTTTAGTTACCGGTTTCATATCAAAACAAAGCTCTAAGGGAAAAAGAAAAACAGTCGTTGCTGCAGTAGAAGGACTCACTGCAGCCATGTATCTAACATATAATAACCAGAGGCAGACGCTGAGGGCCCGAACTCAAAGAAACTACCATGTAACTCATCACATGTTCAGACTTCGGTAAAATGGAAGTTGCATCATTATGAGCTCCAGCAAAAATGAAGCACTGAGTGAATACTTAACTTCTTGAAGAAAACTCGATAGATTTCTTATCCCCACATAAAATGAGAAGGGCACTCCTAATGTAACATGTGGGGGGCAGTCTATGCTTACAATTAAAGGAGGTTTCTCCACGCTAATGGTAGGTAACATTTCTTTTGTTAGAACGCAAGACCCTAAGTATTTCCTATACTTCTGTTCCAAGACAGATGAACGGAGCCCACGGTTAGATTTTGCAACTCAACTTTAGGAACTACTGAGAAAATCTTTTTAAATTCTTCGCCGGGATTCAGAAGAGCTGGTTCAGCAGGAGATCCACCACTAACCAAACAAGAACACTCCATATTTCCTTCTGCTTTTTCAATGAAATGGATGTTAAAAATAGGGAACCTCGGTGCAATTTCTTGCACACACGATTAATACGCTCTTTTCATTTAACGGTAGGGAACCTCGATGCTCTAGCTAGTTATAACTACTAGGGTTGTCAATGGATATCCGAAAAATCCGAAATCCGTCCGCATCCGCATCTAAAAAGCGGATAAATATCCGATATCGGGTAAAGCAGATGCGGATGTGGCATATCCGCATCCGAAAATTATCCGTTCGCTTTTTTTCACGATTATAGCTTAAATTATATGTATTTTAACATAATTAAGTATACTAATTTATTATTTTGCAAAATTGAAAGTCAACAAAATGCACGCATATTGCTCAAAATTATATATTATCATCATATTTATTTATTTTTAGCACTTTAGTCATCAATTGAGTTGAAAAAGCTTAATATTAAGCTAAAAAAAAAATTCATTTATGTTCATTGATTTATCGACTGTTGGCGGAGTGGATAAGTATCCGCGTCCATATCCACGGATACGGATATCCGATATCCGAAAATGGTTTCGGATGCGGATATGGCACTAGGGCTGTTATGGTAATGGTTACCGTTACCGTTTGGCAAATACCGTTACCGTACCTTTTACTGGTAAACCAGAATTGTTTACCGTTACCGTTACCGATCGACTGGTATACCGCCGACTGGTATACCGATAATCTGGTAACCGTTACACTGGTAATGGTAAATTACCGTTTGTCGATCAAAATTTATAGCTTAACGTATTTTTTTTGTACATCATGCATTTTTATTATACTATGTGTGGTGTTAGTTTATAAAAAACATAAATGAAAAAGAAAATAAGCGTATCCGGAATTATTTCATCTGATTATTAAACTAAATATAACCATTTATTTGGTTCTACGTGCATGTAATAAAGCATATCAGATGAGTATACTTATGTTTTGAATTAATCGGTAAAATTACCGTTACCGCTGGTATTGAAGAAACGTTACCGATAATTTACCGTTAAAAATGGTAAATTTACCGTTACCATACCGTTTTAACTGGTATACCGATTTCAACCAAAAATGATTACCGATCGACTGGTAATGGTATGGTAATGGTAAATTTACCGTTACCGTAACAGCCCTATATGGCACTATCCGCATCCGAAAGTATCCGTTGACAGCCTTAACTACTATAACCCTGTGTTATTTTTTCCCTTTGTACAAAACCCATAATCGATTAATGATTATCCCTTAAACAATGATATATCAGTCCTAGGGCCAACTCAATTTAAACATAAAAATTTAGTGTTAAAATATTTTCCATCACTACCTCAATTTATTTGTTAATATTTGAACAATGGCGCTGATATGAAACAATATTTTAATAAGGGAAGCCATGAGAAAATGAATGAAACTGATGATTTCTGATCATAGTGTTTTACCATTTTTATGATGATACCCGACTTGTTCTCCTTTTCTTTGGTGCTGTAATTTGATAAGATATTGAACTGGGTTACCTACTGAATATTGAATTGGCTATATAAAGATATCTAGTGGAACCCATCAGAGCCTTATGTTCCCCATTACACATATTCAATGTGAATAAGCACGTGAAATTTCATTTAGGTCAAAAATTCATTTTGTGTTTTACTAATCAGAAACTAGACATAGGCAATAAAATTCATATTGCATACAAGCCTTTCAAACGTGGATCACTGTTTTGATATCTTAATTGTTGGCACATTCATAGATGCTCTGTATACAAGACTTTAACATTTCAACTTAATCTGCGGCTGCATATATAAATTAAAAGTTCTAAACTAATTAACCAAACAAAAAATTCCAAAACAGTCAGGAAAATGTGTTAAATCTGCTCCTAAAAGAAACATAAGGAACACATTTAAAACCAAATGATAGCGCTAACAAAGAAAAGTTTTCCTATACAAAAGATGTAAATAATTTACTTCTAAAGCATCTGAATTATCACGATATTACATAGGAAACATTGAAGCAAGAACTGGGCATGAATCAGTCTTAGTGAATATCTTAATATACCCAATGTTCATTTAATTCATAAAAAAGTTGTAAAATAAAATCATAGAATTATGTAATCATTTTGCTAACTTAGGAAAAATGATGAGGAAGAGGATGTGCTTGCAATAAGTGTTCAGAGGGCTTGCCACATACTCACTGTACATGATGAAACATGCCTATGTTGGCATGCCTCTAAAACTTACTGTGCTTTAGTGGCTTAATATGTCTATGTGGCTTAAAGAGATACTTTTTCCATTGTTGAAATGAAAAATGTCTACTCGGTTATGAACAGCAACTCAGAATTATGGACAGCTAGCAAAACTGATTTAAAGCTAACTTCATACCTTCATGATGTAGATTATATACGTCTTCAACTATGTAAATCTTTATGATAATCAATAACTCAATACCTGCATACATGACATAACAAATTTTATGAGATAAATACTTAAGACCCGAAAAAGAAAAATGCATTGTTTTTTATCCGTAAAAACTGTATTTTTATAAGAAGAATATATGCGGGTACTCAATATTTGTATTTCAGAGTGTATGATTAATGTTCGAAGTCTGGCTGCTCGCATATTGACATGAATCCTGATTTGGTGGTATGATACGAAGTCGGAAAAAAAGACGGTGAATAATTTTAATTTAAATATACAGTTCGAACTGTACTGGATGAATCGTTAACCATTGCCAGCAAATATGGAAAGTGTAACAGATTACCACATAGGGAACAATATATATCTCGAAAAAGATTGGTAGTATTTGTAATAATTATGTAAGCTATTTCACTGTCATAGCGAGATAAGTTATATGAATTGATTAAAGCCAGAATGGGATAAAATTTCAAAATCAAAATTAGAATGTCATGTAGTTAGTTAAGTATGAAATTAAATTCGTAAGACAACCCATATAGGTTAGTGGTTAAACAGAGAGGAATGTTGAAAGAAAACTAAACTAAAGTTAACGCAGGGCAGTCGGGTCAGGGGTACGCTAACTTTAGATTTCACCATGCACAGAAATGAAATAGAGCAGCCACTAATAGGTAATTTCAATAACCCAGCAGAATTTTCTCATTATATTCTGCTTAAAGTGACAGTTTTAAAGTCCTTATCAAGACTATAATTTCAATAACGTAGCAAAATTCAGGGGTACATAGCAAAATTGAATCACGGTTCTAATTCTCTGTTTTATGATATGTTATGAGGTTGCATTGTAAAACCAACTAGACTTTAGCATTGGGGATCAAGGTAAAACTGAAATAAGTTCTGGATCAGTTTTTACATTATGTGCTAAGATGACAGTGCAAACATGATTTTAAAAAAGTGTCAGGGCACAAAGCAAAACCGAACAAAAGTCATACTTCTTTGCTCATACGCAGGATCAAGCCCAAAACCTACTTCTCTATTGTTATTTTCTCTACTTATACGGTAGTTTAAACTCGAATAGACTATAATATTCGGGCACGAAATAAATCTGTACTAAGTTCCTGTTTTGTTTGTAGCAACTTTAAATGGAACTTCTTAACCAAACTTGCAAAAACAAAATCTGTGAATATATATCTCAGCAAGATGATGAAAGACAAGCCATTGAAAATGCAACAGCTTGATATGTCTATGAAAATGCAATAACTTGATAAGTCTATTAAAATGCAACTGTTTAATATGTCAAACAAACTTGCAAAAATTAAGCACTTCTCAATGCAACTGGATATTGAGGATAAGAATAGAAAATAAAATGGAACAGGATATGAAATGAACAGGATATAAAATGGAACGTGACAAAGGCATAAGAATGCATGGAAGGTTACAGGAAGATCAAAATAATTAGTGAAATTGCACGATATAAAATGAACTACATAAAAGCAACCCAAACTGCTTTTAAATTTATAAAATGAATGAAATACTGGCATTAATAACATGAATAGGGACAACAACTAAACAAACACAGTTAGGGGCGTATTTCACTAATTAGGAATGGAGCAAGCATAAAATTAGGGAAATTATCCATACTCACTTCCAATTGTCAAAAATCTATTTTCAAATATCAGAAGCCTGTTTCAGATCACAAAATTTGACTTTCAAACTATGAATTGCTCAAGTTCAAATGACTTCAAATTCCAAAATCAAATTTTGAATTTTACCATTACAATAAAAGAGCTTACAGTAGAGGAGACGAGTTCACAGCAACTACATTCAGGTTGAAAAGGATAGATCCTATGTACCAATAAGAACCCTAAATAAATTTGTGTACAACGAAAAAAATGTATCGATTATTACAAATAATGTATCAGTTAGATAACGTACAAATAAGAACAATAAGAACAAATCGTTGGGAGTAGATCTATGAAAAGAAGGCGGCTATTGACGAAGTGAAGGGCCAAAGGCAAAGCTGATTCAAAGAAGTAAAGGGCCAAATGCAAAGCCGATTCAATGAGTGGAGGGGAAAGGTTCAACAACATTGCTAAAATTGATGAAAGTGCAAGTGAATGTGGTAGGAGGGAAATTTTGGTAGAATTAGGGAAAAAACATGGGTCTGGGAGGGAAATTGAAAGCGGTGGAGGGAAAGGGAAGAAATACACATGACACACGGAGAAAAAAAATGGTAAAGGCGGTAATAGTTGCGGATGCACCGTAAACGCAGCCAATTATTGCAGAAATTTACATGTTTTAGTATGATGCGCTTGGACCAGTCCGCACGTAAGAAGGCGAATAACCCAATGTGGTAGATCATCGTGGTGTCTCGAGTAACGAGAGGAGCATGTCCATCTGATTATTCTGCCTGGTTATTCCGTCTGGTTGCTATGCGAGACTGGAGGGAAGTACGAGGCTTTTGAGGGACGTGGTAGGATACTCTGTGGTGGTGCATGCTCAGGATGTACTCGTAGAGGTTTTGTCTGCGCGGTACACGTACCCAGTGAGTATACATTGACTGCAACTGTAGTTTGACAATCAAAAGACTGTGGCGGATGACATTGGGTGATTCTGCGATTTGCCTCGGAAGAGGCGGGTTAGGTCCAGTACAAGATAGTAATCGTCGATTGCCTGTCATCGACAGTCAGTGGGACACGAAAAGTCTAGACCTAAACCTAGAGACCATCAATCTTTCAATATCGAGATGTTAGTTACAGGATACACCAAATTGGATGTCAGATTGTTTGCTAGGGGCACGTCACTTAGCTTTTAATGTAGTCTTTCGTTAGTTGAGGGTGGGGTCATGGTAGGACCAGAGCCACCGTGAAAATGCAGACCATACTCTAGATATCTGTATTGTAGGCCTAATAAGGCAGACCTTTACAGATATGGAAAATCTCCCGACCAAGTTTCATGCATTGGATGCAACCCTATTACGGGACTCAGGAGACAGTAGACAGTACATTCGTGTGAGGATCTAGATACACGCACTGGGTGGTGCATTGTAGACAGTAGGTCATTACTCCGTGTTGAGACCTAATTCGACCGAGAAGTTCAGATATGACGATCTGTACGCTTACGTGGTATAGCGATTATGATTCTATGTGATTACGTGGTGTAATGATTTGGATTTGCGTACGTCGTTCGGCGTAGGATACGCTTCCGTAGCATGACGGTGGAGATCGTGCGAGGAGGATACTATGGGGAGTACCTTAAGATGTAGGGTATAGCTACATGTATACTATATTAGGTTAATTTACTGGCAAGTAGATGTGAGTGTAAAGCCTCGAGTGATGTTAACCCAAATAACCTAATGAATAAGAAAACATTAACTGAACGGTGTAGGGTTATTTCAGAATGTATAATTTTTCCATTCACCAGAACTTTGTGTTATGACCCCCTCCTCATAACACACTCGCAGGTTAGGTTTATGGCAGAGACCTGATAGCTTTGGATATTAGTTAGACAATATTATTATTTCGGTAAGGCTATATTTTATTATATTATATTCATTCCGCTGTGAAATGTTTACCGAGTTTTGATATATTTATTATCTCTTTCTTTTCTGCAGGATACAAGACAAACCGACTCGAGCTTCGATAGATTGAGATTTAAAAAAAAAATCGGTCTGTCGAAATTCGGGTTGTTACATTATAGCTACAATGCTTCACATTTCTTAGTATGACCCTACTTTGGGGAATTTTACAAGGTGTGGGGTTTCTCAGAAATAAAATAAAATAGAAGGAGGAGAGGATTAAGAAGCTAACCTTTTTCAGATTTAGATCTAAATAGAGAGCAGAGCTAAGAAGTAGGGGGGAAAATAGCTATAGAAAATGTGAGTTGTGAGTGTGGATTTAGGGCTCTATATATAGATGCCAAATGTGTGGGAACCTTAAGATCTAAACAATGAAATCAGAATCATTCATGACATCAAATCCTAAAGAAATTAAACTAATAAGCTAGCTGCCACCATTTTTGTTCATGTAGCTGTTAGCCTTCCCTTATAGGGCATTCGACCTGATGGTCAACCCCTATAAGGGTAGGGCAGTAAACCGTCCTTCTATTATGGGGGTTGTAATGTCCCATATTTTTAGTGGTTAGATATTAAAATTATTTTATTATTTTATATTTTATTTGGAATATTAATGGATTTTAATATTTAATTCGTTATTAAAAATGAAGTTTAAACGTTTAATTTATATATAATTATAAAACGAGCTTGAAATTGTGCGGTAGTTTGTAATATTGAGTTTTGAACTTTAACTGAATATACAGAATCTGTTTTAATCGGATTTCTATGAAGCAAGAAATGTTTGAATCTTGTTGATTATAATTTTTTAATGAAAGAGAAAAATGGAGATTTCGTGTTATGGTTTGCTATTTATGTCTAATTCAAATTTTAAAATAGTCGCTAGAAAATCGTTAATAAGTTTAATTCGATTTAAAAAGGAATTTGAGCGTAACTCGAGATAACGATCGAATTAAGATGCGAAACGAATTCAATTGAATTTGTATTGACGTATATAGTTAGGATAGATATATATTTTGTTATTTTTGAAGACCGGTTAATTTGGTGTCCAAAATAGTGTTCTTTAACGCGTAAAATAGAAAAATAGGTTATCAAACGAACTCTATTTTCAACAAAGCTAATTTTATTGAATCCGTAATAGTTAGGTGTTGTAGTGTTTCAAGTTTCAAGTCATTTGGATTTATTTTGTGATCGTGGGAAATTTAAATGTGTGATTTTTCACGTGTGAATTATAAAGGGATTAATATGAAGACATCAAAATTCGGCGAAAATTGTCCCATCGTGTCCAGAATATTTTTCTATGCTAGGATTACAAGTTTCATCTCGATCGGAGGTCGTATGTGGTGGTTTTTACATGATACTTCACGACGAAGTTTCGTTAAAATATTATAATATTATTGTGTACTGAAGCTTCATGTGGAAGCTACCCCTTTCTTGCATGCTACACAAAGATTACCGAAGCCTTCACATTGAAGTTACATGTCTTTACTTGCCTACCGCACAAACTATTTACTTGCATGCTACACCAAAATCCCTCATTCCCACATTTCCTCTTGCATAAATACCTCTCATGTAACCTATTTATTTTCTTCCAGCAAACAATTTACCTGTCTCCACCCTGTTGAAAATGAACGGCAATAAGTTTTTCGATTTTCTTCCTCCTAAATCTCACCATTCATTAACAAATTCACGAAAACTTAAACATCAAAGTTCTTCAGCTTCGAGATTGATCGTAAGACCGATTATGATCAAATCTACTTCTCTGTGGTGTCCTAGATCGAACTGAGTATAATGTGGGTTGATCCCTTGCAGTAGGCGGAGCTGGTGGACTTGGGACAAGTGTCGAAGGATGAGGGGAGATAGGCGCATGTTTCGGCAGTCGTGGATCAGTCGTTGGCGATTGGTGTAGGGTGCGGAGGTGGATGGATGCATCGTGCGTGAAGTTGAGACCTGGGAAATTTTGAAAAAATGGCATGTTGATTAAAGGAAAAGGACGCGAGTAGGTGAAGTAAGAGATCAAAACGGTTACCAAAGTGGAACAGTAAATTATTGTTGGTACTGAAGGATGGCAGGGGTCTCTTAGAGGATGAACGAAGTAGCTATGGACAGTGGGGACTGGGTCGCTGAATGGTGAGGTTTTGGTGCATCTATGGGTGTTAATGGATGTATAGTGGCCAGAAATGGGGTGGGAACAAAATTCAAATAGCAGATTGGTAAGAACAAAAGTTGGTGTGAAGAAAGTGGAATGAAGTGGGTACAGGAACTTGGGGGGGACAGCGTGGTGGCGACACAACGTGATGGAGGTAGAAGGAAGTGGGAAGTTTTTTTATATATATAAAAGCAAAATGGAGTTTAAAGTGGGCACAAATTATAAGAAGCCAGTGTGTTTTCTTCTGGATCAAAAACATAATAAGCAGGACGCAACATTTAAAATATTTTAACGGAGTGAAATAAGTCAGCCCAGCTAATTTTAAACCAAAGAAAGTGTCGGCCTATTTTCATAATTAACCAAGTAATTTATTTAATTATGGTTAATAGGAAATTAATTTATTTATTTAAAACATATAAACTAAATTCGAGTATAACTTTTTGTTATGATACCAGAATTTAACGAAATGGGATTTGCTGGGACCGTGTTAACGAGCAGCACCACATTGTGGAACTAATCTGGATAGAGCCGGAGACAGTGCGAGTTATAGTTTAATTAAACGATTGTTTAATTTTATTATAACTTATCTGTTTCAACAACGAATCAAATCAATGTGAGTATAACTCACTCAGTTTTTATCCCACTTATATTTTACATAAGTCGGGTTTTAATTTGTGTGCTATGGTTGATGATTGTTTATTGTGTGCTGATTATTTATTTATATATTGGATGAATTGGTTGATTTAAACATTCGTTTATTTTAAACGAAATCTAATCACTATTTTAACGATTAATTCAAAACGAGGTAACTTACCTTGTTAGTTATATTTATAATATGGCTGCTTGAATTACTGTTATTTATTTATTGTTTAATATTACATATCTGTTTATTGAATTGAATAATATTATTTGAGGTAACATATTTGGATGTAGGGAAAAAACGGGTTGGAAAATTTATTGTTTATTTTCATATTACCATTGTATGAACTGTTTAACCAACATGACTAGACGATTGATTTGGTTGTTGAACGGAAATTCAACGGTTGTTTGTTTTTAACCAATGAACAATATTTGGTTGAGTAATTGGCATCAGGTAGCTTATAATCAATCATTTTATATATATTGATGTACCGTCGGGTATATTGACCGAATTGAAGTTATAAAATATATTTTATAACTAAGGAGATATTTTTAGATCTATTATTTTAACTGAATGTTATTAAAAAGAAAATTAATATTCATTATTATTATTTAAGTTTATAAAATTATTAAATGGGTTATAAAGCAAATTCTTATAATAATAAAAATTATAAGAAAGTGAATAGAGATTTAACCGAAGGGTTAAAATAATCAAGACGATAAAGCGGATTTATTTAAATTAATTATATTATTAATTAATTTTAAGGAATGAGTAATTGAGATTGATTAACGATATAATCATGGTTTGAGTTGGCTAAAGACAATTATTTTAATTGAAATTGGAAATAATATTATTTTGTTTAAATTAGTCTAATGAGATAATTTAACAAATAAGTTGTTTAACTTTAATAAGGCTCTAAAATGAAATTTATTAATTATTTTAGTTAATAAAGCAATTAACTACTTTTACAGTAGTTAATGTTAATGTAAATTTATTATTTTAAGGGGTTACCTTTTAGATAAGAATCATTTAGATAAATAATCAAGTTTGTAAGGAAATATAGTGGAATTGTTAAAAGAGTTAATGGTTGAGTTTATATTAATACCCGAGTTTTATGAATTAAGTTATAAAGGAGATTTTAAGCAAATACGATGGCTTAAAATAAATGTTTACTTAATATTTGAATTAAGTAAAAGAGAACGAGATAGAAAGGGGTTTATATTAAACCAGAGTTTATAAACAAGGTTTATAAGAGGAACGTGAAATTTGAAATGTTGATTTTAAATTGGCGATACTTAACAATGAAATTAAAGTAAAGGGAATCGAAATAAGATTTTCAATGTGGGAAATGATTGAATGGATTAGAAAAAGGATTCTTAAAAGTAAATTTGGTAAAGGAATGAGTAATTGGATTTTGGAATTAAGATCTGAGTTATAAAACGAATTGTCTAAAGAAGTAGAAGTTAAAAGGTGATGTTTTGTAAGAAATTACTTAATAAATGAATTAAGGAATAATGGTTATATTCGAGAAAGAGATTTACAAAGTAAGAAGGTTTTTTAAAACTATATTTTAAATAAAATTGTTAAATGAGATTTGTTTTTATATTGGAATGAATGTCGATTTTTTAATTACAACTCATATCTATCTTAAGATAAGAACGTTGTTGATCAAGGTCTGAGAGGTAATTAAAATACCCCAACTTGAACAACTTCAGGATTATCTAAGGATGATATTAGTTTGTAATGGTAAAGAGGGTAGTAATAATTTATTATTTCTATTAGAGAGATAATAATGCAACATTATTGGCGAAAATTTGAGTATATATAATGAGGGTTCCAAAGTAAGGGAAAGAAAAGGGCATTACATGAAAATATAACGATATTTCGAGGAAAAAGGAAATCAAGAGATTTGTATTAAACTAAGTTATAAAACAAAGGGTCGACTATTGTCTTCATGTAATGAAACAAGGAGATTTCGTAATGAATATTTTACGAATAATAAGTCAAATGGTTTCCCAGTTATAGATAATGAATAATATTGTAGGTTTGCAAATGATAATTAAATGGAATATTGGATATTGTTATAATATATTTTTCTAAATATTAAGGTGAAACGGTTTTGTAATTATTAGTGTATTGGGTTAAGAAATAAAATGTTGTTTTCCAAATATTAGAGTGTTTTATTTAACTATTCGTCAATTATTTTTAATAAAAGAAGCCGAGTGATGCTGAGTACTGGACCAATAAATCTATTTTTATAATTTAATGGTTGTTTATTTGATAGTTAAATAACCGACTATCAAATCTGGCCAATTCAATTGTTGATACGGAAAGACCGAGATTGAATTTATATTAGAAAACCATTCCGACCAATAAATACGAAAATGTGGAAGATATCAGTTGACGATCGAGATGGAGCATTTGAAGACCGTAGATCTTCATAAAATGGAAGAACCACTTAAAATCTCTGATTCGATCCGGAGATATACTGGGGTTCTGTCGTGGTTGAAATCTATGGATTGCAAAGTCTACTCGCTATTGATCCTTGGGGTGACTCCTATATAAGGATGTGGTAGGAGGTTATCTTTGGTTCATCCTGTTCCTGGAAGACTTGTATAAACGAATGTCTGATAGAGTATTTCTTAAGAATCACGTACGTTGATTTTTACAAACTTAATTATGTTAGTAGCGGAGAGGGGCACTTCTATTAGCTTGACGACCAAAGTATTTTTGTGGACGTCAATTAGTGATTTGACGGATCTGACATTGTGGCATTCAAAGTGAATGGTGATATGTGTTCTGAAGGTAATGTTAACCTCAAGCCTCATCAACCGGGAAATGGTATAAAATCGGGTAAGTCGCATGGCTATATGGGTCGCACCCATTTGGGTATATCATTGCCTGATCTGGAGAAATCAAATGCCTTCGGTTGTCCCTTTTTATTTTTGTATGTATGCTATCAGTTCGGTTGGCTAGCCCCCAACCATGGTGATGATATATTCGATACTCCCAAGCGAAATGAGGGGCCGATCATGTTTAGCCCTGGTTGCAAGATGCTCTTGTTGAACCCCCAATGTATTCATCTCTATAGGTACATTGTCGGAAAGGTGGTTGCACATACCTTGCCACGGTAATCCATTCTCCAACAAGCGCCCACGGTTTTGATTGCATACTATGTATGTGAAGCGTGAGATACAAGCGTTCTGCTAGATTGCTATTTATTTGTATTTATACATTATGATAATATCAGAAGAGATATGATTTCAAATATCATTTGGGTTATCGTAAGGTAAAAACCGTCCATGTTTATGTATGGATTGGTCTTACGATTATATTTTCTTTCGAAAAGATTTTGACTTTAAAATCAAGTTGTGTGATACCTTTAAACTTTGTGAGTTTTCTCACTCTGGTTCACCAGACTAATTTGGCGTCTGTAATGCTCAGCTTAGATCGGGTTTTACAGGTTTAGGTTATCGGATGCTGTGAAAAGACGAGTTGAAGGTGTTCAGCCGTATGATATATAGTATTTATTCCGCTGTGTGATTGTATATGAGGATAGGTTATTATAACTGTCCACATGTATTGCTATACTCTGATGATTGTAAGTTTTATTTCAAATCTTTTAAAAAAGTTTTATTTCTATTTTTTATTTTGTTCCGCTGCGATGTGAGACTCTGTGTTGTATTGGTTAATCTTCTTCTATTCTAATATTTATTTCTCTCTTATCTCACCCTCTAATTTCTTTCTAATAACTATCCGGTGCTTTCGATACTTGGATTTTGGCAAGTAATATGGGTTTATGTATTATTGTTAGAATTCGGGCGTCGAGTTCTTTCACCGGGTCGTTACGGTGGTATCAGAGCATAAGGTTGAGTAATAACCTTGGCTCTGTGGCATAACTCGATAGAGATGGGGTTAGTAATACCCTAAATTGAGTTGGAGTATGTATATATGTGTATATATATATATATATATATATATATATATATATATATATATATGAGAGCGTATTTGTAAATTTTATATAAAAATGTTTTGTATTGTGTTATTTGATTGGTTCAATTTTGAGCTAGCAACTAATACGATATTGTTTTGTAAAGGGGGTAAATGAGATAATTTTACCCAAATTATATTTTTATAAAGAAAGTAAATAATTTTATCAAATTATTGAAATATTGGTGTGTTTGATTAATTTGAATGGAATTCAAATTGAATTATAAATTTGAAATGGTTTAATATAAACCGAAGAGATTTCACATATGGAATTTGTGAATGAGAATTTTAATTTGGAATTAAAATGAACCAGAATTTAACTTAAAACAAGTTAGATAAAATTTAAAGAAGAATTGGTTGATTTTTGAAATAAAATCAGAATTTGAGTTTTGTAAGAGAAGTAAACTAATTCTGAAAATAAATTAGTTTATTGAATATGGAAATGGGAAATTAACTTGGTTGAATGAAGTTAAGAATGGATACAGAGATGGGTTGAATAAATAAATTTGAGATTTGGAGATAAATAATAATCATGCAATTAAATTAAAAAGATTTGAAATTTGGGAATTGATCATTCTATAATAATTGAGTAAAAATCAATCGAATATTAATCGATTGATACCCAAGTGAATATAAACAGGTAAAATTTAATGGTGAATATTAATGATTGAAATAAAATATGAATTAAATTGATTTGGTCAAGTTGGTTGTGCATTTATAGTTGATTGGCTATTGATTGTGTGTTAGATTGGTTGGATATTTATTTATCAACGGTTTATAAGAGTTGAATGAATTAAAAACTAAATTCCAGTATAATAAAATTGGAATAGAATTACATATGAATTGAAAATAATAATTTAACTCGGCATGTGCAAATGAATGATGTCTTCATGATTGATTTTGGAAATTTGTATGGTTAACCTTGTTGGTTCATGAATGTTATTTAAGAATTTCATATAATTGTTGCTCACATGATAAATTGAATTGGGCACCGGTGCCAGAAGGCTATGAGGATTGATATTGATTGATTATATCGCAATAAGTTGAGCAAGTATGCTTAATAGCGCTAATATAAGGTACGCCTACGCGAAAATATAAATTTTGGTTTTTGATTTTGATTTTCCGACTGTGTGGGTCGACGTATATATATTTATTGATCCTGCGATATCGCAGAAGTCATTCCGTACATGGGAGACTCTGCCAAAAATTTTCGGGAATTTAAGGAGTTAATTTTTTTTTGGATATTTTTGAAATTTTTATTTACAATAATGAATCGGTTTTCGATTTGAAATAAATTGGATTTTTAAAGATAATGGGATTTGTAGCATTTTCTTACCTTAGTAATTTCGGGAACGAAATTCTTTTAAGGGGGGAGAATGCAATGTCCCGTATTTTTAGTGGTTAGATATTTAAATTATTTTATTATTTTAAATATTTTATTTGGAATATTAATGAATTTTAATATTTAGTTCGTTATCAAAAACGAAGTTTAAACATTTAATTTATATGTAATTATAAAACAAGCTCGAAATAGCGCGGTAGTTCATAATATTGAGTTTTGAACTTTAACTGAATATATAGAATCCGTTTAAGTCGGATTTTTGTGAAACAAGAACGTTTGAATCTTATTTATTATAATTTTCTAATGAAAGAGGAAAATGTAGATTTCGTGTTATGGATTGCTAGTTATGTCTAATTCAAAATTTAAAATAGCCGCTTTGAAAATCGTTATAAACGATAACGTTTATTTAATAAATTTAATTCGATTTAAAAAGAATTCGAGCGTAACTCAAGATAACGATCGAATTAAGATGTGAAATGAATTCCATTGAATTCGTATTGACATTTATAGTCAGGATAGATATATAGTTTGTTATTTTTGAAGACTATTTAATTCGGTGTCCAAAATAGTGTTGTTTACGCATAAAATAGCATTGTTCAATGCGTAAAATAGAAAAATAGGTTATCAAACGAACTCTGTTTTCAACGAAACTAATTTTATTGAATCTGTAATGGTCAGGTGTTGTAGTGTTTCAAGTTTCAAGTCATTTAGATTTATTTTGTGATCGTGGAAAATTTAAACGTGTGATTTTTCACGTGTGAATTATAAAGGGATTTTTACGAACGACATCAAAATTCGGCGAAACCTATCCCATCCTGTCCATAATATTTTTCTATGCTAGGATTACAAGTTTCATCTTGATCAAAGGTCGTATGTAGTGGTTTTTACACGATACTTCACGACGAAGTTTCCTTAAAATATTATAATATTATTTTGTACCCAAGCTTCATGTGGAAGCTACCCCTTTCTTGCGTTTCACAAAATTATTACCGAAGCCTTCACATTGAAGTTACCTGTCTTTACTTGCCTACCCCCGCAAACTATTTACTTGCGTGCCACACCAAAATCCTTCATTCCGACATTTCCTCTTGTATAAATACCTCTCGTGTAACCTATTTATTTTCTTCCAGCAAACAATTTACCTGCACCTCCCCCCTGTTGAAAATGAACGGCAATAAGTCCTTCGATTTTCTTCCTCCTAAATCTCACCATTCGTTAATAAATTCACTAAAACTTAAACAGCAAAGTTCTTCAACACTTCGAGATTGACCATATGACCGATTATGATCGGGTCTACTTCTCTGTGGTGGCCTAGATCGGACTAAGCAGCGGTGGAATCTGTAGGTTGATTCCTTGTAGTAGGAGGAGCTGGTGGACTTGGGACTAGTGTCCAAGAATGAGGGGAGATAGGCACGTGTTTCGGTTGTCGTGGATCAGTCGTTGGCGATCAGTGTAGGGTGCAGAGGTGGATGGATGCATCGTGCGTGAAGTTGAGACCTGGGAAGTTTCGAAAAATGGCATGTTGATTAAAGGAAAAGGACGCATGCAGGTGAAGTAAGAGATTAAAAAAGTTACCAATCTGGAACAGTAAATTATTGTTGGTACTAAAGGATGGCAGCGGTCTCTTAGAGGATGAACGAAGCATCTGTGGACAGTGGGGACTGGGTCGATGAACGGTGAGGTGTTGGTGTAGCTATGGGTGCAGATGGATATACGGTGGCCAGAAATGGCGTGGGCACAAAATTCGAATAGCGGATCGGTGAGAACAAAAGTCGGTGTGAAGAAAGTGGAACGAAGTGGGTACAGGACCTCGGGGGGACAATGTGGTGGCGATACAGCATGATGGAGGTAGAAGGAAGTGGGAGGATTTTATATATATATATATATATATATATATATATATATATATATAAGCAATGTGGAGTTTAAAGTGGGCACAAATTATAAGAAGCCAGTGTGTTTTCCTCTGGAACAAAAGCACAGTTTGCACGACGCAACATTTAGAATCTTTGAACGGAGAGAAACAAGTCAGCCCAGCTAATTTTAAACCAAAGAAAGCGTCGGCCTATTTTCATAATTAACCAAGTAATTTATTTAATTATGGTTATTAGGAAATTTATTTATTTATTTATTTAAAACGTGTAAACTAAATTCGAGTATAACTTTTTGTTATGATACCAGAATTTAATGAAACGGGGTTTGCTGGGACCGTGTTGACGAGCAGCACCACATTATGGAACTAATCTTGACATAGTCGGAGATAGTGGGAATTTGTAATTAAATTAAACGATTGTTTAATTTAATTATAACCGAACCGTTTCAACAACAAATCAAATCAATGTGAGTATAACTCACTCAGTTTTTATCCGACTTATGTTTTATATAATTCGGATGTTAATTTGTGTGCTATGATTGATGAATGTTTGTTATGTGCTGATTATTTATTTGTATATTGGATGAATTGGTTGATTTAAATGTTCATTTATTTTAAACGAGATCTAATCGTTATTTTAACGATTAATTCCAAACGAGGTAACTTACCTTGTTGGTAACATTTATAATATGGATGCTCGAATTACTGTTATTTATTTATTGTTGAATATTACATATCTGTTTATTAAATGGATAATATTATTTGAGGTAATGGATTTGGATGTAGGTAAAAACAGGTTGGAAAATTTATTGTTTATTTTCATATTACCATTGTATGAACTGTTTAACCAAGCTGACTAGACGGTTGATTTGGTTGTTGAACGAAAATTCAACGGTTGTTTGTTTTTAACCAATGAATAGTATTTGGTTGAGTAATTGGCATCAGGTGGCTTATAATCAATCGTTTTGTATATATAGATGTATCGTCGGGTATATCGACCGAATTGAAGTTAAAATATATATTGTATAACTGAGGAGATATTTTTAGAACTATTATTTTAATTGAAGGTTATTAAAAAGAAAATTAATATTCATTATTATTGTTTAAGTTTATAAAATTATTAAATAGGTTATAAAGCAAATTCTTATAATAATAAAAATTATAAGAAAGTGAATAGAGATTTAACCAAAGGGTTAAAAGTGGGAATAATCAAGACGATAAAGGGGATTTTTTTTAAATTAATTATATTATTAATTAGTATAAAGGAATGACTAATTGAGATTGATTAACGAGATAATCATGGTTTGAGTTGGCTAAAGACAATTATTTTAATTGAAATTGGAAATTTGATTAATTAATCTAATGAGATAATTTAACAAATAAGTAGTTTAACTTTAATAAGGCTTTAAAATTAAATTTATTAATTATTTTAGTTAATAAAGCAGTTAACTACTTTTACAGTACTTAATGTTAAAGTAAATTTATTATTTTAAGACGTTACCTTTTAGATAAGAATCATTTAAATAAGCAATCAAGTTTGTAAGGAAATATAGTGGAATAGTGAAAAGAGTTTATGTTCGGCTTTATATTAATACTCGAGTTTTATGAATTAAGTTATAAAGGAGATTTTAAGCAAATACGATAGCATAAAATAAATGTTTACTTAATATTTGAATTAAGTAAAAGAGAACGAGATAGAAAGGGGTTTATATTAAACCAGAGTTTACAAACAAGGTTTATAAGAGGAATGTGAAATTTGAAATGTTGATTTTAAATTGCGATACTTAATAATGAAATTAAGTAAGGTGAAGGGAATCGAAATAAGATTTTCAATGTGGGAAATGTTTGAATGGATTAGAAAAAGGGATTGTTAAAAGTGAATTTGGTAAAGGAATGAGTAATTGTATTTTGGAATTAAAATCCGAGTTATAAAACGATTTGCCTAAAGAAGTAGAAGTTAAAAGGTGATGTTTATAAGAAATTACTTAATAAATGAATTAAGGAATAATGGTTATATTCGAGAAAGAGATTTTCAAAAGTAAGAAGGTTTTTTTAAACCATATTTTAAATAAAATAGTTAAATGAGATTTGTTTTGATATTGGAATGAAATATTGATTTTTGAATTATAATTCATATCTATCTTAAGATAGAACGTTGTTGATTAAGGTCTGAGAGGTAATTAAGATACCCCAACTTGAACAACTTCAGGATTATCTGAGGATGATATTAGTTTGTAATGGTAAAGAGGGTAGTAATAATTTATTATTTCCACTAGAGAGATAATAATGCAACATTATTAGCGAAAATTTGAGTATATATAACGAGGTTCCGAAGTAAGGGAAAATAAAAGGGGGTTGCGTGAAAATATAACGATATTTCGAGGAAAAAGGAAATCAAGAGATGGCCCAGGGCTGTCAACGGATACGTTCGGATACGGATAGTGCCATATCCGTATCCGCATCCGAAACCATTTTCGGATATCGGATATCCGTATCCGCGGATATGGACGGATATCGGATAATTATCCGTTCCGCCAATGGTCAATAAATCAATGAACATAAATGGTTTTTTAAAGAAAAATATTAAGCTTTTTCAACCCAATTGATTACAAAAGTGCTAAAAATAAATAAGTGTATGATAATATATAATTTTGAGCAATTAACATGCTTTTGGTAGACTTTCAATTTTTCAAAATAATAAACTAGTATATTTAATCATGTTAAAATACACTTAATTTAAGCTATAATTCTTTAAAAAAAAGGACAGATAATTTTCGGATGCGGATATGCCTATATCCGCATCCGCATCCGCTTTTTCGGATATCGGATATTTATCCGCTTTTCGGATACGGATGCGGACGGATTTCGGATTTTTCGGGTATCCATTGACAGCCCTAGAGATGGGTATTAAACTAAGTTATAAAACAAAAGATAAGGGTCGATTATTGTCTTCATGTAATGAAACAAGGAGATTTCGTAATGAATGTTTTACGAATAATAAGTCAAATGATTTCCCAGTTATATATAATGAATAATGTTGTGGGTTTGCAAATGACAATTAAATGGAATATTGGATACTGTTATAATATTTTTCTAAATATTAAGGTGAAAGGGTTTTGTAAATATTTGTATATTGAATTCAGAAGTGAAACGTTGTTTTCCAAATATTGGAGTGTTTTATTTAACTATTCGTTAATTATTTTTAATAAAATAAGCCATGTGTTGCTGAGTACCAAACCAATAAATCTATTTTTATAATTTAATGGTTGTTTATTTGATAGTTAAATAGCCGACTATCAAATCTGGCCAATATGATTGTTGGTACGGAAAGACCGGGATCAAATTTATATTCGAAAACCATTTCGACCAATAAATACGAAAATGTGGAAGATATCAGTTGACGATCGAGATGGAGCATTTGAAGACCGTAGATTTTCATAAAACGGAAGAACCACTTAAAATATCTGATTCGACCTGTAGATATACTGGGGTTCTGTTGTGGTTGAAATCTATGGATTGTAAGAACTACTCGCTACTGATTCTTGGGGTGACTCCTATATAAGGATGTGGTAGAAGGGTATCTTAGGTTCATCCTGTTACTCGATGACTTGTATGGACGAATGTCTGACAAAGTATTTCTTAAGAATCACGTAAGTTGATTTTTACAAACGTATTTCTGTTAGTGGCGGAGAGGGGCACTTCTCTTAGCTTAATGACCAGGGTATTTTTGTGGACGTCAATTAGTGATTTGGCGGATATGACAATGTGGAATTCAAAGCGAATGGTGATATGTGTTCTAAAGGTAATGTTAACCTCAAGCCTCATCAACTGGAAAATGGTATAAAATTGGGTAGGTCGCATGGCTATGTGGGTCGCACCTATTAGGGTATATCATTACCAGATCTGGAGAAATCAGATGCCTTGGTTGTCCCTTGGAACGACCTGCATTCTACGCATCATAGGATCGTAGAATATTTATTTATTTCACATACGAAGTCGTATGGTCATGTAACTTTGGGAGATGACTACTGGGGTCATTTCCCATGTTCATGATTTTTGCCGATTTTTAAATGACCGTTTTGTCCCTAGTTGGTCTTGTTTTGGTCATAACTTTTGGTTGGAAAGGACTTTTGACCTGAAACCACTTCCATTGGCTCCGGATGATGGTTTACAATTCCGTAGAGTTGTCACATTAGCCAAACGGACTCACCGTTTGGGAAATATGGCTGAAACAAGTTTCAGATAGTGAAAAACAGCTTAATTGTGCTTAACCGGGTGATTAACAGCTAGGCCCGATGGGGGATTTCGGGAGTAGAGGTATTTAAGGGCTGTTAGGGTTAGGATTTCGGTTTTTCACTCATTTTCCAGCCGCCACAAACCCTCTCTTCAACCTAACAATGGCCTTCAACATCTAAATACACCTCTAATCACTTCTTAATCAAGTTTTGGCTTAAACAACATCAAATTAAGGAGAGAAAACACCAAAGCAAGGTTAGAGCTACTGTGTTGCATTGGGAACAACGCCAAACAGAGATTCATTTTAGATTTGATATATTATTTGTGGCCAAGGTGAGTGATTTGCATAGTTCCTCACTTATTATGGTTAATTAAGGGTAATTAGTGATAATTAGCGAATTTATACATGTTAAAAATTTAGAAAAATATTGATAAATTTCGAAATATTGTTTTAGCCTCTGTTAGAAGTTTGGGTTAATTTGGTTAAGTTTTGTTAATCCTATGATTAGTTTTGCTTAAACATGCTTAAGGGAAAATATGGGGTTTTGGCTATGTTTGATCCAATTTACATGCTATGGTTGTGTTTTGATGTTTATGGTCACTTCTATATGTTGCTATGACTGTATTATATGCTTTGTGATTGTTTAGAATAGTTAGAATGGTCAAAAACGTCGTCGAATGGCGTAAAACACTCGCTGGAAAAGTCGTAGGAAATTGGTGCAGGTTTTCGGATCGGATCGACTGGATGGTCTCGGACCGGATAGTGGACTGGGCAAGAGATCACCGAACCGAACTGAGGCTTGGCACAAGAAAGAGTATGGCAAAAAGGAAGGCCACTATGGTTGAACTGGAATCAGATCGAGCTAAGGAAGGGGGAACCAGATTGACTTGAAAGGAAGTGAGGGGGATCGGAGAGAATGGGGAAGTGGATCGGACCGTGACCAGGAACCCGAACCGAACCAATGGAGCAAGGGTACACCGAACCGAACCGAAGCATGTATATCCGAACCGAATCAATGCGATGTGGAGGATCCGAACCGAGACGATGGCCAGTGACTGGGGCAACCCGAACCGAACCGATGACTAGGGAGAGACCCGAACCGATCCAGTGATGACCAAAAACCCGAGATGCAAGGGTAGTCCAAATAAGAAGTTAGAGCTCAGGATTCAGTTGGGAACCAACGAGTTCACTTCATGATTGGGCTTTGCTGCGGTACGTGTGCTAAGGGGTTGTCGATGTCTATGACTTTGGATTACCATGTATGGGAGGTACGTGGACGGGTTCAGGGCCACAGTGGCCTAGGTACGACTAAAGAGCTATAGACCAATGAAGTGGAGTCATTTGTAAAGATTTAGTCATGACTCCATGAGGTAATCTTGGTAGTGGCAGTAGTTGTACAAGTCGAACTCCATCACTACTTCGATGGGTCTAGTGATTGACAGTGGTGGACATTGTATGCTTTACGCACTGAGTGAGAGATGTGAGGATGGTTGCTATGGTTGATTTGTTTGTCATCATTATGACAGGCACAGCCCCACCCTGTTATCTATACACCATCTGTTCAGTGGCACCTTAGAGTGTTGTACTGTATGTAGTGCTAACTCTTTGGTTGCAGGTCCAGGTTCAGGTATGGTTTAGTATACCTGTTATTGTTCTGTTTAGCTGCTTATCGCTCATACCAAACTTTTTGTCTGACCCAGAATTTTATGTCTCTTCTCATTACTCTGGGTGCTATCACGAGCAGATTAGAGACATGTTAGGTGGTATGCACGAGTAGCTGTACCGGAGACGAGCAGAAGGCTTCCACGTATGATATATATATATAGGCATTCTCCCTGTGTTGCTGCGGTCACTACTTTGGGCATTAGTGGTGTACCTTTCTTTCTTTTGTTTAGAGACAGTAATTTGGAAGGTTGTAATAAGCTGTATTTGGATTTCCGCTACTCTGATGATGATGTTGATTTTAGTTATCAGCTTATGCACTATCTCGCCTGATTTATGTCAAGTATATTATTATTATATTTTGTTCCACGCGCTGTGAGACATTCTACAGGTTTTCGATTAGTACATTCTCTTCTTTCCTTTCTTTGGCGATCGTTCTGTGCTAGTCGGGCATGTGTACAGCGCACTTTCGGAGGAAATGCCGGCTGGTGCGGGGTGGGCCGTCACACTTGGTATCAGAGCTCTAGGTTGCGTAGTTAACCTAGGGAAGTCATCAGGGAGAGATAGTATATGAGAGCGCGTATTTGTGATTATTTCGGCTTTCAAAAGCTATATATATATTATTAGTATATCTAAGGATGAAGTCGCATTGCACTAACACCACAGAGAGGATGGTTAATCGTTTTCTCTTTACATATTGAACGATGAGCCGATACGCAAGGGGTACCGGTAGAGAAGCCAATAATGGGAATGCTGCTGATATGAGGACGATGTTTACTGACCTCATGAAAGAGATGCTTAGAGATGTTCAGAGAGCAACTCCCAATACTGGTAATGGTGTTGGTCCAATAGTGCAGGCACCTGGGGCCGATTTCGCCAAGCTGAATAAGGATTATACTAGTCTTGGTGGGAAGCCGTTCCACGGAACGGAATCGGCTACGGATGTTCAGGATTGGTTGGATAGCTGCGAGCGTATCTTCGAAGAGATGGGTATCGAGGATGCGATGAAGAGAAGGCTAGCATCCCGTCAGCTGCAAGGACGGGAAATGAATTGGTGGAATGCTATAAAGGTAGCTACTCCCGAGGATCAGATTACTTGGGATCAGTTTAAGGCTCTCTTTAGCGATAAGTTCATTCCAGCTGCTCAGAAGTCAGTGTTGTTTAAGAAATTCTTGGAGCTTAAGCAAAATGGCAGAGCTGTCTCGGAGTATATTGCCGAGTTCGATACCTTATCGAAATATGGGTTATCTCTTATTGATACTGCCGAGAAGAAGAATGAGAAGTTCATAACTGGCTTGGATGGATACTTAGGGGAAAGGCTTATCAACCACATCGATGAGACGTTTGAATCGATTGTGGGAAAGGCTTTAAGATCGGAAAGTCTTCACCCTAAGTCGAAGACTGAGGTTGCATCTGTAGAGGAGCCAAAGCCGCAAGTAAGTGGTGGAGGCAAGAGTGGTTCTCAGAATAAGAGGAAGCAGAACCAGAATAAGGATGGCCAGAAAAAAGAATAAGAAAGATGTTGAGTGTTTCAGCTGTGGTAAGAAGGGCCATTATGCTAGTAATTGTGGGGCCAAGCCAGCGGATAGGAAGTGCTTCAACTGTGGCTACGTGGGGCATCCCAAGGACAAGTGTCTGCAACCCCCTAAAGAAAAGCAGATGGTGAAAGCATATGCCCTTAATGCTATTCCTTCTTCGTCGAATGCCCCAACTGCGGCGGAGAAGGGAAAGAATGTCGTTATTCAAGGTATGCTTTCTGTTTATGATGTTCCTGTTAGAGTTTTGTTTGATACCGGAGCTTCCAGTCATATTTAGTGACCTGGTAGTTAGGTTGGGAATAGAGCCCAAGATTGTCGATAGACCTTTAGTAGTGACAAACCCGATTGGTGGTTCAACTAACCTTAGCATGATTTGTCGTAATATGGTCTTATCGAGTCATGGATGCATGTTTGATTATGATTGCTTTGTTTTGGGCTTTACTGGGTTTGACATTATTTTGGGAGTCGATTGGCCCAAAGATACGGGGAGGTGGTAGACTGTGAGGGATTTTTGGTAACAGCTAGAGCGGATGATGGGCAGAGGGTAGTGTTTGGTGGTCTACCCGGTGATGGGGTAATGGCTAGTTTTCTAAATTCCCTCGACATCCCGCATAGTGAGTTGTCAGGTTTGCCCGTGGTTGGCCAGTATCCAGACGTTTTCGAGGAAGTGACCGGGCTTCCACCACACTGAGAGATTGAGTTCCGTATTGATTTAGTGAAAGATGCTAGACCTATAGTGATGCCATTTCGTCGTATTGCACCAAGGGAACAGCGAGAGCTCGGGGTGCAAGTCAGCGATCTTTCGAAGAAGGGATTTATCAGGAGGAGTGTTTCTGAATGGGGAGCACCAGTTGTATTTGCTACCAAGGTGGATGGTTCCTTTCGTTTGTGTGTAGACTACCGCGAGTTGAATAAAGTGACGAGGAAGAACAAGTATCCTCTACCGCAGATAGATGATTTGTTTGATCAGTTGAGTGGCGCGAGAGTATTCTCTCAGTTGGATCACGCGATAGGTTTTCATCAACTTAGAGTGGAAGCTAAGAGTATAGCTAAAACGGCATTTCGGACGCCGTCTGGATTTTATGAGTGGTTGGTCATGCCATTCGGGCTGACCAATGCCCCAGCTTACATTGTGGATCTTATGAATAGGGTATTCAGAGATCAGTTGAATAAGTTTGTTCTTGTGTTCATGGACGATATACTTGTTTATTCGAGGATAGAGGAAGAACACAAGGAACATTTAAGAATAGTGATGGAGGTGTTGAGAAAACGCCAGTTGAAAGCAAAATTCTCTAAGTGTCACTTCTAGAGGAGGGAAGTGAGATTCTTGGGCCATGTTGTTTCAGAGAATGGTATTGCTTTGGACCCTGCGAAGGTGGTTATGGTACAAGATTGGTCTACGCCCAAGAATACAACGGACATAAGAAGTTTCTTGGGATTAGCTGGATATTATCGTAAGTTTATCCAAGACTTCACCAAGATAGCAGCACCGTTGACTCAGTTGACCAAGAAGAATCAAGCCTTCATCCGGGACGAAAGGTGCGAGAATGCATTCAAGAGCCTAAAGGAAAAGTTGACATGTGCACCAGTGTTAGTCATTCCTAAGGGGAATGAAGAGATGACGGTATATACGGATGCATGCGGTACCGGACTAGGTGCTATATTGATGCAAGGAGGTAGGGTTGTAGCTTATGTAAGTCGGCAACTGAAACTGTATGAGAAAAGAAACCCTACCCATGACTTGGAATTGGCTGCGATCGTATTCGCGTTGAAGACGTGGAGACATTATCTCTTGGGAGAAAGATTCGAGTTGTTTACCGATCATAAATCGTTAAAGTATCTTTTCTCTTAAAAGGATCTAAATCTCCGACAGCAAAGATGGTTAGAATTCTTAGCTTCCTATGATTTCGATATCGCATACACACTAGGAAAGGGCAATGCGGTAGCTGATGCATTGAGTAGAAGACATGCCAGTCTAGGGGCTATGTTTCTAGAATGGAAGCAACAGGAGTACATCGCTGGGTATGATTTCAGACCAAAGTGCGAATTGGATCCAGAAATGTTAGCAAGTTTGACGATCATACCCACTTTGATTGAACGGATTGGTTCCACTCAGAGGAACGATCCTAACTTATTGGAAATCATCTCAAAGGTAGAGATGGGAATCGACGGAAAGATGAACAAGTATGGGCTTGATCGAGATGGATGGCTTAGAAAGAATGGAAGACTAGTTGTACCCAATGTCAATGGATTGAGAGATGAAGTGCTTAGAGAATGTCATCACTCAAAACTGACTATACACCCCGGTGGTAACAAGATGTATCGAGACATGAAGCAGACCTACTACTGGGAAGGGATGAAAAGAGACATTGGGAAATTTATATCCAAATGCATGAACTGCCAGCTAGTTAAAGCCGAGCAAAAGAAGCCTAGTGGTTTGTTACAACCATTAGAAATTCCAGAATGGAAATGGGAACAAGTGTCAATGGATTTCATTGATGGGTTACCAAGGACTAGATCGGGCCATGATAGCATTTGGGTGATTGTGGACCGATTGAATAAGAGTGCAAGGTTTATACTCGTCAAGTCAAACAGGACAGCAGCTAAGTTAGTTGAACTGTATATAAAGTGGGTAGTGAGATTTCATGGAATACCCGAAGGCATTGTGAGTGACCGAGATCCGTTGTTCACTAGTGGATTTTGGAAGAGCTTACAAGAGGCGTTAGGATCAGAATTACATCTCAGTACCGCGTATCATCCTCAAACCGATGGTCAAACAGAGAGGGTGAATCGTATATTAGAAGACCTATTGAGAGCCTGTGTATTGGATTTTGATGGATCATGGGATGACCATCTGCATCTAGTAGAGTTTGCATATAATAATAGTTATCAATCCAGTACGGTATGGCTCCGTTTGAAGCTTTGTACGGAAGACCGTGCAACTCACCGTCATGTTGGGTAGAAACTGGTGAGAAGTTTGAATTTGGACCCGATGTGATAAGAGAAACTTCAACTAAGATTAAGATTATCCAACAACGAATGAAGGCTGCCCAAGATATGCAGAAGAGTTATGCTGATAAGAGGAGAAGAGAATTAAAGTTCTCCATTGGCGACTTGGTGTTTGTCAAGATTTCTCCATTGAAGAGCGTGATACGATTTGGCAGGAGAGGCAAGTTAGCACCAAGATTTGTTGGTCCATTCCCAGTTCTTGAGCAAACTGGGAATTTGGCATATAAAGTTGAATTACCAGAGAAGATGGCAGGAGTTAACAACGTATTTCATGTTTCCCAATTAAGGAAGTTCGTACACGACCCAAATTTGACTATTTCACCTGATCAGTTGGATGATATCGAGGTTGAACCCGAGGCAGTTGGGAACCGCAAGCCTATGCGTATTGTTGGGAACAATCTGAAACAACTTCAAAGGAAAGCGGTGAATCTAGTCAAAGTTTAGTGGGGCGAGGATGAGAATGACTGTACTTGGGAGACAGAGGAAAGCATTAGGAAGACGTATCCAGAACTCTTCGCCTGATAAGATTTCAGTTTCGATTTAGTCTTTCTGCATGCTAGGATAGGTTTGTTTTGTTTGTTTTGCATGATTGATTGTTGTATATGGCTGGTAGGCATGCGGTATCCTTTGTGTGTTTTGGGTTAAGGAATTTCGGGGACGAAATTTCTTAAGGGGGGAGAGTGTAACGATCCGCATTCTACGCATCATAGGATCGTAGAATATTTATTTCTTTCACATACAAAGTCGTATGGTCATTAACTTTGGAAGACGACTATTAGCGTCATTTCCCGTGTTCATGATTTTTGCCGATTTTTAAATGACGTTTTGCCCCTAGCTGATCTTGTTTTGGCCATAACTTTTGGTTGGAAAGGATTTTTGACCTAAAACCACGTCCATTGGCTTCGGATAATGGTTTACAATTCCGTAGAGTGGTCACATTAACCAAACGGACTCACCGTTTGGGAGATATGGCTGAAACAAGTTTCAGATAGTGAAAAACAGCTTAATTGGGCTTAACCGGGTGATTAAGAGCTAGGCCCAATGGGGGATTTCGGGATTAGAGGTATTTAAGGGCTGCTAGGGTTAGGATTTTGGTTTTTCACTCATTTTCCAGCCGCCACAAACCCTCTCTTCAACCTAACAATGGCCTCCAACGTCTAAATACACCTCTAATCACTTCTTAATCACGTTTTGGCTTAAACTACATCGAATTAAGAAGAGAAAACACCAAAGCAAGGTTAGAGCTGCTGTGTTGCATTAGGAACAGCGCCAAACAGAGATTCATTTCTGATTTGATATATTATTTGTGGCCAAGATGAGTGATTTGCATAGTTCCTCACTAATTATGGTTAATTAAGGGTAATTAGTGATAATTAGCGAATTTATACATGTTAAAAATCTGGAAAAATATTGATAAATTTCAAAATATGTTTTTAGGTCTCTGTTAGAAGTTTGGGTTAATTTGGTTAAGTTTTGTTAATCTTATGATTAGTTTTGCCTAAACATGCTTACAGGAAAGTATGGGGTTTTGGCTATGTTTGATCCAATTTACATGCTATGGTTGTGTTTTGATGTTTATGGTTACTTCTATATGTTGCTATGACTGTATGATATGCTTTGTGATTGTTTAGAATAGTTAGAATGGTCGAAAACGCCGTCGAATGGTGTAAAACACTCGTTGGAAAAGTTGCCAGAAATTGGTGCAGGTTTTTGGATCGGATCGGCTGGATGGGCTCGGACCGGATAGTGGAATGGGCAAGAGATCACCGAACCGAGGCTTGGCACAAGAAAGAGTATGGCAAAAAGGAAGGCCACTATGGTTGAACTGGGATCGGATCGAGCTAAGGAAGGGGGAACCAGATTGACTTGAACGGAAGTGAGGGGGATCAGAGCGGAAGAGAATGGGGAATTGGATCGAACCGTGACCGGGAACCCAAACTGAACCGATGGAGCAAGGGTACACCGAACCGAACCGAAGCATGTATATCCGAACTGAATCAATGCGATGTGGAGGATCCGAACCGAGACGATAGCCAGTGACTGGGGCAACCCGAACCGAACCGATGACTAGGGAGAGACCCGAACCGATCCAGTGATGACCAAAAACCTGAGATACAAGGGTAGTCCAAATAAGAAGTTAGAGCTCAGGATCCAGTTGGGAACCAACAAGTTCACTTCATGATTGGGCTTTGATGCGGGACGTGTGCTAAGGGGTTGTCGATGTCTATGACTTTGGATCACTATGTATGGGAGGTACGTGGACGGATTCAGGGCCACAGTAGCCTAGGTACGACTAAAGAGCTATAGACCAATGAAGTGGAGTCATTTGTAAAGATTTGGTCATGACTTCATGAGGTAAGATTGATAGTGGCAGTAGTTGTACAAGTCGAACTCCGTCACTACTTCGATGGGTCTAGTGATTGACAGTGGTGGACATCGTATGCTTTACGCACTGAATGAGAGATGTGAGGACGGTTGCTATGGTTGATTTGTTTGCCTTCATTATGACATGCACACCCCCACCCCCGTTATCTTTACACCATCTGTTCAGTGGCACCTTAGAGTGTTGTACGGTATATAGTGCTAACTCTTTGGTTGCAGGTCCAGGTATGGTTTAACATACCTGTTATTGTTCTGTTTAACTTCTTATCGCTCATACCAGACTTTTTGTCTGACCCAGAGTTTTATGTCTCTTCTTATTACTCTGGGTGCTCTCACGAGCAGATTAGAGACATGTTAGACGAGCAGGAGGCTTCCACGTATGATATATATATATATATATATATATATATATATATATATATATGCATTCTCCCTTTGTTGCTGCGGTCACTACTTTGGGCATTAGTGGTGTACCTTTCTTTCTTTTGTTTAGAGACAGTATTTTGGAAGGTTGTAATAAGATGTATTTGGATTTCCGCTACTCTGATGATGATGTTGATGTTGATTTTAGTTATCAGCTTATGCACTATCTCGCCTGTTTTATGTCAAGTATATTATTATTATATTTTATTCCATGCGCTGTGAGACATTATATAGGTTTTCAATTAGTACATTCTCTTCTTTCCTTTCTTTGGCGACCGTTCCGTGCTAGTCGGGCATGTGTACAGCGCACTTTCGGAGGAAATGCCGGCTGGTGCTGGGCAGGCCGTCACATCCCTTTTTATTTTTGTATGTATGCTATCGGTTGGCTGGTCCTTAACCGTGGTGATGATATATTCGGTACTCTCAAGCGAAATGAGGGGCTGGTAATGTTTAGCCTGTGTTGCAAGATGTTCTTGTTGAACGCCAATGTATTCATTGCCAAAGGTACATTGTCGGAAAGGTGGTTGCCCATACCTTGCTATTGTAATCCATTCTCCAATAAGCGCCCGCTGTTTTGATTGTATACTATATATGTGGAGCGTGAGATACAAACGTTCTGCTAGATTGCTATTTATTTGTATTTATACATTATGATAATATCAGAAAAGATATGATTTCAAAAATCATTTGGGTTATCGTAAGGTAAAAACCGTCTGTGTTTTTGTGTGGATTGGTCTTACGGTTATCTTTTCTTTCGAAAAGATTTTGACTTTAAAATCAAGTTGTGTGATACCTTTAAACTTTGCGAGTTTTCTCACTCTGGTTCACCAGACTAATTTGGCATTTGTAATGCTTAGGTTAGATCGGGTTTTACAGGTTTAGGTTATCGGATGCTGTGAAAAGACGAGATGAAGGTTTTCATGCGTATGATATATAGTATTTATTCCGCTGTGTGTTTGTATATGAGGTTAGGTTATTATAACTGTCCACATGTAATTCTATACTCTGATGATTGTAAGTTTTATTTCAAAACTCTTAAAAAAGTTTTATTTCTATATTATATTTTGTTCCGCTGCGATGTGAGACTCTGTGTTGTGTTGGTTCTTCTTCTTCTGTTCTAATTCCTTTCTCTCTTATCTCACCCTCTAATTTCTTTCTAATAACTATCTAGTATTTTCGATACTTGGGTTTTGGCAAGTAATACAGGTTTATGTATTATTATTAGAATTCGGGCGTCGAATTCTTTTGTCGGGTCGTTACAAGCGTTATGAAATTATTTCACACGTCTTTTGTTAAATGTTATTTAATGTTAATTAAATCGTTCTTACCTCTTTTGATGTGTCTTTTTTCTTATATATGTATACATACACACAGTTTTGAATAAAATGTTAAATATTCTTTTATTCCTATTTACTTCTTTCAATTCAAATCTTATAAAGTTTAAATTTAATTTCAAATTTGTAAGTTTATTTATTTTAAATTCAAAACTTGTTTTATCGATTTCTTTTTCATATATGCCTATTTCCAGCAAATAAACTATGAACGCATCAAAATCTCGCCATAAACGCAATGGTAATACTTTCATGGCCAAATTCTATAAGTATAAAATATATGCATTTCTACCTAATTATTATTATGTTAGTTCTCTATGTCTATTTATGGTATATTTTACGGGATGTTAACTATCCATATAGTCCTCTTGACACAGTTAGGGATGACTTTATATTTTGAAAGTCAATCCATGCATAGTAGAATTTTAAATCCATCATAATTGAGAACGATCAAGTCATACATAAAGCTTTAGGATAAACGTTCAATAGGTACTTCTTTACAAACTATCCCAAAGTTTGTTTTATTACCAATGGGATTTGTAACTCGAACGGAGTTTCTAATGAAATATCGGTAAGTTTTAGTTTGGCAACTAAATTTTTTGAGGTAAAACTATAAAAGCCCCAATATCAAACAATACTCTAATTGAAATATTATTTCTGCAAATTATACCTTTTAGATCCCTTTACCTTTCACATCCTTGAGGTTGAATGTTCACTCTTGATTGTGAAGACCTGTACTTGCACTACCTTCTTGTTAGTGGGCTATCCCAAGATAAGTGCCCTAGTTTTTGGCAGTTGCTACATGCATTCCTCCAAATTAGGGATTTTGGGCATGAAGTAGCAAAATACCCTTTTTGCCCGCAATTATAGCACATAAAATCCTTGTGTGGATTTCCTCCTTTAAACCGATTCCTCCCTAATTGATTGGATTTATGCTTCCCCAGCTATTACTATTGGTGCATTGAGTTGTTGGCGAGTTCTTCTTATTAAGGATTTCATAATGGAAACTCATGTCAATTAAATCAATAAAAGTTCATTTAACATGAGTGGTCATCTATTCCTAATACTACCCCTTCATGCCATCGATGAATCTCTAGTTTCTCTTGAGCACGGTCTCTACTAGACCAGGTCCAAAACGAGAAAGTTCATTAAACTTGTTCGAGTGCTCTTCCACCGACATCTCCTTCTGCTTTGATCCATAAAGCTACGGTACATTCAGGACCTTATAGCTTTTGACATATAATGTTTTTCCAATATTTCTTTGAATTGATCCCAAGTAATGTCATATTTTGGCTCACTCTGGATAACAGTTTCCCTTCAAGCCAATTTTCCTTCCTATAGCTACCATGAGGCTACAAATCTTTTTTTCCTATCCTCAATTTCGAGCCCCTTGAAAATACTCTCACATGAGTGAACCCAAGCTTGAACTTCCATGATGGATTCAGTTCCCGTAAAGGGTTTGCCTCTTAGGTTGGTGTTTCTTGTATAAGGTGGAAAATTTAATTTGCAGTCGCATTGTAATCATTGCTTCTTCAATAGTGTGTATGCAACATATTTATTTAAATAAGATTTTACATGCTTTCAGACTAAACTCATTCTAGGACATTGCTAACCGTATTTGTAATGGGTTGATCATATTGAGCCTTAGTTACTTGCTCAACCCAAGCTCTAATACTAAATGAAAAAAACCTAACTTCTCGAGCTCAAATCGATACTAATACATCTTCTGTATTCATGGATTGTAGAGCTGGTGACGGAGAGATAGATTGTTTGGGCCACTACAATTCAAGCCGTCTTGGATTTGGATAAATTGAGCGCACTTCTCTCTAGATCGTCCGATTTAGAAGAGATGAGCTCATGCATCGATCAAAAATCAGAAGAAAAAAAAAAGAGGACCGGTGATGACAATCCTTCATTCAGTCTTCACAGTTTTTTCTTCCATTTTCTTCGAAACGTCAATTGATTTGAAGTAGTTTTCAGAAAGGAATCACCTAAATCTGATCTTGATCTCCTAAATCAGTCATCGAAGAATATTATTTAAATAGTACTGGGTGTTCTTTATTTCTTCACAAAACATCTTTTAAAGATGCACATCTTCCAAATATGTAACGTTGAAGCCACACTATTGTGTTACTGCATTATATTATATGTTTATGTATCATGCTTTATATAATACGTTGCTTCAGAAATATGCAGCTGGTTAGTTTATTTGCATTATGCTTCAAAATACTCCATATTTTTTCCACTTAAGTTCAGCTCATAGTAAATTAGTGTATTGAACTTGTATCATGAACCAGCAATTATTGATTAATTTTCTGGTTTTAAATTTAATGAATATTTTAATTAGTTCAATGAATATTTTTGTATAAATTGCTGGTTCGTTATTTTATTTTAATTAGTTCAATAAATATAATTTTCCCGTTTTAATGTCTGTTCAATTCTCTGACATTAATTTTCCAGTCTAACTCGCTTCTGGTTTTCAGCGCACGTGAAGCGCTTCGTGCAGCTGATTCCATGGAGAATAGTGATACAGTGAAGTACGGTCCAAGTTTTACAGCTCTCCCAACGCCAACTTTGCCCTCCCACCTACTCACACACTCTGAGAATCACAGCCGTCCATGAACTCAGGGGAAATCCAACCGTTCCCTATCAGAAGTTAAAGTACGGCCGTACCATGCCTCGTTGTGCCGTTTAAAACCTTGCGGATAAAACGAGGCTCGTGCCTTTCAACTTGTAGCCAACGATAAGAGGCCACGTGGTTGCTGCATAGTTTGTTCACCTCATTTTAACTGAGGTGAACATAACACCACTAATGGTGTTAGTGGTGTGGGGTGAGGATTCACCCCTGAGTTTCTTTGGTTTAATCCCAACCGTACATCACTGACGCCGTTAGTGGTGTTATGTTCACCACAGTTAAAATGAGGTGAGCAAACTCACTCTCCAGTGTTGTCTAGCTGAACCAGGTGCGCACGTGTATGACGTGGCTTTAACTAATTTGAAGAACCCCCTTTGTTCTTTTAATTTCTTGTTATAGTCCTTGGGTCTTATTTTTTTAAGGATTTTTCGGCATAAGGTTATTAGTTTAAATAGATAGATATTTGTTTAAAGGACATATTTTAGAAAAAAATTAGGTCTAAGGACAAACGACTTTTGCTATGTAAATCAAGGACTTCTTTCATGTTTTAATTGGAAAAAGTCCAAATATTTTAAACTAAGTACATGTGTTGACATTTCACAAATAATAAAAATTAGTACGAAAAAATTTCATGTGATTATACGATTACAAATTGATAAAAATTAATTATGACCTTTTTTTTCTTGTAAATATGGAAGAAAAAGCAATATAAGCAAATTCAGAACGGAAAGGCTAAATGCATATAGCTTCGTTATTTACGGTGTAATTTTTTATGGTGTAAACGAGATTAGCTTTAAAATGACTTAATTCTGCACTTGGGTGATACAATATAAAGCTACATTTTTAAGTTATAAAGTTATATTCATTTAGCTTTCCGAGCTAATTATTTTTATATGTTTATAATAACATAAATTGACACTGTTGAATCCTTACCTCGTAATGTTGGGTCCATTAAACCGTTGCATTTTGGCATTGTTAGAGATGGGAAACCGAAAGCTCCTCCTGAACTGGTTAAGGCAGAAGATACTAAATGCTGGCAAGACCACTTGATGGTTTTCTTTTTAGATGGTGCACTCTCGTGTCTTACTGTTTCAAATTTCTTACATAAATTTTGGAAACTCCATGGGGAAGTTAGTATAAAATCAGATGGGGTATATTTCTTTTTTAAATTCTCCAATGATATGGATAGGGACAAAATATTGAAACCTAATCCTATTTTCATTAGAGGAAGGATGTTTATCATCACAAAATGGGACCCTTCCATAGGTAGTTCATTATCACGAATCAAAAAAGTTCCAGTTTGGATCTACATACATCGTATTCCATTGCTTCTTTGGACATTGGTGGGTATAAACTAGTTGACTTGTCATATCGGAAGCCTGATTTGTTTTGATTCAAGCACTGAAAAATTGCAAAGGTTCAAATATGCAAAAGTGTTGGTAGAAGTGTCCCCTGAATTTGAATTGCCACAGAGTATTGAATTGGATGGTCTAGGGGATAAATGTCGGTCGGTAATTCTATCTTATGACTGGAAACCCAAAATTTGTACTCACTGCAATGTTTTTGGCCATGAGTCCAATAATTGTGATCTTCTTTTTAAGGAGGCATCTCAACAGAATATTAAGTATGAGCAAGTTGATGGTGTTAAGGAAGTTGTTGATTACACTGAAAAGAGACAGGTTAGAAAGAAAGATCCTTCAAAAGGTAATGGTCAGGGATGGAATAAAGTTGTTAATAGGAAGAAACAAATGTAGAGGTAGAAAGCTTATGGTAATAAAGCTGAAGCGGTGAAGGACATTGAGAAGGCAATGAAGGATGTGGTAGAGATTGTAGGTGGTGTTTCAATAGATGAAGAAAATAATAATAATGTGCCAATGGATAATAGTAATGATGACGAGAATCAGGAAAAACACAATGTATGGTTAGTGGATGAGAATGGTAAATGTTTTGTTAATAGTAAAATTACTTCTTCTGAAGAAGGAAAATCTAATCAAGGAAATCTGAATAAAGGCAAAAATACGTTTGAGACTTATGCTTCATGAAGCGGTGGAAAATGAATTTCATGTACATAATCTGTTTGATATTATGAATGATCATGCACATAGCTCAAATGCTAACACTTCTAGCTCCTCAAATTCTATTGCGACGTCCTCATTCTCCCAAAATAAATCAATATCTTTCTCTTTTATTCCTTCTTCAAACAATGCTTCATCTTTTTCATCCATTAATACTTCATCTTGTGATTCTTCCTTTAGCTTCCAAATTCCCTCGAATTCTTTATTTAGCTGCAAGCTTAATTCTGCCAATAGCTCATGTGCTCCTCCATACTCTCACTTATCTCCACCATCACACATAATTCTTCCACCTCCTCAAACCTCCTCTGCCATAAATCCTGTTGACTCTACTCCTTTTTTGGGTACTAAAAAGAAAACTAAGCGTAGAAAGAAAAAAAATCTAAGAAGCAGCCATCGGCTTCTCCAGATGATTTGAATGGAAATGTTGAATTTACACCAAATTATGTTATGCCTAAAGAAAATCAAGTACCATCCTTTAAAAGGCATACTAGGAAGAATCCCAATCCCCTCTCAAACCCTCTAGTGTTTAAATTATTCACGACATCACATTTTGGAATATAAGAGGCTTGCATTTGGTCTCAAAGCAAAGTGATATCAAGGCATTTATCAAAGACATGGATATTCAACTGTTATGTTTATCTGAAACTAAGTTGGATAAGTGTTTAACCATCAAGGCTGCTTCTTTCATCTCTTGTTACTGGAATTTTGATCATAACTTAGATGATGTTAATTATGGGAGGTTGTAGACTTTACGGAACCCATCTTTCTTTCATCGTTCTAAAATTTTGTCCTCAGATCAACACATTCATTACAAATGTATCCATCTTCCTTCTAACTCTTGCTTCTATCTAACATCTGTTTATGCACAGAATGCTCTATCCTTGAAATTATCGTTTCTTCAAAATTAGCACTCTTTACATTCATCACCTGACCCCTGGATTATTGGAGGGAACATTAATTGCATGTTTTCCTGCACTCAAAAATCTGGTGGTTGTCCTCTTTCCATTAAAGATATTGCTCCCCTTCATTAAGAATTAACTAAATCTAATCTCCATCCTATTAGTTGCTTTGGGTTTGAATAGAAGCAAAACTGGTTTTCCAATCTTTGTGAAAAATTGATCATGTCTTTGCCAATCTTTCTTTTATTAATCTCTGACCTAATTCTATTTATCAGATCCTACCCTTATCTCTTTCTGATCACAGTCCTTTACTCGTTAAATGTGAAGGTGATGTTGCCACTGGTAGGGGTAAATCCTCTTTTAATTTTTGGATTAAAGAAGTGGAATTTTCTAACATTTTATTGCAAGTTTGGAAGACTGGAAGTAGCACTAACCCTTTATTATCTTTGCTATTCAAACTGAAGGCCTTAAAATTGCAGCTTAAAGAATGGTCATCAAGTAAATTTGGAAGAGGTTCCCTGCATTCCACAGCTATCAGAAATGAGTTACTATTGGTGTAGGAGGCTATTATTAAAGATCCTTATGATTTGAATATGTGTATATTGGAACAACAACTCAAATCTAAACTGGAGCAAGCTTTAAATGTAGAAGTGTAGTCTATGAATCAACATGCTTTTGTGAGGAAATGTTTGGATGGAGATAGGAATACGAAATTCTATCATAACCCCATTAAAGCTAAGAGAGTTAGTAATATGGTTTTTATCATAACTGATATGTTTGGTGTTATTCAAGATAAGGAGGAAAGGATAAATGAAGCTTTTGTTCAGTATTTCTCTTCCACTATGTCGTCTCCATGTCCTTTTAAAGTTGATGTCACCCCTCCCTTTTGAGGCGACCCGAACTCCCCCGTGAAGGAAAGCACGGATAGAATTGAGGACAAGACAAAATAGAACGCAAACGGAAGAACATTTCATTGTATATTACAACAATTCCATCAGATACAAGAATATACAGAGTATAAATGAATAAATTACATTCGATAAATATCAGAGATTTAAATTACATTTAAATACATCGCAGCGGCAAATAATACAAAAGCACAACTAGAAGTAATGCACGGATACAGAGCTTTCCGAGCATCGTTCCAGCTGTAAATCGGGACCCTGTGAATATAAATCTGCAAAACCAAAACTACTAGCTGCCCGTGTGGAAAATAGGGGCACCCAGAGTTTAGGTTAAAACAATAAACTCCAGGTCAGTCATGTGACTGGTGTGAGAACTAAAACAGTTATTTAAAACTTTACTTTAAATGATAGTAATTCAAGCGACCACGCCGTATAACACGAAACGGGTTTCCTCCCAAGAATACTAGTGCATATAACAAAACAGCGCAATGCTCTTTGGAAAAATGAAGCTATTATAAGACCCAGGTCCCGTCACACAATGCAACGCAAGCCGGAGGATAGGGTTTTCCCTTATAATAGCCGAACATGCTTGGTACGTTTAAAATAAATCACTTGATACTATAATAAGTGTATAGTGTCAAAACAATTTTCAATCATAAATATCAATCATAGGCGGCATGGGTACCATCTATCATGTCGCCATACTAGTTCTACAATTAGAACCGCAACATCACGTATTGGAAATTGGATTTCCGTCAAGAGTCGAGGCAAGAGGCAAGCTCCTCTCCGCGTCCGAGACACTCTATCAAATGTCCCAGGACCCCACTATGATCCTTGGATCTTCAGGGTCGGTCCTCTCTTACTTTTGAGGATTGGCAATTCCTGAACACATGTTTCCCGGTCCTTACAAACCTATATCCGAGGCGCCTCGTATCCAACAACCACACAGGTGAAAAGTATATAAATGTCAGGGCTGGTAGGTCACTGACACCACCTTAGCTAGAAAGAAACGTCGTGCTCTCCTTGCAGTCACTATCCCGTTTTTGACTCATACCGAGGTGTAAGGCTCGCGAATTCACGCTATACACAAAGCTGCGCCACACAGGCCGTGCTTTGATCATCAACCACAAGACTTTGCTTTTCAACAGAAGCCTTGATCAATTGCCACTTACGCGTGCCACACTTGCAATTCACTCCATGCGACCGATGTCCATCGATATACAACCTCTGAGCTCGTACGTCTCAGAGAAGGGCGTTAAGCAAGAGAATAAATTCTCCACCGCCAAACAGATGTATATTTAATGGAGATCAATCAACACAGAATAAAATCCAATGTCAGGCACACAATCCATTTACAAGTTCGTTCTGGGTCTGAATGAAACCGGAGGCACTTTCCTCGCATATCCATCCATCTCCAAGTACGTCTGGACGATCACCAACTGTTTCCCTCATCTTGGGTGTACAGCCCAATCGAGATCATCAGTAATCACCCAGACGATGTGAAGACTTCCGGTCTTCAACCACCGTCTTCATCTTCGACATCTCGTCGAATCGGTTATTCAGAATGGGTATAAACCCGGCCTTTCTGAATAACCCACGTATATGATAAACAAATGTTACACAAACACAACAAACGCCTCATTCCAATTCAGAATATTCTTTTATTCACAAATCACATTCTTAGGGAATAGGTTCCCATTAATTTTATCCAAGATAAATTCTTCTAAATTTATTCTTTAATCTTCATTTGGATATCATTTCAAACCATGTTATGGTTTTCCAAGCTAGTCGGGATTAGCGAACCACACCGAAGTAATTATTTATTTTATTTCCCAATCCCAACCTATTCATCCCATGGAGCAAAACTGGTAATACTCCATATCTAACACCACGGTGTTATCGGTAAAATTAATTACCATTTCACATTCAAATCTAATTAAAGATTTAACTATCGCTTTGGAGCAAAACTGGTGGTACTCCATTCTCGATCACCTTTCAGATTTGATAATTTAAATTATCAATTCACATTTCAATCTAATTAAAGATTCATTAAAACTCCACTTAGTTTTAATCTTGTCAAAAATCAACATCCTGTCTTTAACTGGGTTAAAGAATCAATGTCTCTAAAACACGAATATAAAATACAAGGCTCTGAATAGAAAATATACCGGCTTATATTCAATATCAAATTCTGAAACCAACAAATATCGTATTGGAAATAACGATATAAAATATATCTTTCATATTCCCATAACAATATCTGTATAGTCACGAAATCCAACATCGAAATATTACGAAGATAATTTCGATTCAACTCCAGTCCAATCCACGTATTGGGAATATTGATTATTTTTAAAATCACTTTCAAATTCAATTTATTTATTTCAAAAATAAATTGATTTTAATTCTAGTTCAAAACTAGTTCATTTCGACAAAAATCTATTTTTATCCTTTCAAATATGGAGTTTTTCATCCCAGTTCTTTCCAATTCACATATTATGATTTTACACAAATTATTAATATTTTTAATAATTTTATCAAGGCCCGTACAGTCGATTTCCATCAACGGCCATCGAACTGCACTTACAGCGACCTTTTTCAAATTTGATTCGGGCATAATTCTAAATCCAACCATTGGATTTCAAATTTCTCATATTCATTGGAAAGCTCTTTTCGATACGAACCCAAAGGTTCCGGTTTTAGGAGAATCCGACGGTTGGATCTCCCGCAACGTCAATTCGAAGTCAATGGTCGAAATTCACGAACTGCCGCTACGCGGCGCGTTCTATTCAGGCCATTATATATGCTATATATATATATATATATTATATTTCATTGATTTCCTTTTAAAACGTATTTTATGAATCTTTTAAAATTCGTTTTCAAAACCATTTCAACGCTACATTCAATTTCAAATCAAAATTGAATATTTCATATCATTACTATATAAATGATAATATTTTCAAAACGTTATATTTTGAAATCACTTCTTTTCTATATTCATTATAAAAACGAATATAATCGATATAAATATCGTTCACGTCAAAATAGCACAACTCTAATCAACACGGCTTTATATATTTCAATAAATTCGTTATTCTATTCAACAAATGAATATTTATTCTATTCAACACATGAATCTATATTTCTTTCAACACACGTCTATTTTTGTTATGCAAAATATTTTATAAAATTATGGTATCTATCGTTTGATTTTCAATTAGACTCCACCGTGAAGTAGTTCTAATTTTAAATATGATAAAGATGTAAATTTTATTATTAAAATATTTTACTCAACACATCAACAGTTTCAACACATGAATATCGTCAACACATGACTATTTTTATATTCAACACGTGAATTTTCTTTTATAATATTCATTATTTTCCCGATTGGAATGAGGCCCAATCAATCACCATATAATGTTAATTATATGGATTCCATACACCACATGTATATAATAGCAATGATAAACAATCAACCATCACCCAAGGTGCACCACACAACTGTATAAGCATCAAATATAAATAATTAACACTTACACAGCCTGTCGACCAATCGATCGACTTACAATTAAATAATTGGGATTAGTGTACGCCAAATTTCATCCCAACACCCGTGTGGGGTTTCAAATCAACAAACACAGATTTTTATTTGTGCAGTTGGGCGATGTGTAAAATTTGTCATCCCAATCAATATCAATCAAATCAGTGTATATAAACAAATCAGCCGATTTGTTTATAAATATTCATTTATTCACTTTCACGTTAAAAATTATATTTATTTCAACCATTTACCTTTTATTATCGATTTCACATCAACCACACAAACAATTTTCACAACACATCAATCAAACAAACAGGCCATCCATGGTCTGTGGATGACGGGTGTCGGGTGCTGTTAAGCACCGTCTGCATCCTAGTATATATATATATATATATATATATATATAACTAGAAAAAGAAATTTAGAGTGAGAAGTTCTCACCGATAGCTAATCCAATACCACGACTCTCCCTATGTAGAAATCTTCCTCGTTCTTCCTTTTGTCACTTTCGTCGTCCGTATTCACTACATATATAAAAATCACCTTTTTATATTCTCTTTATATGTAAAGATCACATTTTTAATTCGCTACTTCTTATATGTAAAAAATCGAATTTTTATTTAGCTATTCAATATATAAAAATCGAATTTTTATTTCTAATCCATTCATATAAAAATCGAATTTTTATATCGCTACCTTCACATTAAAAATCATAACTTTTGTCGAATAAAAATCTTATCTTTTACCGAATAAAAATCTTATCATTTATGTAAAAATCAATTATTTCTTTAAAATAAAAATCATTTCTTTCAAATAAAAATCATTTTTTATAAATATAACATATAAAAAAATCCTATTTTTTTCTATGCCTTATATATTTCAAAACTGAAAATAAAATGCAATGTTATATACATTAAAAATCTGAATCTAAATCCAATGTGAATTCTAATTAAAATCTGAAAATAAATGTAACTAAAATAAAGAAACTTACTGATTTTTCTCGTTTAGAGGGAGGTGGAAAATCGAATTGGAGAGGGGGGCTTTTGCTGTGGAGTTCGTCGGTTTCAGGTGAGAAAGGCATGGGGGTTCGATTCTCGTGAGCAAGCGAAGGGGGGAGGAGATGGGGGGGGGGGTCGCGGCCTATTGCCGGAGGTGGGGTGAGGTGTAGCGCACGGCGACGGGCAGAGGGATTAGGGTTTGGCGGTGGAGCCTTTTCGATCTGGAAAGGGGAAAAGAGGGAGGGCGAGTCGCGAGGCGAGGAGGTCGAGGGGGGAGGAAGAAGAGGAAGAGGAGGGGAGGCTAGGGAGGCGGAGCGGCGGCGAGCGGAGGGGATGGCGGCGGCTGTCGATCGACGAGCTAGGGCTGTAGTGGGGCGCGATTTTTTCTTTCGAACTAAACTGAGGGGAGAGAGAGAAAATAGAGAGAGGGGGGGTATTATATAATTTAATTTATTTAATTTTATTCAAAATCCTCATAAAATAACTTTTTATAACAAACTCAAAATCGAACCCACTGCCTATCGTCCATAGCTAATTACCCCCATTCCGAATACAATGTGATATGTATCGTAGGCTGATTCGACCGTTTCGATCAGTTTTCATCAAAATCAACATATAACTCTATATATTGATTTTGAACGCGTATTTCAATTTACTGGGGTCACATACTAATTTGAAAAATTCCAGAAAAATATTTTCTAGCTTCGTATTGACTATACGGTCCTAACAAAACTAGTTTCGTCGAATTATGAGACCATTGGAAAAGTGGCTATTTTCCAGTCGATTAAAATCAACTAAAACTGGTCAAACGCGTTTTCCTTTGCCACGCTCACATATTGATTTGAAAAATTATGAAATTTGAAACCTAGCAATAATTTGACATCACGGATTCAACAAAAGTGGTTTCGTCGAAATCCGAGATCGTTTGCAAAATTCCCATTTTTAAGGGCCTGAATTTCATAGCGACTATTCAGAATTTTTAACTGGACATATCTTTTGATTCCCGCTATGAAATTTCGATTTTTCAGATTCGTTGGAAAGATATTCCCAAATAGTTCCTATTATTTTTGGTTTCGCTAAAATCCGGTTTATTTTGCGCCCAGTACATTCAATTGAAGTTTGAAATCGAATTATCGAACTACCGCGCCATTTTCAATTCCTTTTATAATTATATATAATTATTTATATTCTAACGACGACGTATATAATATATACGTTCGAATTCTATTCAAAATAAATTTCTCGTTGATATTATTTAAAATAATTCATTTTAAATGTTCAAAATTCACTAAAATTGCCAAAATAAAATTTTTAAACTGGCCCAGATTTTTGGGTTGTTACAATCTCCCCACTTAAAACTTTTCATCCCCGAAAAGGAACAAAGTCGAAAGTGGTTTGGTTAATCAACTCTACGTTCGATCTGGCTTCCATTCTCCAACTTTTCAGTTTCTGAGAATTTTCAAATTCTTCAAAAATTTGGCTAACACCCGGAATTTTCGAAAAATTTCGCCATAACCTCCTTTGTACGAGGAGAGGTTTGGAAATTTATTGGGCCATATTAGGTACCCAATAAATCCTAATAAGCATACACATATTTATAGTGATATATTCTGGTGTTTACAGGGGAGCGTGTATTGATAATAACTCCAGAGAATAAATTCTCGTCACCCTGTCAGAGCCTGAGGGAGTGTGTATTTTAAATGCTTCAGAGGATAAATCCTCGTCACCTCGTCCCGTGTGGGAAATAAATAGTCCATGTGTCGTATCTAATAACTAGAGAGACATGATTATTGTCAACTCTAGACCCGTATGGGTTTTTTATTAATCTGGCAATTTTATCATTACAATTTAAGTAGTCCATATCAGTCATCAGTTCAACCTGTAAAATATAGTCATCGCCATACAAGCCTCTCGCTCGTATGGTAAATCTTCCACCTCGTCACACAAGCTCCAAATGCTTATGTGGTATATGATGAATTATGCATATCTTCCAGAAGTATGCCATGTAATGTAGTTCAAAATTAATTGTTGCTATCGTATGGCGATGTTTATTATTTCACACAGAATAACCAGCACTCCGCATCCAATGGCATTCACAGGAGTTGATATAATAATATTTCACATCCAACTCATTAAGGTTTACCTATTTGTCGGGCACGCAAATAAAATCTTTACTCAACAACTGTCCAATTTCCTGTTCAAATATATATAATGTACAAGTATATATTTCTAACTATTTTCTAATCAGTTCAATGTGTGAATTAATTGAATAAATTTGTTCTGGTTTTATTGATGATATTCTAATCTTCTCTAAATCAAAGGCCGAAAAGGAAAGTAACAATGGAAGCCGAAAAGGAACGAAGCCGAAAGTTGTTTAACAAATCAACTCAACTTCGATTATTTTGACTACGGCTTAAGTACTTCAACTTTTCAGTTTCTAAGAACTTTTCAAATTTTTCAAAAATTTGGCTAACACCCTAAATTTTTGAAAAATTTCGCCATAACCTCCCCTGCACCGGGAGCACTGGGAAAATCCCGAAATTGCCATATAGGCCTTCGGATCTCAAAAAGAAAAAGAAAAAGCCAAGCGGCTAGCCAATCGTCTCATAAAATCATCATCACCCAAACAAAACAGTAAATAATAGTAAACATGTACCTATTTGTCGAGCAAACAAATTTTATTCTCTGCTCTAGCCTCCTTGCTATGACCTGTTCAATGTAAGTACATGTATATGCAAGCAAATGCGACCAATTTCAAACAATTCAATATTTGATACAATTAGACTAAATGGTTCAAAATTATCAAACAAATAAACAAACAACACAAACATCAATCAATTAGTGAATTAGAGTTTCAAATTCATAATTTTGATACATACACAAAAAATCATGTTTTGATGCCAATTCACAACAATAAATCTATCTATATAAGTTTTGGTTCTCACACCAGTCTAATGGAAATATATAGAAATCACACCTTCGAAATACGAACATAAATACTGATGATGTGGCCACATCATCAGAATTATCCCCGGGTGTCTAGAATGTGACTCTATATCTATCCAGTATATTAAAACTTCGAATATACGTTCATGACACGTATACGCGAAATCTTTATAAACTCGATTGTCCAAATTCAAAATAAATAAATATTCAAATACGTATAAAGCGATTTAAATTTTTAAAACAATATTGTTTTCATTTGAAAAATATACTCTTTACACTCGTTCTAGGATACTACTAATCCTATCTCTAACGAGTCATTCTAATTGGATATTACTAATCCAATATCTGATGAATTCTTTTGTTTGGTTCTAATGTGTCTTGTTCTCGAGCTATGTAAACCAAAGCTCTGATACCAAACTGAGACGACCCGAACTTCCCCGTTAAGGAAAGCACGGATAGAATTGAGGACAAGACAAAATAGAACGCAAACGGAAGAACATTTCATTGTATATTACAACAATTCCATCAGATACAAGAATATACAGAGTATAAATGAATAAATTACATCCGATAAATATCATAGATTTAAATTACATTTAAATACATCGCAGCGGCAAATAGTACAAAAGCACAACTAGAAGTAATGCACGGATACAGAGCTTTCCAAGCATCGTTCCAGCTGTAAATCAGGACCCTGTGAATATAAATCTGCAAAACCAAAACTACTAACTGTCCGTGTGGAAAATAGGGGCACCCAGAGTTTAGGTTAAAACAATAAACTCCAGGTCAGTCATGTGAATGGTGTGAGAACTAAAACAGTTATTTAAAACTTTACTTTAAAAGATAGTAATTCAAGGGACCACGCCGTATAACACGGAACGGGTTTCCTTCCAAGAATACTAGTGCATATAACAAAACAGCGCAATGCTCTTTGAAAAAATGAAGCTATTATAAGACCCAGGTCCCATCACACAATGCAACGCAAGCCGTAGGATAGGGTTTTCCCTTATAATAGCCAAACATGCTTGGTACGTTTAAAACAAATCACTTGATACTATAATAAGTGTATAGTGTCAAAACAATTTTCAATCATAAATATCAATCATAGGCGGCATGGGTACCATCTATCATGTCGCCATACTAGTTCTATAATTAGAACCGCAATATCACGTATTGGAAATTGGATTTCCGTCATGAGTCGAGGCAAGGGGCAAGCTTCTCTCCGCGTTCGAGACACTCTAGCAAATGTCCCAGGACCCCACTATGATCCTTGGATCTTCAGGGCCGGTCCTCTCTTACTTTTGAGGATTGGCAATTCCTGAACACACGTTTCCCGGTCCTTACAGACCTATATCCGAGGCGCCTCATATCCAACAACCACACAGGTGAAAAGTATATAAATGTCAGGGCTGGTAGGTCACTGACACCACCTTAGCTAGAAAGAAACGTCGTGCTCTCCTTGCAGTGACTATCCCGTTTTTGACTCATACCAAGGTGTGAGGCTCGCGAATTCACGCTATACACAAAGCTGCGCCACACAAGCCGTGCTTTGATCATCAACCACAAGACTTTGCTTTTCAACAGAAGCCTTGATCAATTGCCACTTACGCGTGCCACACTGGCAATTTACTCCATGCGACTGATGTCCATCAATATACAACCTCTGAGCTCGTACGTCTCAGAGAAGGGCGTTAAGCAACAGAATAAATTCTCCGTCGCCAAACAGATGTATATTTAATGGAGATCAATCAACACAGAATAAAATCCAATGTCAGACACACAATCCATTTACAAGTTCGTTCTGGGTCTGAACGAAACCGGAGGCACTTTCCTCGCATATCCATCCATCTCCAAGTACGTCTGGACGATCACCAACTGTTTCCCTCATCTTGGGTGTACAGCCCAATCGAGATCATCAGTAATCACCCAGACGATGTGAAGACTTCCGGTCTTCAACCACCGTCTTCATCTTTGACATCTCGTCGAATCGGTTATTCAGAATGGGTATAAACCCGACCTTTCTGAATAACCCACGCATATGATAAACAAATGTTACACAAACACAACAAACGCCTCATTCCAATTCAGAATATTCTTTTATTCACAAATCACATTCTTAGGGAATAGGTTCCCATTGATTTTATCCAAGATAAATTCTTCTAAATTTATTCTTTAATCTTCCTTTGGATATCATTTCAAACCATGTTATGGTTTTCCAAGCTAGTCGGGATTAGCGAACCACACCGAAGCAATTATTTATTTTATTTCCCAATCCCAACCTATTCATCCCATGGAGCAAAACTGGTAATACTCCATATCTAACACCACAGTGTTATCGGTAAAATTAATTACCGTTTCACGTTCAAATCTAATTAAAGATTTAACTATCGCTTTGGAGCAAAACTGGTGGTACTCCATTCTTGATCACCTTTCAGATTTGATAATTTAATTATCAATTCACATTTCAATCTAATTAAAGATTCATTAAAACTCCACTTAGTTTTAATCTTTTCAGAAATCAACATCCTATCTTTAACTGGGTTAAAGAACCAATGTCTCTAAAACACGATTCACGACAAACCCAAATCACATTTGATATTAAATACAAGGCTCTGAATAGAAAATATACCGGCTTATATTCAATATCAAATTCTGAAACCAACAAATATCGTGTTGGAAATAACGATATAAAATATATCTTTCATATTCCCATAACAATATCTGTATAGTCACGAAATCCAACATCGAAATATTCCGAAGATAATTTCGATTCAACTCCAGTCCAATCCACGTATTGGGAATATTGATTATTTTTGAAATCACTTTCAAATTCAATTTATTTATTTCAAAAATAAATTGATTTTAATTCTAGTTCAAAACTAGTTCATTTCGACAAAAATCTATTTTTATCCTTTCAAATATGGAGTTTTTCATCCCAGTTCTTTCCAATTCACATATTATGATTTTACACAAATTATTAATATTTTTAATAATTTTATCAAGGCCCGTACAGTCGAATTCCATCAACGGCCATCGAACTGCACTTACAGCGACCTTTTTCAAATTTGATTTGGACATAATTCCAAATCCAACTGTTGGATTTCAAATTTCACATATTCATTGGAAAGCTCTTTTCGATAATAACCCAACGTTTCCGGTTTTAGGAGAATCCGACGGTCGGATCTCCCGCAACGTCAATTCGAAGTCAATGGTCGAAATTCACGAACTACCGCGGCGCGACGCGTTCTATTCAGGCCATTATATATACTATATATATATTATATTTTGTCGATTTTCTTTTAAAAATTATTTTATAAATTGTTTTAAATTCGTTTTCAAAACCATTTCAACGCTACATTCAATTTCAAATCAAAATTGAATATTTCATATCATTACTATATAAATGATAATATTTTCAAAACGTTATATTTTGAAATCACTTCTTTTCTATATTCATTATAAAAACGAATATAATCGATATAAATATCGTTCACGTCAAAATAGCGCAACTCTAATCAACACGGCTTTATATATTTCAATAAATTCGTTATTCTATTCAACAAATGAATATTTATTCTATTCCACACATGAATCTATATTTCTTTCAACACACGTCTATTTTTGTTATGTAAAATATTTTATAAAATTATGGTATCTATCGTTTGATTTTCAATTAGACTCCACCGTGAAGTAGTTCTAATTTTAAATATGATAAAGATGTAAATTTTATTATTAAAATATTTTACTCAACACATCAACAGTTTCAATACATGAATATCGTCAACACATGACTATTTTTATATTCAACACAAGAATTTTCTCTTATAATATTCATTATTTTCCCAATTGGAATGAGGCCCAATCAATCACCATATAATGTTAATTATATGGATTCCATACACCACATGTATATAATAGCAATGATAAACAATCAACCATCACCCAAGGTGCACCACACAACTGTATAAGCATCAAATATAAATAATTAACGCTTACATAGCCTGTCGACCAATCGATCGACATAATTAAATAATTGGGATTAGTGTACGCCAAATTTCATCCCAACACCCGTGTGGGGTTTCAAATCAACAAACACAGATTTTTATTTGTGCAGTTGGGCGATGTGTAAAATTTATCATCCCAATCAATATCAGTCAAATCAGTGTATATAAACAAATCGGCCGATTTGTTTATAAATATTCATTTATTCACTTTCACGTTAAAAATTATATTTATTTCAACCATCTACCTTTTATTATCGATTTCACATCAACCACACAAACATTTTTCACAACACATCAATCAAACAAACAAGCCATCCATGGTCTGTGGATGACGGGTGTCGGGTGCTGCTAAGCACCGTCTGCATCCTAGTATATATATATAACTAGAAAAAGAAATTTAGAGTGAGAAGTTCTCACCGATAGCTAATCCAATACCACGACTCTCCCTATGTAAAAATCTTCGTCGTTCTTCCTTTTGTCACTTTCGTCGTCCGTATTCACTACATATATAAAAATCACCTTTTTATATTCTCTTTATATGTAAAGATCACATTTTTAATTCGCTACTTCTTATATGTAAAAATCGAATTTTTATTTCTAATCCATTCATATAAAAATCGAATTTTTATATCGCTGCCTTCACATTAAAAATCATAACTTTTGTCGAATAAAAATCTTATCTTTTACCGAATAAAAATCTTATCTTTTGTGTAAAAATCAATTATTTCTTTAAAATAAAAATCATTTCTTTCAAATAAAAATCATTTTTTATAAATATAACATATAAAAAATCCTATTTTTTCTATGCCTTATATATTTCAAAACTGAAAATAAAATGCAATGCTATATACATTAAAAATCTGAATCTAAATCCAATGTGATTTCTAATTAAAATCTGAAAATAAATGTAACTAAAATAAAGAAACTTACTGATTTGTCTCATTTAGAGGGAGGTGGAAAATCGAATTGGAGAGGGGGGCTTTTGCTGTGGAGTTCGTTGGTTTTCAGGTGAGAAGGGCGTGGGGGTTCGATTCTCGTGAGCAAGCGAAGGGGGGAGGAGATGGGGGGGGGGAGGGGGTCGCGGCCTATCGTCGGAGGTGGGGTGAGGTGTAGCGTACGGCGGCGGGCAGAGGGATTAGGGTTTGGCAGTGGAGGTTTTCGATCTGGAAAGGGGAAAAGAGGGAGGGCGAGTCGCGAGGCGAGGAGGTCGAGGGGGGAGGAAGAAGAGGAAGAGGAGGGGAGGCTAGGGAGGCGGAGCGGCGGCGAGCGGAGGGGATAGCGGCGGCTGTCGATCGACGGGCTAGGGCTATAGTGGGGCGCGATTTTTTCTTTCGAACTAAACTGAGGGGAGAGAGAGAAAATAGAGAGAGGGGGGTATTATATAATTTAATTTATTTAATTTTATTCAAACTCCTCATAAAATAATTTTTTTATAACGAACTCAAAATCGAACCCACCGCCTATCGTCCATAGCTAATTACCCCCATCCCGAACACTATGGGATATGTATCGTAGGCTGATTCGACCGTTTCGATCAGTTTTCGTCAAAATCAACATATAACTCTATATATTGATTTTGAACGCGTATTTCAATTTACTGGGGTCACATACTAACTCGAAAAATTCCAGAAAAATATTTTCTAGCTTCGTATTGATGATACGTCCTAACGAAACTACTTTCGTCGAATTCTGAGACCGTTGGAAAAATGGCTATTTTCCAGTCGATTAAAATCAACTAAAACTGGTCAAACGCGTTTTCCTTTGCCACGCTCACATGTTGATTCGAAAAATTATGAAATTTGAAACCTAGAAATAATTTGACATCACGGATCCAACAAAAGTGGTTTCGTCGAAATCCGAGGTCGTTTGCATAATTCCCATTTTTAAGGGCCTGAATTTCATAACGACTATTCAGAATTTTCAACTGGACATATCTTTTGATTCCTGCTATGAAATTTCGATTTTTCGGATTCGCTGGAAAGATATTCCCAAATAGATCCTATTATTTTTGGTTTCGCTAAAATCCGGTTTATTTTGCACCCGGTACATTCAATTGAAGTTTGAAATCGAATTATCGAACTACCGCGCCATTTTCAATTCCTTTTTTAATTATTTATATTCTAACGACGACGTATATAATATATACGTTCGAATTCTATTCAAAATAAATTTCTCATTGATATTATTTAAAATAATTCATTTTAAATGTTCAAAATTCACTAAAATTGCCAAAATAAAATTTTTAAACTGGCCCAGATTTTCGGGTTGTTACACCTTTAATATCCAACTACCTTTTTTATCCCCACAACAATCTGATAAACTTGTTTCTCTTGTGACTAGTGATGAAATCAAGGCAGCTATTTTTGGTTTAGATGCATGTAGTAGTGGGGGACCAAATGGTTTTAATGCATGTTTTCTTCAGCAATGTCGATCAACCATTGGGAATGATGTAATCATGTGACTTCAATATTTTTTCATGCATAATTACTTACCTACCAGTCTTTGTGCGACATCCATTTCATTAATTCCTAAAAGTGATAATCCAATATTTGTTTCTGATTTAAGGCCGATCCCATGCTGTAATGTTGTTTAGAAAGTAATTTCCAAATCCCTTTCTAACAGATTGTAGGAGGTATTACCTTCGGTTATTTCAGAAAATCAAGCAGCGTACATTAGAGGAAGGAATATAAGTGATAATATATTGATTACATATGAGCTTCGGCATGGATATAATAGGAAATATATTTCATCTAGGTGTACGCTCAAATTAGATATTAAAAAAAGCTTTTGACTCAGTTTCATGGAGTGTTATTCTTGCAATTATGTCTAAGATGATTTTTCCTTTGCCTTTCCTCTCATGGATATATACACGTATATCCTCTCCTTTTTCTCTACTGCCAGGAATGGATGCTTACATGGTTTTTTTTAAGGGTAGCCAAGGTGTAAGACAGGGTGACCCTATATCGGATTATCTTTTTATAATTGTGATGGAGCTTTTGAATGTAATGCTTGTTGATCAGGTAAAGAAAGGAAATTTGGAGTTACATCCTAAATGTAAGAATCCCCTTATTGCTCATCTCATGTTCGCTGATGATCTTATCATTTTTACTAAGCCATCCATCTCTAACATACAATGTATTTTGTCTACACTGCAATCCTTTTACTTAATAACTAGTCTCTAGTTAAACATTAGTAAATCCTCTATAATGATAGCCAGGCTTAGTGAAAGCAAGAAGAATGATATTATCAAGTTCTCTGGAGTTAATGTACTTCCAAGAAATGCTACAGATTTAGGTTTACCTCTCATTTGTTCACATATTACTAAAGACTTGTGTGCTCCCCTCTTCGAGAAGATCATTAATAAACTTCAGCAGTTGCCTAGTAGTCAATTATCTCAAGCTTGAAGGCTTACTATCATTCAATTGGTGGCTAGTGCTATGACTACATATTGGGTGCAACACTTTATCCTTCCAGTCAAGCTCCTAAAGATGATCAGTAGTGCTTTTAACAGATTTTTGTGGCATGGCGACCCTTATCCTAAGAAAATGATTCCAATATCATATCACAAAATTTATGGAGATAAGAAGCTTGCGGGTTTAGGCATCATTAACCTTTTCAATTGGAATAAAGCAGTTGTTTCTGTGTATATCAATAAATCGCTTAGTAATGATAAGGGTCTATGATCTCGGTGGGTTCATAATAATCTTATTGTTGGTAAGGACTTCTGGTCAATGCCAATTCCTCAATCAAGTAGCTGGAGCTAGAGATGTATTCTCAGACTAAGGGATTCTTTTCTTCCATATATTCAGGTAAACTGTAGCTCCTTGTCAAATTTATCATTTTTGCATTCCCCCTGGTCTATGAAAGGAATGATTTTAAACAATGTGGTTGATTATAGTGTTAAAATAAACTCTGGAATTCCAAATTTGGCAAGAGTTGTTGACTATATTCATGAAGGTGAACTGCTTTTACCTTACTCTAGTTCATCTACACTAAGGCAACTCTGAAATGAGATCTCTAAATATTTTCTACTAAATGGTGAAGGCTCTGTTTATTGGGATGGTAGTATTCACTCAATAAAGCATGTATATAAGTTGTTGCAGAATGATAAGCAAATTTTTGCTTGGTTATCAAGAATCTGGAATATTGGTAGTTCAGCTAAGAGGAATTTTCTCCAATGGAAAGTCATATCCAATGCTTTAAACACTAAGAAAAAGCTTTATTCTTTTGGTTTGGTTAATGGCAGTAAATGTCTTCTCTATAATTCTGGTGAAGAGTCGAATACGCATTTATTTTTTGAATGCCCTACTTTGTTCTTGCTATGGAGAAGGATCCTTGCAAATGGAAACTTTCATAAGCCTTCTTCTAGAAGTGTAATTGAGTGGTTCAATATTTTCAAGGCCACGAGGTGGAGAACTGATCGAACCTGAGCATTATTAAAGATTCTTAAATGTTTCATACATGAGATTTGGTCTGAAAGGAATAAAAGGTCGTTTGGTGGTGATGTCTTAAATATTGATTAGATGTATGCTAGAATACACAACATAATACTGCAAGATCTTTCACTGTGAGCTGATGTTACGTTGCAGTTTACTGATTGGTTGATTTGAAGGTTGGCAGTTGCCGTTTTCTGGAAATTTGGATCATGGTGGCATTTTTTTGTGTGAAGTATTAAGTATTTTTATGTGCTCTTTTGTATATTATTCATTGTTTTTTTTCTCAATACTTACTGTGTAGATGAGTGATTGTGTATCTTGTTTCTTTTGTTGTTTTTAAGTATAGTTAGAGGGGTATTTTGTAACTGACATGTATCTGTTTCTTCTTGATTAATAAAAGTCTTCTTGCCTTTCAAAAAATAACAACATAAATTGACTATAATAATTTTAAAATATTTTCTTTTTCTTTCAATTTTGAGGGTTGTTTTTTATTTTATAAATTAATTCATTAATGATGAGAGTTTAAGTGAACTTCATATTGCATGATAGAATTTGGCCTTTGGCCTTAATTTAATTATTAAACTTAGTCGTAATTTGATCTAATTTTTTTTTTGAAACGTGTCCTTAAAACTAAATACCCGTTTAAATAAATCAAGGTTGCATTCTACCGTTTCCTTCATTATCATTTGAGTCTTTAAAACACATTGTATATTATTTACATAGAACCTATCATTTTCATTATTAAATCATGGTACTACGATCTATGTAATCACATGCATTATGAATACGTAAATTACTTTTCAACTGGATATTCAACGGTATTAACATAAATATTGTAATAGGCATGTATGAAATAATTTTATTTTAAGATTGCATTAAATTATCAGATAAATATAATATATAACAATAACTACATGATTATTATGTTGTTAAATACTTCATATTTCAAATGAAACTATAAGGTTTTAACATTGCTAAATTATACGTATAAGAACATATAACTATATAAATATTTTAAAAACTACATAAAACAACATTGTACCATATAACAAAAATATGCTAATATTGCACAAAAATATTTTAAAAAATTCATTATAGATTACTTAATATGAGTGTAGTGGAAAAATAAAACCTGTGGTGATTGACGAAACTAAGGGATCTAACATGTGAATCCATGTAATATTTGAATTCCACAAATCACTACTAGTGTTATTTTAATACCAGCATGAACAAACATATATTCTACATAAAACTATGTTGAAATTTTTGACACTCTCCCATATCTACCACGCTTGTCCTACATGTTAACACTTCATTAAACGTAGAAGAAACAAGACCATTGAACAAAGCTCTTCTAACGATTGCATATTGATTGTATATTCATACATCCCTCCATGGCACACATATATTCATGACAACATTTAACTATAACAAAAGTAATTGCATGTTATAACATGCCTCTAGTCACATATATATACTCGTCTTCTTCAAGTGCGATGTATGATTAATTGCAGACTCAATCTATGTCCCATCTGATACAATATAGGCCACACCTAACAATTATCCACCTTGATGAATATTTTTATCAACTCAACATGAAATTATATAAAATCCTCAAACACTTATGTAAAGTCATGAACACTTTCAATGTTTCAGATTAGGTTACTGCCACCTTTATGTTGGCTAAGCTATTTTTACAAAAAACCATCGTTTCTATGGTCGACAGATCGCGTTCTAACATATAAATTCATCTTAATAAAAATCAAAAGCTCAAACTACATATTGGAGCAAACTTCGGTCAATGATGCATCATATTGGTCCTCTCGAACCATTGGTTCTAATACCATGTTGAAATTTTCAGCACCTCTCAGCATCTCCACCATGCGCGTCCTTCATGCGTGTGCTCCATTCGACGTAGAAGAAGCAGTACTGTTGCAGGAATCTCTTGCAGTGTCAATGTCATGATTGGATATCTATACATCCCTTTAGAGCACACATATGTTTATGACAAAATTTAATTGTAACAAAGAGAGTCCTTGTTATTACATGCCATCAACCTCATATGTATACTCATCTCCTTTAAGATATCTTGCAACGTTGGTTTAATTGTAAATCTAATATACGCACTTACTCTTATGCAATGCCAATCACACTTAACAAACTGGATCTTTCAAATGGAGCAAAACATATTTGTTTTAAAACCATATTAAAACATTTAATATAATTGTATGTATACCAATTATGTTATTAGTTACTACAATCTTTAAAATGCAATTGTATTATATCACAATATTGTGCATAAAGGTGCATTAGCATGATGTAGTTGAAACTTAATATATCATATGTATTTTAACTGCATCATAATGATGCAGATTTAACTACATCACTAAGATGTAGCTAAACACATTGGTATAATGGTGTGTAATTACATATTGATAATGCAATTTGATCTATACTGCTATAATACATATTTAACTACATCATCATGATAGAGTAAAAAATGCAACATATTATGCTATTTTAGTCACGTTAGAATGATGATGTATAACTACTGTTAGCCAAATTTATGGTTAACACCCCAAAATGAAATATGACCATATAACTTTCAATCCATGGTGGGAAAGTGCTCAAACTTGAGATCAGTAAATATTTCTGTGTTATAATCTTGAAGTGCTGCCATAGAACTCTTACGCAAATCCTCTGTTAGGAATAAAACTATTCATGAATCTCATTTTTGATTTCTCGAATGGGAGGGCTCTCTATCTGTAACATACTTCTTTGGTATAGCATAAAGATATTAAGATAATTTCTCTGGGTACTCAATGGTCACATATTTGAGCCTTGAGAAATTATTCCATCCTAGTCGGTCTCTGAATGTCAAATTTATGTAAGTATTCCTTGGATTCTTATGGATTTAGTGGGATACCGTGAACATTACCCTAACTTCAATAGTTTAAACCCAATAAGTCATTGAACGGGGAGATCTTAACTCAATTCTTGGTCTAGTCTTAACAACAATCCTAAGTTGCAACAATGATCATTAAGCTAATGAAGATTTGTATCCTATAATCGGTGGATCCTAAGGCCATTCACGAGTCTAGGTTTGGGATAAATATCAATTGTGTATATAATCTGCATATTGCACATGTGATGTTAGTAAATAATAATAACAACGAATATTATTGAATAGGATTACATGAAATTACCTTAATTGCCATACATCTCCATTTTATCGAGTATAATCAATATTACAATCCTTTTTCCCTGATTGATCTAGAAACTAGGGTTTTTCCCTCTGTCAAGAGATTAGAAAGTGTAAAGAAATGAATTCAGAAAAAAGAAGCCATCCACGCTCTGAGTCGGTGGGTCCTATTTATAGGTATGAATTGAGCCTTCCTTCGGCTTAAGCGCTTCGTGTCTGTCACCCAACAGAGGTTGATCATGAAGGCTTCACAAGTGCTTCGGTTGCTTTTCTTTAAGGTAAAGTACTGATAGCTACTTCCGAAGGATTTGATGAAAGGAGCTTTTAATTGAACACGAGAGGGGTGGTCGTATAAGAGTTCTCGGATCTTTTCATGCTCTCGTCCCGTGCTTTGTCCCTAGTGCTTTAGGGTTCCGAATCAGGGTTTCTCATCCATTATGTGTTGCTGAGTGTGACTTATCTTTCCCCGGATTCAGGGTGCGTGTTCCAGAAGCCTCACTTGATTTCTTTTGGAGGGCCTTGTGACAACCACGAGATTCGAACCCCCGACCTCCCGGAAAGCAATACCACGCACTAACCACTGTGCTAAAAGATCTTTGTGTTAGCTTTTCGAGAGGGGTGTTACAGACTACCCCCCTTAAAGATCCCAACGTCCTCGTTGGCTCATATCACTCACTACCCAGGCGTTGTGCATGTAACCCGCATCAGTACCACACTGACTAACATCCGTAGCATTACACACACAATTCCGGCTGGGTATAGGCTCTAATACCAAATGTGACACTCACGGGATTCGAACCCCTGACCTCCCGGAAAGCAACTCCACGCACTAACCACTGTGCTAAAAGATCTTTGTCTTAGCTTTTCGAGAGGGGTGTTACAGGCCCATCCGACAACTATATCGGTCCATCCTTCGAAAAGTGGATCTAGGGATGCATGTGTGCTTTATGATGCTATCTGCAGGTTCTGGGGCGTTTTCCCTTCTTATTCTCTGCTTTAGCAGCTTTCGGAAATCCTCTCCATATTTTTTGTCCTTTTCTTCTTTCATTTGGTCAATCTTCAAGTTTGGTTTGACTACTGCTTTAGGAATTCTTCTGTAGGCTACACTAGAGCTTTCCTGGCGTCGAATACATTCTTTTTCCAGTACCTTTAGGGTAGTCGCTTTCGGCTTTGGCTCGATTGATTGGGAGACATAGGCATATGCGTACTCTCGGCTTATGGCGGCAACTATCTTCTTTGACAAAGCTGAGCCAGAGTCCCCTTTTCCTGATATTCACTTTCTCTTATGAGTTCATTCTGGGCTCTTCTTTTTTCTTTGCTGATTCTACTTCAAGATGTGTTCTCTTCTCTCCTTCTTGAGAGATTAGTTTGTTTCACCAATGTCTTCTTTTCACGGAGGCTGAGCCTACCGGAGTTTGGCCAAAGGCCTTCGTCTACTGCAGCTCTATCAACTTATGGCTCTTAGCTTCCTTCTCAGTTCCTTCTGATGTTTCATCTTTGGCTTGCTCCTTTCATTATTTCTTGTAAGATTAACTAATTTAGAATGAATGCACTTTCGGTTAAGACCACAAGGGGCTTCCTGATCTGATGCGAGTGCCCTTTCATTTAAGGTCGAAAGATTCTTTACGGTTTGGAAGAGATTTCCCTTTTTCCTTTCCTTTGCATACTGAAGGCCTATAATCGTTTGTTACGTGATGTCGCTATTTTTCACACTCCTTCGCCTTGACTTTAATTCCTGATCTGCTTTGAATATTTTTGTGCTAACATTTTCCCTCCCCTAGTGAAGGACTGTTCTTGACATTTCAAGTCATCTATTCCAGAGACATATGTTGTCCTTTTACCCTATCCATTTTTCAGCACTTTCCTTTCGGTGCTTGGGATTTGGTCAACAAGAGTCGATTCATTTCTTTTGTCTCTTCTTCTATGTATGTCGCATTCTTCTCTTTCTTTATCTTTTCATCTACAAATTTCTATTCAGACTGTGATGATTAATTGCCCTAACCGGCATTTAAATTCTGCTTGATTTTCCATTTTTTGAAATTGTCTTTTGGTCACTCGAGTCTGGTCCATTGATTTTTCATTGAAGATGTTTTCCTTATAAATAGCTTCATTTTCCAATCTTATCCCAAGTCCTTTATTTTTCTTCAAGTGGTAAACTTTTCTTCTTGGATCCTGCAAATCTCTTTTATCGGCCTTTCTATTTTATTGTTATACACGATGACACCCTTCTTGGGAATATCATTTTTTGCTTTCATGAGGAATCCTCCTTGTGTTTTGAGAGTTTCCATTTTTTCCTCACAGCTTATGCTTAACGCAAATTCTAGTAATGCGTTTGGTTTAGCCACGAGGGATTCCAAACTCTATGTTGTGTCTTTCCGTTGTCACTGACACCTTCTCCTTTCTTTTAGTGTTGTAACCCTCTGCCCTTCTTGGTAAGAAATTGGATTTTGATGCGGTAGGATTCTCTTTGGATCTTGTCATAGATTCTGCTATATCGTCTAACACCTTAGGAAGAACGACGCCTCCTATGAATATAACGTCCATTTCTCTTAGTATGTGACTTAGGTATCCATCTGTGCTGCTTGATCAGCTTTCTTCGAGTTGGCTTTGACCTGCATATCCTTTAAACCTGCCATATTATAGTCAGTTAAAATAATTCTAAACAGTATCGAAATTTACTTCTTTGATTGTTATTAAGGGTGAGAGTCCAGGTTTTTCTCATGAACCCCACTCAATAGCAACAACTTGACAATTAATCCTTCCTTGGCCGTTGCTCGAGAACCTCTTTAGGTCTTACAAGAAAAGGTAACTTTGAGTGTATGCATTTGTATTATGACTTGCACAGTTTCTTGTAATTTTATTGATGTAAATTAGAAAAGTAACCTTTGATAATTTAACTGCGCATATCTTAATTTTAAGGTGATGTACAATTTTAGGCTTATTCAAAATTTGTTTTAAAAGAAACTGTTAAGAAGATTATTTATTAGTTGCACCTTCGGGTCCCGTCCTACGAAAGTTTGTGATGGAGGATGAATAGGCCTTTTATTTTTATTGTCCCTTCGATATTCAGTAAGGAACAAAACTCTGACTTACTTAATGACTGCTTGCAAAAAAAGTGCTGACTTTGCTTTATCATGACTTCGCATGATATAATATTCTGGTCATGGGAATCTTTTATCTTCGTTAATGGTTTTAATGAAACATTAAATTAACCCTTCACCCATACAAATTTTGAGGAAAATAATGTCTTTTGTAATTTATTCTGCCTTGGTTATTTTTGGCTTTCGTCTTTCTTATGAGACGCTTGATGTAAAAAACTCTGGCTTTCAGTTGAACTACTAAAAGAGCAAACTACCTTTCAAGGTGAGAAAAATTTATGAAAGTAATGCGAGAATGTACCCTTCAATGGATAGTGCTGATACCTTAAAGTATGCTTCAAGAAACAACAAATATTCATGCAAGTCTCTTTACTATTCGAAAGGTGATATTTTAGGTTTCGCGCCTCGACCCTCTACCAATTCATTCTGACTTTCGTTCGGATTTCGATACATGGCATTCCTTTCTGAAAAGTTTGAATAATGGTTTGTTGAAGAACAAACAAAATTATAAAATTTTGAGTTAGTGAATTTATTCCAAAACGTTTCGAAAGGGTGGCTATTCACCATGTCTAAAACAAACTGTTAATAAAATTTAAGTACTGAGTTTCTCCTTCGTGCAAAACAAGAGGTTAAAGGGTCATTAAACTTCCTTCGGGGATTAATATGATACAAGAGGATTTTCTTCTGTTTGCTAATTCTTTCAGTGTGCTTTTCAAGTTTAAATAGATTATTAGGGAATTTTACTTTTGTAATGGTGTCCTATTTATTATGGTAAGCCCGAAATTAAAATTACTTTAAAAGACCCAAGAACTTAGGCTTAGACACGTAATCTTTGCATAGATAATGGGAGTTGATTCGGCTTACCTGAGAGTTTGTGTGGAGATACCTAGCATTACTTTTTCTGAAATCGTGGTGAGATTGAAAAACTTCTTTGGTTGTCACTCACCTTGATATTCATCGGAATTCCTTAAACAAGGTGTTCGGTGCTAGTGAGAAAACTTATGCCTCTTTAGATTATGCTTAAACTATCCTCTTTGAAATTGGTTCCCCATCGGGGGAATTGTTGCTTAGACGGACCTGCCTTTTGGGTATTAGAAACGTGGGTCCCTTCCGATTTTATGGGCTTCACCTCGTAGGTTGATGATAAAGTTACGATGGCCTTTGAATATCTAGAATCTTGTATAATTCTAAATCTAGAGCCCTTTTTTTCTACGAAGAAGTTGTGTTGTTCTTAGCTTAGGGAACCCAAGCGTGGATAGTAAGGAAATTGGAGATTGGAGTTTACTTTCTGGGAAGAGGATGGCTTCTTTCGACTTAACATGATCATATTCAGGTAATAACAAACGGTCGAAGTCTCCTTCGGCTTAGTAAGCCTAGATTCGGGAATAGACATACGAAGCCTTCCTTGTTTTAAGAGACCCAGATTCAAGTACTGGAATTACGAATCCTTGCTCGACTTGAGAAACCCAGACTCGGGTAATAGAAATACGAAGCCTTATTTGGCTTAAGAAACTCAGATTCGAGCATTAGAAATACGAAGCCTTGCCCGGCTTAAGAAATCCATATTTTTGGCATTAGAAATACAAAGCCTTACTTGGCTTAAGAAATTCAGATTGAGGTATTAGAAATATAAAGCGTTGCTGGACTTAAGAAACACAGATTAGGGTATTAGAAATAAGAAGCCTTACTTGGCTTAAGAAACCTAGATTTGGGTATTAGAAATACAAAGCATTAATTAGTTTATGAAACCCAAATTCGGGTACTAGAAATATGTAGCCTTACTTGGATTAAGAAACCCAGATTCAGACATTAGAAATACAAAGCCTTACCTGGCTTAAGAAAGACATATTTTAGTATTAAAAATACGAAGCCTTACTTGGCTTAAGAGACCCAATTTAGGTATTATGGAAGAGTGAAGCCTCTTTCGGCTTAATAGACCCATATTCGGGAAATAAGGAAGAACGGAGACTCTTCCGGCTTAATAGGCCTAGATTCCAGCAATAAGGAAGAACGAAGCCTTTTCCAGCTTAAAAGACCCAGATTGGGGCGATAAGGAATAACAAATCCTCTTTCGGCTTAATAGACCTTGACTCGGGAAATAAGGAATATATAAGCCTCATTTGGCTTAATAGACCCATATTCGGGTAATTAGGAAGAACGGAGCCTCTTCCGGCTTAATAGACCAGATTCAGTAATAAGGAATAACGAAGCCTCTTTTGGCTTGATAATACTCGGAATGTCCTCTTCTGGTTTTGATGGTGCCATTGTTGGCATGCTAACGAGAATCTGGAATGTCCTCTACTGGTTTGGTTATGAAAACGCTTTCGGCTTTAGTGTACTTTTGGTCATTACACTCATTTTAGAAAGCAGAGGCTTTAGTGCTCCTTTTGAGCTTTTGATCCTTTCATCGGGATGACATAAGTAGAGACAGTGTGTGCTTATGCCAGAAGTAGAGGCAAGACTTGGTCATATAACGATCAGAGGCAGAGCGTGCTCCTACCGGAGCCGGGCGCATGTCCCAAGGCTTATCCATCCCTTATCTAGAAGGTGCGTTAACCTGGTCCTTTGACGTGGTTAAGGGCTTCGGTACATCACCCTGTACCTTGGGCGTGGATGATGGCTTACCCTCCTTCCTCTAGGAGGCACCAGGGATATACCTTGGGCTTGGAGCCAGGCGCGCGATTTCTTGGTCTTACCCTCTTCCCTTTGGAGGGAAGGACCCAGGATATACCCAGAAATTTCTATTCTAATCCATTTCAAGGAGGGCACTTCTCCCTCAATCATGTAGAAATTCTTATTCTTTTACATTGGTTTGGAGTAAAACTTAATTCCCATGAGGGTCCTTTTTTGCGGATTAAATTTCAGTTTTCAATTGATAAGATATCTCGATAACTTTCCTTGCCTATAAAAGTGGCCTATTATTTTTTAAGTGTTCTACACTAATTAATCTCATGACCATTCATTATATGATAGTGGCATTAACTTCCACCTTTATTCCATTCATACTTTATTTCTTTCTTTCTTGTTGGCCAGTAATTGAATTCCTCTTTAGTCAGGAAGAAGATACTTTCTTTCTAGTTAATTCATATTCCATGACTGGATGGAGTCTTTCTCTTTTTCCAAGGGGAGTACACTCTGGATTCCATTCCTTACTTTCGCAAAATATTTTCCTTTTTGATTTTAGTACGAAGAGATTTTGCTGGTAATATTTCTATGTTTTTTTGACTAATATAGGTGTGGATTTACTCGAGGCCTAGCTATGGAATCTTGCCATTTTTGGGCGAAGGCTTCATAACTTTCATTATTTCTTCCTCAAAAACAGATCCTCCTGCAAAGGTTTGCATAGCCATCTTTATCTGGTGGAACAATACGTTGCTTTGATTGCCATATATGAGGTTATTTCTTCTTAGGATGGGTTCTCCCCTACTTTGCTAGATTCATAGTCCCTTTTTCTCTTTTGGTTGATTATATTCAGGACCTGCATTCGCAGCATTTTCTCTATGTGAAACGTTAAATCCACATAAGATATTTCCGCCCGGAATAGCTCAAAAGATCCTTATTTCGATTTAGTTAACTGAACATCTGTACCAGGAGTTTGTTTTGCCAAGTTTATTGTTATTTTCTCTTCTGAAGGTTGGTTTAGTTTTTCTCGTAATTTTTCCCAGTCATCCTTATGTTGGCAATAAAATGGTGTCAGAACCTCTTTTTGTTGAATCTCGCTATATAGCGTTTTGACTATGACAACTATATATAAGCATATTTATTATTTCGACTAACTCGGTTTTGCGGGAAGATATTCGACAAGTAGATTCAGGAACACAAAATGAAGATTATATATGTTGTAAGAGTCTGTTAAGTCCTAGGTTTATAAGTTAAAGTCTTCCTTGATGATTACAAACACACACACACACACACATACATACATACATATATATATATATATATATATACTTCACACTAAAAAGAGGCAATGAATAAGTTTTGCCCATAAAACAGATGTCTGAAATAAATCAGATAGACGTCTATTTGCTGAGACAAACTTAAATTTTACATAATATTTAGATGTCAATTTTGAATTTTTCGGACGTCTGAATCTGCTATGAAATACACTATATCCTTGCTGTTTTATTTTTCAAATCAAAACAGACATCTGAAAATTATTTTCAGACATCTGATTACGAAGAGGTGCAACCAATTATGAAAAGTCACAACTTTCTAATCCATGTCTCTTGATCAAATCTCTTCGTGATCAGTTGTAGCTATTTACAGATTATAAATAGAGACTTGACTAAGTAATCCAACTACCGAATTTTATTCTAACTCTTTCTATCTTACTCAAAGCACTCTAATCTCTAAGAGCATTCTATTTACAAATATTTGAGATTTTAATCTTCCATAATCTATCACAAGCTTCACGTTTATCATCAAGGAAAGACTATAGGAAGGGTGTACTTCATATTGACATATCCGTGTTGACAAGAACACAAATAAGTCATCAATTATTATGTATTGAGAAAAGTCCTCTTCAGCAGTTGAGGCAAGAAATCTCGTTCGGCTGTCAGGGTAATTGTGAACCTATTCCTCTGGGTAAAGTGAGGGTTTATTGTTAGTGAAATACCAGAAGGGAGTCTGGGACTGGACGTAGGACAATGGTCCGAACCAGTATAAAATCGATTGTGTGATTTTACTTACTGCTACTACTCTGCTATATACATCTATCATAACCATACTCCATTACATTCGATCCTACCGTTGCATAGTAACTTTCAATTGGTATCATATCAAGGTCATATTATAACTGTAACATTGTTATTCCATGTATTAGCTCAACTACATTTGTCGAAGGACAATCTACTCAAAGACCACCTCTATTCAATGGATTGCACTACAACTATTGGGCTACAAGAATGAGAATATATATATATGCAAGCAAGTGGTTTTAGTGCATGGAATGCTACTCAAAAAGAATTCACGGCACTTACAACTGAATATTCAGCTTGGACGACAATTCAAAAAGACGAGGCTAATGAAAATGCAAAAGCTATGAATATGTTATACTGTGCACTGGATAGAAATGAGTTCAATCATGTTAGCATTTATACATCAGCATATCAAATATGGGAAACACTCAAAACTATCCATGAAGGAGCAAGCAAAGTTAAACAAACCAAAATTTTAATGCTTAAAAACTAGTTCCAGACTTCAAGATGAGACAAAATGAAACCATCAATGTAATGACCCAAATTTCCGTAACATCAGAGTTGACTATATACATCATAAGTCCAACCCAAATATCACGAAAATACGAAACATTTGTTTTTTAGAAGAAAGAGGTAGAAGAAGAACAGAAATAACAACACAGAATCTCACATCGCAGCGGAACAAAATATAATATATCATATCTTTGAAATACAAAATCTCAATTGTATAACATACACTTATCAGAGTACAACACTTACGACACAACGGAACAACACTATAACTAGATAACGCTGAAGCCTTCTGCTCCAAGCTCCTTTAGATATATCTGAAAAATCCTGAACTACTTGACTGCCCGTACAAATTTAAGCACCCAAGAGTTTAGGTAGAACAAAACAAAATAAACTCCGGGTCAGTCATGGGACTGGTATGAGTAAACAGTTTAAAACAGTTTCAGAAAACTAAATGATATCTCATAAGACCACGCCGTATAACACGGAACGGGTTTTTCCCTTATGAGAATCCAAACACTTGATTTAACTTTCAAAATCCCTTTGAAAGGAACGATAGATTTATATCAGAACTCCTTTGATATTATAATAATGTCTAAATCAAGTAGATAACAATCTAGTGGAACGTTTGCATCTCATGTTCCACATATATATACAATCAAAATCGCAAGCACGTATTGGGTAATGGATTTCCAACTATGACAAGGTATGGAGCCACCTTCCGCTGGTATATCTCTAGAGGAGAATACACCGAGTTCAACAAGAACATCTTGCAACTCAGCCACACATGACCGACCACTCATTTCGCTTGAGAGTATCGAATGTATATCACCAACGGTTGGGATCAACAACCGTTTCCCGAATGGGACAGCATCGACAATAGATTTTTAGAAGTAAATGAAACTCTAGATCAGGTGATTATACACCCTAATAGGTGCGACCTACATAGCCATGCTGCCAGCCCGATTTCTTTCATTTACCGGTTGATGAGGCTAGAAGCTACGCTTTATCATCACACCAGATTCACTTCGAATGCCACATCGTCAAATCCATCAAATCATCGATTGACGTCCTCAACAGTACATTACGTGTTAGCTAAAAGAAGTTTCCTTCTCCGCTTCGACTCTTGGTACGGTTGAAGAAATCAATGTACATGATCTTTCTGGACATACTCTGTCAGACATTCATCCATACACGTCACCCAGGAACAGGATGAAATCGAAGGCACAATTTCTATTAATAGAAAAAGTCCTTGCACTCTACTCCGTCTTCGATTATCTTTATATAATCTGATTCGCACGCTACTGCCGATACGGAGTGGTTCTTCGGATAAAAATCCAACCGGTCTCTCCATATTGACAACGATGGTCAAAACTTCGATAGTCTGTGATTTAATTATCGAATAAAAACAAGTGTTTCGATAGTCGATGATTTAACTATCGAATAAAACAAGTGTTCATCCAAACATCCAACAATCACTGAACCTTTAATTAATATTCCATTAATTAAATCTCTTCTCTATTTCTTATCAATATTTGTTAACCAAATATTTTCAATAACCATATTGGCCTTATACGTTATTTGGAAAACATTTCCGAATATCGCCTTCCTTTATTTTCTAGCTTTAGAAATATTATGTTATTTATAATTGGAAAATATTCCAATTACTTATCTCTTTTCCGATCTCGTTTATTTCTATACTTAGGAAATATTTAACATCTATTTCCAAGCTTTGCACATATTTGGGTTAAAACAGATGTTGTGTAAAACATCGTTACGACAACCCAAATACTATATTCAACTAACTTTTATCCAACATTGATCTTCGAGCCTGGAATCTTACTATTTATTTGCTAATAATGAAATCAATTAAGTTGGGGTATAACTATCTCTCAGACCTTGACTGAATAACATTTATAACGTCAAAACAGATATGACTACTTACTCGAACAATCAATAACATACAACTACTTCTTTACCTTTAAACACGTATACACTTTTTCTTTCTATTCTTACTAGATTTTATTCTTATACTTCCTTTTTGATTATACTATTCTATTTCTAAGTTCGTTTTCTTATCGACTTCTATATATATCGGTACGTTGATTTCTAACTATCAAATTATCTTAAAAATATTCTATCTCCTTAAATTCCCGGAAAAATTCGCCATAACCTCCTTTGTATTGGGAGCATCGGGAAATTTCAAATAGCTTTCCCAGTCCTTCTCATCTCAAAAAGAAAAAGAAAAAGCCAAGCGGCTTGCCGATACGGCACATAAAATCTCATATATGAATTAAATACGTACCTTTTTGTCGGGCATTCTATTTATTTCACTTCTATACTTTATTCCATACCTGTCTCCTGTATATTTATGCATGTCCAATCTATTTTAACTATACCAATCGTTTTAACTCAATTTGTTAATTAAATCTGTTACTTAACTTTTCAGTCTATTTCACCTTCATATTTGACCATGACATGTTCAAATATATTTTAACTGCATATTAACAAATTCTAATTATACTCATACTCTCGTTTCCTTATTGACTTCTCTATTCAAATTCCAATTCAATTCTATTTGAATTCTCTTTATTTAAACTTCATTTGAATTCTATATTCAAATTCTATAGTTTAAAGTCCATTTGAATTCTATATTCAAATTCTATATTAAAAGTCCATTTGAATTCTATATTCAAATTCTATAGTTTAAAGTCCATTTGAATTCTATATTCAAATTCTATCGTTTAAAGTCCATTTGAATATCTCTGCATTATTTATAAACAACGTTTATAACTTCAATTCAAATCCCATCTTTCCATTTATAAACAACGTTTATAAATTCAATTCAAATCCCATATTTTCATTTATAAACAAAGTTTATAAATTCGATTACTTGTTTTATATACCTTCGAAACAAGTTAGTATTTTCTATAGTTTTATTTAAAATTCAAATTCTATTTATAAAAATAGAATTTCCTTTTTAAATATCAAATACTCTTTCCGATATTTTTATGAATCAATATTCAAGCCCCAGGGATATTTTCAACAATCAAATCAACCAATTTTAAATCATTTGATTTTTAACACATCATATAGGAATATATATGAAATCAAACAAACAACAAACAGATAATATATTTTTGAGGAATCCAGTTGGATTCCTCCAACCTGTTTTCCTGCATCCACAGATGTTAGTCAACATAGTAATACCCATCCTGCTTCGAGGCAGGATATCGCGGTATAGAAGGTCATCCACTAATCATAGCGTGGGGCGTATAGGGTAATCATCCGCTATGAAACTGCGGGCAACCGCTAATGAAACTTCGGGAATCAATCCAATCATCAACCCAATATATATAATAGTCAACCCTAAATAACTATATATATTTAAATCAACCAAATAGCATCCAAACAAGCATAACAATTATTTTTAACAACTAGAAATAATTCTAATTAAATGGTGAGTGAGGTTTACTCACCAGATTTTCCATTTGTCGAATATCCATTTTAAATTCCATGTTATCGCTATTACGAATCATCTCGAACAAATCTCTTTGTACCTACGATTTTTTTAAATGTAGCGATTAACATTTATTTAGATTAACAAATAAATAAACTTCTTATATATATATATATTTCTTTTTTTCTTTTCTTTCCTTTTTAATGGTTACTAAATCAAATTTAACACATATAATTAAAGTAATCTATGTATTTTTAAACATTAAACCATTTATAAATTTAATGTTTTACTTAAATAAATAATTAACAAATTAATTACCTTCCTCAACATCCATAGCCGACCAAATCAGCCCGAAACTGACATCATTTCCAATATGGCATTTCAACGAGCAACTCACAGACACTCCACCGTACAACCATTTAACTGCTTCACTCCCTTCCAATGATTACCAGAACTTCCAATTCGCCATAAAAGTGATGTCGACCTCGTCTGGAAGCTTCACAACAACCCACGATGTCGATTTCCCCCAAAGATTTGATCTCGACTTCGTTGCCCTACAGTCGATCACCGGAGAACTCTTCGCACCTTGGAACCCAAATGTTATCGCGACTTCGAGTTGTCCTAATTTGACCGACAGAGTATCCATCGCGACCCTGAAATCATAACTCGCAAGGCCTGGCAAACCTCATCGCAACAGAATAAGGATACTAGAACGAAACTCTTGATTTGCGAGTGCCTCGGATCTGCTTTTGAACTCGTGATCGATTCAACTCGCGGTTTCTGCTTGCTCACATCCGAACTTCGCATAGGCGTTCTCGCACCTCAGCAACTAGCGTGATTCGGCCATTTTTGCTTCTTTCAGGAGCTCTTTGATTTTGTAGAAAATTGAGGGGGTGCGGTTTTAATTAAAGAAAAGGGAAGCTTCGGTTTTTGTACTGATCGAATTAAGGAGGACTCGGCCATTTATTTTGAAGCTTTTGATTTTCAAAAGAGGAAATAAGAGGAGACTGCGCGATTCATAGATGAACAAGGTAGTAGCTGTGTGGTTTTAAAAGGAACTGCGAGGTCAATTATTTGTGGAGATACAGAGAAGGACGTGGTTTCTTTTGAACAGGAGGGAAGGAGCGGTGAGAATTAAAGGGGAGGTGTCCCTTTATTTAACCTTAAATTTTATTTAATTTTTTTATTTAAATTAAACTGGTATCCTTTAATTAAAAATACACGCTGATTCTGAATCCCTTTCTGAACCCAACAAATGACATTCCTAGGGTAAAACTACTATTCTGAACCCATTGGGATAAGTATCGAAGTCCAGTTCGATCATCCGGAGCAGATATTAATTTAAATCGATTAAATCAAATTTTAAAACAATAAATTCTGTGATAATAAATTAATAATTTTATTCGAATTCAAACAGAATTTTCTATTGATCATTTGAATTGTAATTTAATTAAGAATTAAATTTTAATTCAATCAACTTTGTATTCTGATAACTTGATATATTCGATATTAAATCAAAACTGATTATTAAATTGATAACTTAAAAATAAATATTCATTTAATTTATCAAATTAATATTTAAAACCGTATTAAATATTCAAATCTAACCGACGGGATATCCGGGTCATTACAATCTTCCCTACTTAAAATAATTTCGTCCTCGAAATTGCTAAGGTAGAAAAGTGCTACAAACCCATTTATCTTTTCAAAACTTATTGATGTTGATACTCAACATTTCAAACTTCCTTACGTAACTCTCTTTCGAATAAATCCATATTCGATAACTCCTCCCTTCGAATAACTATATTCGATAATCTCTATTTTGAATAACTAGATTCGAAAACCTTTCTTTGAATCAACTATATTCGATTTACTCTATTCAATTTTACTCTTATCAATTAACTCTATTGGATTTAACGCTTTTCGATTAACTCCATCGAATAACTAAATTCGATAACTCCTTCGAATAGCCAATATTTTATAACTCACTTCGATTAAACTAATCGATAACTCTTTCCGATTAAACTATAATCGATAACTCATTTCGATTAACAAATAATCGATAACTCCTTCCGAATAACCAAATTCGATAATTCCTTTCGAATAAACTATATTTGATAACTCCTTTAATTCTATTTGAATAACTAATATTCTATTTAACTCTATTCGCTTGACTCTAGATCGCAGCGATCACAATGGTTACACCTGATTCGCCCAGGAAACATCTAACCGCCCTAGGCTATCTGCAGCCCTACGAATTTCGCTAGCAGTCATATGAAATGGCAACTTATCCTGAGTAACTATGGTTGACTAACTCTATCTCAATAACTATATTCAATCAACTTTAATTGAATGACTAAAATTCAATTAAATCCTAATTCGATTAACTATGTTCAATTAACTCTATCTGGTTAACTCTAACTGATTAACCCTAACTGGTTAATTCTTATTCTAATCGATTTATTCTAACTCTAATTGACTTCTCCTATTCGAATAACTCCTATTGGATAACATTTATTCATTTAAAAAGATTTACTTTTAGTAACGGTTCTTCACTTTATAAATGTTCTCTTTTAATGATGTTACTTCACATATACAAGTGTTGTGTACCCCTTCTATTTAAAACTATCGGTGTTAAAAACCAATATCTCTTCTCTATATAAGTTCAGACTTATATATTTCATCTATCCAATGATAAATATTTAATTTAATTTATAAAATGTTATTTATAAATTAATCTTTTCTATTTATCTGTTAAAAACAGATTTCCATTTTCTGTTCATCTTCTAAATATTCCTTTGATTAAATTTTATTTATTTAACGAATAAATATCTCATTTATAACATTCTATTTATTTTCTATAAATAAATATTTCCATTTAATCTATTTGTAAATGTTTTTACAAATATTCCCTTTTATTTGTTTGCACATAACTTCCTTTGTATTTGTGTTACAAATATATTTCCTTTATATTTGTTTTACAAATATATTTTCTTTTTAACTCTTTTGGTTTTTCCTTTCTTCACACCAAATTCATATTTCATTCACATTGATTTTACTCAATTTATTCATTTCGATCCATTTAACTTAAGTTAATTTTAATTTCAATCATTCAAATTCCCATTAACTAGTGCTAATTAACCGTTTTGCCTATTTCACCCTTTTTATTTGAATATAGCTTGTTCAAATATATGTCAACTTAATTATAACAAATCTAATTATATTTTCAACTCGAGTTATATTTCGATTTCGAATATAAATTCTCAGTCTCTTTCACTTATCCAAAAACTCAATTTCGATTCAAATTTCCTTTAACTAATTATTCCCCAATTTAGTTAATTCTATTTAACCATTTAAAATATGATTTTTGTCTTAAAAATCATTTCACTTACTTCACTGGAGTTCATATTTATTTTATATCTCCAGTCTGGATTTTTCTAATGCCAATTTGGATTTTATTTCCTAAAAATCCTTTTATTTATTTTATTAAACTGTTATGGTTTTCTAATAGTTACGGCGCTGCTTTTCAAAACATTTGATTTTGACATAACTCAAAATCTATACGACGAAATCCAGATTTTTCTCTTTTATTTGAAAACTATTGTTCAACCGGTCCCGACGATTCTTGTTTCACAGAATTCCGATTTCAATTGAGTTCTGTATACTAAATTGAAGTTCGAATCGCCAATTTTCGAACTGCCGCGCTACGGCGAGCTCGTTTTAATTATATTTATAAATATAAACGTTTCAACTTTGTTTATAATAAATTCAACTCCATTCTGATATATTTTTAATATATATCCAATCCATTTCACATAATATTCCCGATCTATTTCACTTCTTTATTTAAATCCTATATATTTACAATATTCAAATTCCATTTGAATTTCTTTATTCCAACTCATTTGAATTTCCTTCTATTCAATTTCTATTTGAATTTTCTTCGATTCAAATTCTATTTCAAATCCTTAACTTCAAATTCAATTTGAATTTCTTATCTTAAATTTTTATTTGAAATCCTTCATTCAATTTCTATTTTAAATTCCTTTGTTCAATTTCTATTTGAAATCCATTGAATTTAAATTCTATTTTAACTCCTTTGAATTCAAATTCTATTTAATTTCACTTTGAATTCAAATTCTATTTAATTTCCCTTTGAATTCAAATTCTATTTAAACTCCTTTTATTTTCTTTGAATTCTAATATTCATCCTCCACTTTGTATTCTCTTTGAAATTCTATTTAACCAAATTCTATTTCAATTTTTTCTTATAGAATTTCTATTTGAATTTTCTTTATTCAAACTCATTTGAATTCCTTTGAATTCAAATTCTATTTCACTTCTATTTGAATTATATATATATTCAAATTCCTTTATTTTACTTCTATTTGAAATCTATATTCCCATTTCAAAATTCCTTTGAAGTTACATAAATATATACATATATTTATATCTATCTCAAATTCAAAACATTTGAATTTTCAAACAACTTGTTTCTTTTCAAACAAATTCCATCAAAAACTTTTCTAAGGCAGCAATTCATCACTTAGAAACTCGAAAATGAACACTGATGATGTTGCGACCATCATCAGAATTATTTCCCAGCTACTGAATGAGTCCAGTGCTATATTTCTTTCAAACTCCTTTTAGAAAAATATTTTCCAAACTCCCAGGATTTTAAATTCTAAATTCTGCTTTGAATTCAATTTTTTATTCATCTCATTTGTATATTTGATTTCATATACAAATTCCATTGGTTATATATATATAACTATTTCTGTTATTTAATCTAATTCGATTATAATCCTAACAATCAACTTAACTATTTAAAAACAATATCGTGTCCAATCTTCAGTTCAAGTATTTATAAACTCCTATCGACATCGTGGCGTCCCACGATTCAACCAAAATTCATAATCCACTCAACAGACTAGTCAACACAATATAAAACAGTTTTTATATCAAATAACAAATACGCTCTCTCGTATATATATACGCTCAACTCATTCTAGGATACTACTGATCCTATCTCTAATGAGCACATTCCAACAAGCCTAGGTATTCGCTCAACCTAAGCTCTGATACCAACTGTAATGACCCAGATTTCCGTAACATCAGAGTTGACTATATACATCATAAGTCCAACCCAAATATCACGAAAATACGAAACATTTTTTTTTAGAAGAAAGAGGTAGAAGAAGAACAGAAATAACAACACAGAATCTCACATCGCAGCGGAACAAAATATAATATATCATATCTTTGAAATACAAAATCTCAATTGTATAACATACACTTATCAGAGTACAACACTTACAACACAACGGAACAACACTATAACTAGATAACGCTGAAGCCTCCTGCTCCAAGCTCCTTTAGATATATCTGAAAAATCCTGAACTACTTGACTGCTCGTACAAATTTAGGCACCCAAGAGTTTAGGTAGAACAAAACAAAATAAACTCCGGGTCAGTCATGGAACTGGTATGAGTAAACAGTTTAAAACAGTTTCAGAAAACTAAATGATATCTCATAAGACCACGCCGTATAACACGGAACGGGTTTTTCCCTTATGAGAATCCAAACACTTGATTTAACTTTCAAAATCCCTTTGAAAGGAACGATAGCTTTATATCAAAACTCCTTTGATATTATAATAATGTCTAAATCAAGTAGATAACAATCTAGTGGAACGTTTGCATCTCACGTTCCACATATATATACAATCAAAATCGCAAGCACGTATTGGGTAATGGATTTCCAACTATGACAAGGTATGGAGCCACCTTCCGCTGGTATATCTCTAGAGGAGAATACACCGAGTTCAACAAGAACATCTTGCAACTCAGCCACACATGACTGACCACTCATTTCGCTTGAGAGTATCGAATGTATATCACCAACGGTTGGGATCAACAACCGTTTCCCGAATGGGACAGCATCTACAATAGATTTTTAGAAGTAAATGAAACTCTAGATCAGGTGATTATACACCCTAATAGGTGCGACCTACATAGCCATGCTGCCATCCCGATTTCTGTCATTTACCGGTTGATGAGGCTAGAAGCTACGCTTTATCATCACACCAGATTCACTTCGAATGACACGTCGTCAAATCCATCAAATCACTGATTGACGTCCTCAACAGTACATTACGTGTTAGCTAAAAGAAGTTTCCTTCTCCGCTTCCACTCTTGGTACGGTTGAAGAAATCAATGTACATGACCTTTCAGGACATACTCTGTCAGACATTCATCCAGACACGTCACCCAGGAACAGGATGAAATCGAAGGCACAATTTCTATTAATAGAAAAAGTCCTTGCACTCTACTCCGTCTTCGATTATCTTTATATAATCTGATTCGCATGCTACTGCCGATCCGGAGTGGTTCTTCGGATAAAAATCCAACCGGTCTCTCCATATTGACAACGATGGTCAAAACTTCGATAGTCTGTGATTTAACTATCGAATAAAAACAAGTGTTTCGATAGTCGATGATTTAACTATCGAATAAAACAAGTGTTCATCCAAACATCCAACAATCACTGAACCTTTAATTAATATTCCATTAATTAAATCTCCTCTCTATTTCTTATCAATATTTGTTAACCAAATATTTTCAATAACCATATTGGCCTTATACGTTATTTGGAAAACATTTCCGAATATCGCCTTCCTTTATTTTCTAGCTTTAGAAATATTATGTTATTTATAATTTGAAAATATTCCAATTACTTATCCCTTTTCCGATCTCGTTTATTTCTATACTTAGGAAATATTTAACATCTATTTCCAAGCTTTGCACATATTTGGGTTAAAACAGATGTTGTGTAAAACATCGTTACGACAACCCAAATACTATATTCAACTAACTTTTATCCAACATTGATCTTCGAGCCTGGAATCTTACTATTTATTTGCTAATAATGAAATCAATCAAGTTGGGGTATAACTACCTCTCATACCTTGACTGAATAACATTTATAACGTCAAAACAGATATGACTACTTACTCGAACAATCAATAACATACAACTACTTCTTTACCTTTAAACACGTATACACTTTTTCTTCCTATTCTTACTAGATTTTATTCTTATACTTCCTTTTTGATTATACTATTCTATTTCTAAGTTCGTTTTCTTATCGACTTCTATATATATCGGTACGTTGATTTCTAACTATCAAATTATCTTAAAAATATTCTATCTCCTTAAATTCCCGGAAAAATTCGCCATAACCTCCTTTGTATTGGGAGCATCGGGAAATTTCAAATAGCTTTCCCGGTCCTTCTCATCTCAAAAAGAAAAAGAAAAAGCCAAGCGGCTTGCCGATACGGCGCATAAAATCTCATATATGAATTAAATACGTACCTTTTTGTCGGGCATTCTATTTATTTCACTTCTATACTTTATTCCATACCTGTCTCCTGTATATTTATGCCTGTCCAATCTATTTTAACTATACCAATCGTTTTAACTCAATTTGTTAATTAAATCTGTTACTTAACTTTTCAGTCTATTTCACCTTCATATTTGACCATGACATGTTCAAATATATTTTAACTGCATATTAACAAATTCTAATTATTCTCATACTCTCGTTTCCTTATTGACTTCTCTATTCAAATTCCAATTAAATTCTATTTGAATTCTCTTTATTTAAACTTCATTTGAATTCTATATTCAAATTCTATAGTTTAAAGTCCATTTGAGTTCTATATTCAAATTCTCTAGTTAAAAGTCCAATTGAATTCTATATTCAAATTCTATCGTTTAAAGTCCATTTGAATTCTATATTCAAATTCTATCGTTTAAAGTCCATTTGAATATCTCTGCATTATTTATAAACAACGTTTATAACTTCAATTCAAATCCCATCTTTCCATTTATAAACAACGTTTATAAATTCAATTCAAATCCCATATTTTCATTTATAAACAAAGTTTATAAATTCGATTACTTGTTTTATATAACTTCAAAACAAGTTAATATTTTCTATAGTTTTATTTAAAATTCAAATTCTATTTATAAAAATAGAATTTCCTTTTTAAATATCAAATACTCTTTCCGATATTTTTATGAATCAATATTCAAGCCCCAGGGATATTTTCAACAATCAAATCAACCAATTTTCAATCATTTGATTTTTAACACATCATATAGGAATATATATGAAATCAAACAAACAACAAACAGATAATATATTTTTGAGGAATCCAGTTGGATTCCTCCAACCTGTTTTCCTGCATCCACAGATGTTAGTCAACATAGTAATACCCATCCTGCTTCGAGGCAGGATATCGCGGTATAGAAGGTCATCCACTAATCATAGCGTGGGGCGTATAGGGTAATCATCCGCTATGAAACTGCGGGCAACCGCTAATGAAACTGCGGGAATCAATCCAATCATCAACCCAATATATATATAATAGTCAACCCTAAATAACTATATATATTTAAATCAACCAAACAGCATCCAAACAAGCATAACAATTATTTTTAACAACTAGAAATAATTCTAATTAAATGGTGAGTGAGGTTTACTCACCAGATTTTCCATTTGTCGAATATCCGTTTTAAATTCCATGTTATCGCTATTACGAATCATCTCGAACAAATCTCTTTGTACCTACGATTTTTTTAAATGTAGCGATTAACATTTATTTAGATTAACGAATAAATAAACTTCTTATATATATATATATATCTTTTTTTCTTTCCTTTTTAATGGTTACTAAATGAAATTTAACACATGTAATTAAAGTAATCTATGTATTTTTAAACACTAAACCATTTATAAATTTAATGTTTTACTTAAATAAATAATTAACAAATTAATTACCTTCCTCAACATCCATAGCCGACCAAATCAGCCCGAAACTGACATCATTTCCAATATGGCATTTCAACGAGCAACTCACAGACACTCCACCGTACAACAATTTAACTGCTTCACTCCCTTCCAATGATTACCAGAACTTCCAATTCTCCATAAAAGTGATGTCGACCTCGTTTGGAAGCTTCACAGCAACCCACGATGTCGATTTCCCCCAAAGATTTGATCTCGACTTCGTTGCCCTACAGTCGATCACCGGAGAACTCTTCGCACCTTGGAACCCAAATGTTATCGCGACTTCGAGTTGTCCTAATTTGACCGACAGAGTATCCATCGCGACCCTGAAATCATAACTCGCAAGGCCTGGCAAACCTCATCGCAACAGAATAAGGATACTAGAACGAAACTCTTGATTTGCGAGTGCCTCGGATCTGCTTTTGAACTCGTGATCGATTCAACTCGCGGTTTCTGCTTGCTCACATCCGAACTTTGCATAGGCGTTCTCGCACCTCAGCAACTAGCGTGATTCGGCCATTTTTGCTTCTTTCAGGAGCTCTTTGATTTTGTAGAAAATTGAGGGGGTGCGGTTTTAATTAAAGAAAAGGGAAGCTTCGGTTTTTGTACTGATCGAATTAAGGAGGACTCGGCCATTTATTTTGAAGCTTTTGATTTTCAAAAGAGGAAATAAGAGGAGACTGCGCGATTTATAGATGAACAAGGTAGTAGCTGTGTGGTTTTAAAAGGAACTGCGAGGTCAATTATTTGTGGAGATACAGAGAAGGACGTGGTTTCTTTTGAACAGGAGGGAAGGAACGGTGAGAATTAAAGGGGAGGTGTCCCTTTATTTAACCTTAAATTTTATTTAATTTTTTTTATTTAAATTAAACTGGTAACCTTTAATTAAAAATACACACTGATTCTGAATCCCTTTCTGAACCCAACAAATGACATTCCTAGGGTAAAACCACTATTCTGAACCCATTGGGATAAGTATCGAAGTCCAGTTCGATCATCCGGAACAGATATTATTTTAAATCGATTAAATCAAATTTTAAAACAATAAATTCTGTGATAATAAATTAATATTTTTATTCGAATTCAAACAGAATTTTCTATTGGTCATTTGAACTGTAATTTAATTCAGAATTAAATTTTAATTCAATCAACTTCGTATTCTGATAACTTGATATATTCGATATTAAATAGAAACTGATTATTAAATTGATAACTTAAAAATAAATATTCATTTAATTTATCAAATTAATATTTAAAACCGTATTAAATATTCAAATGTAACTGACGGAATATCCGGGTCATTATAATCAATGAAATGTACTTATGATTTCAAGACATTTTACATGCATTGATAAGACTGGGAGAAAAATATAGTGACTTTGATATTGTATCAAAAGTGCTAAACTCTCTAACTGGCGATTGGGAAAGAAAAATACTAGCCCTTGAGGAAGCTAATGATTTATCAACTATGAAACCTGAAGAACTCATAGGCAATCTCATGTCTTATGAAGTAAATCTTCAAGCAAAAAGGGAATTCGCTCAAGAGAAAAAGAATGTGTCCTTTCATGTTGATAAAGAAGAATCTAAGTCAGAAGATGAAGACCTAGCCTTTACTATCATTTTTTTTATAAAATATAGAAAAGGAAATTTCAAGAAGAATAGTTCAGCAAACCTTCTTCCCCAAATTTATAATGTTTTAATTGTCACAAGAAGGGTCACATGGCAAAGTACTGTCCAAAAATGAAAGAAAATCAGAAAAACTTCAACAACTAGAATAAAAAAGAAAAATTCAAAAAGAAAGCTTTTTCTGTTACATGGGACGATTCAGATTCAGATTCATCAGACAGTGATAGTGAAAGTGAAAATTAACAAGCAAATGTGTGCTTCATAGCTCAAGAATCTAAAGTAAGTGATTTATCTTATGAAGAGTTAATAGAAGTTAATGCTGAATTTTTAAGCATTATAAAAACTCTAAAAAAGAAGCTTAAAGAAACTCGTGAAAATCGGAATAAGGCTGAATTTGAAAGAAACATGCTAAAAGATGAAAACCAATCTTAGAAGAAGAACTTGAAAAGGTTCAAGGGACTCTTACAAATTAGGATAGTCAACTTTCACTTTTGAGTCAAGAAATTTAAACTCAAAAGACAAAAATGACGAAATTAGTTCAGAAAATCACATGTTGAAAACAAAGATAAAAGAATTAGAATTAGAAAATAGAAGTATTCAAACTAAATTAGAAAGTATCTCTAAAAATGTATTTAGCTTTAATAAAGGTAGAGAAAATTTATCAAGAATTATAGAAAATTCTCGACCATCTTAAAAAAAAAATGGTTTTGGATTTAGAAAAGAATCAAAAATTCCTCTAAAGAAAAATGCCAAACTAAAGAGGAAAATAGATTCAAAAATTAAAGATAAACCAAAACCCATCAAAAGGTTTAATAAAATTGAGATATGGGTTCCAAAAACTAACAATAGTTTGATTAGGAACAAACATATCAATTCATTTATGGAATTTGTGCATAATAATAAAAACTATTTGTACAAAAGGGATACTAAACCCACTTGGGTTTGGCTTCCTAAGATCTAACTCTTAGGACCCTATCAAAAAGTGGGTACCAATGTGCTTATTAATATTTTTGTAGGTCTCTAAAAGAGAAAATGGATCTTAGACAGTGGTTTCTCAAAACACATGACCAGAGACAAAGATATGGTTTCTAATATTTCATACTTTGATGGTGGCTCTGTTACCTTCAGAGATAACTCAAAAGGCTTTGTCATTGACAAATGAGATGTGTGCAACTATGGTATTTCAAATTTACCCCATTTTAATAATGTTTCCTTAGTTTAAAACTTAAAACATAATTTACTTAGTAATAATCAATTATGTGACAAAGGTTTTAAAATAACATTTTCGGAAAATAAATGTAGTATTTTTGATAGAGAACAAAACCTTATTTTTTAAAGGAAATCGAGATAGAAATAATTATGTTTTAAATACGAAAGTTAAAAATAATAAAGAAATGTGTTTAATAACCAATAACAATGATTCTTGGTGATGGCAGAAGCATTTTTCACATAAACTTTAAAACTATACAAAGACTTTCTAAAAATGAGTTAGTAAAAGGTCTACCTAAAATAATTTTTAAAGTAAAAAATCTATGTGAAGATTGTGAAATAGGTAAACTAACAAAATCCTCTTTTAAATCAAAAAAGGTTATTTCAACTTTACAACTGTTAGAACTATTACATGTGGATTTATTTGGTCCTACTCAAGTTCAATGGTTAAATCACAATCGGTATGTGTAACGTCCCAGATTTTTCTGTCATTTAAATTGGAATATTTAAATCTATTTATATATTATATTGGAAATATAATGGATTTTATATCGAAATTATTTTATAAAATGGAGTTCGAATATATATAATTTATAATATAAAACGAGCTCGTAATGACGTGGCAGTTCGTAATATTGAATTTGAAACTTCAATTGAATATACAGGATCCGATATAAGTCAGAATTCTATGAAACATGAATCGTCCATATCGATTTGATTATATTTTTCTAATAGAAGAGAAAAATGGAAATTTCATATTATAGATTGCAAGATATGTCCAGATTAAAATTTTAAATAGTCGCTATGGAAATTTCGTTAATAAACAATGGCGTTTAAATTGGTAAATATAAAGGAATTTCTATATATTTGGATACCGTTTTAACCCAAATTTCAGGATATTGAATTTAAAAAATATATATTGGTTTACTCTGGGGCTGTAAAATATTTTAGTTGGAGATGTGCGATAATAATAATTTTTTATTATTTAAATTAAATTGTTTTGGATTTAATCGTTGTTATATAGGCCTTAGAAGTAGTTTTCTTACCAAACGACCACCGTTGTCGATGAAACCAGTTTTATTGGAATGCGTACAATTAATTATTACTAGATTTCCAGTTTGGAGCCAAACAGAGTTGTTTTATCAGTAGGCGATATTTAAAAGTGAACCGATAAATTAAAATATCATCGTTGTGCAAATGGAGTCCGTTTTCGATGAAATTAATTTCATTACGACCGGAACGTTAAGGTGTAGCGGTGTGCCCTTTTTCGTTGCGTTCTGGATTCATGTGTGTTGATGCGAATAATTAACGGTTAATATTTAATAGTGGTGGGATTAACCGTATAAAACCAAAATAAAAAAAAATCCCGACTTAACCCCTAACTGTAAATTCATTTAGTAATTCGTAATTTTGTACACGAACAGCTAAATCGAAAATCCCCCTTAATCGTTAAACCAATTAATCTACTCTCGCTATAGTTAGAAATTAGGATTTGGGGTACCATTAGCTACCGGGTTATTTCTATTGCAAATAACATCATTCACAAAGTGGTGTAAGATGCTATTTCTACCGGGTCCTTTCATAGCTAAGTACATTGGCATTCACTAGTGTCGTGGGTAGGGTATTGCCTTATGTTGTCTACATCATCCCATCAAAATGAAAAGCAATTTCATACAGCCAAACCGACATGTGCACATGCTATCTAACCTAGATGTACATGCTATTTTAGAAAATGAGTCACCCTACCGAAAGAGACATGGTTCTTATCTATTATTTCCGCCACTATAAATAGCATACAATTTCCCTATTCTCTGCAAAGCAAAAAGACAGTAACCTAACTCCTTCATTCTTCTGTAACCAAAACTTTCTTCACTGTGTAAATATCAACACGAGCCTCCATGATTTATAAACCCCAAGCCTTGCTCCTCCACACTAAAACAAAATAATGAAAACGCTAGATCGCAGGACAGTGCATAGGGAAGGCGGACATGATGCAGTTTCTGATGCGTGGGTCTCTTGAGCTGTAGACGCGAGAATGGATACAGGTGATCCCAGTTATAGGTGCAAGGTGGAACGAAATGCAAAGGAGGTTGTCTGCATGCGTGGAGGAGGGAGATCGCATGCCTAGGGAGTATAAAATGATGGTGGAAGTGTTTTCGTGAAGGGAGAGGAAGGAGCAGTGTCTGAAAATGTTTCGGGAAGAAAGAAAGATTGCGAGGAGAGAGGCTCGTGAGAATCAAAACAGCAGGTGGGGGAAATTCATGAATGTGGAAAGAAGAAAAAGGGGACATGCAGTTAAGCGGAGAGCATTGATTGCTGGCAGGTTCACTTACTGTTGGAGTTTAATGTGACAATGGAGAGTAGCTTCGGTCTTTTAATACGGGGAAGAAGTTGTATTGCGTGGATGAGTACAAGAAGGAATGGCCTGAAAAGAGAACGACAAGGAGGGAGTTGGAGCAAACAAGGAAATGGGGATGAACCAATAACGCTTGGAATAGAGAAGTTGGGGATAGGGAGGTTTCGCACATCAGGTATTGGAAAATATGGGTACATGCCTGATCATGATTTTAAGGGCCTAACTAAACTTAAGAATGTCTAATTATGAATGTTACCATGCCAATCTAAACATATATATTATTTTAACACATTGAATGGTTTTAGCCTATACACTAGATTGGTATAGTCGCTATTATATCATAGAATTCAAAAAATTATAAAAAAGGAGAGTGGCGTGCACAATAGTGTGGAGAAGAGAATAACAACAGTTTCAGTATGCAAAACGGGAAGAAGTTATACTGGCATGAAGATGAAATATATAAGTGAAGTGGGATGAGATATTTTGGCTTAGGCCCATCGGTTAAAGGAAAAAAAGAAAAAGAAAGGGATTAAATCGGAGCTAATGGACCGAAGGCTATAGATCAGTTCCAAATGATGTGGGAAGGAATATTAAAGGTGGCTAATTTACGAGTTCAACAAAACAAAAAGCGTCGGAACTATGTCGACGGATACTTCATGGTGGAGCCAGTTTGGACGGAGTTGGAATCAGCTGGAATTGTCAGTTATATTAAACGTTGTTTTAATTCAACTGAAACAAATCATTTTAACATCATATCAAATCAAGGTGAGTTCAACTCACTCAGTTTATCCCGCTTATATTTTATATAGGCCGGGGTTTTTAATTTGTGTGCAATGTTTGCTAATGGTTGATGATTGGATAACTGTTTGTATGTGTGCTGAATATTATTAATATTTAATGATTAAATTAAACGTTTGTTTAATTTAATCGAATTAAATTGTTATTTTAACGATTAGATTTCAAACGAGGTAACTTACCTTGTTGGTTACAATAATATAAACGTATTAAACTAATAATTTAATGCTTGATTAGATGTTATAAATTGGTTGTTGACTGTTATTAGTTGAACCGTTTATTTCTGTTATCGTGATGAATAAATATATTGTCATATTGAATTTAAGGTAACTCATTTTGATGCAGGGAAGGACAGGTTGGAGGGATCCAACCGGATTCCTCAAATATATTTTTTACTTATATGAATTATTTAGTCAACTGATTAATTTTTCATGGCTGAATCCAAATTACACATTTGTTTAATATTTAACAATGAGCAATATTAGTTGAGTAATTGCAGTAGATGGCCAAAAATATCCACCGTTTTATAAACATTGATTTACCATTAGGTAAATGGACTGAAATAAAGTTATAAATTTATTTTATAACTAAAAGTATATTTTAAAACCATTTATATAAGTTATTTCGAATAAAAGATTTATGAAGAGAAAAGCAATTATTTTATTATAAGAAACTACAAATAAATGTTATAAGGTAAATCCTTGAAACTAAACAAGTTGTATAAACAAGTATTAGATAGTTAATGGCTTAATAAAATTGATAACCTTTAAAGAAGGGTTAACTATTAAGTTATAGACAATAATGAAGTAAGCCATATTTAATGATATCGAAATAGATTGTTATTAATTAATAATAATCAAAGGAGATAATCTTGTGCTTAGGATTAAAGTATTGGATTTTTTATGAAAACTTAAGAATTAAAGCAAGTTATAATCTGATTTAGAAATTTATAGAAAACCAAGTTTATTTGAATGTATTGTAAGTGATTGCAAATATTGAAACGAATTAATAAAGTTATGAACTTTGAAATGAATATAAAAAATTAGAAGTATAAGATACGAAATGGAATTCGAAATAAAAACCAAAGTGAGCTGAAGGGGCAAATTAAGATAAGAAGTTGATCTAGAGTTGCGTACTCTAAAATAAGAAATGGATATAACCAGGATAGGATTGAGATAAGTTTTTATTTATATTTGAATCAAGGCTTACTTATAATGGTTTTAAAGGATATATTAAGTATGATATAGAATTTTGATGTAGTTTTTGAAGAAATTAGAACCTATTGTATGTTGGTTGAGTTGAGTAACTTTCGAGGTGTCAATCAGATGTTGGTTTCGGCCGTCTGGGTTGATACTTGGAGATTTATTCACTTACTAATTTACAATAAGGAGCTAAAGATGCATAAGTGAATTTGTAATTGAATATTCTTATATTAAATAAAAAAGGGGAACGTTTTCCTAATATTCAAGATATAGAGTTTTAAATTAACCAGATGTTAATTATTAAAGAGGCCAAGTGACGCTGAGTTCTGAACCCGTCAATCCGTCTTATTGTATGGATGAATAATTGTTTATTTGATAGTTAAATAATTGACTATCAAATCTGGCCAATATGATCGTTGGTATGGAAAGACTAGGATCGAATTTATATTCGAAAACCATTCCTTGTTGTTGGCTATGTGAGCTGGGTACGCATGATAGAGTGTTCTAGCTACGCGTTAGGTGGCGGACGGGAGACTCTTACATCTACTGTCCCTCTAAACTAAGGGAGGGTTGGTTGTGAAGTCGAAAGGCTGGTCGTAAAACAAGCGATTTGGTACCTCTGTAAGCCACGGTGGGAGGGTAGCCCGCTGACATGGGGGTGGAGGGATGGTTGAAAAGCCTACCGAAAATCCCTGTTCGTTAGAGTGGTATCATAGCTATTGGTTTAGTAATAACCTTGGCTCTGTGGAGTAACTTAGTAGAGATAGGGTTAGTAATGCCCTAAATTGAGTTTGAGTGTATATATATATGAGAGCTCGTATTTGTAGATTTTATATAAAAATGTTTTGTATTGTGTTGTTGATCGGTTCAAGTGTTAGGAAACTATATTGAACTAACAATTGACATAGTATTGTTTTATAAAGAGGGTAAATGAAATAATTTTGCCCAAATTGTATTTTTATAGAAAAAGAAAATAATTTTATATAGTATAGTAATATTGGTTGTTTTTCTTGGTTTGATTATGAATTTAAACAGAATTCAAATGGAATTAAATGAAATCAATTAGGATTTTGAAATCGAATGGATAATCATGGAAATCAATCGAATATTAATCAATTAATATTAATGTATGTTAAACGAGAGTGAATACAGACCAGTAAGTATCAATGTTGAATATAATTCAAATGATTTGGTTGTCTGTTATTTGGATGTTGGATTGGTTGTGTAAAATCCATCAAACAGGTCAATAAGGATGATTGAATGGATAAAAATTAAATACCAGTATAGTGAATTGGGAATAAAATCGTTTATGAAATGAAATAGGATTATTTTACCCTGTATATGTTACTGGCATTGTAAGTTGAGATAAGTGCAGATACTAGATGGCTATGGTAATTGGATTGATTATAGAGATGGAAGTATAGGTTGGAAGACGAAGAGCAGTTAGTTAATTTCTTGAGTTGGAATTGAGTTGCCCGACAAATAGGTAAACCTTAATATATTGATTGAAGCAATTAATTTTATGCCCTTGAGTTGGGTAGCCATTTGGCTTTGGGTTTTCTTTTGGAGAAGTCGAGGCCTGGAGAGGCATTTGTAGTTGTTCTGATCAAGCTATGCAGAGAAGGTGCTGGCGAAATTTCAATTTTTTTAAAGAGTTTGATTTTTTTTGGAGATAACTCAAAAAAAATTATTTTAAAATAATTGAGTTTGAATCATTCTTTTTGCCCTATAATTTTGGGGACGAAATTCTTTTAAGGGGAGAAGAATGTAATATCCCATATTTTTCTGCCATTTAAATTGGTGTATTTAAATCTGTTTATATATTATAGTGGAAATATAATGGATTTTATATTGAAATTATTTTACAAAATGGAGTTCAAATATATATAATTTATAATATAATTAAAACGAGGTCGTAATGGCGTGGCAGTTCGTAATATTGAATTTGAAACTTCAATTGAGTATACGGGATCCGATATAAGTCGGAATTCTGTGAAACAAGAATTGTCCAGATCGATTTGATTATATTTTTCTAATAGAAGAGAAAAATGGAAATTTCATATTATAGATGCAAGATATGTCCAGATTAAAATTTTAAATGGTCGCCACGGAAATTTCATTAATAAATGATAGCGTTTAAATTGGTAAATATAAAGGAATTTCTATATATTTAGATACCGTTTTAACCCGAGTTTCAGGATATTGAATTTTAAATATATATATATTGGTTTATTCTGGAGCTGTAAAATATTTTAGTTGAATATATGTGACAATAATAATTTATTATTATTTAAATTAAATTGTTTTGGATTTAATCGTTGTTATATAGGCCTTAGAATTAGTTTTCTTTTCAAACGACCACCGTTTTCGACGAGACCAGTTTTATTGGAATGCGTACAATTAATTATTGCAAGATTTTCAGTTTGGATCCAAACAGAGTTGTTTTATCAGTAGGCGATATCTAAAAGTGAACCGATAAATTAAAATATAATTGTTGTGCAAATGGAGTCCGTTTTCGATGAAATTAATTTCGTTGCGACCGGAACGATAAGGTGTAGCGGTGTGTCCTTTTTCGTTGCGTTCTGGATTCGTGTGTATTGATGCGAATATTTAACGGTTAATATTTAATAGTGGTGAGATTAACCGTATAAAACCAAAATAAAAATAATCCCGACTTAACCCCTAACTATAAATTCATTTAGTAATTTGTAATTTTGTACGAAAATCTAAATCGAAAATCCCCCTTAATCCTTAAACCAATTAATCTACTCTCGCTGCAGTTAGAAATTAGGATTTGAGGTACCATTAGCTACCGAGTTATTTCTACTGAATCATCCGCAAATAATATCATTCACAAAGTGTGTAAGACCCTATTTCTACCAGGTCCTTTCATAGCAAAGTACATTGGCATTCACCAGCGTCGTGGGTAGGGTATTGCGTTCTGTTGTCTACATCATCCCATCAAAATGAAAAGCAGTTTCATACAGCCAAACCAAAGTGTGCACATGCTATCCAACCCATGTGTACATGCTATTTAGAAAATGAGTCACCCTATCGGAAGAGACGTGGTTCTTATCTATTATTTCCTCCACTATAGATAGCATACAATTTCCCTATTCTCTATAAAGCAAAAAGGCCACCTCCTCCATTCTTCTATAACCAAAACTTTCTTCGTCGTGTAAATATCAACACGAGCCTCTATGATTTATAAACCACAAGCCTTACTCCTCCACACTAAAACGAAAAAATGAAAACGTTAGATCGCAAGACGGTGCATAGGAAAGGCAGACGTGATGCAGTTTCTGGTGCATGGGCCTCTTGAGCTGTAGACGCGAGAATGGGTATAGGTGATCCTAGTTATGGGTGCAAGGTGGAATGGGATGCAAAGGAGGCTGTCTGCATGCGTGGAGGAAGGATATCGCATGCCTGGCGAGTTTAAAATGATGGTGGTAGTGCTTTCGTGAAGGGGGAGGAAGGAACAGCGTTTGAAAATGTTTCGGGAAGAAAGAAAGATGGCGAGGAGAGAGGCTTGTGAGAATCAAAACAGTAGGTGGGGGAAATTCATGAATGCGGAAAGAAGAAAATAGGGACATGCAATTAAGTGGAGAGCATTGATTGCTGGCGGGTTCACTTACTGTTGGAGTTTAACCTGACGATGGGGAGCAGCTTCAGTCTTTTAATACGGGGAAGAAGTTGTATTGCATGGATGAGTACAAGCAGGAACGGCCAGAAAAGAGAACGGCAAGGAGGGAGTTGGAGCAAACAAGGAAATGGGGATGAACCAATAACGCAGGGAATAGAGAAGTTGGGCACAGGGAGGTTTCGCACATCAGGTATTAGAAAATATGGGTATATTCCTGGTCGTGATTTTAAGGGCCTAAAAAAACTTAAGAATGTCTAATTATTAACGTTACCATGCCGATCTAAACATATATATTATTTTAACAAATTCAATGGTTTCAGCCTATACATTAGATTGGTATGGTCGCTGTTATATCACGAAATTTAGAAAATTATAAAAAAAATGAGGAGAGTGGCGTGCACAATAGTGTGGAGAAGAGAATAACAGCAGTTTCAGTATGCAAAACGGGAAGAAGTTATACTAGCATGAAGATGAAATATATAAGTGAAGTGGGCTGAGATATTTGGGCTTGGGCCCATCGGTTAAAGAAAAAAAAAGAAAAAGAATGGGATTAAATCGGAGCTAATGGACCGAAGGCTGCAGATCGGTTCCAAATGATGTGGGAAGGAATATTAAAGGTGGCTAGTTTACGAGTTCAACAAAACAAAAAGTGTTGGAACTGTGTCGACGGATACTTCATGGTGGAGCCAGTTTGGACAGAGTTGGAATCAGCTGGAATTGCCAGTTATATTAAACGTTGTTTTAATTCAACTGAAACAAAACATTTTAACGTCAGATCAAATCAAGATGAGTTCAACTCACTCAGTTTATCCTGCTTATATTTTATATAAGCTGGGTTTCTAATTTGTGTGCAATATTTGCTAATGGTTGATGATTGGATAACTGTTTGTATGTGTGCTGAATATTTTTAGTATTCAATGATTAAATTAAACGTTTGTTTAATTTAATCGAATTAAATCGTTATTTTAACGATTATATTCCAAAAGAGGTAATTTACCTTGTTGGTTACAATAATATAAACGTATTAAATAAATAATTTAAAGCTTGATTAGATGCTATAAATTGGTTGTTGACTGTTATTAGTTGAACCGTTTATTTCTGTTATCGTGATGAATAAATATATTGTCATATTGAACTTAAGGTATCTCATTTTGATGAAGGGAAGGACAGGTTGGAGGGATCCAACCAGATTCCTCAATTATGTTGTTTACTTATATGAATTGTTTAATCAATCTGATTAATGTTTGATAGTTGAATCCAAATTACACATTTTTTTTATATTAACCAATGGGCAATATCAGTTGAGTAATTGCAGCAGATAGCCAAAAATATCCATCATTTTGTAAACATTGATTTACCATTAGGTAAATGGACTGAAATAAAGTTATAAATTTATTTTATAACTAAAAATAGATTTTAAAACCTATTTATATAAGTTATTTCGAATAAAAGATTTATGAAGAGAAAAGCAATTATTTTAATATAAGCAACTACAAATAAATGTTGTAAGGTAAATCCTTGAATTTAAACAAGTTGTATAAGTTAATGGTTTAATAAAATTGATAACCTGTAAAGAAGGGTTAACTATTAAGTTATAGAAAATAATGAAGTAAGCCATATTTAATGATATCGAAATAGATTATTATTAATTAATAATAATCAAAGGAGATAATCTTGTGCTTAGGATTAAAGGTTTGGAGTTTTTATGAAAACTTAAGAATTAAAGCAAGTTATAATCTGATTTAGAAATTTATAGAAAACCAAGTTTATTTGATTGTATTGTAAATGATTGCAAATATTGAAACGAGTTAATAAAGTTACGAACTTTGAAATTAACTATGAAATTAATATAAAAAATTGTAGGTATAAGATATGAAATGGAATTCGAAATAAAAACCAAAGTGAATTGAAATAAGTGGGGCGAATTAAGATAATAAGTTGATCTAAAGTTGCGTACTCTAAAATATGAAATGGATATAACCAGGATAGGGTTGAGATAAGTTTTAATTTATATTTGAATCAAGTTTTATTTATAATTGTTTTAAAGGATATATTAACTATGATATGGAATTTGATATAGTTTTTGAAGAAATTAGAACCTGTTGTACGTTGGTTGAGTTGAGTAGCTTTCGAGGTGTCAATCTGATGTTGGTTTCGGCCTTCGGGGTTGATACTTAGAGATTTATTCACTTACTAATTTACAGTAAGGAGCTAGTGAAGTAGAAGTGAATTTGTAATTGAATATTCTTATATTAAATAAAAAAGGGGAATGTTTTCCTAACATTGAAGATATAGGGTTTTAAATTAACTAGATGTTAATTATTAAAGAGGCCAAGTGACGCTTGAGTTCTGAACCCGTCAATCCATCTTATTGTATGGATGAATAATTGTTTATTTGATAGTTAAATAACCGACTATCAAATCCGACCAATATGATCGTTGGTACGGAAAGACCGGGATCAAATTTATATTCGAAAACCATTTCTCTTAATGAATGCGAAATCGTGAAAGGTGCTGATTGAAGATGGAGCATTGAAGACCGTTGATCTTCATGAGCGGAAGAACTACTCGTTGAATTTCTAAGGGTAGCTCCCGAAGATATTTTAACTTGTGATTCTGTCGTGATTGAGTTCTCGGATTGCAAGGAATACTCGCTACTGATCATTGTAGGATACGGTAGGAGGGTGCCTTCGGTTCATCCTATTCCTGGATGACGTGTGTGGATGAGTAAATGGTGGCCAGATGTTCAAAAGATTATAACCTCAAGCCTCACAACCGAGAAATGACAAAAATCAGGCAGGTAACATGGCTATGTGGGTCGCACCCATTAGGGTGTATTGTCACCATCTAGAGAATATTCATATTTGTTACTTCTTTTTATTTCTGTATCCCCAGAAAACGGTAGCTGCACAGCCAGTAGGTGATAATATATTCAATACACTCGAGAGAAATTAGTGGTCGGCTTGCAAGATATTCTTATTGAACCCAGTGTATTCCTCTCTAGAGATACACTATTGGCAGGTGGATCCATACCTTGTCATTGTCGGAATCCAATCTCCAATAAGCCCCCGCGGTTTTTGATTTTATACTATATATGTTGAGCGTGAGATGCAAGCATTCTACTACTTGGTTATTTACTTGATTTACATCACTATTATAATATCAGAATAGTATTAATTTCAAAAAAAGATTTGGTTATAGTATGGTAAAAACCGTCCGTGTTTATGTGTGGGCTGGTCTTACTATTATCATTTTCTTTCAAAAGTATTTTGAATTTTAAAATCAATATGGACGTTATCTAAACTTAGTGGTTTTCTCACTCTGGTTCACCAGACTGACCCAGTGTTTGTAATGCTCGGGTTAGACCGGTTTGTACAGGTTCAGGTTATCGAATGTTGTGAAGTCTGGAGATGGGCTGGAGGAGTCTAGACGTATGATATATATGATATTATTCCGCTGTGTGTTGTATTTGTTGACAGGTTATTATAACTGTTCAAATTTGTTTGTTGTACTCTGTGAATGTAAGTTTATTTATTCAAGTTCTTTATAAAGATTTATTTCTATATTATATTTTTGTTCCGCTGCGATGTGAGACTCTGATTCTGTGTTGTGTTGATTCTTCTGCTTTTTCTTCTATTCGAATATTTCTTTCTTTCCTATCTCACCCTATAATTTCTTCCTATTAACTATTTGGTGTTTTCGATACTTGGGTTTTGGGAAGTAATTCATGTTTTATGTATCATTGTCGAAATTCGGGCATCGAACCCGCTGGGTCATTACAGTATGTATTTGTAATAGTTGATGATTTTTCAAGATATACATGGACTATTTTTATGAAAAATAAAAGTGATACATTTGGACATTTTAAAGATTTTATCAAAAGGATTCAAAATTCTAAAGATCTAAAAGTTAAAAACATTCGTAGTGATCACGGTGGAGAATTCGAGAATGAATCTTTTGAACATTTTTGTAAAAAGAGAGGAATAAATCATAGTTTTTCTTTTCCTAGAACTCCACAATAAAATGGGGTTGTAGAAAGAAAGAATAGAACTATATAAGAATGTGCTAGAACCTTATTAAATAGAAGTACTTTACTAAAACAATTTTGGGCAGAAGCTGTAGCAACTGCTTGTTACATATTAAATCGAATTTCTGTTCGTCCTCTGACTAAAAATACACCCTACGAACTTTTTAATGGAAGAAAACCAAACATTTCTTATTTTAAAGTTTTTGGTTCTAGATGTTTTATTCTTAGCATTAAAGATCAACTTGGAAAATTTGATGCAAAAGCTGATCATGGAATTTTTGTTGGATATTCAGAACGTAGTAAGGCTTATCGTATTTTCAATAAACGCGCTAATGTTATAGAAGAATCTTTACACGTATCTTTTGATGAAAACTTTGACAAAAATATAAAGAGCAAAGATGATGATGAAATCATTGAAAACACTATCTTGAAAATATTGAAAATAATTCCATATAACATATTAGATCACCTCCCAGAATTTTAAGAGACCATCCTATACAAAACATTATTGGTGAAATCGATTCACACATTCGAACAAGAAGTCAATTAAGTCAAATGGGTCATGTAGCATTTCTTTCAACTATTGAACCTAAGAATCCAAAAGAAGCCTCTGCGGATGACTACTGGATAATAGCTATGCAAGATGAACTAAATCAATTCGAACGTAATGAATTCTGGGAGGTAGTAACTCGACCAAACGATCAATTAGTTATTGGTACAAAATGCATGTATAAAAATAAGGCTGATTAACTTAGAAATATTACAAGAAATAAAGCCAGATTAGTAGCTCAAGGGTACAATCAAGAAGAAGGTATCATTATGAAGAAATTTCACACCTGTTGCAAGACTTAAAGCTACACGCATTCTTTTAGCATACGCATGTTTTCATAATTTCAAACTATATCAAATGGACGTTAAAAGCGCTTTCTTAAATGAAAGAAAATGTTTACGTAGAACAACCACCGTTATTTATACATGAAAAATATCCAAATTAAGTTTATGAACTCAAAAAATCCTTATATGGTTTGAAACAAGCACCTCATGCTTAGTATGAAAGACTTAAAAGTTATTTAATAAATTCTGATTTTCAAAATAGGAAAGCAGTTCAAACATTATTTATTAAAAATACAAATAAAGATATTTTAATTGTACAAATTTATGTCGACTATATAATTTTCGGTTCAACTAATGAAAACTTAGATAAAGAATTTTCTATAATTATGAAAAATAAATTTGAAATGTCCCATATGGGGGAATTATCGTACTTTATTGGTTTACAAATTAAACAAGTTTCAAATGGTATTTTTATTTATCAAGAAAAATATTGTAATAATCTAACTAAACGTTTTGGTTTAAGCAACACTTCTGGAAAGACAACTCCACTAAGTACTACAGCTCATCTTAAAAAAGACGAAAAAGGAAGAAGTGTTGATAAAAAACTATATAGAAGTACGATTGGCTCATTCCTTTATTTAACCGCAAGCCGTCCTGACATAATGATGAGTGTATGTTTGTGTGCACGATTTCAAGCAGATCCGAAAGAGTCACATTTAAGAGCAGTGCAATGGATTCTAAGATATCTTAATAATAATAAGGACTTCGGTCTTTTTTATCCGAAAGGTTGTCCTTTCAAATTAGTATCTTACAATGATGCTGATTTTGGTGGATCCCGGACGGATAGAAAAAGTACAAGTGGTACGTGCCATTTCATTGGAAAATCACTTGTATCTTGGTTTAGTAAGGAATAGAATTGTGTATCACTCTCTACATGTGAAGCAGAATGCATATCTGCTGCTTTAGCTTGAGCACTGGTAATCTATATGCAATAAATACCAAAAGATTTTGGAGTACAATTAACTAAATCAACAATATACTGTGATAATACAAGTGCGATAAATATAACCAAAAATCCAATAAATCACTCCAGAACTAAACATATAGACAGCGAACATCATTTTCTATGTGACAACGTAGAAAAAGATATTATAAATTTTAACATATCTCAACTGAAAATCAGATTGTCGATATATTCACTAAACCGCTATTAGAAAATTCTTTTATTAAATTAAGACGTGAATTAGGTATAATATCAGTTAAAGATATATAGCTTAGTATAATATTAATTTAATTTTTATGGCAAGTTCGCATTCATGTTTAAACTACTAGTTAAATTTAGCCTATTTCCTAAAATTACTCCCAATGCTTAAAGTATTTCTCTGGTTATAGAGTTCTGAAATACTAACCACATGTTTTCTTTTTATCTCTCCTATATAAACCTATGTTTTTTACTATAAATCTAAGCACAAAGTATAAACTTAAATAAGCTCAACAACCAAATATGTCTTCCAACAATTCGAATTCTTCGATTAATATTACTTTCACAACGGATAGTTCGTCCGATACTCTGCAATTTACAACACCAACTCCTAGAAATGAACCACAGTAACGATGGGGAAACTATCACACAGGATTTACTCCTGAAGCAAAGAAGGCAAAAAGAGCGCTATTCTCTGCACCAGATATGAAAAGGAAAGTGGATGAAATTCACCACTATCAAACAGAGCAAATAGCACTCCAAAAAGAACTATATTTTGAGCAAAAGGTCACCACAACTCGTTTAAGTCTTCTTGAGAAAATGATTTATAAATTCTGGGGACCAAAAATGAAGGATATTTCTTCACCTTTACCAATTCCACCAGATCCTATTGATCCTTCATTATCTTATCGAACTGAAAAAGATCCGGTCAATCCTACAACAAAGTTTTATACCTTCTCTCCCCAGCGACCATCATATGGTCCAAACTCTTGAGACAAGAATTACAAGGAAAAGTTATTCAACACTGACAAAGACTCCACCTTCTAAAAATTAACTCACGTTTCATATTATTATTTAAAATTTAATATTTAACTTGTTATCCATTCATATATAAAATAAATAAAGTTCTTTCTACAAAAATTTCTATAAACAGACGTCTGACTTAAATTAAACAAACGTCCGAGTCCAAGATATAAAAATCTTCTACCCTCAAAACAGACGTCTGAAAAGTGGCCATAATGAACTATATTCTTGCATGTTTAAAAATTTTCACAAACAGACATCTGACCAAAAATTTCAGACTTTTAATCCATGGGTCAAACCTTTTCTAATTCCAGAAACAAACATCTAACCACAAATAATCAGACATCTGAATTCACCTAAAAATGAACTGCTTCCTTGCGGGTTCATATTCAACTAAAAACAGACGTCTGTTTTATTATTTCAGACGTCTGAATTTAAACTGACGTGTTTTTTTAAAAAGGGGACACATCCTTTACCAACTATCATAACTCTTCATTATTTTACTTTTAACCTTTCCATCTTTTTGCCTCCTATAAAACCCTTGCCCCCAATTCTCAAAATCACCTCAAATATTCCATCTTTTACCACATAATCATGGCAAATCGAGGAAAACGTACAAGAGAAGAAGAATCAAATCCTCATTCCGAAGAATAAATCCAAAAATGTCTATGGGATGATACCGCTAAGGCAAGATACAAGGCAATGAAGGATTCCAAACTCTTCGAAGGTGCTTTCGTAAAGTTTGATGCTTTCTCAAATTATAGGCAACAACAATACGCTAGACACTTCCATTTCGAATCACTAGTTGATTATAATAAAAATAATGTCAAAATTTATCCTTTACTAGTGAAGTTATTTTTGGCAAATTTGAACCTCGATCATACTAAACATCAAGTCAAAAAGGATTGCGTTTAGTCTGGGGTTTGTGGAAAACATGTTCTTCTTTCAATGCAACGATCATGACAAATTTTGCAATGTACTTGGCAGAGACTTGACATCGATACAATAGAAGTAGATATATCTAAAGGGATGAGATATCACATGAATTCCTTTCTGATAATCTCATTAAAATGCATGAACTTACTTCCACTCATCTCCGACCACAAGCTCGCTTACTAAATCGCATACTAGTCCAAATCATTCAACCCCGCAAAGGAAGTTACGAAAAAGTCAACAAATGAGATTTCAGAAGCTTGTATGCCCTATACTCAAATAAACAAATCAATTGGGCAAAGATCATCATGGATGAATGGACGGATATCACATATAAGCGAAAGTATAAGACTCTACATTATGGTGCTTATATTACTCGAATCCTTAACGCTTGTGAGATAACCATACCTAATACTCCTTCGCTAAGCCTCAAAGAAATTGGTCCAAAGACTTTGAAACTTGTGGATATTGATCCTAATCCCGCCACTTTGAAGTATATGTATTTGCTACATGGACTGAACATGTAGCATCACAACCAGAAGCAATTATAACCGAGCCTTCTCACTGTCATCAACTTAGGCAAGAAGAAGAAGAAATTCAAGTCATATCTCCCGAAACTTCTTCAAAGCAAGCCTTAGTTACCCTTTCAAGCAATCAATCAAAAATTCATAAAGAGTTAAAATGTTTCGAAAAGTAAACAAACAAAAAATTTGACTCCATCAAAGGCTTTTTAAACAAAATTTAGGAAGCAGTTTCTTGCACCGGGACCTCTTCTAGCCAAACTCAAGCTCCGGCACCATTTCAATGGTCATCTTGTTCAGCCGAAGAAGTTCCCGATAGTGCCTCTGAACATGGTTCTCTCAAAGACGGTGGAACAACTATTGTGGCATCTACTTCTGAAGATTGCTAAAGTATGATTAGTAATTTAGTGGTTTACTTATTTTGCCTTCAAAACTATTAAGTGGTGTGTAATATTTTGGTACTTATCTCTCTATTTCAGCACAAAACTCTAGTATGTGCTATGGTATGTTATGTCTGGCTATTATGTTTCTATGCTATGTTTGTGTGTAATGCATAAATACTTAAGTTTTTGCATAAGTATTCCTTTTTGTCAAATGATAAAGGGGAGAAACAAGTAATAATATATGCATATTGACAGGGGGAGCTTATATAGTTGTCATTAGTCAAAAAGGGGGAGAATTTTGAATCTCGCTATATAGCGTTTTGACTATGACAACTATAGATAAGCATATATATTATTTCGACTAACTCTGTTCTGCAGGAAGATATTCGACAAGCAGATTCAAGAACACAAAATGAAGATTATATATGTTGTAAGAGTCTGTTAAGTCCTAGATTTATATGTTAAAGTCCTCCTTGATGATTACACACACATATTATATATATATATATATCACACTAAAAAGAGGCAAGGAATAAGTTTTGCCCAGAAAATAGACGTATAAAATAAATCAGACAGATGTTTGTTTGCTAAGACAAACTTAAATTTTGCATAATATTCAGACGTCTATTTTGAATTTTTCATATGTCTGAATCGCTACGAAATACACTACTCCTTTGTTGTTTTATTTTTCAAATCAAAACAGACATCTGAAAATTATTTTTAGACATCTGATTATGAAGAGTTGCAACCAATTATGAAAAGTCACAACTTTCTAATCCATATCTCTTGATCAAATCTCTTCGTGATCAGTTGTAACTTTTTACATATTATAAATAGAGACTTGATTAAATGATCCAACTACCGAATTTTATTCTAACTCTTTCTATCTTACTCAAAGCACTCTAATCTCTAAGAGCGTTCTATTCACAAATATTTGAGATTTTAATCTTCCATAATCTTTCATAAGCTTCACGTTTATCATCAAGGAAAGACTATAGGAAGGGTGTACTTAGAGACAAATAAGTCATCAATTATTCTGTATTGAGAAAAGTCCTCTGCAACAGTTGAGGCAAGAAATCCCGTTCGGTTGTCCGGATAATTGTGAACCTATTCCTCTGGGTAAAGTGAGAGTTTTAGTGTTAGTGAAGTACCAGATGGGAGTCTAAGACTGGACATAGGATAGTGGTCCGAACCAGTATAAAATTGACTGTGTGATTTTACTTACTGCTACTACTCTGTTATATACATTCTATCATACTCATACTCCATTACATTCGATCCTACCGTTGCATAGTAACTTTCACTTTTCCTTACTAGACCGTGGATGTGTTCGTTTATCCCTATTGAATTGGTACTTTATCATACTGGATTTTTTTCCCACTTTGTCGGAATTCTCATTCTGCCCATAACCATTGTCTATTGGCTCATGTGAAGCTCCTTTTGAGGTTTATGCGATCTTTTGTAATCCATTGGGAATCCTCTCATACTTTTTTATCATTGTCGTCATAAGGATAAACTTTTAGTAACACTTGGCGAAAGGAATAAGGATAGGGATTTAAGCCCTCCTTTTAGTGCTAGAAACGTTAACCAAATTTATGGTTAAAACCCCAAAATGAGATTCAGCCGTAGAGCTTCCAATCCAAGGTGGGAAAGTTGTGAGAACTTGATATTGGTAAATATTCTGAGTAATAGTCTTAAATAGGGGTGAGCGTTCGGTCGGTTCTGTTTGTTTGGAGGTAAAAAAAACTCAAACCGAATTAAAACCTAAAATTTTCCAAACCGAACCGAATTAACTTCGGTTAATTCGGTCGGTAATCGGTTTAACCGAACTTAAAGCATGTATTATTACTTAAATGATGAATTCAATCAAACTAAAACATAAATTCATGCTTAGAGGAAATTTATATAGTAAATTTTATGCTTATTATAAGGTTTGATCTATTTGCAATAAACGTCTTTGTATTATATAACTAAAATTATTATTTAAACACTATAATACCACAAAATTAGATAATAAATTTAAAGTTCGGTTAATTCGGTTAAACCGATAACCAAAAAATATTTTGCAAACTGAATTCAAACCAATTTAGTTTTAAAATCGAACCAAACCGATCGAAATGAACCGGTTTGGTCGGTTAATTCGGTTTGAGCCGAATATTGCTCACTCCTAGTCTTGAAGTGCTACGGTAGAATTCTATAGACAAATCCTTTGATAGGAATAAAACCAATCGTGGATCCCATTTTTGATTTCCCGAATGGGAGGTCTCTCTATCTATAACATACTTCCCTAGTATTTTCTTAAGGTACTATGATAATTTCTATGGGTACTTGATGGTCACAGATCTAAGCCTTGGGAAACTATTCCATTCTATTCGGACTCCAAATGTTAGGTTTGTTTAATCATTCTTCGGGTTCTTATGGATTTAGTGGGATACCATGAACATTACCCTAGCTTCAATAGTTTAAACCCAATAAGTCATTGAACTATAAGATCTTATCTCAATTCTAGGTCTAGTCTTAATCACAATCCTAATTCGTTGCAATGATCACTAAACTAATGAAGGTTTATATCCTATAATCAATGGATCCTAGGGTCAGTCACGAGTCCAGGTTCAGAATAGATCTCAATTGTGTATATAATTCGCATAAGGCACCTATGATGTTAGCAACTTATAATAATAACGAATATTATTAAACAAGATTACACAAAATTACCTTAATTGCCATATATCTCCATTTTTTTGAGTATAATCAGTATCACAATCCTTTTTCCCTGATTGACCTAGAAACTAGGGTTTTTCCCTGTAAGAGATTACAAAATGTAAAGAAATGAATTTAGAAAAAAAGAATCCATCCTGCGCTCTGAGTTGTTGGGTCCTATTTATAGGTACAAATTGACCTTCCTTTGGCTAAAGTGCTTCATGTTAATCACCCCACAGAGGTTGACCCCGTAGACTACACAAGTGCGTTGCTTGCTTTTCTTGAAGGTAAAGTATTAGTAGCCGCTTCCGAAGGATTTGACAAAAGGAGCTCTTAATTGAACATAATAGGTGTGGTTATATAGGAGTTCTTGGCTCTTTTCACTCTTTCATCCCATGCTTCGTCTTTAGTGTTTTTAAAGTTCCGAATCGGTATTTCTCATCCTTTGTGTAACAAACCGTATTTTTAATAACCTGTTATAGCGTAAATCGAGGCAGAATTTAATTCTAAAATCTGAATCAAGGGAAACGGGCTATGCCATTGCGTTCGTCTCGGAAAAATACGCGAAATAGAGTCCGAGTTTTCGAAAATCGGAGTCCGTATGACCCGATTAAGGCCCAACGAAGTTTTCAGAAAACTTCTAAGTAAAAACAGATTTCAAATTCAAATCTGAATTGGGAAAATTGGGCCAGTTTGGGCCAGGCGGGAGAATTCCCGCCAGAACACCCAAGTCGACAGCCCTGTCGACTTGGGAGTCGACTTGGTTGGACCCAAGTCGACAGCCCTGTCGACTTGGCTGTCGACTTGGTCCAGCCGGGCTGTTTAGCCTGGTGCACCATTTTGAGATTGGGTTGAGCTTGGGGGCAAGATTCGGTTTTGAGGGCTGAGATTGCAACTAGGGTTTAATCCTATGGCCTAAAACACTTGCCTAATCTATAAATAAGACCCTAACCTACCCTAAATCATCATTAATCTATTCTACAACTAAACTATGGCAAAATCAATCCTCTCATGGCCTCCACTCTCTTCACAAAATTCCTAAACTATTTCCAAGTGAGATAATCCATGCATACAAGTGTTTTAGAGCTTGTATGAGTGTTATTAGTTTGCATTTAAGACAAGTTTTTATATTTGCATCACAAAGAAAGAGTTTTGATCAATTTGGCTTGCATTTTGGGTTTGATTGATTTCATAAGGGCTTTGTCATATTTTTGTGACTTCTTAAGCATTGTAAGCCCTATTCTACTTTCATACTTAAACTCTAAAGTTAAATGTATGATATGCAAGTTTTCTATGATGTAATATGCAAGTCTATCATGTTATGCAAGTTTCCTATGATGTAATATGCAAGTCTATCATGTTATGCAAGTTTCCTATGATGTAATATGCAAGTCTATCATGTTATGCAAGTTTTCTATGATGTAATATGCAAGTTTATCATGTTATGCAAGTATGCTATGATATGATATGCAAGTTCATCATGTTATGCAAGTTTGATATGCAAGTTGTGTTATGCAAGTTTGGGTTGAACATTTTGTTCATGCTATCATGTTATGCAAAATTATCTTGGGTTTAGGAACATAAAGCTTCAAGCTTTATGCCAAAGGTTGCATTTTGGCAACATGTAAGTTATCATATCACTTATGATAACTTGCATGTGAGGTTAAATGCGAACTTGTGGCCATGTTTACATGTCATTTAGCACCATGTATCATCAATATGCCAAGTTTATGCATGCTTTTGAGGCCAAAATATGTAACATACAAGTATATGAACACATGAACATTTCATATGCCACCATGTTAAACTTGTGGCTTCAACACTTTTATGTCATGATTATGCCAAGTTCCCTCTTTCTATCCTTTATGCGCTATTGCGATATGTAAGCGATGGGATTGCGTTTGGGGTTGGGTAAACTTAAAAGACATAAAAACATAAGCTTGGGAATTTACCTATTAAGTTAGGTCTACCCATTGGGAATTTACCTATTAAGTTAGGTCTACCCAATTACTTGAAAATTTGTAACATGTTTTGGAAACATGATGGACATGACACTTAGAAAAGATAAGTGTGGCCAACTCGGGATTGGGTTGAGTTTGTAGCGTAAACCTACCCGGAACCGACCGGCTTAACTAGTTTCTACAAACAATAGGACCCAATGTGAGAAGTTGGTCATGTTGTACCTTGGACCCGAGGTTAGACCAAGTTGTGGTGTAAAGCTACCCGGACCCGCCCGGCTTAACTAGTAACCGCAACAAAGTCTAATGTGAGAGGTTAAGGCGCATTAAATTAATTAATGCCTCATGATTAGGGTTAAGTCATGGTCCACTTAGTACTTAACCAATTTGGGCTCGGTAGATTAATCGGGGTTAAGTCGTGAACTCATCGTTACACTTAAACGAGTTAATCCATGATTAGCAAGGGGGTTAAACCGTACTTAACCCACTAGAAAAATCCTAGCAATGGGGGCCCACTCCAGCAGTAATCCCAAGTTAGTATCATCATGACCCTAGGGACTAGGCTAGGGTGGGGGCACGATTACTGGACTGGAGGTAAGCGACCAAAAGCGACGACAGAGGGTACGCCGGTGTAGTTCCGGGCGGACCATGGTCGTGCACATAGTCCGAAGCCGGGGAAATCATGCACGGGTACCAGTAGATCGAGACTGTGCACTCATGTTTATGGTGTCCAGGGGTTGCCACCCTAGGGCTTGATACACCCGACGGGAGACCCTGCACAGTCTGACTACAATCATGTTTAGGCCGTATTGACACCAACATGTGACGAGTTAGGCTTAGGGAGCCGATCGACTAGACCGTGGGGTTGGACCTTGTTTGAGGGTCATTTCATGTTATTAGGCCAAAGCTTGGGCCAAGGGATCAATACTTGTTAATTCAAGTCATGTTAGTTTGCTAGTACACCTGTGGTGCAAAACCTTAATCCTGATTCTGCGATGACACCTTTATCTACCTTGTTAGTTAATCATCATGCTAGTATATTGTTATCCTTATGTTCATCCCTGCTGCTCATGCCAGTTAACTTTATCAGTTTACATTGATTGTAGTAGGGCTTACTCAGTCTTTTTGACTGACCTGTTTTCTTTCGCCTCTTTTCTTCCGTTCCCCCCCAGGTTCTCAGGTAGGGAATACTGGAGCTTAGCTTGGATTTTAGACTGCTTGCTTGTGAGATTTAGCTCATGTACGGTTTGACATGGAGCTAGCTATGGCTATCACTTCTTTGGGGATTAGTATTTATGTATTTCAGTTTTCAGTTGATGTTGTTTTATCTAGACTGGTTTATTTGGGAAGTTGACATTATGATGTAACAGACTTGTTTTTGAAATGGTTTAAAATCTTCCGCTGTTTTATCTATGTTATTTACTCTGTTTACATATATACATATGTTCTTTGTTCTGCCTTGATATATCATTATGCATGTTTACCTGATTCAACGCCCCTCCAAAGTTAGAGTGCTTGCAAGAGTCACCCTAGCGGAGGCGGGGTGTTACAATTTGGTATCAGAGCATATGGTTTACGAGAAGGAACAAAAAGGTTTTTAAAGCTTTTGGAAAACTATTTTCAAAACCATGTATAAAGTATTTTCCAAAGAAAAGTCTAGTTTATTTTAAAGGCTATTCCCCAAAAAGCCATTAGCAAAATTCCTTCGTTTTTTTCGCCATTCTGAATCTGTCTTTTTCTTCGTTTTCAGCATGGCCGATAATTTTGCTATTCATGAGGGAGTGCACGTACCTGTTTGGTATAGGAGACTTTTGGACGCTAGGGCGACCGAAGCCGGCCCCGCAGATGTCCCTCCTCCTCCTCCTCCAGTAGTTAATCCTCCTCCTCCAGTAGTCAATATTCCTCCTCCTGTCGCTAATGTTCCTCCTCCTCCTGTCGCTGAGGTTCCTCTTCCTCCTCCCCCTCAGCATCCCCAAGCTGACTTCGCAAAGACTTGCAAAGATTTCAAAGCAATGGGTGGCAAGAACTTTCAAGGCACTGAGACTTTTGTAGAGGCCAGAAATTGGTTGAAAGAGACCGAGGATTTATTTGCTATCTTTGGGATAGGCGATCAGAGGAAGCTCTTGTTGGCGGTTTGGCTCATGAAGGATGAAGCCGCTTATTGGTGGGAAGTCACCAATGGTACTAGACCTGTTGAGACTTGGGCCGATTTCAGGGCAAGGTTCATGCTTAAGTTTCTATCTTCTGCTGAGGAGAATCTGCAAATGGAAAGGTTCATAACTTTGAAACAAGGAGATATGTCTGTCAAAGAATATGTGAACAAGTTCAATCAGTTAGCTCGTTTTGGCTTGGATATGGTGAATACTCCTCAGAAGAAGGCTCTTCGTTTTGCTAGAGGATTGAATGAGCCGTTGCAGGGATTGGCTACGTCACATATTCCCCATGGGGCCACGTTTGAGAGTTTGGTTGATATGGCGTTACTTCAGGGAGATGTCAAGAAAGAAACCAAGATGAATGATACTCAAGCCAAGAAGACTGATTCCCAGGGAAAAGGAAATCAGGGTAATCCAAGTGGTCAAAGCAGTCAAGGCAATCAGAACAAGAGCCAAGGCAACAAGGGGAATAACAACAAGGGCAATAACAACAAGGGCAAGAACAACAAGGGGAAGTGCCATTATTGTGGTTCAGTTGGGCATCTTATTAAGGATTGTAAGAAGAGAAAAAGGAAGAATGGTGAATGCTTTTTCTGCGGTGAGACTGGACATTTTAGTAAGGATTGCCCGAGGAAGCAAGGGCAAGGCCAGGGTCAGACTCAGCGTGCTGGACCTTCAGGAGGGCAAGTTCATGCTCTCAATGTCGCTCCAGTTCCCGACCGAGGTAGTATTTCTGTTGAGAGCCTTGTATATATTTTTGACTTTCCAGTTCGTACTTTGTTTGATTCTGGTGCATCGCATAGCTTTATCTCATCTGATCTTGTTGATAGTTTGCACCTTAGCACTAGCTTGGTAGATGATCCCGTCTGTGTCTCAAATCCTATTGGGGGTTCCGCCCATTTGTCTATGATATGTGGGGATTTGAGGATCTCTATACTGAGTGTAGAGTTCTTGTGCAGTGCTTATGTTCTTGGTTTCAGGGGATACGGATTGATATTGGGCATGGATTGGCTGTCCAGATATGGAGCCATTCTTGATTGTGAGCATAGGGTTGTGAGGCTCGTGACTCGCCTCGGAAACACCATAGAGATTTCTTGTGATCCGAGAGGTCCCGTCATGTTGTGCTATCTGGAATCACTCGACTCGTCAATGGAAACTCTTCAGTCTGTGAGAGTTGTTCGAGAGTATCCGGATGTTTTTGATGAAGTTAGGGGGTTGCCCCCTAAGCGAGAGATTGATTTCCGCATTTATCTGGTGGATAATGCAAAGCCTGTTTCTTTGCCTGTTCGGCATATGGCTCCACGTGAAAGGCGGGAGCTAAGTAAGCAAGTGAAAGAGTTGCTTGAGAAGAACTTCATTAGACGAAGTATATCTGAATGGGGAGCGCCTGTGGTATTTGCTACCAAGGCAGATGGTTCTCTCCGACTCTGTGTTGACTATCGAGAGTTGAATAAGTTGACTAAGAAGAACAGACACCCGTTACCGAGGATTGATGATCTCTTTGACCAGCTTGTCGGTGCTTCTGTTTTCTCTCAGCTTGATCTTGCTACGGGATTCCATCAGCTCAGGGTAGCTGAAGATAGTATAGACAAGACTGCGTTCAGGACTCCAGATGGATTCTTCGAATGGCTTGTCATGCCGTTCGGCTTGACTAATGCACCCGCATATTTCGTGGACTTGATGAGTAGGGTGTTCAGGGAGTTCTTGAACAAGTTTGTCGTGGTCTTCGTAGATGATATTCTGATCTTCTCTAAGGACGAGGAAGAGCATGCAAGGCATCTCATGGAGGTGATGGATACGCTTAGAGTGCATCAGTTGAAGGCCAAGTTCTCCAAGTGTCACTTTTGGAGAAGGGAAGTTAGATTCCTTGGGCATATAGTATCTAAGCAAGGCTTAGCGGTGGATCCCGCTAAGGTAGTTGCAGTTCAGGATTGGAAGACTCCAAGGAATGCAACCGAAGTGAGAAGTTTTCTAGGTCTTGCGGGTTTTTACCGGAAGTTCATCAAGGACTTCGCGAAGATTTCCGCTCCTCTCACTAAATTGAAGAAGAAGAATTTAGTTTTTGCTTGGAGCATAGAATGCGAGCTTGCTTTTCAGAAGCTCAAGAGAGTCCTCACATCAGCACCTGTTCTAGCTTTGCCCGATGGAGGAAAGCTATTTACAGTATACACCGATGCATGTGGCACGGGGTTAGGAGCTGTTCTTATGCAAGAAGGAAGGGTGATATGCTTTGGCGGTAGACAACTCAAAGTGCATGAGAAGAATTATCCCACTCATGACTTAGAGTTGGCAGCAATAGTATATGCACTCAAGGCTTGGCGCCATTATCTTCTGGGCGAGAGATTTGAGCTTTATACCGATCACAAGTCATTGAAGTATCTCTTTTCTCAGAAGGATCTGAATCTGAGTCAACAAAGATGGATGGAATTCTTGGCATCCTATGATTTTGAGATAGTTTATACCCCTGGCAAGGGAAATGTGGTAGCAGATGCATTGAGTAGAAGAAGGTTGACCCTAAGTCCTCTATTCGTTGAGATGAAGAATTTAGAGTATGTGGCAACCTTTGATTTCTCTTTGGCGGTTGAGTCGATGACTGGTTCTTTAGCATCTCTGGAACTCAGACCTACCCTTCTTGATCAAGTTGGGGCTTCGCAGAGAGAAGACCCTCAGATAGTTGAGATTATGGATAAGCTAATTCGAGGAGAGACGTCTAGTCATCTCGCTCGATATTCTATTGATGACAAGGGTTGGCTGAGGAGAGACGGAAGATTATGTGTTCCTATGGTAGAAGAGCTAGTAAGAAAAGTTCTTGAGGAAGCGCATCGCTCTAAGTTGACTATACATCCGGGCGGAGATAAGATGTATAAAGATATGAAGCGCATTTTCTTTTGGCCTGGGATGAAGAAGGATGTGGCAGAATTTGTCTCTAGATGTATCATTTGCGAGTAAGTTAAGGCCGAGTCAAAGAAGCCCGGTGGGCTATTGCATCCTCTAGACGTTCCACTTTGGAAGTGGGAGAGTATTTCCATGGATTTTATCGATGGGCTACCAAGGTCAAGGAAAGGGAATACGAGCATTTGGGTTATTGTGGATAGACTTACGAAGAGTGCTCATTTCATTCCGGTGAAGAGCAAGAGGACCGCATCTGGGCTAGCATCTGTATATCTTCGTGAGATTGTGAGACTTCATGGAGTCCCTTCTAGTATAGTCAGTGACCGTGACCCAATCTTTACAAGTCAGTTCTGGAATAGCTTGCAAGAAGCCATGGGCACGAGGTTGAATCTGAGTACGGCTTATCACCCACAGACGGACGGTCAGACCGAAAGGGTGAATAGGGTACTCGAGGATCTGTTGAGGCTTTGTATTCTGGATTTTGGTGGTACTTGGGAAGACCATCTTTCTCTTGTTGAGTTTGCATATAATAACAGTTATCAGGCAAGCATAGGGATGGCACCATTTGAAGCTTTATATGGGAGGCCGTGCAAGTCGCCTACATGTTGGTGGGAGACTACAGATAAGCTTATACTTGGGCCTGATATGATCAGAGATACATCCGAGAAGATCGAGTTGATTCGGAGATGGATGAAAGCGGCCCAAGATCGACAGAAATCCTATGCTGATAAGCGAAGGACTGATTTGGAGTTTGATGTTGGGGATATGGTTTTCGTGAAGGTTTCTCCTTTGTGGAATGTGGTCCGATTTGGAGCCGTTGGGAAGTTGGCACCGAGGTTTGTTGGACCATTCCCTATTATAGAGAGGATCGGGCAGATGGCTTATAGAGTGAAGTTGCCCGAGAAGCTTGCCGGAGTACACGATGTCTTTCATGTCTCGCATCTCCGGAAGTGTTTACATGAATCAGCAGAGGTTGTTGAGCCGAGTGTTCTGGAAGATGTGGAAGTGGAGAAAGAGGCTACCTTGAGGAGAGATCCGATTCGTATCTTGGGGACCGAGACCAAGAAGCTAAGGAATCGAGAGGTCAAGTTGGTGAAGGTTCAATGGGGTGAAGCCGAAGAAGACGCAACTTGGGAAACCGAGGAGAAGATGCGTGGGCTTTATCCATTCCTTTTTGAGGGTACACTCTCAATCTCTTTTCTTTGATTAGCATATCTTTCTCTTTGCTATCCATGTTTATCTAGTTTATTGTGTTAATCTTGTCATGAGAACCTTAGATAGAAACCCTTTGGGTGAAACATGTGTTTGAAACATGTTATGCTTGTTGGTTGCAAGTGGTTGCAAGTGTTTGCAAGTGGTTACTCGTGGATGCATTATACACGTTAGGCACTAGATCGGCTCACACACTCCTCATATTGCATATGCATGAGTGTTTATGCTTATTCATGGATGAAAATTTTTGTGTTATCACATGGATGTTGCATATGGATGTATGTGATGTGCACACATATAGATGTTATACATTATGTTAGGAATTGCATACATATGGATTCATTTCACTAACATAATTTGCATTGATGATATTTGCATTAGATAAGTACATATACACACACCTTTGCATATGTTCATACAACATTTAGAATCTTGTAAGGACAATGATTGCTCGTGGATGATGATTTGAGTAGATGGATGTTGGATGGTAGGATACGTTCTTCCTAACTTGAAGATTTCGGGGACGAAATCCTTTAAGGAGGGGAGAATGTAACAACCCGTATTTTTAATAACCTGTTATAGCGTAAATCGAGGCAGAATTTAATTCTAAAATCTGAATCAAGGGAAACGGGCTATGCCATTGCGTTCGTCTCGGAAAAATACGCGAAATAGAGTCCGAGTTTTCGAAAATCGGAGTCCGTATGACCCGATTAAGGCCCAACGAAGTTTTCAGAAAACTTCTAAGTAAAAACAGATTTCAAATTCAAATCTGAATTGGGAAAATTGGGCCAGTTTGGGCCAGGCGGGAGAATTCCCGCCAAAACACCCAAGTCGACAGCCCTGTCGACTTGGGAGTCGACTTGGTTGGACCCAAGTCGACAGCCCTGTCGACTTGGCTGTCGACTTGGTCCAGCCGGGTTGTTTAGCCTGGTGCACCATTTTGAGATTGGGTTGAGCTTGGGGGCAAGATTCGGTTTTGAGGGCTGAGATTGCAACTAGGGTTTAATCCTATGGCCTAAAACACTTGCCTAATCTATAAATAAGACCCTAACCTACCCTAAATCACCATTAATCTATTCTACAACTAAACTATGGCAAAATCAATCCTCTCATGGCCTCCACTCTCTTCACAAAATTCCTAAACTATTTCCAAGTGAGATAATCCATGCATACAAGTGTTTTAGAGCTTGTATGAGTGTTATTAGTTTGCATTTAAGACAAGTTTTTATATTTGCATCACAAAGAAAGAGTTTTGATCAATTTGGCTTGCATTTTGGGTTTGATTGATTTCATAAGGGCTTTGTCATATTTTTGTGACTTCTTAAGCATTGTAAGCCCTATTCTACTTTCATACTTAAACTCTAAAGTTAAACGTATGATATGCAAGTTTTCTATGACGTAATATGCAAGTCTATCATGTTATGCAAGTTTCCTATGATGTAATATGCAAGTCTATCATGTTATGCAAGTTTCCTATGATGTAATATGCAAGTCTATCATGTTATGCAAGTTTTCTATGATGTAATATGCAAGTTTATCATGTTATGCAAGTATGCTATGATATGATATGCAAGTTCATCATGTTATGCAAGTTTGATATGCAAGTTGTGTTATGCAAGTTTGGGTTGAACATTTTGTTCATGCTATCATGTTATGCAAAATTATCTTGGGTTTAGGAACATAAAGCTTCAAGCTTTATGCCAAAGGTTGCATTTTGGCAACATGTAAGTTATCATATCACTTATGATAACTTGCATGTGAGGTTAAATGCGAACTTGTGGCCATGTTTACATGTCATTTAGCACCATGTATCATCAATATGCCAAGTTTATGCATGCTTTTGAGGCCAAAATATGTAACATGCAAGTATATGAACACATGAACATTTCATATGCCACCATGTTAAACTTGTGGCTTCAACACTTTTATGTCATGATTATGCCAAGTTCCCTCTTTCTATCCTTTATGCGCTATTGCGATATGTAAGCGATGGGATTGCGTTTGGGGTTGGGTAAACTTAAAAGACATAAAAACATAAGCTTGGGAATTTACCTATTAAGTTAGGTCTACCCATTGGGAATTTACCTATTAAGTTAGGTCTACCCAATTGCTTGAAAACTTGTAACATGTTTTGGAAACATGATGGACATGACACTTAGAAAAGATAAGTGTGGCCAACTCGAGGTTGGGTTGAGTTTGTAGCGTAAACCTACCCGGAACCGACCGGCTTAACTAGTTGCTACAAACAATAGGACCCAATGTGAGAAGTTGGTCATGTTGTACCTTGGACCCGAGGTTAGACCAAGTTGTGGTGTAAAGCTACCCGGACCCGCCCGGCTTAACTAGTAACCGCAACAAAGTCTAATGTGAGAGGTTAAGGCGCATTAAATTAATTAATGCCTCATGATTAGGGTTAAGTCATGGTCCACTTAGTACTTAACCAATTTGGGCTCGGTAGATTAATCGGGGTTAAGTCGTGAACTCATCGTTACACTTAACCGAGTTAATCCATGATTAGCAAGGGGGTTAAACCGTACTTAACCCACTAGAAAAATCCTAGCAATGGGGGCCCACTCCAGCAGTAATCCCAAGTTAGTATCATCATGACCCTAGGGACTAGGCTAGGGTGGGGGCACGATTACTGGACTGCAGGTAAGCGACCAAAAGCGACGACAGAGGGTACGCCGGTGTAGTTCCGGGTGGACCATGGTCGTGCACATAGTCCGAATCCGGGGAAATCATGCACGGGTACCAGTAGATCGAGACTGTGCACTCATGTTTATGGTGTCCAGGGGTTGCCACCCTAGGGCTTGATACACCCGACGGGAGACCCTGCACAGTCTGACTACAATCATGTTTGGGCCGTATTGACACCAACATGTGACGAGTTAGGCTTAGGGAGCCGATCGACTAGACCGTGGGGTTGGACCTTGTTTGAGGGTCATTTCATGTTATTGGGCCAAAGCTTGGGCCAAGGGATCAATACTTGTTTATTCAAGTCATGTTAGTTTGCTAGTACACCTGTGGTGCAAAACCTTAATCCTGATTATGCGATGACACCTTTATCTACCTTGTTAGTTAATCATCATGCTAGTATATTGTTATCCTTATGTTCATCCCTGCTGCTCATGCCAGTTAACTTTATCAGTTTACATTGATTGTAGTAGGGCTTACTCAGTCTTTTTGACTGGCCTGTTTTCTTTCGCCTCTTTTCTTCCGTTCCCCCCCCCCCCCCCCCGAAGGTTCTCAGGGAGGGAATAATGGAGCTTAGCTTGGATTTCAGACTGCTTGCTTGTGGGATTTAGCTCATGTACGGTTTGACATGGAGCTAGCTATGGCTATCACTTCTTTTGGGGATTAGTATTTATGTATTTCAGTTTTCAGTTGATGTTGTTTTATCTAGACTGGTTTATTTGGGAAGTTGACATTATGATGTAACAGACTTGTTTTTGAAATGGTTTAAAATCTTCCGCTGTTTTATCTATGTTATTTACTCTGTTTACATATATACATATGTTCTTGTTCTGCCTTGATATATCATTATGCATGTTTACCTGATTCAACGCCCCTCCAAAGTTAGAGTGCTTGCAAGAGTCACCCTAGCGGAGGCGGGGTGTTACACTTTGTGTGTTGTTGAGTGTGACTTTCCTTTTCTAGATTTCGGAGGCATGTTCCAGAAGCCACACTTTATTGCTTTCGGAGGGCCCGTTCAACAACTATATTGGGTTATTCTTCAAAAAGTGGATTTTGGCAAATCTCTACTTTGCCCAAATTGTCCTTCTTCTTCTTCCTTAGGCCAAAAATGTGAAGGAAGCTCCAATTTCCAAATATGTCCAAGAATGCTCCAAATTCCAAGTTCCAACACTTGGAGTTGCGCAAAGCAAGAAATGAGAAGTGACAAAGTCCTTGACAACTTTCTTTAAGGCTAAAATATCCGTTAACATCCTTTTAAGATCCAAAAAACTTTGAGTATGCAAAGCAAGCCAAAATTCCAAGTAAACACCAAAATGTTGGAAGAAAACTTCTACGTGAAGTTCACAAGTTCAAGAGGTAATCCAAAGCCATAGAAACCACCATGGAGGCCATTAGTGAGCTCCAAAGAGTGCTTTCCCGTATGCCAAATAGTAGCCAAAGTCCAAAAATGCTAATCTAAGCCAACCTCTATTCATGTCAAGAGAGGAGGTATCTATAGGTGGGAATTTCGGGCATCAGCCCAAATTCGTATCCCTGGGGGATACGAAATTCGTATCCCTAGGGGATACGAAATTCGTATATCCAGAAGTTAGAAAAAAAATCAAACTTCCTTGTGAAAATTTGTATCTCGAAACAATTCCCAAAAATCCATGATCGACATGTGCGGATCTTCCAAAAAACAGTGATCCGCACATACCAAACAACATGCCAAGTTGCCTTGCCAATTTTAAATCCCAACCTGGGCCAAATTCGAATCTCGAAAAGTGTTGATCGACCGAAGTTGCTCATCCAAAAAGAGGTGACCGGCTCGTGATTTCCGTTTGACAAATTCAATCCAGGGATTTCGAATCCCATATGTGCCAAATGTCAAGTTCGAGAATCCCGTATTTATCCTGTGAAAACAAGTGATCGTGCTAGGGCGTTCACACCTTTTGGAGCTTGCCAAGATCCAGATATTGTATTCCCAAAAGGATACAATTTTGTGTCCCTGTAGGGATACGAAATATGGGTTTTCATATCCCGAGAGGGATACTGAAACACCCCACCTCCGTTAAGGTCACTCACAAAGGGAATGCCTTAACTTCGGTGAAACGTTTTAGATAAAAGATTCAGATAAATTACAAGATAGAAAATTTAAGCAGCGGTAAATAAATAAATTTATTTCATGGATAAAACAGCTTGTACAAAGATTGTCTTTCAAACCCAAAGTATCTGTCTTGTTTACAAAATAAAGAAGCATAAATGACAATGATATTCCCCAAATAAAGCATGAGCCAGCCATGCAGTGGAAAAGAGAGTCCAAAGCAATACACCAACTAATCTTCAAGCTTGGAAAGAGAAACGGTCCAAACTAAGCTGAGCTATTCCCTCCGTAACTACCTAGGGAGGGGGGAACGGAAGAGAAGAAGACGAAAGAAAAACAGAGTCAGACATAAAGCCTGGTAAGTCCAGTGACTTTCAGCATGTGAACAGGTAAAAGCAACATGACATGAATAAAATGAATATAAAACAACATCATGATGACAAGATAACATAAGACTAACACAAGATATGATAAGGCAAGATAAACTGGATGCGCTCCTACACTTTCTCTGCTTCGCTACTAGCCTGTTATTCTAATTTCTACATCTATGCACCACCTAACTAGTGTCCCAACTAGTAATCTGTGTAAAATGATTTGTATTCACTATTAGTGTCCCAACTAGTATCCTGTGAAAAAGGATCTATATCCCCTAACTAGTGTCCCAACTAGTATCCCTTGTTATATATTAAGGTGATCCCAACCCCACAATTGTGGTAGCCTTCAGGAGTACATCCAGTATGAGGATCTTACCTCAATCAGCCTAATTGCCATGGATATGTACCCTTACTACCTTATCGATCGGCTCCCTACTTGTACTAATTTCTCTTGTGTCTGTGTCAATCGGCCCTCTCTTGCGTGTAGATATCCTGTGCTAGTCCTACCATAAGGTGTATCAATCCTTATGATAGCAACCTGACACGATTCAAGATGCACAGTGTATAACTACTAATGCCAGTGCCTGCTTTTCCCGCTCCGGAGCACGTGCACGCCCGTACTTCGTCGAGACCTACACTGCTGCACCACCCGCCGCTATTTTGACCGCTTATAATCAGCCCAGTAATCGTGCCCCGCCCTGCCTAGTTCAGGGTATCATGATACATCTATGTGGGTTACTGCTGAAATGGGTCCCCGTTACTAGGGTTTCCTATTGGTTAAGTTTGTGGGCCTATATTTATTAATATTACCCACCAACCCGATATGTACTTAACCCTCCCACTGATCCAAGCATGTTCGTTTAATGGTAAAGTGTGTGGGCCTATATTTACTAATATTTCCCACCAATCCTAATACGTACTTAACCCTCCCACTGATCCAAGCATGTTTATTTAATGGTTAAGTGTGTGGGCCTATATGTACTAATATTACCCACCAATCCTGATATGTACTTAACCCTCCCACTCGTCATGTCATGTTGGTTAAGTATCTCTTATTAACTTAACCCTTTTCTCTTCTCATGCTGGTTTGGTTAAGTGTTTCTTATTGACTTAACCCCGTTCGCCCATCAAGTAATATGGGTCAAATGTTTCTTGTTAACTTAACCCCACGCATTCATCATGTTGTATTGGTTAAATGTCATCAATCAATTCAAGTTAACTTAACCCACTTACTTGTTGTGTCATGTTGGTTAAGTGTTTCTTATTAACTTAACCATGCTCATTCATCGTATTATATTGGTTAAGTGTTCCTCTTGTGTTACTTGACCTTACCACACAATCATGTTATAAATATTGGTTAAGTGTTGCCCTCTTGTGTTACTTAACCCTACCACTGTTTAATTAACATGCTATAACGGTTAAGTGTTTCCTTAGTTAACTTAACCCTATCATTTAATTAACATGTTAAAATGGTTAAGTGTTCTCTTAGTTAACTTAACCCTATCATACATCATGTCACGTTGGTTAGGTGTCCCTAGTCCATTCATGTTTAACTTAACCCACCCATATCTCATGTCATATTGGTTAAGTGTCATTAGCCTAACTCTCCCATACTTAGCATGTGTCATTAGCATTAATTTGATTTATTAATGCACCAACCTCTCACATTAGATATGTGTTGTTGTGGTTACTGGATGTGCCGGGCGGTTCCAGGCAGTTTTACACCACAACTCAATCTAACATCGGGTTTTTATTGGGCATGATGCACTAACCTCTCACATTAGATAGGTGTTGTTGTGGTTACTGGATGTGCCGGGCGGTTCCGGGCAGTTTTACACCACAACTCAATCTAACCTCGGGTTAGGCATATTCCTCTTTTCACTAATTCACATATTTACAGTTTATATGTAAATTATTCACAATTGTTGTCAATTTCAGAATTATGCCATATTTACCATAAACGTCTAGGTCTAGATTTATATGCTAATTATCCAATTCGCAAGTTATGCCCTACAAAGCCAATTTCAAGTTATGGACCCCAAATTAAATTTCAAGTTATTACTCAAAATAGGCTACACCTAATCTTCCCAAACTTGCAATAATAGTCATGCCAAAATCCCTATGTATTATGTTTGGCGTCCCAAATAAATAGTTAAGCCCAATCTAGATTTAATATTCTAGTTTACAGTTTATGCCCAAAACTAGATTTTTCATGCCAAATTACATACTCTATGATTCATGTCAAATTATCCCAAATTTGCATCTTAACAGTCATGTCATAATATATGTTCCAAATTATGCCAAATAATGTCAATTTCATGTTATACCCAATTATTGATTTACATGCAAATTTACATATGCCCTAAATATTGATTTCATGCCAATTTACTAAAACTTGCAATTCTTTATAATAATAATAATTCTTCATATCCTTCACAAATTACGCCCAATAATTCTACCAAACATGTTATGCCCATTCACCCCAAATAGGCAGTACCCAATATTCCCCGTATTCCAAACGTTTGCAATTCGCAATTTCAGCCTAGGTTCGAAGTTAACCTAGGTTCAATAAAAGAAAATGAATAGGGGGAGATAGAAGAAACACAGATTAGGCATAAAATAACCATGCGACGCTAGATCTGATAATAGCAATACCAGGGACATAAAAGAAGTATAGATCTGAAAAAGATCACATCGCAGGCATAAATCTAATGGATTAGATTTGAATAACATCGCAGGCACAAAAATAGATCTGAAAGGATTATCTCATAATCAAGTACAGCTTGAATCCAGATTATTACATGTCAAGAATCAGATCTAGGCGTTCAAATCTAAAAAGTTACCGACTTACAAACAAAAGGACTATCTTGTTTTTTGGGATCTGTATTCTGAAACTGAATAGCGCTCCCTTGATGTAGATTATCGATTGTTTAACTTAGATTTGATTTTTAGAAAATAGTTGTTGAAGTCATTGAATTAGCCTTTGATTTTTTTACTTGAATTCTAACTTGATTTCACGAAGAACTTGAGCAGCATAACCCCGCCTTTGATTTATTTTTAGAGAATGAGAGAGCAATGGAGGCTAGAGAATAGTGTAAGAGATTTAGGTTTAGGCTTAGGGATATATTTATAGGAGAACAGAAGTGTTTAGGGCCTTAGATATCAACCTAGAATGAATTCGGACCATCAGAACAGCCAAAACCACGTCACAGGCCGAAGAAAATCGGATCTGGCCAAAACAGGTCGACCTATAGGTCGACCTGTATAGGGGTAGGTCGACCCACAGGTCGACCTGTATGGGGGGAGGTCGACCTCCTGGACGACCTCCTGGTCGACCTGGCCTTGGGCGGGAAAATTCCCGCCCAGCCTGCTTCAGCTTCTGATTTCGAGATTTGAATCTTTTGACAATTTTGAAGGCCATAACTTCTTCTTACGGAGTCTGATTTACGCAAACTTGGACTCTACTCCAAGCAGAATTCCGAGACGAACGCAATGGCATAACCCGTTTCCCTTAATTCCTCCTTTAAAAATTAAGTATGCTTTAATTTGTTACTTTGACGTTCACAGAAAATACGGGGTGTTACATTCTCCCCTCCTTAATGGATTTCGTCCCGAAATCTTCAAGTCAAGAAGAATGTATATTCTACTATCCAATCGTCCATCTACTAAACCATCAAACATAGGCATCCATTGTCCTTAAAAGGTTTCTAATGTCGTATGAACATATGCATAGTGTGTGTATATGTTTCTTATCTAATGCAAAATAAGGCGGTATACTGATCTAGTTGACCTCCTTAATGCGAATCATGAGAGTGTCATGCGTCCAATATATATGCAAATATCCCTAATCATGTAAATACTATATGTGTGCATATTCACTCATCCATATGCAACATCCGTATGATAACACATCAAGTTTCAACCCAAATACATACATTCATATGCATATGCAATATGAAAGTGATTAAGCCGATCTAGTGCCTAATGTGTGTGTATATGCATCCACGAGCAACCACTAGCAAACACTTGCAACCATCAATCATAACATGTTTCAAATACATGTTTACATCAATTGTCTTATACCTAAGGATCGAAGATATGACCTAGAGGATATACCTAAAAAGGTAGAAACAAGCATGCATAAAATTCCTAGAAAAAGAGATCAAGGATATACCCTCAAGAAGAAAGGTATGATGCGCGCGTCTTATCTTTAGCCTCCCACGTCGCGTCTTCTTGATGTTCACTCCACTGTACCTTAACTAATTTACCCTCACGATTGTGAAGCTTCTTGACCTCCATTTCCAAAAGCTCACAAGTAAAGATAGGACTTTGATCACTTACTGTGCTAGAGGGTATCCAATGTAGTTGAACTATCTTTCCAAGATAAACAGATGTTGACCATGATACCAAGTGTATATAGTAAGATAATTAGAGGTCTCTCCTCTACTTAGCTTTATCCGTCATGTTACAAATCTGAGGATCTAAAGCTAAAGGTTGCTATGTACTTTTTACCTCTCTTAAGGTCAGCCTTTTTCTATTTAGGGCGCCTACCACAACCATTTGTCTCTCACGCAAACCATCCTAGTCGAACTCGACATCCCTCAAGTACAAGCCCCAAAGGCCTAAACCAATATCAGACAGGCATCCAAGGAATACCTCCTCCGAATTTGGATGATCTATGTGAGATGATACTAGCAAAACAACCAAACACTTGAGCACTTAACCGGCTCTGGCTGTCCTCGCCAATCTTGTTCCAAAACAATCGTTGATCGCATAACTGACCTTGCATTGTCAAATAGATATATGCGGAAGTATATCTCGAGTTTTAGGGGGAAAACCCCTAATCTAATCAAAAACATCAGCGTACTCATGGACTATTCTAACGGATCACAAATTTTCGGTAGATGCATCAAGTGATTCTAGGTAGCTAAGCCTAACTGATCCCCTTAGGATTGCATGAAATCTTGAGGGTACTCCTGAGGCAAGTAAAAAGTCTAACTACCCTCCTTTCGCAATTACTAGCTAACCAACCCATGCCTAGAATCAACCCATAGCCCATGAAATAAAAAACATAAGCATTACGCTTAAACTCATTCCTTAATATAGATATTCTCAAATCCTTACAAGTCGGAGATAAATGAGCCGAATCACTAATTGGATTTGAGACAATAATGGGATCTTCTACTATACAAGTACTAAGGTGCAGAGACTCAATTATGGAAGCAGATACAAACGAATGTGAGGCGCTAAAATAAAAAGAGTACTAACATGAGGATCCAAAAAGATAAACTAAGCTCCATCCCTCTCTCAGGTACGCTGGCGGTGATATCATGCACTTGCCCTCCTGAAAATCCTGTCCTTTGTCCTTGCCCATGTCCTTAATTATATGAACCGTTATACGATAATAAAGATACTTCCTCTTGTCTCGGGCCTTACTGCTCCCTATACTTATAATCCACTTTCTTGTTCTGTGATTCCTCCGCTTTTACCTTTTCCTTCTTCGTGAACCAAGTCCATATCCATGAGTTTCTCATCCTTGGGTTGTGCTCCTTAGCCAAACTCCCTTATTCTCATCTTTGCCATCCTTGTGTGACTTGTTGACAAATCTCTTGAAAGCTGCCTCCATCGCACGGAAAACCCAACAAAGCTCGAAAGAAAAATAGCCGTAGGTGAAACTACTGCGGCTATAGATGGAAGTTGGGCACATATTTTCGCTTTGACAAGTGTCGTAGTCTCATCAAGCCTACGGAACCGTGCCGCGATGAGGTTACCTCCCGGAAAGCCAGGAGCCTCGGAGACTCAGGAAAGAAGGAAACAAGGATTCAAACAGAGGATCAAAAGATAATTTATATGGCTTTGGGGAACATGCCTTTAAAACAAAACTTTTCTTTTGAAAATGCTTCTTTTAAAACTGTTTGAAAATAATTTTTCAAATCTTTTATCTGATCCAGTAAGCTTCAGCACTAATACCAAGTGAAACACCCCACCTCCGTTAAGGTCACTCACAAAGGGAATGCCTTATCTTCGATGGAACATTTTAGGTAAAAGATGCAGATAAATTACAAAACAAAAAATTTAAGCAGCGGTAAATAAATAAACTTTATTTCATGGATAAAACAGCTTGTACAAAGATTGTCTTCCAATACCAAAGTATCTGTCTTGTTTACAAAATAAAGAAGCATAAATGACAATGATATTCCCCAAATAAAGCATGAGCCAGCCATAGCAGTGGAAAAAAGAGTCCAAAGCAATACGCCAACTAATCTTCAAGCTTGGAAATAGAAACGGTCCGAACTAAGCTGAGCTATTCCCTCCTTGACTACCTGGGGGGGGGGACGGAAGAGAAGAAGACGAAAGAAAAACAGAGTCAGACATAAAGCCTGGTAAGTCTAGTGACTTTCAGCATGTGAACAGGTAAAAGCAACATGACATGAATAAACTAAATATAAAACAACACCATGATGACAAGATAACATAAGATTAACACAAGATATGATAAGGCAAGATAAACTAGATGCGCTCCTACACTTTCTCTGCTTCGCTACTAGCCTGTTATTCTGATTTCTACGTCTCTGCACCACCAAACTAGTGTCCCAACTAGTAATCTGTATAAAATGATTCATATTCACTACTAGTGTCCCAACTAGTATCCTGTGAAAAAGGATCTGTATCCCCTAACTAGTGTCCCAACTAGTATCCCTTGTTATATATCAAGGTGATCCCAACCCCGCAATTGTGGTAGCCATCAGGAGTATATCCAATATGAGGATCTTACCTCAATCAGCCTAATTTCCATGGATATGTACCCTTACTACCCTATCGATCGGCTCCCTACTTGTATTAATTTCTCTTGTGTCTGTGTCAATCGGCCCTTTCGTGCGTGTAGATACCCTTTGCTGGTCCCACCATAAGGTGTATCAAACCTTATGTTAGCAACCTGACACGATTCAAGAAGCACAGTGTATAACTACTGATGCCCAGGGCCTGCTTTTCCCGCTCCGGAGCACGTGCACACCTGTAGTTCGTCGAGACCTACACTGCTGCACCACCCGCCGCTATTTTGACCGCTTATAATTATCCCAGTAATCATGCCCCACCCTGCCTAGTACAGGGTATCATGATACATCTATGTGAGTTACTGCTGAAATGGGTCCCCGTTACTAGGGTTTCCTATTGGTTAAATTTGTGGGCCTATATTTACTAATATTACCCACCAACCTGATATGTACTTAACCGTCCCACTGAACCAAGCATGTTCATTTAATGGTTAAGTGTGTGGTCCTATATTTACTAATATTACCAACCAATCCTGATATGTGCTTAACCCTCCCACTGATCCAAGCATGTTTATTTAATGGTTAAGTTTGTGGGCCTATATTTGCTAATATTACCCACCAATCCTGATATGTACTTAACCCTCCCACTTGTCATGTCATGTTGTTTAAGTATCTCTTATTAACTTAACCCTTTTTCTCTTATCATGTTGGTTTGGTTAAGTGTTTCTTATCGACTTAACCTCGTTCGTCCATCAAGTAATATGGGTCAAGTGTTTCTTATTAACTTAACCCCATGCGTTCATCATGTTGTATTGGTTAAGTGTCATCAATCGATTCAAGTTAACTTAACCCACTTACTTGTCGTGTCATGTTAGTTAAGTGTTTCTTATTAACTTAACCCTGCTCATTCATTATATTATATTGGTTTAGTGTTCCTCTTGTGTTACTTAACCTTACCACACAATCATGTTATAAATATTGGTTAAGTGTTGCCCTCTTGTGTTACTTAACCTTACCACTATTTAATTAACATGTTATAACGGTTAATTATTTCCTCAGTTAACTTAACCCTACCATTTAATTAACATGTTATAACGGTTAAGTGTTCCCTTAGTTAACTTTACACTATCATACATCATGTCATATTGGTTACGTGTCCCTAGTCCATTCATGTTTAACTTAACCCACCCAAATCTCATGTCATATTGGTTAAGTGTCATTAGCCTAACCCTCCCATACTTAGCATGTGTCATTAGCATTAATTTGATTTATTAATGCAACAACCTCTCACATTAGATATGTGTTGTTGTGGTTACTGGATGTGCCGGGTGGTTCCGGGCAGTTTTACACCACAACTCAATCTAACCTCGGGTTTTTCTTGGGCATGATTCACTAACCTCTCAAATTAGATAGGTGTTGTTGTGGTTACTAGATGTGCCGGGCGGTTTCGGGTAGTTTTATACCACAACTCAATCTAATCTCGGGTTAGGCATATTTGTCTTTTCACTAATTCACATATTCACAGTTTATATGTAAATTATTCACAATTGTTGTCAGTTTCAGAATTATGCCGTATTTACCATAAACGTCTAGGTCTAGATTTACATGCTAATTATCCAATTCTCAAGTTATGCCCAACAAAGCCAATTTCACGTTATGGACCCCAAATTAAATTTCAAGTTATTACTCAAAATAGGCTACACCTAATCTTCCCAAACTTACAATAATAGTCATGCCAAAATCCCTATGTATTATGTTTGGCGTCCCAAATCAATAGTTAAGCCCAATCTAGATTTAATATTCTAGTTTACAGTTTATGCCCAAAACTAGATTTTTCATGCCAAATTACATACTCAATAATTCATGTCAAATTATCCCAAATTTGCATCTTAACAGTCATGTCATAATACATGTTCCAAATTATGCCAAATAATTTCAATTTCATGTTATACCCAATTATTGATTTACATGCAAATTTACATATGCCCCAAATATTGATTTCAAGCCAATTTACCCAAACTTGCAATTTTTATAATAATAATTCTTCATATCCATCACAAATCACGCCCAATAATTCAACCAAACATGTTATGCCCATAAATTCACCCCAAATAGGCAGTACCCAATATTCCCCGTATTTCTAACGTTCGCAATTCGCAATTTCAGCCTAGGTTCGAAGTTAACCTAGGTTCAATAAAAGAAAATGAATAGGGGGAGATAGAAGAAACATAGATTAGGCATAAAATAACCATGCGACGCTAGATCTGATAATGGCAATACCAGGGACATAAAAGAAGTATAGATCTGAACAAGATCACATCGCAGGCATAAATCTAATGGATTAGATTTGAATAACATCTCAGGCACAAAAATAGATCTGAAAGGATTATCTCATAATCAAGTACAGCTTGAATCCAGATTATTACATGTCAAGAATTAGATCTAGGTGTTCAAATCTAAAAAGTAACTGACTTACAAACAAAAGGACTATCTTGCTTTCTGGGATCTGTATTCTGAAACTGAATAGCGCTCCCTTGATGTAGATTATCGATTCTTTAACTTAGATTTGATTCTTAGAAAATAGTTGTTGAAGTCGTTGAATTAGCCTTTGATTCTTTACTTGAATTCTAACTTGATTTCACGAAGAATAACCCCGTCTTTGATTTATTTTTAGAGAAGGAGAGAGCAATGGAGGCTAGAGAATAGTGTAAGAGATTTAGGTTTAGGCTTAGGGATGTATTTATAGGAGAACAAAAGTATTTAGGGCCTTAGATATCAACCTAGAACGAATCCGGACCATCAGAACATCCAAAACCACGTCACAGGCCGAAGAAAATCTGATCTGGCCAAAACAGATCGACCTATAGGTCGACCTCTATGGGTGTAGGTCGACCCCTAGGTCGACCTGTATGGGGGGGGGGGGGGGGGGGAGGTCGAACTGGCCTTGGGCGGGAAAATTCCCGCCCTGCCCGCTTTTGCTTCTGATTTCAAAATTTTAATCTTCTGACACTTCTGAAGGCCATAACTTCTTCATACGGAGTCCGATTTACGCAAACTTGGACTCTATTCCAAGAAAAATTCTGAGATGAACGCAATGGCGTCACCCGTTTCCCTCAATTCCTCCTTTAAAAATTAAGTATACTTTAATTTGTTACTTTGACGTTCACAAAAAATACGGGGTGTCACATTCTCCCCTCCTTAAAGGATTTCGTCCCCGAAATCTTCAAGTCAAGAAGAATGTATATCCTACTATCCAATCGTCCATCTACTCAACCATCAAACACAGGCATCCATTGTCCTTAAAAGGTTTCTAATGTCGCATGAGCATATGCAGAGTGTGTGTATATGTTTCTTATCTAATTCAAAATAAGGCGGTCTACTGATCCAGTTGACCTCCTTAATGCGAATCATGGGAGTGTCATGCGTCCAACATGTATGCAAATATCCCTAATCATGTAAATACTATATGTGTGCATATTCACTCATCCATATGCAACATCCATATGATAACACATCAAGTTTCAACCCAAATACATACATCCATATGCATATGCAATATGAAAGTGTCTGAGCCGATCTAGTGCCTAATGTGTGTATATATGCATCCACGAGCAACCATTAGCAAACACTTGCAACCATCAATCATAACATGTTTCAAATACATGTTTACATCCATTGTCTTCTACCTAAGGATCGAGGATATGACCTAGAGGATATACCCAAAAAAGTAGAAACAAGCATGCATAAAATTCCTAGAAAAAGAGATCATTCAAATATTGAGTAGTAAATATTTGAATATCGAGATTATTCAAATATTTAAATCTTGGATTTAATGTAATGAAAATGGTTTTATAACCTTGTTAAATCCTATAAATAATAAATAATGAGGAGAAAATATGTTGTTGAATTTTTGTTTACAAAGATAAGTAGTTCGAAGACATATCGATATTGTGACCGAAAACCGTTTTGTCGATAAATGATGTTTAACTTGTTGAAAGTTGTTAGACCATCTGCATGTCATTACAGTAGAAGAACACATATATGTATATACATATCTTATAAACAAAGAAAATGGTATATGTATATATATTTTAAAATATGATAAGTGGCATGAAATGATAAGGACATATGTCATCAAATGAATGGTATACATGTCTTGAGATTAAAGGGAATAAAGACACATAACCCTATTAGGTGTCCATGTGCAGAAACATCTTAAGACAACTAAGGGGCATGTGTCTACATCCTAAATCTTTCATGAAGATAAGTCGAACAAGTGTCCAAAACCAAATCACCAAACTAGCCTTAAAGAATGCTATAAATAAGGTATAAATGTTCATTTGTTTTCATACATTCGTAAAATAAAAAGAAGATAAGATAAAGAGGAGAAGTTTAGAAGAATTCAATAGAATAAATACAAGTTCAAGCTACAATTCTAAGGTGATAAAAATATATTCGAGTACATGTATTCATTTCATATTTTGAAAAAAAAAGTTGTGAAAATTAAGAATGAATGATAGAGCTCAAACCTATGAAAATGACATTCAGTATTTTGACCATAACTTCTTCATTCTTAATGAAATTTTGATTTCAATAATGTTATGGAAAGCTAATTCAAAGGCCTACAACTTTCATGTCGGCCACCTTTTCTAATTCGATCGTTTATGTACCTAAAAACCGGATGCAAAGTCAGGTAAAAGTCTACCCGAAATGGAATGTAAAAAGTGCCTTGTATTGTTGAATTTTATATATTAAGTTGACAAATGATTTTAAGGATACCTTTTCATGGTAATTAAGTAGGCTAAGAAAGCTTCTTACTGTAGAAAAATTGGAGTCAAAGCTATATTTATCATAGAGAAATAGAATCAAACATTTTGCTGAAAAACTGGTCAAAAATCTGAATTTATGAAATTCGTAGCATTTCTAAAATGCAGTCTTTTCTCTGTATTATTTATAAAGGCCCAGAACTTTTCACAGTGCACATGAAACGTTGTAATAGATGTTTTGAGTCTAAAACCATTATAAACTACCCAAAACTTATCACAACGCAACAGAAACATTGTAATAGTTGTTTTGAGTCTAAAACCATCTTGTTATGATGCTTTATAAATGCTGCAGTTTTTATTTTAATATATATATATGACTGATGATTGAGGACATTTATGACTTAGTATGACTAAAGCTTTCAATAGCATTTTCTAAAATGCTATCTTTTTTGTTTGAAAAAATATTAACGGGGTATAAATGACATTTAACTATTTTTCCTTCAATCTTTGAAGATCTTTCCAAACATATATTAGAAAAACATAAAGGTTGTTTGAGATTGTTCATGAAGGAGTTTTTGCACAAGTTGATTAGTATTTAAAATAGAAGATGTTTATCTTTTGAAAGGAGATTGTACAAGAGATATATAGATGCCTTTAAAAATGAGTATTTACAAAGTGTTTTACTCCAACTTGATGTAAAGAGTATTCTGGAAATAAATAATGATTTTAAACGTTTTATGTAAAGATGAACTGCGTTGGCTTGATCCTGTATCTAATTTCTCACCCAATTAGATAAAGGTACATAGCAGTCATAAGTGGTAGTGATGCAGCTGCTACATAAATAAAAATATTTTTTTATTTATTACTTGTTATTACATCTTGTGTTGATGCATCTTTCATGTTTAAAATTTTAACCCATACTGACATATTTATCGAGAGTGCAGGAATGAATATTGATGTCCATCTCATCAGAGTTGCATAAAAGTAGATTTATGGTAATTGTGTTTAATTCGTATTTAAGAACACCTTGTGAATTAAATGAAAATTCTGATAAGTGCTATTTATAAATTTTATCCAATGCATTTACTGATGTTGCATATTTATTTAAATAAAGTGGTAGCTGTGATTGTTTGTTTTGGACGGAAGGATTTTCAACAATTTTGATTTGTCCGAAATTTCCGGGGCGTTACAAGTTGGTATCAAAGTTTAGGTTAGGTGCCTAAATAAAATTTCACATAAGATTAGTAGATCATCATAGAAATTTTAAAATGAAGCAACCTTAATTTGATAAATAAAACTGAATAGGGTAAGGCACCATTCCTCTGACCAGGCCCCAGGGTTATGAGTAGTATTTATTTTGTGTGTGTAACTTTTGTTTAGTGTTTATACTAATAAGTATAATGTGTTGATTCGTTATCAAGCACCACATAGAGAGGTTTAACGAAGTTGTAAGTGCATATGATTAGTTATAAAATATCGAAGGAATGAATGAAGTGGCTCATAAAGGGAGGTATGTAGTAGCATGAAATGGAAGCAATGAAGTGGCTTCGAAGGAATGCAGAATAACTGCTTGTTGAGGAAGGAATTAAATGAGTTTGGGTAAATAAAAATTGAGGAAGTTCAGGAGGTGTAAGTAAACTGAATACTACATTCATGCAAAACCAAGGTGAGAAATTCTATTTAAATAAATACGTAATTTGATATTAAATTGTTTAGCATCGATGATGTTAGCTTAAAGCTGCTAAAACATCTCTCAGCAGTTTGGTCATAACTTTTGATTACTTGACTGGGTTTGGTCAAAGTTAATCTTATTGGAAAGCTAGATTAAATTATCTAGAATATTTACATTATACACATTTTAAAATTTTGAAAGTTTGTTACCTCAAAACATTGTTGCAAACTGACTATGTGTTTGGTAGAAAAGATAAAAAAAGAAAAAGTGGTTGACGTCATTCAATGCAAATGTTGTAACTAGTGACACATATAAGATCTTGAGATACATTGAGTAATTTGAAATGACTGATGTGGGATAAAAGAAAAGGTTCATACCTAATACCTTACAAATGATTTTCGAAGTTAAAAGTGTTGATTTTTTATAAGAAAATGGTTATCTATATTGGAGTAATGATTTCAAAGTATAAAGAGAGAATACCTTGTTTATACTTATGATTTTTTACGGATTAATTCAATTATGGATACCTTCGGATGACAATGACGATGTGCGGTACAAAATAATAGATCTTGGGTAGTGCACTATTACTTTATGTGGTATTGAGCCAGTAGAGTACATCCCTACTTAGTGAGCGGATGCCGGCCGTAATATGATGGTTATCTTCGAATGATGACAATGTGCAGTATAAGACAATAGATCTTGGGTAGTGCAACTATTACTCAACGTGGTATTGAGCCAGTAGAGTACGCCCATACTTTGTGAGGGGATGCCAAGCGCAGTACGATAAAATATTCTAGATTGAGTGTGTGACTTGGGTCCACTTTAATGAATATAATCATGTTTTTAATAAAAAAATTATATGAAATGTCTGTCTTGAAAATATCACTCTCTGGTACATTTCGATGGGTACCACAACAAGAAGAGTACACGATAACTTGATGAGTCAACCATTGGCCGAAATAGGATAAAATATCATAGATTGAGTGTGTAGCTTGGATCCACTTTGACCATATATGATCCCAGTTTTGACAAAAGAAAATTCTTATAAAACTTGTTCGACTTATTTGAATATATTATTTGAAAGTCTATAAGAGCGTCATGATTACTCTCTGTTACATTTTGATAGGTACCACAACATGGAGAATACATCCTTACTTGACGATGATGAGTCGGATGAGCCTGAATACGAAGAATCTTTGGTATATTTCGATGGGTACCACATAAGAAGAGTATGTCTTCACCGATGATTTGGCATTGGCTGCAATTATAAAAAAAAGATAGAGGCTCTAGAATTTACTCCAAATTGAGTGTACATTCATGGGAAGGAGACTGGGTATCAATGTGGATTGCAATGAACATGATCCTGAATTTGGGGATAAAAATAAACTATGGCGTGCCTGATCCAGTAATAGCTTGCAGGATTGATAAATTGTTGATCACAAATTGAGAAGTTCGAATCATATAATATCCAGGTATGTCTTAAACTCCCATTTCGATTTATGAAATTGTTTTGAAAGTATACTTTCAAGAAAATTGCCGATGATACATAAAGTTTTTTTCGTGGATTATTTGGCTTTATTTTGATTAAGTATTGCATAGAATTTCGGGGATGAAATTCATTTTAAGGTGAAAAGAATGTAACAGTCCAAAATTTTGAGTAGTAAATATTTGATTATCAAGATTATTCAAATCTTGGATTGAATGTTATAAAAATAGTTTTATAACCTTGTTAAATCCTATAAATAATAAATAATAAGGAAAAAATATGTTGTTGAATTTTTGTTTACAAAGGTAAGTAGTTCGAAGAAATATCGATAATGTGACGGAAAACCGTTTTGTCGATAAATGATGTTTTACTTGTTGAAAGTTGTTAGACCATCATCTGCATGTCATTACAATAGAAGAATACACGCACACACACACACACACATATATACATATCTTATAAACAAAGAAAATGGTATATGTATAAGTGGATGAAATGATAAGGACGCTGTCATCAAATGAACAGTACACATGTCTTGAGATTAAAGGAAATATAGACACATAACCCTATTAGGTGTCCATGTGTAGAAACATCTTAAGACACCAACGGGGGCACGTGTCTACGTCCTAAAGCCTTCATGAAGATAAGATGGACAAGTGTTCAAAACCAAATTACTAAACTCGCATTAGGGAATTTTATTGATATGGTAGAAATGTTCATTTGTTTTCATACATTCCCAAAATAAAAGAAGGTAAGATAAAGATGAGAAGTTTAGGAGAAGTCAAGAGAATGAATACAAGTTCAGGCTAAATATTTGAGTACATGTATTCATTTCATACTTTGAAGAAAAGTTGTGAAAATTGAGAATGAATGATAGAGCTCGAACCTATGAAAATGACGTTGGTATGTTGACCATAATTTCTGAAAGTTTATGAGAGGATCGTATGTGTGGCTTAACTATAACAAGTAATAATAATAACGAGTAAACAATAATGCAAGTAAAGTAAGAAGTAATCACGCTAGTATTTTATCCTGGTTTGGACCTAACGTCCTATGTCCAATCCTGAAGCTCCGCTTCGGCTTTCTTACTAACACAAATTGCCCTCGCTTAGCCTGGAGGAATAGGCTTATAGACGAAAAGTAGCTTTGACAATATTGTGTTCTCTGTAACAAAGATTTTGACTGATTGGTACAAATAACTCCTATAATCTCCTTGAGTTAATATGGTAGTTGAATATCTTGAGAGTATAGAAGAGATTGAGTGCTTGACTGAAATCTTTAGAGCAATAATAAATATAGAGAGCTTTAGAAAATATAGAGTAGATCTAGAAAGAATAGGTGATTAGATCCTCTAATCTAGGATAAATTTATAGTAAATGAAGAGCTTTTGTGAAAGGATATAATTTTTGAAAACATAACTCTTCATTTGAAATAGTATTTCCATTGAAAAATTCGTTTGGAGTTGAAGAGAAGAGTTGTGACCTTTGAGAATGAAGAAGCATCTTTTTAGAATATTACAGTCGTTTGCCTAGACATACGTCTGTCCATATGGTCAGACATTTTTCCATGTAATATGATACATTTTAAATACACAGACAAACGTCTGTCCATATAGGGACAGACGTCTGTGCTCACAGGAAATATTTACTGAGACTATGAACATATGTCCGTGTTGAATCCAGGATTATTTCCTGAACCTTGTATCAGACGTCTGTTATATATTAGACAAACGTCTGATCTTGCACAGACTCATATATATATATATATATATATATATATATATATATATATATATATATATATATATATATATATACTTATAAACTAGCTCATATGAGTCCAATGAGATTTTACATAGATCTAATACTCAACACATAATATATAACCTTTTATTTGATGTCTTCGAGTACGTCTTGTGTTCTTGTCCATGCTCTTATCTCCTTCTAGAGTAAATCCTGTAAGATTATATGATATAATATATATTTTCTATGGTCGTATAGTTATTGTCATTAAAATCCCAAATAGAGGATCTAACATTCTCGCCCTTCTTGATGATGACAACTATACGACGTGTTAAAGCTCCCCCTGAATTAATGATTCCTTCCCCACCTTGGGCATTATAAAAAACAATTATGTATGAAAAGCAGAAACCAATCATACCAAAGCAAAAAGTGTCAAGCACATAGAGTGGTAGAATACTAATACAAACCATAGTGTCGAATAAAAAACAAACACAAGCATAGATCAAAAAGCATAGACGTGAAGATAGTAAGGCTAAAAACCCGTAAAGTAACCCCATAAGTCGAGGATTGGTCATCGTATTGTTGCCATTGCGATTCATCGTTGTATGCGACATTCTCCTGAATAGACAAGCCTTCGAAAGCATGTTGTCCGTAGTGAGGCGCGTCTTCAGCTGGCCAATCAATTTCTTCTACTTCGCCTTCCGGTACTGGGCCTTTTCCAGGTGCATGACATACGAGAGATGAAACTTGAGCACTTGAACCTGGAGGAAGATCCTGTACAATTGTTTATGGAGGAGGCAGAGTAGGAGACGCTGAAGAAGATATAAAGGAAGAACGTCCACGAACCGTGCGAATTATTTTACCAAGAGTATTAACGATCTTGTCTAAAGTTTTCTCTACTTTAGTCATTCGAGTCGAAAAGGAACGTTCTAGTCATGTAACTTTCTTTCCTAAGACTTGTTGATTGAGGGAAAGAAGTCGTTGGCTATGCAAGGTAACATCGTGCACACTTTCTACAGATTCTTCCACAATCCTATCTTCTTGTATTTCCGGATCGGAATAGTATTCCGTTGGTTCGGCTTAGGATTCATGCATATGTCTTCATTGGGGTTGCGGTGGTTGAATGGGTTCTTGGGGAAGATCTTGTTGTTCTTACCACTATTCGAAAAGAATGTTTTGTAAAGGTCTGTCGGGTAAGTGCATTAAAGCGGCGAAACGTATTCCACTACATTGGACTTCTATTTTTAGATATGTCAATATATAAAGCGTAATTTCTTGTGATCAAAATATATGCATAAGATAGGCTGCATAAGAAATCTTCCATTTCACAGTTGTCCAAAACCTCTTTATTTGATTAAAAATATATTGAGCTCAATTCACTCGTGTATGACCAAAGATTGCATATATATAGTGCCTTATGGTCATGACCATACACTTGTTCGTGACTCCTAAGCCATGGAAATAACATGTTGAATGACATTCGATTGATTAGTCTTGGCGTTGAGAGAAATTGTGAAGAAGTCATTCTAGTAAATGTATCCTCCCAAATTTGATGAGTAATACGGTCTCTGGGCTTGTAGCGCATATCCGGAATATTCTATGATCTAACCCCAGTGGAAGACGTACCTAAAATTTGGCCTATCATCTCGACATTAAGCTTAATCACTTGCCCATGTACCATTGACCAAATCTAATTTTCTGGATCCGATGGGGAGCATATTGCTAATGAACAAAGATTAATGAAGAATAGGTAAATAACAAGAGAATCTATCATCCCTTTATTATCCTCATAATCCACAAAATGTTTAAGTTTTGCTCTAGTGAGCAAATTATTGACATCATAATGCGATAATTGATTAAGAGGGTAGAATGGACCTAAATGGATAGTTTTTTTCTTTAAGGATTCGAGCAATTTTGGTTCATCTTTTGCTTTCATCCAACCCTTGATTTGGTCTTCTATGGCATAGTTGACTGGTGTTAGACCAAAAAGTGGTTCTAACACCCAAATTGATTAAAAGCAAAATGAAATGAGATAAAAATAAAAATGAACACACAGGATTTATAGTAGTTCGGCAAAGAAATGCCTACGTCCACTTGTCTTTCACTATTTTCACTGATTTTGTTGCAAGTACAATGAAATATTCACTTGATTTCTCTCACAACTCACTTACAATCACTCAATTATCTAAAAACAAATAATGAAAGAAGGTTTGGATTTTCTGGGAGTGCTAGAATTCGGGTTATGAAGGTGGTTGAACTCTCAAAGTGCTAGCCAAAAGATCCTTTTCTTTGTCTCCCGACGAGGTATTTATAGGTGAGAATTTGCTCAGAATCCGATCCGGATCGGAGCCGCGCGTCATCCATCCCATCAGCTTCGGGTTCGGATGAATTACTATGCTGACAACGCATCAGAGTAGTGGACGTTGAGGGTAGGAACTGGTCACTGCCGATCCGGAGCTCATGCAGGAGAGTGACGTGGAAGACAAGCTCGGGTCGGAGGGGTATGTATAAGGGGTTCGGATCGGGGTACCCGATCCGACCCGGATTGACTTGGAACCAATTCTCTCTTCTCTTTATTCTGCTCCGCTCCGCTCCGATCTATCTCCGTAGCAATCAAGTGGCTTTCCGATCCAATTGGGAGTATATTGCCCTCCGATCCGAACGGCTGTGCCTTTCCGATTTCCACAGTAATAGTTCACCGATCCGAACAGAAAACATTATCCGAACCGAACCGATGCGCTATTCCGATCCGACCTGCTTCAGTACTTCCCAAGTTTTTCAAGTTCTTCAACATTTTACATCTTGACTTTGTGTTGCCCAGTTCACAAAGTGGGCTAACACTTTGCCCCCTCAAAGGATGCTTCTGTTGGAGACGGAGCATGCTTTGACTATCAATGCATAGCGCTCTTCGAGGTAATTTCTCTTTTGATTTTCCTTGTGTTTTCCTCTTTTTCTTCAAATTTCAATTCAGTTCGTTGCTGAGCTAAAGGACTCGGTTCGGTTCGGTTCGGTTTCCGATCCGAACAGACCCCTTTTCCTTTCTATTTTCCACTGGATTATTGGGTCAAGCTTCGCTTCTGGGCTGTCCATCCGATCCGAACGGGGGTTCTTCTATTGGGCTGCCGATCCGAATGGGGAGACGAATGGACACCCTACTCCTCTATATAAACTGATTCTTCATCCCTCTCTCATTCTTACTGTTTTACTCCCGAGTTCTGCAAAGCGAGAAAGAAAAATCTAACTCCTGAAGCATCAAAATTTCTTTTAATTCTCAACGTAATTTCATTGGTAGGTTATGAAACTTTGAACAATCCCTTTTTTAATTATTCCCGATTCGAATTCGTAGACGATTAGGATGATTTTAGCATGAAATTCTGATGAACTTGCCGCCATGACCCTCCCTTGTCATCATCACCAATAAACTCGTTGTTGTCTCGAGATTGGAATGGAGGAGATTATAATCCGTTGTTAAGTGCACCAGCGTAGAATTGCTTGGCTTCGATTTGGGTAAATGGCACGAAACTGGCCTCGGAACTGGATAGGGAAGAAAGAGGGTGAAGGAGAAGAAGAAGATGATGGAGAATCGGTTCGGTTCGGAGGGATATGGAAGGTGAAAAAACAAAGGAAGAAGGAAGGAAATCCAGGAGGTCGGATCGGGTCGGGGCGAGCAAAGAAAGAAAAAAGAAAAGAAATCCAGGAGATCGGATCGGGTCGGAGCAAATATTTGAAGAAGGGGAAATGGAGCTTACCTAATCGGATCGGGTCGGACCGTAAGATGATGGAGGAGAAGTATAACTACGTGATCCGATCCGAACCGTTAGGGGACTTTGCCTCCGATCCGATCCGTCTTTGATTTCTGAGTTTCAACGTAATATTCAAGCCTAAGGCCACACCCCCGATCCGATCCCAATGAATGGATCCGAACCGAACCGAAGCACAGTCTACCTTAACACATAAAAACTCGTCTAACTAGCCCGATCAACTTTTGGCATGATCTTCAATTTAATGGACAGTTAAGATAGTGCCTTGTGAACGTAACCGGACATCAAGAATTACTTCAACTCTTTATATCTTGCCAAACTTTTTCATCGCACTTTTAAACATTTACTTTGCACTTTCCGTATACACTGTTTACACTTTAGTTTGCACACACGCACGGGGGGATACGGGCTAATTTGCTCTAATGTGTGCTATTGCTTCTTCAATAGTTTTATGACCATGAGACCCAGACGCTCTTCCAGATTAGCCAAGAGGAAAGAAGCCCCGGAAACCTCTAACAAGATTACTCTCGAGGACATATCTTCTCCGTCGGATCCAGAATGGGATAACGAGGGTTCCGACTACGACGTCGGAAATCGTAAAAGTGACGAAGCGTCTTCAGAGAATGAAGTTTCTTTAGGGTTTGAAGAAGGAGGGGTTGTCGACGACCGGGCTCCTGATGAGTTTGAATCGGCTATCATATTGGAATCGCCCCAAGATTCTGTTGAATCAACAATTGATAACGACCGACTTACCCGAATTTGGTTGAAATACGGGATAATGAAAAGAGACACTCTAGTGCCCTCAAGCTCTGACCGTCCCCACAACCCTCCAGAAGGATATATGGCGGTCACTCGGTTGATGTGTATGGTCGGCGCTATCCCTCCATTTTCTCCCTTCATTGTTGACTTTCTAAGACAAATGCGGATTGCCCCCATGCAGCTGCATCCCAATTCTTATGCCTACTTGCACACTTTGTACATAGCATACCGTGAGATCTTAGGAATAGAGCTCACGTTCGATGACGTTCATTTCTTCTATAACTTCAAGCATCAGACTCGAGATACTCCATCTTTCTGCTATTTTGAGTCAGTGCCAAAAAGGAAGATAATCTCGGCACCATTCAGCAGTAAAGCTGGAGATTCCAGACTGGAATGGTTCTACGTGAAGCGACAGCCTGGATGTGCCAGGAGGTGGACAAAATCAAGTAAAGCACTGATTTTCTAAATCCGGGCTCTATACACCTGAATCATCACCTTAACTTGTTTTCCTTTTTGTTTGCAGTCGACAATCCCAAACAAATATCAGATCAGGTGTTCTTTGACCGGATGCACCAACTTCTTAATGGCGATCAGAAATTCTTGACTATCGATGAAGTCCTTAAAGACGAATATCTTCACTTTCATGGGCTGTTATCCGTTTTTCGTAGTATTGGTCATGGGACGGCTCCATACGTATATATTCCCCCAGTGGAGGTAGTCCCAGAGACAGGAGAAGGCTCAGGAGTTCCTACAGTGCCTCTTCAAACTTCACCTTCTCCATCTTCTACTCAGGATGACGAATTGGCTAACCTGGCCGAAAAGCATCGTGAAGGATATATTGCCCCCGAGGAGGCTACTTCTCTGGAAAAGTCAACGTCCTCCCAAGAGTCGCCACTTAATGCTTCCGAGGGAGATGTCCCTAGTACCGATGATCCAATATTTCAGGGTTTGGGGGATCTCCCCTTACCTGAAACTATATACACTTCAGAGGATTTTAGGAAGGATCCTTTAGTCTTCACCTCTTCTGAAGAGACCACTCCTGCTAAGGCCAAAGAGCCTGCCCGTACTAGTCAAGCTTCAGACTCGGGTTGGTTGGGGAGAAACACACCACTTAGGACACACTTTATACAACAACATTAGCATTCATTGCACCTCTTTCTCCGTGAATCCATTGATTCTAAATTTCGTTTGCCTTATTGTGCAGGTACGATGTCTCGATCCTACTATGATATCAGGAAGCTTCGCCGCAGCATGTCTAATCCACCTCAGGATATCGAGTATGATCGCCGTGATGATCGCCGTGATGATCGCGGTAGGGAGGAGAGAAGGCCTTATGATCCCTATCGTTCTCGACCCTCATGTTCTCGCTCTCCCGTTCGGTCGGATCAAGAGAAGTACAAAGGTTATCAAAGCCGTAGGGAAGAGGACAGGCCACAATCGAAAGACTCCACCTCTTCCCACGAAAAGCGCAGCAGGGAGAGAAGTCCTCCATAGGATACTGAGTCTCGAAGTAAGCGCAAGGTCCCTGCTACTAAACGACCTAGGACAGACAAAGAAACTACTGAATCCTCCACACACAGGGACACTGAATTGACGATCCCCGCTCCTCCCCCACTAGATGCGGAAACTGCAATAAAGCGAGCGTATTTGGAGGAGCAGTTTCCTGAACACTACTTCGAGACTCTGACTTTTTTACCGGCCCTTGAACCTGTTTCTTCTAAGTGGGCAGATGAGGCCAAAGCGAAGATAGACGCGGTTGAAAAGTAGTATTCTGAGATGTTTAAATATTCACGCAATCTTTCCAGAATTATCCGTACTCTAATCACGAATGCTGATTCAATGCAAAAAACCGCGGAAGAAGATGCTAAGGCCTTAAAGAACCTTGGTAAAGACTTGGAGGACACACAGGCCCAGCTTGCTATTGCTCAGAGGGACGTTACCAACTTCAAACAACAATTTGAGGACATGCAAAAACGTTATCATGACTTGCTTGAATCTCACACTCAAGAGCGTTTTGAGTTAAAAAAGCAAGCTGATGAGGCTAAGTCAGAAGCTGCTAAGACACGCCTTGCTTATACTGACCTCGAACGGAAAAATGCCGAGTTAGCAAAGAGGAGTGCTGAACTAGAAAAGAAGAATGCTGACTTGGCTTCAAAGCTATTGGAGGCAGAGAACAGAGCTGCCCTGGCTGAGAGCAATGTGGAGTGTGCTATCAAATCTGCGGAGGAAGCCCGCAAACAACTATCAGAGGCGGAGGCTGATATTCAGGGTTTCGACGAATTAATGATTGAATTCTTCGCACATATCATCCGTCGCCGAAACATTTCTTGGATCGAGGATTATCCATCCACTCTAGTTCAAGTATGGAATCAGATCGTCGAGTGGGAAAAAGAGGAACTTAAGGTCGATTCCATCGATGAAGATAAGCTAATGGAGAAATACTTGAGGGATGATGAGCCGGAGCGCCTAGCTGAAGGGCGCCGCCTCATTGCTGAGGCCATGGAAGAAGAGAGACGGAAGTCTAAACAGAAGAATGTTCTCGAAGCTGGTTCCTCTTCTTTTGCCCCTCCGACTTCTGAAGTAGAGGGGTATGATCCTGAAAATCCGGGAATCCCCCGAACAACTCTGCTATCCCCTATTCCTGAAATAGCATCAGAGGTAGTAGTCACCCCTGCCGAGAAGTCTTCGGAAGGTATCCCTACCTTTTCTCCTCAATTTGTCAAGGCTATTTCTACCTTTCGCCACGTGATTGAGCAATCGATGAAAAACCCATTGTTTTCGCCTGAGTTGATAACTGTTGCTTCTCATTCTGTAGGTATTGAGCCATCCGAAAAGACAGATGTGACTCAGGGAGCCACCGCCGGGGCAGAGCCTACAGAAAAGGCCAAAAGAGGGGAGGACAAGGCTGCTCCTATAGACTTGGGAGAAGGAAGTGAGCCGATTAAGGTCGCCACTCCCCATGATGAAGAAATGATAGCAGCTTTAAAGGATGATGGCGGTGACGGAGGTTATGAAGAGGAACCAGAAGTTGCAATAGTCGGGGAGTTAAAAAATGCTGATGATGTTACTTTGGCTGCAATGAAAGCTGATCAAGACAAACGCTTGCAATTAAAAGCCGAAGAACTAGACCCCGAAGCCCTCAAGCCCCTCGCAGTTGTGGATGCGGGATCAAGGTTAGTTGTTAAGCTCTCGACTAGATCTATTACAGAGGAACTCGCTAAAAAATCTTCTCTTGATTCCAGCGCTCCGCCCTCCGGGAAGAAGTCTACCGGCTCCAGCACCGCATCTTCAGGAAAGAAGAAATCAAAACGAATCTTGACAGAGGCTGAGAAAGAAGCAAAGGATGCGGAGAAAGCCGCCAAGAAGTCCAAGGCTCACTCGAAATCTAAATAGTGGATTGCCTTGTGTTGTTTTAGCATTTAGTGAACCAACAATTGCTGCTACAAGAGCGGCTCTTGCACCTTCTTTTTTAGCTACTTTCCTATTCAAATTCATTCATTCGTTAATAAAGAATAATTTATTTTCTGCAATGTCTGTTTGTCAATAGTTCCGCATTTATGTAAAAATGCATGTCTTACTATAGTTATGAAATGAAGTTACGGAGGGAGGATATATGCGTAAACATATATGCCCCCAGTCAATCTTCACAAATTATTTAATGCTTAATCAAGCAATCTGAACGCTCCCGATTTTCTGATGGGATAGCATTTCCTGTGTCGTCAGTGCCTGTCGTTTTTTCTGGCATTTCTTTTATACTCTCCTGTCTTATACCCAGGTTAGAGTTCTTACTGAGGCGGTCCCTTGTCTGGGTGCACCTTCATGCCTCAGAGGAAGTCAGTTTCCCGTCCTTTTATACTCCCTCTCTCTCTGGAGAGTTAGAGTTCGAGCTCAGCAATCTATTCATTCCTCGGTCTTTCAGCGGGGAAAGATCTCTTTCTCAGCGCTCAGTCGGAGACGCTTTTATACTCTCTCTCTCTCTCTCTAGAGAGTTAGAGTTAGGGGAAGGATTTCTTTTTCAGCGCTCAGTCGGAGACGCTTTTATACTCTCTCTCTCTCTCTGGAGAGTTAGAGTTAAGAATGTCGTTTTCTCATTCTTTTATGTCTTGTCGCACAAATAGTCGTTGTGCTTTTTCTTATGTTTAAACTGTCTTCAACCTTTTCAGGTTTTGAATCATCCTGTATTCTATAATCACAACAGAATAATCGATGAATGTATATATGTAATGCATAAAAGTAAATAACACACAATATTTTTATAGTGGTTCGGCTAAGTCGTAGCCTACATCCACTTTATAGTCCTTTATTCATATCGTCAGATTTTCCCAAGGCAAGTCGTGCCTTATTACAGAGTTCATAAGAAAAATAACAAAGAGTACAACATTTCTAATCCAAATATCGCATTAAGTGTTGGGCATTCCATGCTCTAGGGACTTCTTCGCCATCTACGGTCGTTAACTTGAAGGTTCCTTTTTCAAGTTTCCGTTGGATGACAAAGGGTCCTTCCCACTTTGGACCGAGGTGAGGAAGGGATGGAAAGACTCTCTTTAGCACCAAATCTCCTGGTTCAAAAGTCCTGAGGCGAACTTTTTTGTCGTAATAGCGTGCCATCTGACGTCGATGTCTTGCCGCACGCAAATCTGCTTCGTCCCTTTTTTCTTCGACTTCATCAAGAGACTCAAGTAAGAGTGCCTGATTCGTCATCGGGTCATAATATGTCACCCTGTGGGAAGGAACTTCCAGTTCAACTGGAATTACTGCTTCTGAGCCAAAGGAGAGAGAGAAAGGGGTGTGACCGGTGGCCGTCTTAAATGTTGTTCGATATGCCCACAAAGCTAGGGGCAATTCGTCAACCCATTTTGCCTTTGCGCTCTCTAATCATTTCTTGAGGATGGATTTTATTACTTTGTTTATTGCCTCAACTTGCCCATTTGACTGTGGATAAGCCACGGCAGTGTATCGCTTGTCAATCTTATACTTCTGGCAGAAATTTCTGAATTCAGTGCCATCAAACTGGGTTCCGTTGTCAGTTATAATCGTTCTCGGGATCCCGAATCGGCATATAATATTTCTGACCACGAAACTTATCACCTTTCTTGCCGTGATTTTGGTCAAAGGTTCAGCCTCCACCCACTTCATAAAATAGTCCACGGCCACTATTGCATATTTCTCTCCTCCTTTAGCAATCGGTAGAACTCCAATGATATCAATTCCCCACGTGGAAAATGGCCAAGGACTCACCATTGATTTAAGTTGAGTCGACGGTGCTCTGGGGATTTTGGCGAATCTCTGGCACTTATCGCAGCGTCGTGAATAATCAGCTGCATCTTTATTAATTGTGAGCCAGAAGTATACGTATCGCAATATCTTTTTTGCTAAAGTCTGACCTCCTGTATGATGTCCACACTCACCTTCGTGCACTTCTCTCAGTACACGTTTGATGTCGTCGTGTGCTATACATCGTAACAAGGGCATAGAAAATCCTTGCCTATAAAGAGTATTATCTTGCATGACATATCTGGTAGCCTTGCGAACTATGGCCCTTCTCTCACTCTTCTTTGATGGGAGTGTCCCATTCTTAAGGAAGTTCTTAATTGGGGTCATCCATGACTCTTTTTCCGGTTCCGCTTCGAAAGCGAACTCAACTTCCATTGACTCAAAGCTTGGCGATCCCAACGTTTCAATTGGAATTATTTCAATCTCTTCTGGATTGTCGGAACTAGCCAGCTTTGCCAGCCTATCCGCCTTCTGGTTTTCGGCTCTTGGGATGTGTGTTATATTATACCGCTCCAAGCTACTCAATAGCTCTCTCACTTTCCTGAGGTAGACGATAAGTCGAGGTCCCCGAGCCACAAATTCCTCTCGCACTTGGCAAACAACGATTTTAGAGTCACAGAATATGTCCAACGTTTTTATTCTGAGGTCTTTAGCAAGCTTCAGCCCGGCAATCAGGGCTTCATATTCAGAGTCATTATTAGTCGCCGAAAATTCTAATCGTAAAGCGTAATATAACGACCGTCCTTCAGGAGTGACTAAGACGATTCCAGCTCCGGACCTTCGGTCGTTCTTGGCTCCATCTGTGTATAGTTTCCACGGATCTATCTTTAACTCATCCTCGGACTTAACCACTCTGTCATCGATTACTTCCTCCTCTGGGATGGTGAACTCCGCAATAAAGTCTGCCAGAGCTTGCCCCCTGATTGACTTTCGTGGTTGAAAATTCAAATCAAACTGACTTAACTCTATATTCCATTTGATCAACCTTCCCGATGCTTCAGGTCTCTGCAACACCTGCCTCAAGGGCTGGTCGGTGTATATGGTTATTGGATGAGCTTGGAAATAGTGACGAAGTTTTCGGGATGCGATTAGGAGGCTATAAGCGAGCTTCTCAATCTTTGGGTAGTTGCGCTCTGCTGCTGCTAATTTCTTGCTTACATAATACACTGGCCTTTGTACTTTGTCTTCTTCTCGAACCAGGGCTGTGCTAACGGCGTGAGCCGAGACTGCCAAGTAAACAAACAATTCTTCGTGATCTACGGGCTTTGACAAAATCGGCGGTTTCTCTAGCAGTTCCAATAAATTTCGAAAGGCCTCAACACAGTCCGGAGTCCACTCAAAGTTTTTCTTTCCCCTTTTAATTAAATCAAAAAACGGAACGCACTTGTCTATAGCTTTGGAGATGAATCTACTCAATGCGGCTACTTTCCCTGCAAGACTTTGGACATCTTTAATTCTTCTTGGTTCTTCAATGTTTCTAATCGCTGCTATTTGGCTAGGATTGATTTCAATTCCTCGGGAGCTCACAATGAAGCCTAGGAATTTTCCCGACGCCACTCCAAATGAGCATTTCAGAGGATTCAACTTCATCCGATACTTTCGCAGGATACCAAACATTTCCGCCAAGTCTTGTGTATGGCTGGAGGACTGTTTCGATTTGACAAGCATATCATCCACGTAAACTTCCATAGTCTTCCCTATTTGATTATAAAACATTCTGTTCACCAAGCGCTGATAAGTGGCTCCGGCATTTTTCAATCCGAACGACATTATGACATAGCAATATAATCCCAAATTCGTAATGAAGCTCGTATGCTCTTGATCTGGCACGTGCATAGGAATTTGATTACATCCGGAATATGCGTCCATGAAAGAGAGAAGTTCATGACCTGTTGTCGAATCTACAAGCTGGTCAATTCTGGGAAGTGGGAAGCTATCTTTTGGACAGGCTTTGTTCAAATCTGAAAAATCAATGCAAGTCCGCCACTTTCCATTCGGCTTCTTTACCAAGACGGGATTCGATATCCAGTCAGGATATGTCGAATCTCGAATAAATCCGTTCTGCTTCAGCTTCTCCACTTCCTCTTTGAGAGCAGCCGACCTCTCTGGGCCCAGCATACGTCTCTTCTGCTTCACAGGTGGGTGTTTTGGGTTTACATTTAGTTTGTGACTTATAATGGATGGCGATATCCCACACATGTCAGCGTGGGTCCAGGCAAACACATCCAAGTTTGCCTTCAAGAAGTCCGTTAGTTCGTTGGCTCGACATGGATCCAATTGAGAACCAACCTTCAAAACTTTTGTCGGATCAGTTTCATCAATGGGAATTTCCACTGTCGCTTCATTAGGAGTTGCATTTCTAGCCTTTGGTTCCTCGTCTTTTCTGGGATCCAGGTCCTCAGGCGTTCCTTTGGGCAACTCCTTCGGGGTCGATTTCTCTAATTGCTATGCCGAGCCCCCCTTTGGGGGAGGCGAGGCATCTTTACTCTCAATGTTAAGTCCTTTCATCAACATCTTTAATTCGGCAACATAACAGGCTCGTCCGGAAACTTGATCCCCTCTCATCACCCCAGTTCCGACTTCGGTTGGGAACTTAAGCAATAAACACCAAGGGGCGATACAAGCTCTGAACTCAACAAGGGCAGGTCTCCCCAAAAATGCATTATAAGGCGAATCCACGTCCAATACTACGAACTGAAGTATCCGCACTCTTCGGCGTTCTCCTTGCCCCAAGGTCACGGGCAATTCTATGTATCCCATGGGAGTTGTTGACGCCCCGTTGAAGCCTCTGATCCATCCTTCACATGGCTTCAAATCTTCAGATTCAAGCTTCATCTGATCGAATGACTTTTTAAATAAAATATTGACAGAACTTCCGTTGTCTACTAATACCTTATGGACCAAGGCCGACCCAATAGTGGTAGTAATAACCAACGGATCATCAGTGGGTGATTGGATCCCCGTATTATCTCTGCTGCGGAATACCACGTCGTCAAACATGGTCTTCTGTTGTTTTATGGGGGTGATATCTTCCAAATCATCACCTTCATTCACATCTATGTGCTTGGCAGCATTTACATATTGATCCATTGATCTGAAACTACGGATTGTCGGGTGAGGTCCACCCACTATTGAGTTGATAACAATTCCTTTACCTTTCTGCTGCGCTGTAGGCTTGGGAGCAGGTAGAATCTGTTTTGGAGCCTGCTTTCCTTGCCCCCTGTCCCTCGGGGCAACCTTGTATTCATCCAACTTCCCTTCACGCAGCAGCTTCTCAATCACATCTCTCAAATGCCGACATTCATTGGTTGAATGCCCATGAGTTCCATGAAACAAACAAAACTTCCCTGTCGCCATCTCTTTCTCGGTCGAATCACGAGGTGGCGGTCTTTTATACTGCAAAACGTTGTACGTATCCAGGTAAATATTCTCCAGGGTGTCGTTCAATGGTGTATAATTCTCGTAGGTCTGGAATCGGGGTCTTTTGTTAGGATCACTTCCCCTATTTCTATTTCTTCTATTTCCGTTCGCATTACAGTTATTGTTGTTGCCCCCGTTTCCAGCATTGTTGTTTCCACCCTTGTTACCCACATTTACTTCAACTTTTCCGGAACTTTCCACAGACTGCTTCACGGCGATGTTACTCTGAACATTTTCTTTTGATGCCGCTTCAGACTTTCTCTTCCGATTTGCCCTGGCTTCCTCTCGTCTTAAATAAATATCGGCCTTTTCATAGAATATTTCTCTCGTGGAGGGCGTCTTTCCAGAAAGGTAATCCCCGAATTCGGATTCAGGATCGACTCCTTCTTTCAATGCCATCAGGATGGTGGGATCATGAGGATCACTGACTTCAGTCACAGCTAAGTTAAAGCGGTCAAGATACGACCTCAAAGACTCTCCTGGCGCCTGCTTAATTCTTGATAATTCAATAACACTTTTGGACTTTCGGGTATAGAGTCAGAACTGATTCATAAAACGTTCGCTCAGTTCCCTGTAATTCGAAACCGAACGAGGGGGAAGTCGGGTAAACCAGAACAGCGCCACATCTTCTAAGTAGATCGGGAATGCTTTACACTTTACTTCATCAGGGGCAGCAGCAGCATTCATGAGCCACGAGTATCGCATTAAATGATGTCCCGGATCAGTTCTCCCGTTGTACTTATCCATCTGTGGCAGGTTAAAACGCCGGGGAAACTGGAAGTCGAGGATATCGTCGGTGAAAGGAGTATGGCTTCGCTCGATGCCATAATCTTCATTCGTATAGCTCCGGCTCTCGGACATGATCTGGCGCACCATTGCCTGTACATCAGCATTAGTTAGGGGCCGTTCAGGTTCCCTGGCCCTAGCATCCGGGTTCCTTCTGGGCTCTTGTTCAGGAGATGCCCTTCTTCTTCGAGCTGCTTCTGCTCTATTCCGTTCCCTACGCTCCCGGTCGATCTCGGGAGGAGGGGACTGGAGCCTTTGCCCCCGAGTGGGGTCATTGTTTCCTAGTGCTCGTGCAATATCCTCACGAGACCCCAAAGATCCGAATGTCAGCTGCTTCACATTCTGAGGTCGTTCGAGCGGCCTTCGTTCACGGGGCCGCTCTTCCTCGGAAGATGAAGACTGATCCACTGGTGTGTGACGAACCGGTGATGGAGTTCTCTGTCGACGGAGTTCGCTAATCTCCCTGCTCATGAGCCTCATATTTTCCTGCATCATGAGATTAGTGCGCTCGTGGACTTTCATAGCCTCCCTTGTACTCTCAAGCATGTCAAGTAAGCGCGAGAAATCTCCTTGAGTAATGGGCGCAGATGGGTTGACCTGATCACTGACCCTGGTAGCTGGAATCGGAGCATTTGTAGGGACTCGAGTAGAGGTTCCAACATCACCAAGAATCGGATCGGATCGGAGATGGGAGATCGGGTCTGTTCGGAGCTGGGGAGTCTGATCGGGTCGGTACATAGCAAGCTGCTCGGGTCGGTTCAGATTGGGGGAATGCACTGCTTCAGAATCTCCTACCCTGATCGGATCGGAGCTCTCCCCCTGGAGGCGGTTCGGATTTCCTGCATCGGTTCGTCCTGCTGCTGAACTCTGCCCACGAGACCTTGTCACAACCGCATTTTGCTGATCTTCGCCAACTCCATTTCCTCGATCAGATTGAACTTCTTTGCCCTTTCCTTTGGCCATGATTCTTCGACAATCACTTCAACAAATATCCAAGGACGTTAAAACTTGAGGATTAACTTCTTTGAACTCAGCGGTCCAAAAAGTAGAATGATAATCCCGAAAAACAAAGAATTCAGACGAGTTCTCAGTGAAAGCACCAAAATGTTAGACCAAAAAGTGGTTATAACACCCAAATTGATTAAAAGCAAAATGAAATGAGATAAAAATAAAAATGAACACACAGGATTTATAGTGGTTCGGCGAAGAAATGCCTACGTCCACTTGTCTTTCACTATTTTCACTGATTTTGTTGCAAGTACAATGAAATATTCACTTGATTTCTCTCACAACTCACTTACAATCACTCAATTATCTAAAAACAAATAATGAAAGAAGGTTTGGATTTTCTGGGAGTGCTAGAATTTGGGTTATGAAGGTGGTTGAAATCTCAAAGTGCTAGCCAAAAGATCCTTTTCTTTGTCTCCCGACGGGGTATTTATATGTGAGAATTTGCTCAGAATCCGATCCGGATCGGAGCCACGCGTCATCCATCCCATCAGCTTCGGGTTCGGATGAATTACTATGCTGACAACGCATCAGAGTAGTGGACGTTGAGGGTAGGAACTGGTCACTGCCGATCCGGATTACCAGGCGCTCATGCAGGAGAGTGACGTGGAAGATAAGCTCGGGTCGGAGGGGTATGTATAAGGGGTTCGGATCGGGGTACCCGATCCGACCCGGATTGACTTGGAACCAATTCTCTCTTCTCTTTATTCTGCTCCGCTCTGCTCCGATCTATCTCCGTAGCAATCAAGTGGCTTTCCGATCCAATTGGGAGTATATTGCCCTCCGATCAGAACGGCTGTGCCTTTCCGATTTCCACGGTAATAGTTCACCGATCCGAACAGAAAACATTAACCGATCCGAACCGATGCGCTGCTCCGATCCGACCTGCTTCAGTACTTCCCAAGTTTTTCAAGTTCTTCAACATTTTACATCTTGACTTTGTGTTGCCCAGTTCACAAAGTGGGCTAACAACTGGCTCTTCTTGTTGTTGAGAGGTAGTAGCTTCAACAATTCTCTTCTTTTTTGATTTTGGAGGCATGATTTTGGAATTTTTGAGGTTGAGAATTTGGGGATTTAGGGTTAGGATTACAAATAGAAGGATAATGTTAAACAGTAAATGAGATAAGCGAAGAAGACACACACACACATCTATATATATATATAAATTGGTAAAAAAAATTGGTTCAGAGAGGTACAGACGTCTGTTCTAGTGGTGATATATGTCTGACTTTACAGTAAAAAATATTCCAAGATCGTAGACAGACGTCTAATCTTTTGTGGTCAAACGTCTGTGCTAAAACGAGTTCGACATATATATATTTTTAGCATCCCCAAACGTCTGAGTATTGTATTACAGACGTCAGTACATACTCTCGGGTTTCAAAACCCTATAAAGACGGACTTCTGTGCTGAAACGCATTTTTATTTTCATTATGTTCATGTATCAGATGTCTGGTATTATTATTTATAGATGTTTGATCTGTATAATTTTTATTTTTCAGCCAATTTTGTGTAAACCATGTAACTTTTATTTATTTAAATGACCATTCAAAAAAGAACAAATTAATGTTGCATTATCTCAACGCAGCCATTATTAGACACAGGAAACAAGAAAATTATTTTAAGAATGATAATGTCTACTTAGGAGGCTCCTTCTTTGAACCTTCATTTTAGTTGTAGTTCCTTTCCAATGATTTTGGAGAATAAGGAGGTCTTTTAGGTGAAGCCCAATGATTTATTGGATCTATTCATGTACGATATGAAGAGGACGAAACAAGAGGATCAACAGGACGTGGTAAAGGTTTAGATACATCTTTTATTTTTAAGCCACATTTTTTTTATAGAAATTCAAGTGCATCTGTGCATAGTGTTTATAATATTTCTAGAATTACAAAATTATTAACAGGAAATATGAGAAATTAACTAAGTATTTGGGTTCCTGTTAATAGGAAAATTAGAGAAAAATATATCAATAATTATTTTGATTGGTTGTTAATAATGGAAATTTTATTTTCAAAGGTTCCATCAAACACTCTTAGGTATGGTTACCTTCTATATAACTCTTTGGACCCTAACATAGCAAGTGGGTACCAAAATATATAATTCATTTTTGCAGGCATCCAAAAAGATCAAAATATGATATGAGTCTTATACAACGAATGTCCCTTACATACAACGGAAAACGAGCATTAACGAATAATAAAACTGCTGTAAATTCGGTATATCTAATTCATTCTTTTATTTTTGGGTTGGAATTTTAAAATTTTGAAATATCAAAAGATTAAAAAACTATATTATTGTTTGAGAAATAGTCTGAATTAACATACGATCGAAACACCAATAATTATTTTCTTTCTTTTTGTTGATGACAAAAGGGAAAAAAATTGTGCATATTTACAGGGGAAGTATATAAATTTAGAGAAAGAAAATATTAAGGAGGAGTAATATAATATTATTTATTTAGAAAGTCATATAGTTGTCATCATCAAAAAGGGGGAGAATGTTTAAAACATGATTTATTGTTATTGTTAGACCAAAATTTGGTACTAACACTTAAATTCAGTGTGAAGTCCTCACAATCACAAATCACAGTTAATAAAATGCAGAAACAGTAAAAAAATGTAGACACACGAGGTTTTTATAGTGGTTCAGCTCAAACCAAGCCTACGTCCACTTTATCTTTTCTTAAATCCTAAGAAGTTACAAGTAAATTCTCTCGATTTATACATGAAATCCTCGTGTCCACAATAAAATGAGGTATGAAATTAGAAGATTATACACGAAATCCTCGTGTTATAATGAGGAATTTGGTTTCTATGTTGCACAACGGCCTTGCGTGGGGCAATGGTGGAAACCGTGTTGAGTGAGAGCCAAAAAATCCTTTCCAAATGCATGTAGTGGTGTATTTATAGTTGATTTCTGGGTTCGGTTCGACTGTCACGTGGCACGCCCAGAGGAAATCTCGAAAAGTAGTGGAAAATATGGAGAAGGCCTCTCCATTTTGTGCTCTACCATGTGGCATTTGATCCATGCATGTAGGAGGCGGTTGCTCCTTAAGAATCAGTCAATATTGTTGCGCAGGAATTACTTCCAGGTGGGTCGGATCGGTGTCTTCGAACCGAACTAGATCGGTGCCCTCGAACCGAACCGGCGCTGCTCCCATCTTGAGCCAAGTTGAGTTGTTGAGTCAGGTCTCTTCCCATCCGAGCCAAACCGCTCTGACCAAACCGAACCGTTACGCCCGATCCGAACCGAAAGGGTTGAGTAATCCAAATCCGTGTATTTCCAAGTTTCCAGTTCTGCGTGCGTTCAAGGTACTGGACGTAACTTCCAAACCGTAAGTCCGTGTTTCCCAAACGAAAGTTCTACCTGAAGCTAATTCAGAGGGCTACAAGTGTTATAGAGCAAAGCTCCGTAATTGATATTTTCGGACCCAAAAGAGGTCATCTACTAGGAGTTCCGGACCACTTTATGTTTGTGATGCGACTTCAACCAAATAGCTTTGTGTCTTCTGATGATGTCCCCGATACTTAAACGTATTGTTAACCAGTGATTTCATGTGTGACGGCTTTGGCCAAAAAGCGTGTCAACAGTTATGTTGATAACGATCATACGACGTTTGCTACTAACGTGTTTGTTGAGCTTTTTTTCAGACTAAGGTTTAAACGACGAACGAAAAAGCACATTATTTGAAAAAAAAAGACCATTTGATGCTAAAATGAAATGTCTTAAACATAGGCATGCACAAGCAATTGAACTTGGCGCTACATGAGAGGAATCAGCAATACTAATATAGGACTCATGGAGGGCATACACACAACCATCCAACACATGCTGTTTTTGCTTTTCAAAGGCTGGGACAATTATTTGAATTAATCAAAAAGAAGAAAAAAATTGGACATAGCAGCAAAATTATTGGAGATGCATGCAGTGGGATTTGAACCCGCATTTAATCAACAAGAAGCCAGGTGCTCCTCCTTTCATGCCATAGTTGAATTTAGTAAACAAAGTGGCATCAAATTAATCTTAATGTGAACGAGGCAGAAATAAGTGAAACAAAATTTGAAGTCAACGGGACTTATACTCAGACGCATGCTCTTACCGTTGTGGATGGAAGTTTTGATTCAAAGGCGCAACGGCTCTATATATTAACGTTAAAAACTGAATACCCAAATGTCACTTGAAGCGAATTTTCGAAGAGTTGTATCTTTTCGATGGGAGCACCTTTTTTAATGGAAATTTCTGAAGAGTTGCAACTGTTTAATGGTACCTCATCAGTTTTATACGAGTCTCACAAAATCTCACAAACAAACACATAACTCTCTTTTCTAAATCATTCTAATATTGCTTCCAAACGCTCCAAATTCCATATTTATTTCAAATATTAGACCAGCGTCACTTCACTTCACAGATATTCAGATATGATCGAATTTCACTTCCTAGCCTCTGCGCATTCAATTTGCATCATTATTGTTGAAGGTTGTAAAAGTTATACTCAAACTGTGACTTATCAGTGTTATTCAGAACACATATTCAAAGAAAACCATTTTTTGTATTTGTTGAAGTCATGTTCTGCTGCTCAGGCAAGAAGTTCTCTTCAGCTGTTGAGGCACAAAATCCTATTCTGCTACTCATGTGTTTGTAAACCTGTTCCTCCGAGTGAAGTGAGGGTTCGTTGTTTTAGTGAAATTACAGAAGGGTGTCTGGGACTGGAAGTAGGACGGAATTCCAAACCAGTATAAAAATCTCTGTTGTTATTTATATTTTTTGCTGCTTTTACAATCATTTTACTACTGCTATGATTAAAATTCTCTCTCTCTCTCTCTCTCTCTCTCTATATATATATATATATATATATATATATATATATATATATATATATATATTGGCCATCATCGATCCAGTGCATAACGACTATTCATTCATCGCTGCCTTGACTTTTCAACTTCTTCACTTCTTAATGAAATTTTGATTTCTTTAATATTCTGAAAAGCTAATTCAAAGGCCTACAACTTTCATGTAAGCCAATTTCTCTAATTCAATCGTTTATGTGCCTAAAAACTGGATGCAAAATCAGGTAAAAATCTTCTCGAAATTGACATGTTGAAAGTGCCTCGTATTGTTGAATTTTATATATTAAATTGATAAATGATTTTATGGGTTTCTTTTTATGGTAATTAAATAGACTAAGAAAGCTTCTTACTGTAGAAAAATTGGAGTCAAAAACTATATTTATCATAGAAAAATAGAATCAAACATTCTACCAAAAAACTGATCAAAACTTGAATTTCTGAAATTCATAGCATTTCTGCAACGTTATCTTTTCTTTGTATTATTTATAAAGGCCCAGAATTTTTCACAGCGCACCAGAAACGCTATTATAGCTGTTTTGAGTCTAAAATCATTATAAACTAACTAAAACTTTTCATAGCGCAACAGAAACGCTGTTATAGCTGTTTTGAGTCTAAAACCATCCTTTTATTATGCTTTATAAATGCTGCAAATTTTATTTTAATATATAAGACTGATGATTGAGGACATTTATGACTTAGTATGACTAAAGCTTTCTATGGCATTTTCTAAATTGCTGTCTTTTTAGTTTGAAAAAAATAAATAAAGGGGTATAAATGACGTTTAACTTAACTATTTTCCTTCAATCTTTGAAGATATTTCCAAACATATATTTGAGAGATATAAAGGTGGTTTGAGATTGTTCATGAAGGAGTTTTTGCATAAGTAAGTTGATTAGTATTTAAAATAGAAGATGATTTTCTTTGAAAGGAAGTTCTACAAGAGATATATAGATGTCTTTTATGAGTATTTATAAAGTGTTGAACATGATATATAAAGAGTATTCTAGAAATAAATATTGATTTAAATATTTTATGTAAAGAAGAACTACTTTGGCTTGATCCTATATTTAATTGCTCACCCAATTAGATAAAGGTACGTAGGCAGTCACATAAAAATAGATTGCAGGAATGAATATCGATGTCCATCTCACCAGAGTCGCATAAAAGTAGATTTGTGGTAATTGTGTTTAATTTGCATTTAAGAACACCCTGTGAATTAAATGAATATTCTGATAAGTGCTATTTATTAAAATTATATCCAATTCATTTACTGATGTCGTATATTTATTCAAATAAAGTGGTACCTGTCATCGTTTGTTTTGGATGGAAGGATTTTCAGCAATTTTGATTGGGCCGAAATTTTCAGGTAGTTACAAGGTGTGTTGAGTATGAGTATGAACGAGTGAGAGCCGTCAATACCATTATCCTATTTTAACTTCATATACTGAAAGTACCTACATATGTGACACTTTCAAAATATAAACTACGACATGAACAAAGCAAGATTTATAACTATTTACTTTGTTATTATTATTTCTAAAACGCTACACAACATACTGTATGTTAATACATATACATATACATATACATATACATATACATATATATATATATATATATATATATATGAGTCATGCAACGAAAATTTCGAATATGTAACCTCTTGCTAGGGTTGTAAATTTTATACGATTGTCCGACGTTCGACTCGATTCGAGACTATAAGACGTCTGGTATGTGCTTGTACGATTATCATTTATGATACAAATTAGGGCAAGAAAAATTATATGAAAAAATTGATTGTTTGAACATGTCTAATGTTTTTTTATTGTCCAAATATTATTCGTCTATTGTTACTTTTGTACGATCAATATTCGTAAATAAAACTTGTTCAGTCCATGTTCATTTGAATCTCTTATAGGACAGAGACATGAGACACCTCTGTTTCGTCCTACCCGTTTACACTCCTACCTCTTGCACCAAAGACAAAACGTCTAACCGTTGGAATAGTGATGCTCGCCATTTACTGATCACTTATTATATTTTGTGCTTTGGTTCTATTTAATTTATTTTAATAAAAATTAAAAGTTCAAAATTTTATGTTTCTTTTCGGTTCATTTGAGTGTTGATTTTTTCAACCTACACTACGTAAAACTAATAACTAAGAGAATTAAATCTTCTTAGCCGCTACTATGATTAATGAAAAACGAAGGATTTGCATTGTTCGTCGTGCTTTTGTTGTCTTATAAAATACAAAAAACAAAACGGTTTTCTATTTTAGAGGAAATTAGTTTAAAAGGAAAAACTTAAAAACTAATTTTTAAGCCAAGGACATAACTTTCAAAGTTTAGGCAGAAGGACACGTGCAATTTTTTCAGGCCAACTCAATCGTCTCCACCGACGCCTTCGTAGCCGCCGTCGCCTTCGTAGCCGCCGTCGCCTTCGTAGCTGTCGCTCCAAGCCACCGCCGTCTCAAGCCTAGCCTCCGTCCTCCAAGTTGTCGCCGCCTCCCCAAGCCACCGCCTCCACCTTAACCTGTACTCCACTTCCGTCGCCGACCTCATGCCCTAAGTCGTCGCTGCCGTCCACGTGCTTTAGCTGCTGCCATCGTCCAACTCATACCTATCATTGCCGTCCATGTACCCTAACAGTCGCCGTTCAAGTCGTTCAACACACTGCAACTGTTGATTTGTTTTGTTTTAAAAAATGTTATGATATATTCTCTTATCATTTCGTATTTTACTTGTGCAGTGCACCCTAATGTATTTCAAAATTTTCCAATGCAATATTTAGATATCATTCTATGTATGCAATGCATACTATTTATGTAAAAAAAAAATCAAATAATATAATCAGTTATCATTCTTCACATGAAATGCATGCATTTGTAATTCAAAATCTGAAATGATATATACATCTATCACTCTTCATATACAATGCATGCTGCATATTTCACAATTATAATGCTATATTCATTTATCATTTTTCGTTTGTAACACATGCTCTTGTATTTGACAAAAAATGCAAATCCTATATACAACTATTATTTAAAATATTTTACACATTCTAGTCCACTTTTAAAAAAATACAATGCTAAATTCAACTACATTTATTATATTCTATATATGATATTTCATTTTACTAATACAATACTAAATTCAAACATTATTTTTTGCAAACTCTACATGTGCTAACTCACTTCAAAATACAAATTATAAATTCAACTATCATTTATTATATTTTATACATGGTAGCTCACTTTAAAAATACAATGCTATATTAAACTATCATTTAGCATATTGTACGTATGTTATTTCACTTTTAAAAATACAATGCTAAATTCAACTTTCATTTATCATATTTTATACTTGCAAGTTCACTATATGAATATAATGCTATATACATCTATCATTTTTCATATTTTATACACATAATTCACTTTAAAAATATAGTGCTATATTTAACTGTCATGTAACTTATTCTGCACACGCTAGTTGAATTAAAAAAATGCAATGCTAAATTCAACTATCATTTATTATACTTTATACATGTTAGTTCATTTTTTAATATTATGCTATATTCAACCATTATTTAGCATATTATACATGATGCTCTATTCTTTTTTATAATATAATGTTCTATACATGATAGTTCTTTTTTTTAATATAATCATATTCAACTAGTATAAAGCTAGTTTACTTTAAAAGATGCAATGCTAAATTCAACTATCATTATTCACATTCTATATACAATACTAGTTTAATTTACATATATAATGCTATATCCAACTATCATTACAATGAATGAATGATAGTTAAAAATATTTTAAGAATGAATGAAATATAACGAATGCTAGGTAAGAATATCATTTATATTTTTAATTGCATTACAATATATTGAAAGTACCATATGATAATTAAAAATAGCAATTGCAATTTAGACACCAAACCTAATTGGGTACATATGGAAACCAATCTATACCCAACATATATTGTTTAACCGAGCCAACCTAAAGATGTAAAGGACACTTGGATGCCAAACTTAATCAGATACCTTTGGAACTTGAAGTACATTCGGACACCAAACCTAATCAGGTACATATGGACTCTAAAAACCCGCACATTTAACGATAATCTATTTAAATATTTATCAAATATAACGTCGTTAATCAATAATCGGGTGTATATCCAAAAAGTCACATTCTGCATACGGATGAATTTGGACTCGAAAGCACTTCTATTGAGTTCAAAATGTCGTTTGTGACTTTTAAAACTATAAACATTGATACCTTTTGAGTTGGGCGAAATTGGTCTTTTTCGTTGGGTGTATGACCAAAATATCACTTTTTGTATACGGGTGAATTTGGACTCGAAACCATTTCCATTGAGTTCAAAATTCCATTTACGTAGTCGGAGACTATAAGCATCGATATATTTCGAGTTTGCGAACTTTGGTTGGGTCTTGGTTTAGCTAACCTAGCCCACCTTATAAACCCCCCATCAGCCCTCTTTTCTCCCATTTCACTCTATCACTTCAAAGAAAAATGGAAATGGGGAAAGGAATGGGAAATTAAATTTCCTAAGCTAGGGTTCTTGATTCCAAGAACAAATCAAGTGCTAATTTGGAGAGACAGCTTGTGTAAGCTCTCTCTACTCCTCCTCTATCTCTTTACCTTCTCAATTTTCGGATTTTGTGCAACCCTAACACATACAAGTTTTCTTGTGTGTGTATTTGTTGTTTAGAGAGAAGAATTGATGAGATATTGGATTCCTACTAAGTGTAAAGGCTTGTTCTTCCTTGCTGGAGCTTGTTCTTGTCATTAAGAGCAAAACGTGAGTTCCTTTAGAAATCACATCTACGCCTCAAACTTTAAGCTTGTATAGTGTGCTCATGACACGTTTGAATTGTGTATATATTGTGTATGCATTGGGTTAGTTGCTTGGGTTGTCGATCTCCTTGCTTTTCTAGTATTGGAAATCTTAGTATAATCTATATTCAGATTGTGTATGCTATAGGTGAAGTTCTTGTGTGCACACAAGTCCTTACAATCTCCCTTTAGCATTGCCAAACCATCATGTTCTAGCTTGAATTGCATTTGATTGCTTTGGTTAGAGAATTTATTCGATTTGGAGTTTATGATCAAAATCATTGTAATCTCATATATATATATGTTTGTGCATGTGAGTCGTGTGTTGTGAGTTGCTTCAACAAGCTATAGGGGCTTCATTTTCACTTAGAAAACGTTATAAGCCATCACCATTGATCCGGGCTCGTCCGAGGCCGATTGCACATTCATTGGCAATAAAAATATTTAATTGCTTCAGCTTAGATGTCTGACCAAATAGGTCAGACATCTGTCCAAACTCTTGGGAAAAATGAAAAAGTGGTTGTTTGTCAGCTCAGACACCTGTCCTGAAAGCTCAGACGTCTATCCTGAGAGCTCAGACGTCTGATGCCTATATTTCTGCTGTTGACCGGTGGAGAACATGGTCAATAGTTTAGATTGTTTCTGGCTCTTTTCCGGTCGAGTTTCGGTCTGTTTGGCTTTTTTATGTGACTTTCTAGTTTTCCTGATCCACAGATTTCTGTATTTTGATTTAATGGACTTTCGATTTATTCATGGTGAACGAAATTATAATCGATAGTCGTGAGATTTTGTTTATGTTATTATAACGTAGATTCTTCATTCGGTCATCATTTCGATCGCCATTTCACGAGATTTGCCACTTCAAAATTATATAAAAGGGTTTTATATTGTTAGTAGATACCAAATCTTTTACTAACTGTTTTTAATTCTACTTCATTATATGAAGTTATTTTCCAAATTGTTTTATTATCTACTAGTATATAAATAAACCTTTTTCTCATTCATATGAAAAATCTAATTAAACGCATAAGTAAAAACAAGGACTATGTACCCTTGTGTTTGCATTGGCGGTTAATTCTTGTACTTGTTTGATTGAACATTGTGGTAATGATCGTTTCGTATCTCTAGTGGAATATACAACTTGTTCGTAAATATTCGAGTAGAACAAGTGGTTATGGGACATGCAGCTTGACTCTTATATTTACTAGCTTGGCGTAGTTTACACAATAAATGATCCCTTTTTATCATTTAGGATCTTCGGATCCATCCGACCGTTGGGTCACTCTGATGATCTTCAGATCATCACATCTCGGGAACTTCGGTTGCGAGCGATCTTCGGATTCGTGGGGAGTCATCTTGTATCTTGTAGGCGATCTTCGGATTCGTGGGGAGTCATCTTGTATCTTGTGGGCGATCTTCAGATTCGCGAGAAGTCATCTTGTATCTTGTAGGCGATCTTCAGATTCACGGGGAGTCATTTTGTATCGTGTAAGCGATCTTCGGATTCGCGGGTAGCGATCTTCGGATTTGCGGGGAACTTTGGTTCAACTTGTATGTGGTGAGTGTGATGTGTTGGATGTGCAGTGGGGATCTCTTAGAGATGTTGGTTAGACATTTTTGGGATTCCATGCTTATGGGTGAACATGATTGTTGTTGCTTATATGTCATTATCTACTTATATCTCTATTTCTATCCTGGCTTATTATGATAAGTACAGCTAGACTGATCCGTTTATTGTTTATTTTCTTATAAATAATACTCAGTTCAGACCGAGTATTACAGGTACATCTCATGACTTCTAGCGGGGACAATTCTTTGATTTTTGCTATCTACATTAGAGTTGTAGTTCTTGATTATACATGTATCTTAGATTTTCATGTATACATATTCTTTTGGCTAGAACTTGTACCTATTTTTTTGTTGAATAGTGGATCGACTATGACCACTATCTTTGTTTTATACTCTTGTGTTATATTCATATCTATTTCCGCCTTAGTGATGTGAATATTTGTGTCTGACACTGATTTTATTGTTATATATTTTATATTGCTTTCCGAATTATATATAGCCACTGTGTAGTATATTTGAACTTGATTTAGATGTGTCGGATTTCCTCATGAGATTTAAAAAGTTAGACCACATTATCCGACATATTTAACACTCGTTTAAAGCTGATATGCAGATGGTCACTCCTCAACAGCCTTATTTTTCGGCTTTGTTGACATCACTGCTTGCAATGGCCTTGGCTAATGCGAGTATAGAGGTGAGGTGTTACATGGACTCAAGCCTAATCGGGTACCTTTTAAAACCAATCTATACCGAAAACATATTGGTTGCCCGAACAAATTAAACAATGTAAAGGACGACCAGACTCAAACTTAAGCGGGCACTTACGAGATGAAAAGGAGATATCTGATATAGTTTTCACAAGACTAGGTAGCCCCCAGACTCAAGCCTAAGCGGGTACCTTTAAAAACCAATATATACCCAAAACATATTGTTTAACCGAACAAACTAAAAAATGCAAATGACGGTCGGACTCAAGCCTAAGCGAGTACTTACAAGATGTAAAGGGCAGAAAGACTCAAACCCATGAGGGTACCTTTGAAAACCAATCTATACTCAAATTATATTGTGTAACCGAACAAACTAAAAGAATGTAAAGGAGGACCGAACTCAAACCTAAGCAGGTACTTATGAGATGGAAAGGACGGCCGGACTCAAGCCTAAGCGGGTACCTTTGAAAACCAATCTATACCCAAAACATATTGTTTAACCAAACAAACTAAAAGAATGCAAGTGACGGTCGGACTCAAACCTAAGCGGGTACTTATGAGATGCAAAGGACGGTCGGACTCAAACCTAAGCGTGTACCTTTGAAAACCAATCTATACCCAGAATAAATTGTTTAACCGAACAAAATAAAATAATGCAAACGATGAGCGGACTCAAACCTAAGCGAATACCTTTGAAAACCAATCTACTATTGTGAAAATGCCTAGAATATTGATAGTGATAATCTCATATGACATATTATTGTGAAAATGCCTAGAATATTGATAACATTAAATATGATATCATTACAAATACAATGCTATATTCAACCATCATTGCAATGAATGAATGATACTTAAAAGAATTCTTATAATGAATGATAGTTAAAAATATCACTTATACTTTTAATTGCATTAAACGCATCGAATGTACCATACGATAATCAATCTATCATTTGTAGTATTAATTAGTGCAATACAATGCATCAAATTGAATGGAATATGCTGAATGATAGTTTAAAATATCATTTGTAGTTTTAAAGTGCATTATAGTAAATCGAATGATAAGTAAAAATATCATTTCTATTTGTAAAGTGCATTAGAATGTATTGAATGCGGCGAATGTTAATTAAAATAGTTAAATGTAGCTTTTTAGTTATGAAGTTCACTATAACGCTTTAATGATTCAAAATGATATTTTAATATAGCATTTTAATTACCAAGTCCATTATTATGTTTCTAATATGCAAATCTATAGTTTAATGCAACATTTTGTTGGAAATGAATGAGAAAGAGAAAGAGGGATTTTGGAAGAAGAGAAAGGAAAACAACTTTTAGTCCCACATCATGAAATATGAGTACCAACTCTTCTAAAATCTTATATAAATAAAGGAGAAGAGAGCTCATATTAGGTGTGGCTAAGCCAAGACACAATATTACATTGATGTCAACTTGGGCCTAATGCCTTGGGACTCTTGTAGTCCATGACACAATATTATATTGATGTCAAATCGGGCTTAGTGCCTTGGGACTCTTGGAGTCCATGACACAATATTATATTGATGTCAAATGTGGGCTTAGTGCTATAGGACTCTTGAAGTCCATGACACAATATTATATTGATGTCAAATGTGGGCTTAGTGATTTGGGGACTCTTGGAGTCCATGACACGATATTAGTGTCAATAATTGGGCGTTGGACCTTGGGACTCTTGAGGTCTCATGGTTAAATAGGCCGCTGATTTCAGTTTGGGCCTATTGTGCTGAAACGAGTTATTTTGATCATTTTATGATCTGGTATGTCCCTTCTATTGAAGGGATACAACCGTTTCATCATAAATGCGCACGCACATTTAAGCACCGCTTGGTTAAAGGGTCGCAACCTTTCCAAAGGTCATTAATGTTCGTATAGACATTTCCTCCAGCCTATAAATACATAGCCCAAAAGGAGAGAATAAATATTAATTATTCTTCACAATTGTTACTCCCTCTTCAAAGCATTCCTCTGTTCAAGTTTCTATAATCTACTTCAGTTCGTCGGAGCTCCGTTTGCTGGCACTGCACTACGGGGCTGGTCCGTTTTATCCTGGGAAACAAATTGCGATCACGTCAATCAGTGCATACGACGGCAATATTGTTTTAAGGAAACAGAATTTTTTCTGGACTCGGACATTACGGTTGGTGACGGTTCTGTACCGCTCCAATCCAGTGCACAATCGGTCTTGCTTACTGTCTTTTCTGCAATCACAGTTTGACTTGACAATTGTGACATTATTGAGTAACCTTGATATTGTTACTATTTATTTGCAATACAATTGTGTATTGACAAAAGGATCTAACTTTGTAATACAATTGTGTATTGACAAAAAGATCTTCTAACAATCTTAAAACAATATTGATTGTTGCAGACGACAATAAGTTGTGTCGCAAAATAGCAACAATAATTTTACACCGACACAGACGGTGACCAACGCTCTGATTGCGCCAAATGGTTCCAATAATGACTCTGCCTCATGGAGAAAGGTCAGAGAAGTTCAACGTCATTAATATTAAGTGCTGACAATAGAAAAATGTTGCTTTGTCTAACAACATTGGGACTTGCCAAATTTCTGACTCTAAAAAAAAAAAAAAAAAAAAAAAAAAAAAAAAAAAGGAAAAAGAAAAATTGGCTGAAATCCCCAAAAGGGCATTGCTGATATGAATTTATATACAGTAATATCAGAATGCAACCTGGAAAGGAACTAACTTTAAATGACGTTCTCTATGTTCCAGAAATTCATAAGAACCTGATTTCAGGATCATTGCTCAGCAAACATGGATTTAAATTAATCCTTGAAGCTGAGAATGGAGTGTGTGTAGGAAGAGGACATGTGTGTGATGGTTCGTTTAAAGAAAATGTAATCACTATTGTACCACACACTGATATGAATAAAAGTGAATCTTTTGTTTATATTGTTGACTCTTCCAACGTGTGATATTCTAGATTAGGGGATGTAAACTTTGATACATTGCACAAATTGATTAATCTAGACACCATTTTTAAATGTCAAATTTGTGCAGAAGCAAAATTGACAAGAATCTCGTTTCATTATGTTGAACGAGAAACAGAACCGCTAGATATAATACATACAAATGTATGTGATTTGATGTGTTTAAACAATACAAAGCGGAAGTTGAGGATCAACTCAACAAGAAAATCAAAGCTTTAAGAAGTGATAGAGGAGGAGAATATGTATTCCCTTTTGAAGAATCTTGCGCTGAACATGGTGTTTTACACCTAATTACAGCACCATATTCACCTCAATCCAACGGTATAGCCGATCGGAAGATAAAACTCTTAAAGAAATGATGAATGCCTTATCCTGGCTTGCCAGATAATTTTTTGGGAAGAAGCTATTCTTTCGGCAAATCATATTTTAAATAAAATATCCCGAAAGAAAACATCTCTATCTTCTCATGAACTTTGGAAAAACAGACCACCATCCTACAAATACCTAAAAGTGTGGGGGTGTCTTGCCAAAGTAGAGGTACCAAAACCAAAGAAGGTCAAAATTGGACCAAAAACAATTGATTGTGTATTTATTGGATGTGCACAAAGCAGTGCCGCATATCGATGTTTGGTACACAAATCTGAAATTGATGATATTCATGAAAATACCATCATTTAGTCGAGAAATGCTAAATTTTTCGAACATGTATTTCCCTTGAAATATGGTATTGAAAATCATACACCAAAGAGATCAAGGGAAAAAAGAAGTTCATTACTCTATTAAGGATGCTGAACAAAATAACACTCAGCTAAGTAGTGCTGAGCAGCAAGTGGAGGAGCCAAGAAAAAGTAAAAGGTCAAGGACATTAAACCTTTGGACTGGACTTCTATGCATTTATGTTAGAAGATGATCCATTGAAATACAAACAAGCTATGTCCTCCAGCGATGCCCCTTATTAGAAAGAGGCAATTAACAATCAGATTGAATCCATTATGTCCAATCATAAATGGAAATTAGTTGATTTACCTCAAGGATGTAAGACCTTCGGTAATAAATGTATATTTAAAAAGAAATTGAAACCTGATGGTTCAATAGACAAGTACAAAGCTCGTCTGGTAGTCCAAGGATTTAAACAAAAGGAAGACCTGGACTATTTCGACAAACATCAATTAGAATGCTCATTGCAATTGCATCCATACATGACTTAGAAATACATCAAATGGATGATAAAACTGTATTCTTGAATGATGAATTAGAGGAGGAAATCTATATGGAACAACCTGAAGGATTTCTAAGCTCAGAAAATGAGAATAAAGTGTGCAAATAGGTGAAATCACTTTATGGCCTTAAGCAAACTCCAAAAACAGTGGCATGAGAAGTTTGATAATACTATGTTATCAAATGGATTCATAATAAATGAATCAGATAAATGTGTGTACATAAAACATACACATATTGGATATGTCATTGTTTGTCTTTATGTTGATGACCTATTAATCCTAGGCAATAACAAGGCAATAATAACATCTACAAAGGATATGTTATCCTCTAGATTCGATATGAAAGACCTAGGACTGGCTGATGTGATATTGGGTGTAAAAATTCTGAGAACACCACATGGATATGCATTATCCCAATCGCATTACATCACCAAGATACTTGAGAAATTCAAGCAATATAATGTAACTATTGCAAAATCACCAGTAGATATGAACCAAAATTGAGTAAAGAACACTGGTGATGGTATTTACCAATTGGAATACTCTTGTATACTAGGAAGTATCATGTATGAACTGTACTAGGCCTGATGTCGCATATGCTGTAAGCAAACTAAGTAGATTTACCAGCAATCCTAGTAAGCATCATTGGAAAGCGATAATCAGAGTTCTAAGATATCTAAAGTATACACAGAGCTATGGTTTATACTATACAAACTATCCTTCAATAGTGGAAGGATATAGTGATGCAAATTGGATCACTGGATCAAATGATACAAAGTCTACAAGTGGATACGTGTTCACATTAGAAAATGGAGCAATTTCATGGAAATCATCCAAACAGACTTGTATCGCTAGATCTACGATGGAATCAGAGTTTATTGCACTAGATAAGACTGCAGAAGAAGCAGAATGGATTCGAAGCTTCTTGGAAGACATTCCTAATTGGAGCAAACCTGTGCCTCCAATATGTATACATTGTGATAGTCAATCAGCTATTGGAAGAGCTAATAGTACACTATACAATGGTAAATCTAGGCATATTCGTCGTAGACATAAAACGATAAGACAACTTCTCTCTAATGGGGTTATCACGATAGATTACATTCGATCTAAAGATAACTTAGCGGATCCACGTACCAAAGGCTTGCCAAGAGAGAAAGTTCAAATCTTATCGAAGGGAATGGGGCTAAGGCCTATAGACTAAAGGTTTCTCTAAAATGGAAACCCCACCTAGTTGACTGGAGATCCCAAGATCTAGGTTCAAAGGGACAACGAAGTTTAAGAGAAACTTGATGGCACTGTTATACACAAACCATTCCTATGATAAGTCAGTGCATTATATGTTGAATAAGGATAAGTATTAGTACTTTTAATGATGTCTGTATTTGAGGAATTAAGAGAATACCCTTTACAGAATCACCTACGTAAGTGCGAAGGCGCCGCTTCAAAGAGAATTATGAGGCCAAATTCTCTAAGCACTTATGAGACCAGGCAGGTGTTCAAGGCAAAAACGAATACATACAGAGAACGAAGGATTATAAGAAACATTTATCGTGTGTTATCTACTTTGGAATTACACAAAAGGCTTACAGTTCAAGGACAGTGAGTGTCTACTGATTCGCCTGTGATTCAAATAGGTAATCACTAGGAAAGTTCAAGGCCCATGTGCTACTTTAACCGATGCGATAAATGATTCGTGAAACTAAGAACGACTTCTCATTCATGTGGGGGATTGTTGGAAATGAATGAGAAAGAGAAAGAGGGATTTTGGAAGAAGAGAAAGGAAAACAACTTTTAGTCCCACATCATGAAATATGAGTACCAACTCTTCTAAAATCTTATATAAATAAAGGAGAAGAGAGCTCATATTAGGTGTGGCTAAGCCAAGACACAATATTACATTGATGTCAACTTGGGCCTAATGCCTTGGGACTCTTGTAGTCCATGACACAATATTATATTGATGTCAAATCGGGCTTAGTGCCTTGGGACTCTTGGAGTCCATGACACAATATTATATTGATGTCAAATGTGGGCTTAGTGCTATAGGACTCTTGAAGTCCATGACACAATATTATATTGATGTCAAATGTGGGCTTAGTGATTTGGGGACTCTTGGAGTCCATGACACGATATTAGTGTCAATAATTGGGCGTTGGACCTTGGGACTCTTGAGGTCTCATGGTTAAATAGGCCGCTGATTTCAGTTTGGGCCTATTGTGCTGAAACGAGTTATTTTGATCATTTTATGATCTGGTATGTCCCTTCTATTGAAGGGATACAACCGTTTCATCATAAATGCGCACGCACATTTAAGCACCGCTTGGTTAAAGGGTCGCAACCTTTCCAAAGGTCATTAATGTTCGTATAGACATTTCCTCCAGCCTATAAATACATAGCCCAAAAGGAGAGAATAAATATTAATTATTCTTCACAATTGTTACTCCCTCTTCAAAGCATTCCTCTGTTCAAGTTTCTATAATCTACTTCAGTTCGTCGGAGCTCCGTTTGCTGGCACTGCACTACGGGGCTGGTCCGTTTTATCCTGGGAAACAAATTGCGATCACGTCAATCAGTGCATACGACGGCAATATTGTTTTAAGGAAACAGAATTTTTTCTGGACTCGGACATTACGGTTGGTGACGGTTCTGTACCGCTCCAATCCAGTGCACAATCGGTCTTGCTTACTGTCTTTTCTGCAATCACAGTTTGACTTGACAATTGTGACATTATTGAGTAACCTTGATATTGTTACTATTTATTTGCAATACAATTGTGTATTGACAAAAGGATCTAACTTTGTAATACAATTGTGTATTGACAAAAAGATCTTCTAACACATTTTTATTATGAAGTTTAACATTGTCATGTGTATGATATTAAATATATAGTTTAATGTAGCATTTTAAACAAAGTGCACTAGTATGTTTAGAATATTTAGAATGATAGTTTAATATTGTTAAGTTTCGGCATTCCCTGCGTACCGTACGTGCTTCACCGTGTCTAGTAGGGGTCAACGGTCGAAGTCTCCTATGCCGGCGTCCCGATTGAACATCCCATCACCACCCATCGAGCATATAATCTGGTATTGGCAAGCACTTATTGTAACAAAAGGAATCCCCATTGTTACATGCCACCAACACCATATGTATACCACGACCTTCCTTAATATTCCGCGATGTGGGACAATTGGCCCGTCCAATCCACGCACCCACTCCATTCCAATGCGAGCCACACCAAAAAATCTCCACCTTGGCGAACATTGCTCAAGTCACCTTAGAGTTACACCTTGAGTCCTCTTCACAGTTGGCTAGGCTGCTACCCCGATTTCTCATAAGCAGTGGCGTCAGGCTGCTTTTACCATTGTATCTCCACCTTGACGAGCATCCCATGCTCAAGCCCCTTAGGAGCCATGCTTCGGTCATGCTACACATACTGGTCCCCTCGAACCATGGAGCTCTGATACCATGTTGAGTTTCGGCATTTCCTGCGTACCATACGCGCTTCACCGTGTCTATCGGAGTCAACGGTCGATGTCTCTCATGCCGGCGTCCCGATTGAATATCCCCATCGTCTTCCATCAACATATAATTTGGTATTGGCAAGCACTTATTGTAACAAAAGGATTCCCCATTGTTACATGCCACCAACACCACACACACACACACACACACACACACACACACACAAAATATATATATATATATATATATATATACACACCACGATCTTCCTTAATATTCCGCAATGTGGGACAATTGGCCCGTCCAATCCACGCACCCACTCCATTCCAATGCGAGCCACACCTAGCAAATATAACATCGTAGTTATGAAGTACATTATCATTTTATTTATGATATCTGCAATGTTCAAAATAAAGTAACTCAGTGAACAAGTAAACAAACAACTGATGCATTATATTGTATGCACAATCTATCATCATGTGAAACATATAAGTAATTTTATCACATCAAAATCAAATCTAATGTACACATAAAAAAAGACCAAAATCATCACAAAACAACATGACGTAGTAGTGACACAAGTGATGCAACACCAACAATAAAACTGAATATAATGTTTAGTTATACATTATACATATAGAATCAAAATGATAAGTTCATATAACATTTGTTTCTTAGTTCATTTCAAATCAACATAGTTAATTGTCATCGTTACTTTTAGCACCACCACCATCGACCTTAACCTCCACTCCACTGCCGTTGTTCATCTGAAATCGACCATCAACATCATCGCTTAAGTAGTTGCCACCACCTACAACCCATCGTCTTCGCCAGAGGAACAATTGTCGCCTTCGCCTGAACGAGCACTGTCGATGTCTGTGATTGCGCTGTCGTCGCCCATTCTTCTGATGCTCTGCCGCCTATTCGAGTGAAGCCACCTCCTGTACTATTGATTTGAGCCGTGTAATTTTTTTGAGAAGAATTTCCTTCAGGAGAAAAAAATAAAACATGTATTCTTGAAATGTAAAAAAAATAACCGTGTCCTTCAGTCAAAAAAGAACGCAAAATTTTTCCTTTAACCGATTTTACTGTCTATTTTACACATTAGTTTTTCAAAATTATTTACCTTTCAACAATGCATAAGCGCATTTTTGTAGATGAAAACATAAAAGTAAAAGCGACAAAATAGGGCTCCGTCTATTTCCACCCCAGTAATTGCTTTTCACAACTCGGTAAAATTTTTGAAAATTCAATATTAATTATACCCTTCATCTTCCATTTGAAAATAAATTCGTTCATCAATTGTAACTCATCTAAGTTTCATACATACAAAATATATATCGATTCAGATTTTTTTGGTTTAGCTCTATAAGTAAAAAAAAAGGTAAATTTTTAGATACTAATTATGCAATTTTAGCAATAACTGGGAAAGTAATACAAAAGATACATCCATTCCGCAATTACTAGGAAGAATTTTATGGTTTAGCTACATAAACGATACAATCTCATGGCCATGCCTGTGTAACAACGCCTGGCTGAGGCAAAGTATCATAATCATTTGAACCAAGGGCCTAGCGTGGATTTGTAAATACCAACGCCTGCCTGAGGCGTGGATTCAATTCGACCAACGCAAGGTCATGCCTTAGGTCGAATCAATAAACCCCTCAACAGGCGTTCGTTGAGGGTTCAAATAGGATTGGTAAGTCAAAATACGCAGATTTATAAAAAAATAAAAAAAAAGGAATTTCGATCTTTCTTTTCTTTTTCTTTTTGGTTCTCTCTTCCCATCGTCTAAGTTTTTGTTTTGCCGTTCACGTTATTTGTTTCTTTCGGAAATTTAGGCTTTTGAAAACGATGTGATGAGTAAATTTTTAGTTGATGAAGAAGGCATGTGTAACTTAGGTATAAACGGGATGGAAATAGTAAAAAAATAAAAAGTTATTTTTCTTTTTTAAATTACTGTGGTGGAAAGAGAAAATATAGTGGTGTGAAGAGACGAGCCACAAAATAAATGATACTTAACCTTTACAATGGTTGCTATTTATGTTGGGTTTCAACTTAAATTTCCAGGACTATTCCCAACAAGAAATGATATTGTATTCGTCCATTTGCAGTATTCCACTTCGTACACATCGAAATACAAGGATTTAAAGCAAATAACACGGAAATGGGTGAAAATGTTGAATCCTGCTTATAAATACTCGCCTGTGGTACTCCGCCCATTTTTTCCTTTCCTCCCCTTTTTTTCCCTTTCCTCTGCTCAAATTAATTAATTTTTGATATTTTTTCTTTTGATTTTTCTCTTTTGGTAGCTTCAACATCTGTGTTGCTTATATCCTGGGGAATTCAGCTTGATTCTTTGCAATATTAAAGGTTTAGCTTTTTCCTCCTTGTTTTTTCACGATTTTTTCTCATTCCATTTTTATGAATTTAACACATTATGGTTGAAATTCAGAGATGTTCGTTATTGATTTTGAAAATCATGGTTGACTTTTCATGTTAAGGTGTGATTTTGATGGCTATTAATCTCTATTTGATATCCACTATAACTAATGTCTCTTTGCATTGTCAGTTTTTGTTATCAAGAACTCAGATTGAAGTACTTTGGATGGATACTAATTTTGACAAACTTACAATATGATTTGTTTATTTATTGAGATTATAATGCTACGTTACCAAATATTGATATGAGATTTACTAGATCTTGGTTTTTGCACTTGAATTAGCTTACTAACTATTGTTCTATTACATGCCTTAATAAAATATGGTCGGATCTCAGATTCTCAGACATTCGTTGAAGCTTCTACAATCACATAATTAGTTTTTATTTGAAAGTGAAATTTATTGTTCATTAAATCAACCTATCCAAGATTATAAAATAACAACGGTAATTTATTGTAGTTGGTAATCTTATGTACAGATCTAAGAAATAAAAGCATAGCAGATCACCCAGGTAAGACAATGGAGAGTAATGGCCATCCAAGCATGTCAAAAATCGAATCAGTCTCCTCAATAGCAACCGATATAGATGAGCTTGATTTTACAAAATTGCGTATAAAACCAAGGCTTAACATGGAAAGGAAAAGATCATTCGATGAACGATCGCTTAGCGAATTATCGTCAGTCGCAGCAAATATTCGAGGGGTTGATAGCTACGAGAATTTGTATTCACCTGGAGGGGTAAGATCAGTATTAGGCACTCCTGCTTCTTCTGCTAGAGCTTCATTTGACCCGCATCCGATGGTTGCAGAGGCATGGGAAGCACTTAGGAGATCGATGGTTCATTTTAGAGGGCAGCCAGTTGGGACTATCGCAGCTTATGATCATGCTTCGGAAGAAGTCTTGAATTATGATCAGGTGATTGTTGCTACCTACATGAATGCATTAATTAGAGTGATATTGTGTTTAGAATCACCACAGTGTTCATTGTCTTGGTTATGGATCATGTGATTGATATCTCTGTTGAAAATGTCTATGGATTTATACTACAGATTACAACTGTGCAGTTGTATAATGCGTGCATTTTCTTCCTAGGTTATCAAGCATATTGATATACATTTTCTTATATATCGGGCGTTTATGTCAGTTCTGTACTCTATATTCGATTTTTGGAGTTTTTACATAAGCATGTATAATTATTTTACACTGAGAATCTTGTATATAAGAGTTTACTCAATTGACATTTTTATATTGCTCCTTAGCCTAATGCTCTTGAGGCTTATCCTGTTAAAAATAGAGAATGAGCATGTTGGAGATCTCTGGATCATGTGATATTATGCACTTGAATTTCAGAGCATGCAGATCATGACACTGGATTTATATAATTTGTATGAGATTATGTTTTGAGCGGCTCATTACACTAGAGTAATTTGAGACTCATAGGATCAATCTCTTACTTTAAGTGTACATTAAGAAAACCGAGTACACAAAGTTGAAAACTACAATAGAGAAAATTTGATATTATGTGTATATCTGACTTGACCCATACGAAGATTGGTGGCTGGTCATCATTGTCCATTATGAACTTCATTATTTTTGCCTTTTTTCTTATTTTCTTACTTTGAATTATTTGATTATACCAGTGTACATGCACACACATATAGATACATACATGTATGTACTTATGTTCTTCACCTGATATTCCAATGATGAGCTTTGGTTAAGGCACGTTCAGTGAATATGTTTTATACGCAAAAAGCATAACAATACACATGAGAGTTCCGTTAAAAGTGTGTGACAATGGAGTTGTGCTTTAAATGCTGCAGTGAGCAAAACATTTTTGATGTTGATATATCACATGCTCACACATACTTAGAGTAGAGGAAGGTTAATCCTTTTCATATATGCCAAGGCGATTTTCCAGTTTCTCATTCAAAGTTTATATACTTATGTTAGTCATCTTGGTTGATCTTGATTGGCTAGTATATAAGGTAGTACGAGTTTGTGTAAGATACCATCATAATGCAAAAATAATACATATTAATAGAATATTGCATCTGTCGTCTCCTCTGACCGTAACGATGATATTTAATGTATATTTTGCACTTGAATGAAATAACCTTTCATTTTAATGCAACCGTTTGTCTTTATAGCAGTTTTCCTCATTACAGAATTAAGGATGAATACAAATTGTCTTCTGTGTTTTAGCGTTAAGGACTTTCCATGTGCAGTGCTCCTGTTGTTTTCTATGTTTGTTGATATGATATCTTTGAATTAAAAGAACGATTTATTATATTGTCAATTTGTAAAGCCTCTCAAAACTAGTATTTTCTTTATCTGTTTTTTTTCCTTCAAAATTTCAATAAACATCTTTCAAAAATACGTGGGCAACTGTATAATGAACAAAATCCAGATAAGATTGAATTCTTGAGTAACAGTTTGCTACAAAATCAGATTAAGTTGGAGATGCCTAGTAAATGTTATTTCCGATCTTGAGTTTAAACTTATACTAGATAACATAAAAATCATAAACAAGAAGTGGTAAATTGATACAGTCGCATAACTTTGTTGAGTTGTTGCCAATTTCCAATTTATTTTATCTTTCTCCTGTAGTTAGAAGTTGATTATATGACCTTCATCTCTTGGGATTTCTCTATTTTCTGTTAATCATTTTTCTTTCCTAATTTGCCAAACTAGGAGTTATATGGACATTTCTGATGGTGCACAAACTTTTTTTAAGTAAATGCAAGAAAACTTTATTAATAGCCATGAATCAACTGTACATGTTGCATATCCCACGTGGATCTGATTTTATCACTGAAATATGTTGACATAACAATTTTTTTTGTACTGTATACCTTTTGTCAGGTATTTGTTCGTGACTTTGTGCCAAGCGCGCTGGCATTTCTTATGAACGGTGAACATGATATAGTCAAGAACTTTCTTTTAAAGACTGTTCGCCTTCAAGGATGGGAAAAGAAAGTTGATCGGTTCAAGCTTGGTGATGGAGTTATGCCAGCAAGCTTCAAAGTGCTTCATGATCCTAAGAAGAATACTGATACCTTAGTTGCAGATTTTGGAGAAAGTGCGATTGGTCGGGTAGCGCCAGTTGACTCTGGTTTTTGGTGGATTTTTTTACTGCGAGCTTATACAAAATCCACTGGTGATACATCACTGGCTGAAACACCAGAATGTCAAAAGGGGATGCGACTTGTTTTGTCTTTATGCTTGGCTGAAGGATTTGACACATTTCCAACATTGCTTTGTGCAGATGGATGCTGTATGATAGATCGTAGAATGGTATGACAGTAATGTTAAGCTTGTTTTGATTATCCACATTGCATCTCTGCCATCCTTCTTATGTGTATTATATGCCTTATAGTAGGATAAGTTACAGTGTCAGAAAAAAACAGAAAAGGTTACAAAGAAGATGTCAATATGCCATGATACCGGTTTATCTTTTCCTTTTTTTCCTCCCCACAGAAATGACAACATTAATTTTAAATCTGTTATTTAATATACGGATTGGACTTTAGGACGTAAATTAATACTGTATCATTCTATCATCATCATGGAATTCTTGTATAAACTATACTAGATGACAAAGGTAAAGTAGCTTCGTGGATTTAGCGTCTTATGTTTAATTGATCTAGTTAGAGATACCTATATACATATTTGTTCAAAAATAGTAAGAGTTTTCATGCCAACACCCTGCTTGATTTTACTACCATTTTGGTACTAAAATATGTGGTTTTAACTATTTGAATATGTTTATGCAAGAATGGTTGTTGTTGTTGTTATTGATTTGTGATGTGCGACGTCAATGAATTGTTCCCTGTCAAATATGCACAAAGTGATTTTGTTTATAACTCTTGTAATTTGGATGTCAGCCTTTATAATTCTTGTTTCATTGACGAATTAGTTAAATTGTTGGATAAAAATATCATTTCAGTAATTGAGCAACAAAATTTGTACCTTGTATAGTCAACTCTAGCCTACACTTTCCATCTGTCCTTTTCTTTTGCTTTTTTCTTCCATGACAATGCTATATGCAGTATAATGGACAAAGATTTTCATATTGATCACTTAGTGATAAAAAAATTCCAAGTCCTTTTACATTATCATTTAGTACAAAAGGTCCTTTGTACAAATTAATATTGCTTTGAAAGGTGAGACACAATCAAACAGAGCCTTAAATTTGAGAAAATGCACAAACCAACCACCAGACTTTTGAGGTCCCATTTGTACACAATTATTTATGTTTTAATAAGTCCAACTTTCATATAGATTAAATATGTCATTTATTCAGGATCACTATTCAGTTATATTAAGAAGAAATAAAATAATCAATATAGCAAGATCTACACACAATTTTTTTATTAGGTACTGGTGGAATTCCTTTACAAAATTGGGTCATTGAAGCTCTAGTTCTAGTTGGCCTTGATGATGTTTAATATATACATCAATTTATAATTGCTACCAACCAATAATAACCATCAGACGTAATATTAATGGTTGTTTGTACATTGAAGTATAAATATTTTGCATCCTTATGTCGTGCTAATATTTGCGCTGAAGATATAACTTTTGCTATATTTGTAAAAGTTAAAATATTTACAATTATGCATTATTTTCATTACTATTACCGAATGCAAATATTTTCATTGAATAATTGAAATGTTGCATGATCTACGCGTAGAAAACACAAATATTTGAACTCCGATGGCAGATATTTGCAGTTTACTTGGTGCATGTAAATGCAAATATATAAACTATATATCTAAAAGTTTGCTTGTCTACTTTGAAGATAAGTGCAATTATTTGCAATCTATTTAGGAGTGCATGTAATTGCAAATATTTGCTTTGAATCACATATAATTTTGCAAAATATTTGCATACAAATTTATTGAAATACATGATATATGAATCTGATTGAAAAGAACTTAAATTTTATGATTCAATGGTGAAATGACATGTCAGATATTTTAGTATAGAGATATCACTTTTTTATCTAAATTAATATATGTACAAGTTCAAATAAAAGAGTTATTATTTCAAAATAAGGATCAGATTTATATTCGGTGATGGTTAGAGTTTTTGTGTATTTACTTTTGTATCAATGTCGTGTCTCTAATATGCACATATTTTAACTCTGGGAATTTTATTGTGCATTAATTTTGTCCGTACAAAAATTCAAAATTTGTATCTTTACCTCCCAATCTTTATTTCATCGTGTAGCAGAGGTCTGTTAATGCTTCTCAATGTTTCATCATAGTTACATACTTATTGTGCTGGAATCACTAAACTGTTGCAGGGTGTTTATGGCTACCCCATTGAAATCCAAGCACTCTTTTTTATGGCTCTAAGAAGTGCTCTAACAATGCTCAAACACGATGCCGAAGGCAAAGAAATCATAGAACGAATAACAACTCGCCTAAACGCCTTGAGCTATCACATGCGTAGTTACTTCTGGATAGACTTCCAACAACTAAACGACATATACCGTTACAAAACCGAGGAATATTCTCACACAGCAGTCAACAAATTTAATGTAATTCCTGATTCAATCCCAGATTGGGTATTCGATTTCATGCCTATGCGTGGAGGCTACTTCATCGGGAATGTGAGTCCTGCAAAAATGGATTTTAGATGGTTTGCGCTAGGAAATTGTATCGCTATACTGTCTTCTCTTGCTACTCCTGAACAATCTTCTGCTATAATGGATCTTATCGAATCAAGATGGGAAGAACTAGTTGGAGAAATGCCTATAAAAATTGCTTATCCTGCTATCGACAGCCACGAATGGAGGATCGTAACGGGCTGTGACCCCAAAAATACAAGATGGAGTTATCATAATGGTGGTTCATGGCCAGGTTAGTTTATTCTTAATTTTGCGTTTCTCTGTTTATAAAAAAATAACAACCGATCTTTAGGAGTTCCGGTTAATGAAAAACTATTGAGTACTAGTAGTTTCCATGAATCATTAGTTCTAACTTCGGGATTTTTTGGAGGCTAAAAATCATAAAGAGGTTGGAGGCTAGCGATTAAAATGTGAATAATCCCTTATCTCTAACATTTAACTGTATGACGATTCCTAAAATCTAAACTCTTTAATTTTTACTTGGCCATCGACCAGGTTTATGTTCCTTTTGGAAGTTAGAAACTATTAAGTGATTAATGGCAATTTGGATTAAACATATAGTACACTGTACTTCTATTCTGCAAGGAAAAAAGAGAGAGTACTTTACCAAAGTCAATCAAAGTTTCCTCCTCTTCCCATGACTTCCATGTCAATGCAAGCATAATTTAGTTGAAGACTGCTTAAAATGTCATCATCAGTTTTCTATTCAGTTGCAGTTTTACCCTCTTACCGTATAGTATGTTTTAGAAACTTGATCATTAAACCAAGTGTTCACAGAAACCGAATCAGACTGACATGTGAATAATGCTCACAATAGGTTTATACATATTTAAAAATAAGTTGTGCTGCATATACCATGTACAATGTGCCCTAAAATAGTGGTACAATTCCCAATATTATACTTCAAAATTTTGCAGTACTTCTATGGGTACTGACGGCAGCCTGCATCAAAACGGGCAGACCGCAAATAGCAAGACGAGCGATAGAGCTTGCAGAGGCCCGTTTATTAAAGGACAGCTGGCCCGAATATTATGATGGAAAACTAGGAAGATTTGTCGGGAAACAAGCAAGAAAATACCAAACATGGTCAATTGCAGGATACTTGGTAGCAAAAATGATGCTCGAGGATCCGTCTCACTTGGGAATGGTCTCCTTAGAGGATGATAGGGCGATGAAACCTGTTTTAAAACGATCGGCTTCGTGGACTTTTTGAGGCAGGATTGATTCATAGCAGTCATATCATTCAGTAGCAATAATCCTTTGATATAATCACTTGGCTAGTTAATTTTGTGTTGATTCCCCGATATAATTAAACAACTTTTGCTTTTTGTTGCTGAGGTATCCCTCTGTTACGTGTAACTGGATTATAATTGTATGTGTATCTGCAAATGTCATTTTGAAAATTAAACTGATGTTTGCATATGATATCTACCACTAAGCCTTGTATGTCCATTTGTCTGAATATGTGAACTGTTTTAGGGTCTGAATACTGACTTTGGGTTATGTCTTTGTGCATCTCTGTTTTACTGTGATAGAGATGTCATGCTTTTACCAAATGCAACCGCACATCTGTTTCAATGTTAGGACAAAGTATTAGCATTATTGGAAACAAAAATATAAAATGTTAAACATAATGTACAAAATAATGCAATTAATATTGATCATCCACGTACACATGCGCGCTAATGGTCCAAGATCCAAAAATCCAGTTTTGTTAGAACCAAAATTTGAAAAAGAACGATCTTTTAATTTATTGGTAATGAAAAAGTAAAGGGGCCCAGCTATTCTTATTCGACATTTGTTCTTTACCTTCCAATTAAAAATTTAAATTTAAATTTTTAGTTATATCCTTTGATAATAAATAGATAAACCGTCTAATGTTATACGACAAATCAGTCATATATGGTGTTAGCGGTTAAATTACAAACAATAATTAAAATTAAAAACCAACGGCTTACGTGCTTTGTTAACTAAACTGTAGTGATGCTATCTTAAAACAATGAATGATTTTTTATTTATCTATATGTATAGTTATGCTTTAATGGATTTGTATTCGTTATGTTATTGTACTTCTTTTGAAGTAAGAAATAACAAATAACTAAATCATCACTATAGGAGGTGTTAATTTAAATAAATCAACGCTCAGATGTAGTGTTAAATACCACAACCAACGATAAGCAATCAACTAGAGAAAAAACCGGGGTGCGCATTTTATTTTCTATCTAGTGGGTGTTGAAGAGCAAATAACGGGGTGTCAATAGACAGACCCAAAGTAAGAGAGCTCGATTTTGATCAATGAATCTGTATCTTATTTCGACCTATATTCTTTACTACCGAGGTTCAATTGCAGTAAAGATTAAAAAAAATTTCAAACTAGTTCAGTAGCCTTTTTTGATGGAGTTGATGGAAAATATACATTTTGTTGGAGTTGTTGTAACAAAATGACCTCGATAATTTTGGATCAATGCTTGTATTTGTGTCACACACACACGCGCATATATATATATATATATATATATATATATATATATATATTGAAAAGCCTGGCCCAAAAAGAAACATCCACTAACCTTCTATCGGAGATAGAGACTGAACCCCTACCACAAAAGTCTAATGTACATACTACGGCTTCGGCTGTTGTTACTACTGGGGAGGATCAGATGATGGGCCCGGGGGTGCATCCAGAAACCCATCCACAGAGTAGCCCATCCAGGCCCATTGTGGAAGCTCCATCTTCGGCCCATTTGACTCCACCTCCTCCTGTTCAGTTCCCTGCAAAGCCTGGCCCAGTGGACCCTGAAAATGTCAAAGAAATTCATGAGTTAGGCATTGATTTGGAGGATCAGTCTTCAGACTCTGAATGTACTAATGTAACTCAAGTGGGTACATTAACTAAACCGAACCCAAAGTACTCTAGTCAGTTTACTAAAGGTAAACAGAAACTGGGTAGCACTACCGCGGTCTCCGCTCCTTGTACAAGGAGCAAATCGTGCGGTTCTTAATGTCTATCCTTTGTTGGAATGTTAGAGGTCTTAACGGGGATACCCGTCAGCTTGACCTCTTTAATGTAAGAAATAAGTATAATCCTACTATTATCGCAGTTTTAGAAAATAAATTGGCAAACTCCGCTTTGTCCACTTTTGAAAGCCAACTTGGCAATGAATGGGGAACAATAAACAATAATTCGAACTCTTCCACTGGTCGTATTTTAGTGTTTTGGCACAAGTCTATTTGGCAACTTTCTCGTGTCTGCGCAGACGAGCAATAACTCACGGTCCAAGCTGCAAACGTGGGGGGTCTCAGATTTACTTGTACTTTTGTCTATGCGCATAATTGGGCTTCGATGCGTAAAATATTATGGGACAAGCTGGTGAATCTGGCTAAGAATATTCCCAATGAATGGATGGTGATGGGAGACTTCAATGCTATCCTCCAAACAAATGAAAAGAAAGGGGGGCTTACCATCAAATTAGCACAAGTAGCAGAATTCAATGCTTGCGTCGCTGCCACCGGGTTAGTCGAAGCATGCCATACTGGTCTGCATTACACATGGCGAAGCGGAGAAGCTAAGAAAATTAGTTGTAAACTAGACAGAGTGCTAATTAACTCGGACATGCTAATCAAAAATACTAATATTAAAGTGGAAATTCTTCCTTGCTCAACGAGTGATCACTGTCCGCTCCATATTACGTTCAATAACAATGAGCCGCTCACTAAAGGTAAACCATTCCGATATGTTAACTCTTGGCATTTGGAGGCGGACTATGAAGATATAGTAGACCTCCAGTCGATTCAATTTACGGAGGGTAGGGGCTGGTATTCTCTGGTGTGTTTACTGAAATGTGTAAAGTCTAGACTCAAAGAGTGGAACATGCACAGACCAAAAAGTAATTTGAAAGAGTTAGAAACTGAATGTGAAAATGCTCTAATTGCGTTGGACGCGAACCCGTTAGATGATACTCTCAACCACAACTATTTTAGGCTTCAGTCTCAACTTAAATTGGCCCTTTCAATTCAGGCAATCGAGTTGAAACAAAAGGCTAAAGTAAACTGGTTGACGCAAGGTGACGAATGCACAAAATTTTTCTACACGAAAATGTCCTTTAGGAAAAGTTACAACAATTTCTACAATACTCTCGACGCAAACGGTGAGCCAGTTGTAAATTTACAAGTTTTTGAAGACTCAGCGATAAACTATTTCAATGGCTTATACAATGGAAACTCTGAGAGTAACTTACCCCATGTTAATTGCCGGCGCCTGATATCCGACGAGGGGGCTGCTTGCCTGCTGAACATGGTGTCCGAGGTAGAAGTCAGGGCTGCTTTGTATTCCATCCATGATGAGTCCAGCCCCGAACCCGATGGGTGGAACGCCAAATTCTTTAAACTGCATTGGGAGAAATTAAAAGAGTTAATTGTTCTGGCCATACAAGAATCCTACATTACAGGGAAATTGCTGCAGGAAATTAACCACACTTTTATCACGCTCATACCAAAAATAAACAAACCGAGTATGATAGAAGATTACCGGCCTATAGCATGCTGTAACATTATTTACAAATTGCTTAGTAAAGTTTTGTGTAACCGGATTATACAATTTCTGCCTGATCTGATATCTTCTTGTCAATCAGCTTTTATTAAAGGGAGACACATTTCTGAAAACTCGCTATTGGCTCACGAACTGGTACGTCAATTCAATAAGAAGGGGGCTGATAAGCTTTGCTTGAAAGTTGATTTGCACAAGGCCTACGATAGATTAAATCGAAACTTCATTGTACATATGCTCAACTGTATGGGATTCCCTAGACAGTTCACAGCTATAATTAGAGAGTGTATCTCAACTCCCACCTTCTCTATCATGGTCAATGGGACTCCCAAAGGGTACATTCGCTCAAATAGGGGCATTAGACAAGGGGACCCGCTCTCTCCCTACCTATTTGCCATAGCTATGGAGTATTTCTCTCTACAAATGGAAATCGCTTGTCATAATGGACTCTTCCAGCCTATTTATAACCATCAGCCGCTTGTGCATCACCTACTCTATGCTGATGATCTAATTGTGGTAATAAAATCAAACGAGAAGGCTGCACAGGCAGTAAAGGATATTTTCTTTAACCTTGAGTCTTATGCAGGTCTGAAACTCAACAGGGGGAAATCAAAGTGCTACTTTAATAAATTTGGTAAAGCGAAAGAGAACATTCTCAGGATCCTGGACATAGCTGAAAGCCAGCTCCCAGTAAAGTACTTGAGAGTCCCGCTGTCATCTAATACCATTACTGATAAGGAATGTGGGGACTTGATAGCTAAAATCAAAGACAAAATCAATGGGTGGAGCTCAAAAGTTCTTTCCTTTGCTGGAAGGTTAGAGTTAATTCATACGGTGATTTCAGCAAAAGTGAGATTTTGGTTGCAAACTTTCCAAATCCCGGACTGCACTATAGTTAAGATAAACTCTATCTGTGCAAATTTTCTTTGGAGGGGTGGGGTTCAAAAAATAAGTTTTGATACTTTATGTAGGCCAAAAAATGAAGGAGGGGTAGGTCTGACTAACCTCTTTGATCTCAAGAAAACATACAGTATTAAAATAGCTTGGAAAGCCATCCAAGGGAACACGCTTTGGGCTGAGTGGATGAGGAATAGATATTTGAAATCAAACTTTTGGGTTACGAAATGTGACAACAATTCCTCCTCGGTGTGGAAAAATATCATGGCACATCGGGACATTCTAAAGAAGATGATTCTTCGTCGATTTGCGAATGGTAAAGACACCAGCCTCTGGAAAGATCCATGGTTCCACGGTAGAACGCTAATTGATTTCCTAGGTTGGGACTCGCTCACGGCGATCGGAGGCTACGAGCTGACAGTTGACAAGCTTATCTCTAATGGTCAATGGAATACTCAAAACCTCTGCTGCATGCAGGCCTTGCAACCTGCTATACAGCAAATTCAAATTGTGCCGGATCTAACGAAAGATATTTGGGTTTGGAAGGACACCACAGATGGCAATTTCTCTAATGTTTCAGCCTGGAATTACATCAGATCCAAACATGCAGTGCAGTCCTGGGCGGATCCGATCTGGTGTAAGTCCAACTGCCCTAAAATGGCGTTCACCACTTATAAGGCGGTGAATGGTCGGCTCCCCACAACAGATCGACTTGCCAAATGGAATATTAATGTAAATCTTACCTGCTTACTCTGTAACTCTATGCCTGAATCGCATTCTCACTTATTTTTTGAGTGTAGCTACAGCACTGACATCATTAACACAGCTAGACAGAAGGGTGGGTATTTTTTTCAGGGCAACCTCAACGATGAATTGTGTTACCTGCGCCTGCAGCGCCGCTCGCCAGTCTGCCTGCAACTGCTCCAAATAGCATTGACCACTTCAGTTCACCATATTTGGAAGGAGAGAAACCGCCGTGTGTTCGAAAACAAGAAAAGAAACAGCGAATTAGTGAGCAACCTTATTCAATCTGATGTTAACATTCTAATTCAACGCATCAAGAAGAGAGAAGCTACCAGAAATGACCTGGAAGCAACTTGCATCGTCGCGAGGTGGAGCTTTCGGCCGCCATGAATCTGCTGCCCTAATTTTCTGTTCGCGTTGGAAAATGAAGAAGCCGACTAGTTTAATCCTTCCACGCTAATATGGCATTTATTGATTGGTAGGTCAGAACAATCATTGCTCTTTTTACCTTTTTTGTATTTGCTGCGGTGGATTTGTATCTTTTGGTCACGGGCTTGGGCTGGTTATGGCCCAATGCATCAATAAAAATTTAACCTCCTTCAAAAATAAATAAATATATATATATATATATTGAAAATTACATACATACGTGTGTGTGTATAGGAAGGATCAAGAGCACCCTTAATAGTGCATCACCCCTTTGGCCCCCCTAATTTCCACCACACATTCCCGTTTCTCTCTCCTTCCACTAATTCTCTCTTCCCCCACTAACTTATTTAACTATAAATGAGTGACTCTGATGCGGGTGCAAAAGGGGTGCCAAGAATTTGGGGTGCCATATAACCCCCCTCATATATATATATATATATATGTGTGTGTGTGTGTGTGTGTGTGTGTGTGTGATAGGATCAGGGAGCCGCCCTGAATTTCAGCCCCCCATTTGCACCTCAATTTCAACCACTCATTTATTGTGACGGTCCGCCCCGCACCAACCGACATTTACTCCAAAAGTGCGCTGTACACATGTCCAGTTAGCACGGGACGGATCGTCAGAAGGAAAGGAAAGGAGGAAATGAACTGGCAAGGAACCTGTAAAATGTCTCACAGCGCATGGAACAAAATATAATAACAACATACTTGACATAAAATAGGTGAGACAGTGCATAAGCTGAAAACAAACTAACATAGCAGCGGAAAATCCAAGTACAGCTTATGATCCAAAGTTAACATTATTACAACTTTTCAAACTGTCTCAAAAGCAAAAGCAAGATAAAGGAGGTACACTACTAATGCCCAAGTAGCGACCACCAACGACACAGGGAGAATATCTATATATCATACGTGAAAGCCTCCTGCTCGCCTCCGAATCAGCTACTCGCGCACCACCAGCTAACCTGTCTCTAGTCTTCTCGTGTGAGCACCCAGAGTAATAAGAGGAGACATAAAACTTTGGGTCAGACATAAAGCCTGGTATGAGCGATAAGCATCTAAACAGAACAATAACAGGTAGACTAAAACATACCTGAACCTGGACCTGCAACCAAAGAGTTAGCACTACATACTGTACAACACTCTAAGGTGCCATTTCAAATGGTGTAAAGATAACGGGGGTGGGGGTGTACATGTCATAGTGATGGCAAACAATCAAGCATAACAACCATCCTCACGTCTCTCACTCAGTGCGTAAAGTATACGATATCCACTACTTCGATCACCCAACATACCTTGCTATGATCACTTTGCCCCATGAAGTCATAAATGGCTTCACTGCATTGATACATAGCCACTAATCCTTTGCTATGTCCACTTTGCCCCATGGAGTCGCAATGACCCCACTGCACTGGCTCATAGCCTTACTAATCCTTTACTATGTCCACTCTGCCCCATGGAGTCACAATGACCCCACTGCACTGGCTCATAGTCTCACTACGCATCACTTTGCCCCTCGAGTCATAATGACTCTACTGCACTGATAACGTAGTCTTGCTACCATCACTTTGCCCCTCGAGTCGTAATGACTCTACTGCACTGATAAGTAGCCCATCACCCATTTTCAGTGGTGAATCGAAGTTATGAACGTCGACAACTCCTTAGCACACGTCCCGCAGCAAAGCCCAACCATGAAGTGAACTCATTGGTTCCCAACTGGATCCTGAGCTCTAACTTCCATTTGGACTACGTTTGCATCTCGGGTTATGGGTCATCACCGGATCGGCTCGGATCCCTTCTTAGCCATCAGTTTGGTTCGGATCGGAGTGCTCCTCCTTCGCTGGATCAGATCAGGTCATCATCGCCTCAGCGGATCGGATCGAGTCTCCACGTCCAGTCGCCATCATCGGTTCGGGTCGAAGTCCTCCAATTTGCCACGGTTCGGATCGGCTTCTTCTAATCAACCCGGGTCGGATCGTAGTCTCCAAGCCTCTTTGTAGTACATTGGTTCGGGTCGGGGGTACCATGGCGGATCGGGTCGGAGAACACCAGGCGGGTCGGATCGGACGATGCATGCCATGAGAAGAGCGAATAGATCGAATAGTAAAGTATGGGAGCGGATCGGGTCCTCCCTCCGTTCCGATCTGGTTCGGATGCCTTCCTACACTTCTTCCAGCAAGCAATTTACGCCACTCGACGACGTTTTCGACCATTCTACCTATTCTAATCAATCACAAAGCATACCATACAGTCATAGCAACAAGTAGAAGTGACCTCAAACACCAAAACAACAATCATACCATATAAAATGGATCAAATATACCCAAAAACCCCATATTTCCCCTTAAGCATGTTTAGGTGAAACTAGTGATGTGATTAGCAAAACTTAACCAAATTAACCCAAATTCATATCAGAGGTCTAAAACATCATTTCGAATTTTATAAATATTTTTCCAGAATTTAATCATGTTTAAATTCGCTAATTAACACTAATTACCCTTAATTAGTGAGGAACTATGCAAATCACTCACCTTAGCCACAAAGAAAACTTAGATCTGAAATAAATCTCTGATTTAGTGCGAGTCCCAATGCTAAACAACAGCTCTAACGTTGATTTGGTGAAGTTCTCCCTTGATTTGATGTTGCTAAGCTTGATTCTTGATTAGAAGATGATTTGGAGGTGATTTAGAGTTTGGAGGCCATTTTTAGGGTTTCCAAGAGGTAAGTGGAGGCTAGAAAACTGAAATGGAATGATTCTCTAACCCTTTTCAGCCTCCCCATAACCCTAATCCCGAAATGGGTTATGGGCTCATTCACTAATCACCCTATTTGGCCCGGTTAAGCAGTTTTTCACCTTCCAAACCTTATTTCAGCCATATCTCTCAAACCGTAAGTCCGTTTTTCACATGTGACCACTCTACGGAAAGGTAAACCATCAAACGAATCTAATGGAAGTGGTTTCAGGTCAAAATTCCTTTCCAATCGAAAGTTGTGGCCAAAACAAGATCAGCTAGGGGCAAAACGGTCATTTTAAAAATCGACAAAAATCATGAACATGGGAAATGAGTCAAATGGTTGTTTCCCAAAGTTACATGACCTTATGACTTCATATGAGAAAGAAATAAATATCCTACGATCCTGCGATGCATAGAATGCGGGTTGTTACATTCTCCCCCCTTAAGAAATTTCGCCCCCGAAATTCCCTAACCAAAGCACACAAAGGGTCCCGCATGCCTATCAACCATAAAACAACAATCAAACATGCAGAACAAGCAAAACAAGTCTATCCTAGCATGCAGAATAACTAAATTACAAGGTAAAGCTTACCAGGTAAAGAGTTCTGGATACATCTTCCTAATGCTCTCCTCTGTCTCCCAAGTACAGTCATTCTCGTTCTCGCCCCGCTGAACCTTGACTAGCCTCACCACCTTCCTTCGAAGTTGCTTCGTATCGTGCTCGACAATACGAATCGGCTTGCGGTTCCCAACCGCCTCGGGTTCTACTTCGAAGTCCTCTAACTGATTAGGTGAAATAGTCATATCTGGGTCGTGAACGAACTTCCTTAGTTGGGAAACATGAAATACGTTGTGAACTCCCGCCATCTTCTCTGGTAAGTCAACTCTATATGCCAAATTCCCAACTTGTTCAAGAACTGGGAATGGTCCAACAAATCTTGGTGCCAACTTGCCTCTCTTGCCAAATCGTATCACGCTCTTCAACGGAGAAATCTTGACAAACACCAAGTCACCAACGGAGAATTTTAAGTCTCTTCTCCTCTTATCAGCATAACTCTTCTGCCTATCTTGGGCAGCCTTCATGCGTTGTTAAATGGTCTTAATCTTATCTGAGGTTTCCCTCACCACATCTGGTCCAAGCATAAACTTCTCGCCGGTCTCTATCCAACATGATGGTGAGTTGCACGGTCTTCCGTACAAAGCTTCATATGGAGCCATACCGATACTGGATTGGTAGCTATTATTATATGTAAACTCTACTAGATGCAAATGGTCATCCCATGATCCACCAAAATCCAATATACATGCTCTAAAGAGATCTTCCAATATACGATTCACCCTCTCCGTCTGACCGTCGGTCTGAGGATGATATGCGGTACTGAAACGTAATTCTGACCCTAGAGCCTCTTGTAAGCTCTTACAAAACCCACTAGTAAACAACAGGTCTCGGTCACTCACAATGCTTTTAGGTACTCCATGAAATCTCACTACCCACTTCATATATAATTCTGCTAACTTAGCTGCCGTTCTGGTCGATTTGACTGGTATAAATCTTGCACTCTTAGTCAATCGATCCACAATTAGCCAAATGCTATCATGTCCCGATCTAGTCCTCGGTAAACCATCGATGAAATCCATCGAGACTTGCTCCCATTTCCATTCGAGAATTTCTAATGGTTACAACAAACCACTAGGCTTCTTTTGCTCGGCTTTAACTAGCTGGCAATTCATGCATTTGGATATAAACTTCCCAACGTCTCTTTTCATCCCTTCCCAGTAGTAAGTCTGCTTCATGTCTCGATACATCTTATTACCACCGGGATGTATAGTTAGTTTTGAGTGATGACATCCTCTAAGCACTTCATCTCTCAAACCATTCACGTTGGGCACAACTAGTCTTCCATTCTTTCTAAGCCATCCATCTCGATCAAGCCCATACGAATTCATCTCATCACCGTCGATGTCCATCTCTAACTTGGAGATGATTTCCAATAGATTAGGATCGTCCCTCTGACTGGAACCAATCCACTCTATCAAAGTGGGTCTGATCGCCAAACTAGCTAGCATTTCTGAATCCAATTCGCACTTTGGTCTGAAATCAAACCCCGCGATATACTCCAGTTGCTTCCATTCAAGAAACATAGCCCCTAAACTGGCATGTCTCCTACTCAAGGCATCAGCTACCGCATTACCTTTCCCAGGTGTGTATGCGATATCAAAATCATACGAAGCCAAGAACTCTAACCATCTCTGCTGACGGAGATTCAGATCCTTTTGGGAGAAGAGATACTTTAATGATTTATGATCGGTGAACAACTCAAATCTTTCTCCCAAGAGATAATGTCTCCACATCTTCAGCGCAAACACGATCACTGCTAATTCCAAATCATGGGTAGGATACTTCTTCTCATGCGGCTTTAGCTGCCGACTAGCATAAGTTACAATCCTACCTCCTTGCATCAACACAGCACCTAGTCCGGTACCACAAGCATCCGTGTATACCGTCATTTCTTCATTCCCTTTAGGAATGACTAGCACTGGCGCACGCGTCAACCTTTCCTTTAGACTCTTGAATGCATTCTCACACACTCCGTCCCAGACGAAGGACTGATTCTTCTTAGTCAACTGAGTCAACGGTGCTGCTATCTTGGAGAAGTCCTGGATAAACTTACGATAATATCCAGGTAACCCCAAGGAACTTCTTACATCTGTTGCATTCTTGGGCGTAGGCCAATCTTGTACCGTAGCCACCTTCGCAGGGTCCACGGCAATACCATTTTCTGAAACAACATGGCCCAAGAATCTCACTTCCCTTCTCCAAAAGTGACACTTAGAAAATTTCGCTTTCAATTGGTGTTTCCTCAACACCTCCATCACTATCCTCAAGTGTCCCTTGTGTTCCTCCTCTGTCCTCGAGTAAACAAGGATATCGTCTACGAACACAAGAATAAACTTATTCAACTGATCTCTGAATACTCGATTCATAAGATCCACAAAGTAGGCTGGTGCATTGGTCAACCCAAATGGCATGACCAACCACTCATAGAATCCAGATGGCGTCCTAAATGCCGTTTTCGGAACACTCTCATCCGCTACTCGGAGCTGATGAAATCCTGTCGCAAGGTCCAACTGGGAGAACACTCTTGCTCCTTCCAGTTGATCAAACAAATCATCTATCCGCGGTAGAGGATACTTATTCTTCCTCGTCACCTTATTCAACTCGCGATAGTCCACACACAAACGAAGGGAACCATCTGCCTTAGTGGCAAATACAACTGGTGCTCCCCACTCGGAGACACTTCTTCTAATAAATCCCTTCTTCAAAAGATTACTGACTTGAACCCCGAGCTCTTATTGCTCCCTTGGTGCCATACGACGAAGTGGCATCACTATAGGTCTGACATCTTTCACTAAATCAATACGAAACTCAATCTCTCGGTGTGGTGGAAGCCCGGTCACCTCCTCGAAGACGTCCGGATACTGGCCAACCACGGGCACATCTGACAACTCATCCTGCGGGATGTCGAGGGAATTTATAAAACTAGCCATTACCCTATCACTAGGTAGACTACCAAACACTACCCTCCGCCCATCATCCGCCCTAATTGTCTCCAAAAAGCCCTCACAGTCTACCACCACCCCGTAACTTTGGATCCAATCGACCCCCAATATAATGTCATACCCAGTAAAGCCCAAAACAAAGCAATCACAAACAAACATACATCCATGACTCGATAAGACCAAATTCCTGCAAATTATACTAAGGCTAGTCGAACCACCAATCGGGTTCGTCACAACCAATGGTCTATCGACTATCTCGGGTTCCAGTCCCAACCTATCTACCAGGTCGCTAGATATGAAGGAACGGGAAGCCCCAGTATCAAACAAAACTCGAACTGGTACATCATAAATAGAAAGCATGCCTTGAATAACGACATTCTTTCCTTTCTCCGCCACAGTTGGGGCATTCAACGAAGAAGGAACGACATCAATAGCATATGCTTTCACAATCTGCTTCTCCTTAAGAGGTTGCGGGCAATTATCCTTATGATGTCCCACTTGGCCACAGTTGTAGCACTTCCTTTCCGCTGGCTTGGCCCGACATTCTTTAGCATAATGGCCCTTCTTACCACAGCTGAAGCACTCAACATCTTTCTTGCTCTTTTTCTGGCCATCCTTAGATTGGTTCTGCTTCCTCTTATTCTGAGAGTTATTCTTGCCTCCACCGCTTGCTTGCGGCTTTAGCCCTTTTGCAGATGCAGCCTCAGTCTTTGACTTAGGGTAAAGACTCTCTGATCTCAAAGCTTTCCCCACAATCGATTCAAAAGTCTCATCGATGTGGTTGATAAGCCTTTCCCCCAAGTATCCATCCAAACCAGTAATGAACTTCTCATTCTTCTTCTCAGGAGTATCGATAAGACATAGTCTATACTTCGACAAAGTGCCGAACTCAGCAATATAGTCCGAGACTACCCTACCATTCTGCTTGAGTTCCAAGAACCTCTTAAACAACACTGACTTCTGGGCAGCTGGAATGAACTTCTCGCTAAAGCGAGCCTTGAACTGATCCCAAGTAACCTGATCTTCTGGAGTAGCTGTTCTAATGGCATTTCACCAATTCATCGCTCGCCCTTGCAGCTGACGAGACGCTAGTCTTCTCTTCATCACATCCTCGATACCCAAGTCGTCGAATATACGATCACAGCTATCCAACCAGTCCTGAACATCTGTGGCCGACTCCGTTCCGTGGAACGGCTTTCCACCAAGGTTAGTGTAATCCTTGCACAACTTGGCGAAATCGACCCTAGGCGCCTGCACTACTGGGCCACCACCAATTCCGGGATTGGGAACTGACCCTTGCACCTCCCTAAGCATGTCTCTCTTGAGGTCAGTAAACATCGCCCTCATGTCAGCAGCATTCCCATTATTGGCTCCCCTACCAGCACCTCTTGCATATCGGCTCATCGTCAATCTGTAAAAGGGGAAACGATTAACGACCCCATAGTGGTGCTAGTGCAGTACGACTTCATTCTTATACTACTAACAGTATATAAATATATAGCTTTTGAAAACGAAAGTAATCACAAATACGCTCTCTCATATACGTACTATCTCTCCCAAGTGTCTTTCCCTAGGTTAACTACGCAACCTAGAGCTCTGATACTAAATGTGACGGCCCGCCCCGCACCAACCGACATTTACTCCAAAAGTGCGCTGTACACATGTCCAGTTAGCACGGGATGGATCGTAAGAAGGAAAGGAAAGGAGGAAATGAACTGGCAAGGAACCTGTAAAATGTCTCACAGCGCATGGAACAAAATATAATAACAACATACTTGACATAAAACAGGTGAGACAGTGCATAAGCTGAAAACAAACTAACATAGCAGCGGAAAATCCAAGTACATCTTATGATCCAAAGTTAACATTATTACAACTTTTCAAATTGTCTCAAAAGCAAGATAAAGGAGGTACACTACTAATGCCCAAGTAGCGACCACCAACGACATAGGGAGAATATCTATATATCATACGTGGAAGCCTCCTGCTCGCCTCCGAATCAGCTACTCGCGCACCACAAGCTAACCTGTCTCTAGTCTGCTCGTGTGAGCACCCAGAGTAATAAGAGGAGACATAAAACTCTGGGTCAGACATAAAGCCTGGTATGAGCGATAAGCATCTAAACAGAACAATAACAGGTAGACTAAAACATACCTGAACCTGGACCTGCAACCAAAGAGTTAGCACTACATACTGTACAACACTCTAAGGTGCCATTTCAAATGGTGTAAAGATAACGGGGGTGGGGGTGTACATGTCATAGTGATGGCAAACAATCAAGCATAACAACCATCCTCACATCTCTCACTCAGTGTGTAAAGCATACGATATCCACCACTTCGATCACCCAACATACCTTGCTATGATCATTTTGCCCCATGAAGTCATAAATGGCTTCACTGCACTGATACATAGCCAATAATCCTTTGCTATGTCCACTTTGCCCCATGGAGTCGCAATGACCCCACTGCACTGGCTCATAGCCTTACTAATCCTTTACTATGTCCACTCTGCCCCATGGAGTCACAATGACCCCACTGCACTGGCTCATAGTCTCACTACGCATCACTTTTCCCCTCGAGTCATAATGACTCTACTGCACTGATAACGTAGTCTTGCTACCATCACTTTGTCCCTCGAGTCGTAATGACTATACTGCACTGATAAGTAGCCCATCATCCATTTTCAGTGGTGAATCGAAGTTATGAACGTCGGCAACTCCTTAGCACACGTCCCGCAGCAAATCCCAACCATGAAGTGAACTCATTGTTTCCCAACTGGATCTTGAGCTCTAACTTCTATTTGGACTACCTTTGCATCTCGGGTTATGGGTCATCACCGGATCGGCTCGGATCCCTTCTTAGCCATCAGTTTGGTTCGGATCGGAGCGCTCCTCCTTCGCTGGATCGAATCGGGTCATCATCGCCTCAGCGGATCGGATCGAGTCTCCACGTCCAGTCGCCATCATCGGTTCGGGTCGGAGTCCTCCAATTTGCCACGGTTCGGATCGGCTTCTTCTAATCAACCCGGGTCGGATCGTAGTCTCCAAGCCTCTTCGTAGTACATTGGTTCGGGTGGGGGGTACCATGGCGGATCGGGTCGGAGAACACCAGGCGGGTCGGATCGGACGATGCATGCCATGAGAAGAGCGAATAGATCGAATAGTAAAGTATGGGAGCGGATCGGGTCCTCCCTCCATTCCGATCCGGTTCGGATGCCTTCCTGCACTTCTTCCAGTAAGCAATTTACGCTACTCGACGGCGTTTTCGACCATTCTACCTATTCTAATCAATCACAAAGCATACCATACAGTCATAGCAACAAGTAGAAGTGACCTCAAACACCAAAACAACAATCATACCATGTAAAATGGATCAAACATACCCAAAAACCCCATATTTCCCCTTAAGCATGTTTAGGTGAAACTAATGATGTGATTAGCAAAACTTAACCAAATTAACCCAAATTCATATCAGAGGTCTAAAACATCATTTCGAATTTTATAAATATTTTTCCAGAATTTTATCATGTTTAAATTCGCTAATTAACACTAATTACCCTTAATTAGCCATAATTAGTGAGGAACTATGCAAATCACTCACCTTAGCCACAAACAAAACTTAGATCTGAAATAAATCTCTGATTTAGTGCGAGTCCCAATGCTAAACAACATCTCTAACGTTGATTTGGTGAAGTTCTCCCTTGATTTGATGTTGCTAAGCTTGATCCTTGATTAGAAGATGATTTGGAGGTGATTTAGAGTTTGGAGGCCATTTTTAGGGTTTCCAAGAGGTAAGTGGAGGCTAGAAAACTGAAATGGAATGATTCTCTAACCCTTTTCAGCCTCCCCATAACCCTAATCCCGAAATGGGTTATGGGCCCATTCACTAATCACCCTATTTGGCCCGGTTAAGCAGTTTTTCACCTTCCAAACCTTATTTCAGCCATATCTCCCAAACGGTAAGTCCGTTTTTCACATGTGACTACTCTACGGAAAGGTAAACCATCAAACGAATCTAATGGAAGTGGGTTCAGGTCAAAATTCCTTTCCAATCGAAAGTTATGGCCAAAACAAGATCAGCTAGGGGCAAAACGGTCATTTTAAAAATCGACAAAAATCATGAATGTGGGAAATGAGTCAAATGGTTGTTTCCCAAAGTTACATGACCATACGACTTCATATGGGAAAGAAATAAATATCCTACGATCCTCCGATGCGTAGAATGCGGGTTGTTACATTTATATTAAAAAAAGGTGAATGGAAAGTAAGTCGGAGGTGAAAGAATGAGTGGAAGGAGAGACGGAGGAAATGTGTGGTAGAAAAGTGGTAGGCTAAAGGGGTGCTCACTATTTGGGGTGCCATTGAACCTGCCCATATATATATATATATATATATATATATATATATATATATATATATATATATATATGAGGAGCGATCGGGGGCACCCCTGTTTGTGAGCACCCCTGTTGCACCCCTTACCGTTCGTGAGCTACGGCGATCCAAACCGAACGAGAATTTGTAGATGTTCAATCCACACATATATAATGATCTATCCAAAATTTGAGCTCGTTCCGACATTCGTAACATTTTCAAAATCATAACTCAATTATTCACCGTTCAGACATTTATTCAAACCGTTAAATTTAAACATCAAATATATTATTATAAGAATGTCGGAACGAGCTCAAATTTTGGATAGATCATTATATATGTGTGGATTGAACATCTACAAATTCTCGTTCGATTTGGATCGCCGTAGCTCACGAACGGTAGGGGGTGCAACAGGGGTGCTCACAAACAGGGGTGCCCTTGATCGCTCCTCTCTCTCTCTCTCTCTATATATATATATATATATATATATATATATATATATATATATATATATAAAGTGGTAGAGAAGATCAACAACACCTTAAATAGTGCATCTCCTATATCCCTTTTGATTTTCATCACATTCTTATTTTCTCTCTCTTCCAACTAACTCTCTCTCTCTATGTAACGCCCCACCCCCGACACCCACCATAATAAAGCATTAACAAGTGATGATGTATGTTAGAGCGTAGAATAGAGCATTTTAGGAGCGACTATTCGTAGATTTACATTAACAAGTATTAAGTATGTCGAAGATGTGCTCTATGCTTTTTTCATGTGGCATGACATACTTAATAGTGGTATATTAAAACTCCACGGTGGCTACATGATGAGTTCAGAACACAGTACATTACATACACAATCACAACCTTACAGAACAGATTACAAAAATAGAATACAATGAATACATGTGCTAAAAATAAAGGGTTATACATGAACCATTACTCATAAAACATGATATAAAAGAATGTATATAAGGCTCGAATACTCAACGCGCACCTGGAAACAACTTCGAGTGATATATTCCAATAGTGACACGGCTAAACCCCAAGCGCGATAACTAAAACTGAAACAATTCGATCTGACCCGAGGAATACACACACTGGTCAGTCTAGCCTACAAATCAGCATAGTAACAGGGTAAAATGAAATAACGATAAATATAGTTCCATTCTCATCCGAGATGGAACCACAGAGACGTAGATGTACACGATAACAAAGCACCAAGGAGAATATTACAGTTAAATGTATCCTAATGATAGTCAATATACTCGATATTAGTATTGAATGTCCATTAAAACGTAAGGCGTCGACTTTGTCAAGGGTCGACGCACATAAACCCAAATGAACCAAATTACTTAATATAATCAAATGCAACAACAATGTATGTGAACTCAAGTGAATTTATATAATTCTAATTAAGCCAATAAAAACAAACACCAAATCATCAAAATTAATGGATTCAAGATCCAAAAATCATCAAACACAAATGTATGATCTTGCGATCAAGTCATCAAAAGCAAAGTGGACCCAACACCATGACATACATACATACATACACATAGATATATGTATACATATATGTATATAAGGATCCAACACCAAATATTTTGCACATGCATACACCTTTGCTTAAGTACCAATTTATTATGTTAGGTCTAACTAAGCATCTTTTGTCGCATAAAACAATAAACAACTTTATACGTACTTTCACATACGCACAGGACCGCAGACCCCTAACAGCAATCAACTTCGTACGCACTTCCACACGTACAGGACTGCAACCCCTAACACAAACAACTTTGTACGCATTTTTGTACATATGGGACCGCAACTCCAAAAAACAATCAACTTTGTACGCATTTGCACTCGTACGGGACCGTAGCCCCTAAGTATTGGCTTAACAGCATGATGTGTCACAGACTTACAAATAGCAACCCAGTGGTGGTAACTATGCATCCCATACCATACATTCTCACTACTGGTTTACTACTCACTAATCAATTCCACACCAGAAAACATCATAGCAACAAATCAACAGAAACATCAAACCATCAAGAAACACCAAATCATCGAAAACATCACATCCACTGCTTCAATTAGACGATCCTGGAAATGACCGAATCCGTACATCGCCGTGTCCCATACTATGAGGTTTACTCAACCGTGTAATCACGGACACGTCTTCTTGAATGGTGCATAAAAATGTGGTTTTTATATAAGAAAATATTTGGTTTTCAAAAACGGGTTTATAAAACGATTTTCATAAACCAATTGATTTCTTTCTTAAAATCTTATAATTTTATAAATAAATTTATACTATTGTTTTAAGGCCATTTTAATACTAAAATCATAAAATTATTTTAACCTCAAAGCTATAGGGAAAACAATATTTATTTACTTATAAAAAACCGATTCAAAAGCGTGCATAGTGTGTGAAATGCCATCAAAAATCATCTTAAAATTCAACAAGTTCACCAATGAAAATCATCATGATTCCAACCATGGATTGATCAAAATCTATATACTCGGTTTACCAAGTTTAAAGTTGTGGCAACTAGGGAAAACAGCCTTAGGAATTCACTAAAACACTAGGTTAGACACAGATAAGCTATAGGAAAACACACAGGGTAGCAGGAAACTATTCCTATGCAAATAACAAAGAGTGGCTTGACCCATTATTTAGGTGTGTTGACCCCTGGGTCGACCTAAGGAGTATTTTGGGTCGACCCACTTTACAGACTTGCTACAGGTTGAAATCCCATTGAAACCCCAACTTTGACACCCAATTTCACCAACTTCCAATGATCGGAAATGGAGGAAACTTTGCAGTTTTGTAAACCAGTAAACACAACAATAAGCAGAAACTGAAATGAAATCAAACTAAGGGTGTGTTTGGCACAAGCGAAAGCGGAGTATTTCAGTGGAGTATTACAGCGGAGAATTGCATTTAACGGAGAATGTGTTTGGCGCGTTAAGCAGACCATTTGAGCGGAGAATGTTAATGGGGCTGTTTAGTACAATAAAAAAATTATAAATTACTCCACTTCAGTTCAAACCAACTCCATTACGTAGAGCACTTCGACATGATCACAACGCAAAATACCGCATCTCAAACAGATCTCATTTACACAAGTTATTAATTTATAAAATCTATAAAACACTAAATTTAACACTAAAACTTGATTAACTACCCTAGTTAATCCAAACGGACGTGCGTTGATGGCTAACGCACCAAAATTGGTACGGTGGGGAAACGGGGCATTTTCCCCATTTTGCAACGGATTGTCGGACGCGTTCGTTCACAAAACGGAGCAAAAATTGCTTCCAAACACACCCTAACCAAATACGACCAAGTTATCAGCATTCAAAGTAGCTAGTTTGCTGCCATGAACAACAAAGATGAATTCACACATAAAGCTTTGGGTTTTTCATACGACAGTGAACAAATTTATGTAGATAACACAAAAGAACAGTAAGTTAGAAGGAGTGATTCTACCAACTAACCTTGAGTGAATTTTAGATAAGATTCCCCCTGATTAAAAGCTGTAGGAAGCAAGATTGAAGCATGCAGCAAGAAAGAAAAAGACATGCAACAACCATGGTTTTACAGTAACTTCTAAATTTGATTTCCAACATTGGAGATGGATCTTTGCTTGAATTAGGCCAAATTGAAGATTAGTGAGTAAGCTAGTTTCTAATAAAGCTTTAGATTGGAGCGTGCATGGAGTTTGTAAGGGAGAAAGAGGAGGAGAGAGAGGGCATTATTTAATGTGTTTCTCAAAAGAAAGAGGAGGATGAGGGAAAAGAAAAGAGTACGTATCTTTTCCTCAGCCAAGACCTAGAAAAAATTTAAAGGAATAAAATTGGCTAAGCACCCGATTAAGCCCAAATTAGCTTAATTAAACACAAATTTCACCATTTTAAGGATTTGAAACACATATTAACACTCAATTAAATGCTATTAACACATTTTTAAACCACTTAACACACACAACACTAATTAAGTTGTATTTTTCATAACCCAACACACAAATTAAATAAACAAAACATATTTACATAATATTTAATTATCAATTCAAAAATAATACACAAATATAAATGTGTTCTAACAAAAATAATCATTTTAACCTTTGGAAAACATTTTTATTTATACAACAAGGTTGTACACTTCATTGGTTCAATAATTTAAATCTATCAATGAAAATAAAATACCTCAAATCTCCAAATATTTATTCACAATTTATACTATATTTTTATACTAACAACAATCCCATTAATTCATTGATTATCATATAAAAGCCACTTATTCAATTTTTATCAACAATTTACAAAATCCAATGTTGCATTATTATTTTAAACCTACCAACATAATATAAAACACAATTTCTCTATTTTATTTTTGACGAGAATACATCTTGTATTTAAAACCCAAATTAGCAATTTAGTAATTATTACACCAACAATTTATCATTAATATTGTCAATATATTTTCTTTTAAACAACTTTTCACTTATTATTAAAAAAAAAATATTTTTAAACACTTAAATATTGATTGCTAATCGATATTATATATTTTCAGCTTCCACTTTAACCATTAAATTATGGTTCGTAAACACAGGTTGGAATAAATGACTTATTATATTAAAATACTTAATTTATTTCAAACACACAAATTATGAAATCCACAAATTCCTAGTTTACTGCTTTAAAATACTATACGAGTTGTACTCCCAAACTCGTATTTTCAACCTTACAGATTTAAAATATGGAAAACACAAAATGGTCTGCTTTGCCCGGGTACCCGAAAATTCGGGTTGTTACAGCCTCCTTCCTTAGATGTATCGCGTCCTCGCAATTTACTAGATTAATGTATAACCAACTCATAATTCCCAGTTGCTTATCACAATTTATTTCTTAAAAGAACCGCCCATTTTAAGAAGCAATCACATAGAATTCAAATTTTCCCAACACACATAAATTTATAAAACCAAAATTTCCAACTTGAAATCGCCCAACATTATAATTTTTTTTAACTATTTCATTAACACCCATGGTTTAAGCAACACAGCTTACCTTTTACAAGGCATACCTTGAAATACACACTTACAATTCTCGATCTTCAATCAACATTCGACGCTGCCTTGCCATCGAAATTTTTAAATTTCCTCACACAATGGCCACTACTTGGATTTTTAATCATCAAATAGCCTCGACATTTCACATGAATTATACCCAATTCAATGGTTGCATCCCTATAGTAGGCTCAATTGTGATGGTGCATCCCAAAAATTACACACTCGCTTCAGATAGTTGTGTATTTAAAACACTTTTATAATCAGCTTATTTTAATTTTTTTTATAATTAGACTAGAATAGAAATACATCACCCATTTTACAATAATTCTTCTTAACAATCTGGCTACAAAGTCGATATATCATCGCCATCGCCTCGCCAAATTCACCATATTTCGCATCTCATGTAGTGGTTTAACACTATCCCTACATAATTATTTCATTTATATATTTCACCAAATTCCATTTTACTACTCATCAACAATGTTTGATAGCCTCGTATAAGTGTTTAAGAATTTTCTATCGATGTTGTTGATCAGACGTATCGATCAAAACCCTTAAGACACTCATCGAACATACAACCCAAAAGATGATCACCAATTCAGATTCACACAAAAGTTGTTTTTTTATTATTTCGTATCATTAATATTCTTAACTTCACACAAATAAGACAACCCAACATTCTATTTTTTTAGTTAATCACCAGGTTACATAGTAATTAACTCATAAATTCTTAGCTTCACACAAATAAGCCAACCCAACATCCTAATACCTAGGTCGCTTCACTGTTCTTCTTTGATCCAAGTCTTCAAATATTTTAGCTCATAGTTGCCATTAAAAGGAGAAACTTGAATAACTTGCATAAGAAAGGTTTTTTTATTTCACTGTAACATTTTACAACACAACACTTACACTTCGATGCACATTCTACTAACTATGGGTATTATTATATAGTCTTATACACCCTTTTCAAGCATACTACTGTCAGTGGAGAACTGACATGTTCACATAATGAAATAACCTGGGGAATCTTTATTCCCACTATCAACGATTTAATACACCATGAAAAAACGTGGTTAATATTTTATTCTAACGAACTAAAAGTAGTCTTCTACTCAATTATTAGTCTTTCCACGTATGCACTTTGAGCATATATTTGTTATTTAAAGTTGTCTATTTCTTTTAAATCATGTCATTGTGTCAGAAATTTTACCCTTTATCTCTTTACTACTGGTTGATCCTTCTCCATCTTCTTGAATCTTTGTTTGGAGTTTTCTATAAATGTTTATGATATTTGGCCTAGGGTGAAAAATATCAAAATGCCTATATTCAAGAATGAATTATTCTATGTCCTTGGATATGTAGATTTTAGTAATAGGAGATTCAAAATATAATTTAAAGCTTATTTTGTATGCACCATCCCAATTTAGATTTGTCCCAATCGTGTAGGCTGTGCATCTTTCATTGTGTTGCTGCTAATTCATTTTAAGTGTAGATTTATCCAGGAATTCTCTATGTTCTTCCTAGTCTGGGAAGTCTAAGTCAAAGTTCTGTGCTTTAATTTTAACAATGTGTCTGGCTGGACCTATCTTATCATTGCCGTAGTGAGGAGGGACTATTGAAATCCCAAGATGTAATTCTATATCAAGAATTTCTGTGAAGTAATATGTAATTAAATAGAGAAACTCTGGCCATTCTGTTCGATCTCATCCGTTTATGTATATGTCTTTGATAAATCCATAGTTTAGAAGGTTAGTTGGATCCAGAGTGAATTAGTCATGCACCAAGTATTTTTGTTGTGAAAGCTTCAGGCTTATAAGTGGCATGGATGCAATTATTGTGCATCTACAATATGTTAGGAAATCCTTATAATTTTTGAATTGTTTTATACAAGGGATATTTTGATTTTTCAATATTTCCTAAGTAATTCTAAATCTAGAGATTTTTGTTAATAGAGAATAAATATCCTTATATGTGGCAACATTTTTCTCTTTTGTAGCTTAGAGAAACTGAATTTCTTCGTTGAATGTTTTAGGAAAAGATATTGTCATATTTTGTTATTTGTGGAGGAGTAGTTTGTGGAATATGGTCAAGTTGGATCATCTTTCCTTCCATTGTTTCCTTGGTTGTTATTGTCGCAAAAGATGCTTTAGATTTTAGGCTTATATCTATAGGAATTGTTGATTCCTCTTTTATCTTTACTCCTAAGGCTATAATTTGTATATGTAACCTTTACAAAGTTGCTTTACTATAGCAATCTTAACTGTCTCGTATGTGTGATAGCCTTTGTAGTATGGTCTTCCATACTTGGGATTTTGTTCAAGTACCTTTAGTTTTAGTAGCATCTCTTCCCAAGATATATATATATATATATATATATATATCAGCACTTAATCCATTGAATAGACAATAGTGTGAGAAATTTTTTGTTGTTTCTGTGTTTGTGTTGTTGTCTTGTGATGCTGTGGATAAATTCCATATATTGTTTAGCACCATTTGTTGTTCTTCGGTAGCTGAGCATTTGTAATGAATCTATTTTGTATATATTTCTTTAGGAATTTCCTGCTATTTATCAATTGGTTTGTAACAGACATAAATTCTTCTTCTTCTTCTCTGTTGATAAATCACAATCTTCAAAGGTGTTAATAAATAAACTTGATAATTTATCTGGAAATATATTTGAATTACCTTTGATATGTTCCCATATGATTTTGGCACAATAGTTTAGAATTATAATTTTAAATTTTAACCATATATTGTTTATTATACTTTTTTCTTTTTTATTATTTTCATATTTTACCGTGGATTCAAAGTATACTCTTAATGTTATTTCCTTTTGTGATATTATGAAAAGTCTAAATGAATCTTAGATATATATTATAACTAGGATTTCATAGTCCAAGGAGGTCATATACCCTTTTTCTTTATATGTTCCTAAAGTGTATCTATGAATCTTTTCAATGGATTTAGGATCAATTTTGTATTTTTTACTTAATACTATTCCTTTCCATCCTAAGGAATAACCATCAATTTCTATGATTAAATAATCATTAGATAAAGGTAAAGTTAATGGTTTTAGGTTTTTAGCTAGTTCTTTTATTTTTTGGATTTGTTTTATATCTTCATTATTAATTTCTCTTTTTCCTTTAGGGACCACTTTAATATATAAGGGTCTATTGTATTTGGATAGATTTTGTATAAAAGGCCTAGCATAATTTATTAGTCCCAAAAATGATTGTAATTGTTTTATATTTTCTATTTTATCTGGAAATTCTAGTATTTTTTTTAGATATATGAGGTTGTAATTCTTATTTTCCTTCCCTATCTTTACTCCTAGAAAATCAATAATACTTTTAAATAGTTCAATTTTCCTTTTGGATATTATTAGTCCACGAGCATCAGAAGGCTTAAATACTGTGTATAAATGTGAAATATGTTCTTTTTTGTTTTTTGAGAAAACTAGTATATCTTCTATATATATGCATGTGAATTTATTTTAGTGTATAAATATGTTATCCATTTTCATTTGAAATATTTGTGGAGCATTTTTTAATCCAATTGGGATAACAAGCCATTTATAATTCCTTCCGAACAAGTAAAGGATGTCCAGGGTATCGATTCTAGGTGCATTTTTATTTGCCAAAATCCAGATTTTAATTAATAAAATATAAAATAAATGTTGGTATTCCAAGTTTGATATAAATTCTTGATTCTAGCAAATAAAAATGCACCTAGAATCAATAAGCAGGACAAAATTTACATGTTCAGAAGGACATTACAAATGGCTTGTTGTGACATTTGGATTAAAAATATATTCCATAATACTTCAAATAAAAATGGATAACTTATTTTGACACTGCAATAAATTCACATGCATATACATATAAAAGATATACTAGTTTTCTCAGAAACAAAAAGAGAATATATTTCACATTTATACACTGTATTTAAGCTTTTTGATGCTCATAGACTAATAATTTCCAAAAAGAAAACTAAAATATTTGAAAATACTATTGAATCCCTAGGAGTAAAAATAGAAAGGACAAATAGAATTATAACCACATATATCTAGAAAAAATACTAGGATTTCCAAGTAGAATAAAAAAATATAAAACAATTACTATCATTTTTAGGACTATTAAATTAATCCAGGCCTTTTATACAAAATCTGTTCAAATACACTGGACCCTTATATAATAAAGCAATCCTTAAAGGCAAAAGAAAATTTAATAATGAAGATATAAAAAAAACCAAAAAATAAAATAAAAGAACCAGCTAAAAACCTAAAACCATTAACTTTATCTACTGATTATCTAATCATAGAAACTGATGGTTTTTCCTTAGGATGGAAAGGAATATTATTAAGTAAAAAAAACACAAAACTGATCCTAAATCCGTTGAGAATATTTGTAGATACATTTTAGGAACATATAAAGAAAAAAGTTATGTGACCTCCTTGGACTATGAAATCCTAGCTATAATATATATCTTAGATTCATTTATACTTTTCGTAATCACAAATGGAATACTAATAAGAACAGACTGCGAATCCATAGTAAAAAATGCATATAATAAAAAATAAAAAAGTATAATAAATAATAGATGGCTAAAATTTAAAAATGCAATTTTAAACTGCTTGCCAAAATCGTATGGGAACATATCAAAGGTAATTCAAATATATTGCCTGATAAATTGCTAAGATTATTTATTAACACCTTTGAAGATTGTGTGTCAACAGAGAAGAAGAAACAATTATGTCTATTACAAACCAATTGATAAATAGCAGGAAATTTCTGAAGACATGTGTACAAAACCAATTCCTTACAAATGCTCAGCTAACAGAAGAACAACAAATGGTGCTAGAGAACATATGGAATTTATCCACAACATCAAAAGACAACAAACAAGCTCAATATCTTATATACTCTTGTTGAGATCTTTACAGATACAGAAAAAAAAAAATAGTTCACACACTATAGTCTATTAAATGGACCATGTGCTAATATGCATTTATATCTCTTGGGAAGAGATTGCACCAAAACTAAAGGAACTTGAACAAAATCCTAGGTATGGATGACTATGCTGCAAAGGAAATTATATGCTAGATCCAGCCAGACACATTATTAAAATTAAAGCATAGAACTTTGATTTAGACTTCCCAGATTGGGAAGAACATACAAAATTCCTGGATAAATCTACTCCTAAAATGAATGAACAACATTATGAAAGATACATGTTACTACCGGAATTCGACACCGGAACCAAGTTTAGGTGAAGGAGTATCGCGCAGGAGTTTATACTAAAGAAGGAGTGCTATCGACATCAACAGAAGGTCATAACGCTTGGCGTCGATACCAAGATAAAGAGGAAGAAAACATGCTATCGCCACCAACATGTTGGGAATAGTTGGCTTGGTGTAAATGCTAAAGGGAAAAGAAAGTTGATCCAGCTTCGGTACCAATGGAAAGGAGTCAGAAGCTCAAGGTTGATAGCAAGGAAGAAAGGTTAAAAGCTTTAATACGACACCGAAAGCAACAATGGATGAAAGCCAAAGGCATATGATTCTATACCGAAGTGCAAAGCCATCAATGGAGAAACAAGGCCGATATATAACATAAGAACAAACAATGTGCTATCGGTATCAGTCAGTTTGATATCGATACTGTTGATAAAGATAAAGCCAAGCACCGGAGCACAATACCAGGATCAAATAGAGGCACATAATCAACAACAAGATAGAAAGGCAAATAAAAGCGCTATCACTGCCAATAAGCTTGGTAGTGATACCGAAAGAAACATCAGGATTACAAGGGGAATAGTATAGAAGCAGCTTGTAATGACCCAAGGATTTTCGGTCCCGAAAGTCGACATAAATACCTTTACCGTAACTCATGCCGACCGTCCAAACACCGAAAAAACTGGAATGTTATTAGAAAGAATTTAAAGGGTGAGATAAGAAAGATAGAAATATTATAATAGAAGAAGAAGAAACAACACAACACAGAGTCTCACATCGCAGCGGAACAAAATACAATACAGAAATAAATCTTTATTGAGAGCTTTACAAATACTTACAATATCAGAGTACATCACACAACAGGACAGTTATACTAACTTGTTCCCATATACAACACATAGCGGAATAGTAGCTATATAATATCATACGTCTAAACATCTCCAGCTCGTCTCTAGACTTCACAGCATTCGATAACCTGAACCCGTACACCCCGGGCTAACCCGAGCATTTACAAAACACTGGGCCAGTCTGGGGAACCAGAGTGAGATAAACAGATAAAGTTTAAGGGTATCACACAACCTGATTTTTAAAGTTAAAATCTTTCAAAGAAAAGGATAATCGTAAAACCAAATCCACACATAAATACAGACGGTTTTTACCTTACGATAACCCAAAACATTTTTGAAACCAATATCATGTCTGATATTATAATAATGTCTAAATACAAGTAAATAGCAATCTAGTGGAGCGCTTGCATCTCACGCTCCACATATATAGTATACAATCAAAATCGTGGGCGCTTATTGGAAATTGGATTCCGTCTATGACAAGGTATGGGACCACCTGCCGATAGTGTATCTCTAGAGGCGAATACACTGGGTTCAACAAGAACGTCTCGCAACCCGGCCCTCACATGACCGACCACTCATTTCGCTTGAGTGTATCGAATGTATATCACCAACGGTTGGGAGCTACCTACCGTTTCAAAAAAAGGGACAACATCGAAATAGATTAAAGAATGAAATGGATTTTCTCTAGATAGGTGATTATACACCCTAATGGGAGCGACCCACATAGCCATGTTGCCTGCCCGATTTCTGTCATTTCCTGGTTGATGTGGCTTGAGGTTGAGATCAACTTTTTGGCCACCATTCACTTTGAATGCCACATCGTCAGATCCGTCAACTCACTAATTGACGTCCACAAATATACTCTGGGTATAAAAGAAGTGCCCCTCTTTGCCACCACTCGGTATATTTGTAAAAATCAACGTACGTGGTTTCAGGAAATACTCTGTTAGACATTTGTCCATATAAGTCATCCAGGAACAGGATGAACCGAAGGTACTCTCCTACTGCATCCAATAAAGGAATCACCCGTGGATCAGTACCGAGAAGACCTTGCAACCCGTAGATTCCAACCACAACAGAATCACAGTTTATCTCTGGTTGCACTCCAGAGATTAGTAGCGATTCTTCCGTTTATGAAAATCTACGGTCTTCAATGCTCCATCTCGATCATCTTCTGGTATCTTCACGTATTTGTTGGTCGGAATGGTTTTCGAATATAAATTCGATCCCAGTCTTCCCGTACCAACAATCATATTGGACAGATTTGATAGTCGGTGATTTAACTATCAAAATAAACAGTGTTTCAATCATGACAGTCCAGTGAGTTCACTGGTTCAGGATTCGGTCTCATTTGGCCTTTTAATTAAAAACAAATGTAAATTCAAACTCTTAAATCTTTCGATATTGTAAATATAGTTTTCTCGCTTCTTTATTAACATGAGATTCTACTTTAAACCAATTCATTACTTAGGAAAATCCTACATCATATTTAGTTTATTTTCACTTTCAAACCATTTACCACATTATCATACAATATTAGGAAATCAATTCAACTTATTACTCATACCATAACTTTACAAAACATCTTCGTTCATTACTTGACAACGATAACAAATGCTTATTAATATAGAGTAAATCTATTTCAATACTCAACTTTACCATTCCTTTTAACCTTGCGGATATCGTTATAATTTGACGCCATCTCCTTTATTCCCCTTTTACTTTGAAATCATCATTTTATCTATATTTTCTCCAAAAATATTTCGTTATCATTTCACTAATGAAATAATAAAGTTTATTAACCAATTTACCATTACAACTAATATCATTCTAAGATAATCCCGAAGTCGTTCAAGTTGGGGTATTTTAGTTACCTCTCAGACCTTGGTCAACAACGTTCATACCTTAAGATAAATATAAATTGTAATCCAAAACCAATATTTCATTTTAATACCAATACAAATTCCATTCCACTATTTTATTCAACATATGGTTTCATAAAACCTTCTTACGCTTTAAAAATCTCTTTCTCGAGTATTCCCGTTCTTAATTCACTAATTAAGTGACTTCTTGTAAACAACACCCTTTTACTTTGCCTCTTTAAACCAAGTCATTTTATAATTCGGATTTGTTTATCAAATCCTATGATCCACTTCTTTTACCATATTCACATTTACCGATCCCTTTCTAAATTCATTACACCATTTTCTACTTTGGAATCTTATTCTCAAATCCTCACTTCTACTTAATTCCATTATTAAGTAATGTTAATGTAAATTTAACGCTTTAACACTTTAAAATCTCATTTATATAACCCTGGTTTATTATAAAACCCTTTTATCTAAATTTCCTTTTTACTTAATTCAAATAATTAAGTAACGTTTATTTTAAGCTATAATATTCGCTTAAAATACTCTTTTATAACTTTGTTATAAAAACTCAGGTTTTAAAACAAAACCTGTTTATAAACTCTTTTCACCTTTCCATTGGATTTCATTCCCCATTTCGAGTACTTTTTAAATGAAGTTCAGTTAAAAAGTATTTCCCTAAATTATTATCAATTAAAATAATAATTTACTTTGATAGTTAACTACTTCTGTACTCAGTTCCTTTATTTACAAGAATAAATATTAATTCCCTTTTTAAAGATCTTATTAAAATTAAAACAATATTCACTATACTATTCTATTATATTAATTCAAATCAAACTAATTTAAAATCAATTCCAATTACAATGGTTGACTTAGTCAACTCAAGGCACGATTATTTCGTTAACCCATTCCAATCCATTATCACTTTAAATTAATTAATAATATAATTAATTTAAATTATTCCATTTAATTGATTCTCAATAACCAAAATTTCCAAATTTTAACCGTTAAGGTTAATTTCTATTCCCATATTTATAAATCTGATTAATCTCAGAATTTACTTTGTAAAATTAATTATAAAAAAATAAATTTTTATTCCTTTTAATAAAGTTTTATTCAAAATAATATATCCCAAAATCTATCTCCAGTTATAAGATAAATTTTATAACTTCATCTCCATTGACTCACCTGACGGTGAATTAATATAAACAAAACGATTTACTTTTAGGCCATTTACTGCCGATTACTCAACCAATATAGCCCATTGGTTAAAACCACAAAACATGTTGACCTTTCGGTCAATGATCACTACTAAATCAATAACCCAAACATGACAGTTCATATATGATAATGTGAAAATAAATAATATATTTGAGGAATCCGGTTGGATCCTTCCAACCTGTTCTCCTATGTATACAAACGGTTATCTCCACCCAGTTTAAAACAATTCAAACAGATCAAACAATTCAAACGGATCAAACAATCCAAACCGTTAAACATGTTCATTGATAAACGTGACCAATAAGGTAAATTACCTTTATTGGAACCAATCGTTAAAATAACGATTTGGTATTTTACTGAAATTAACCACGGTTTAATTTCATCAGTTAAATCAACAAATAAATATAACTAGCAAAAAGTCAACCATCAGTAAACAAAGCACACAAAATAAAAACCCAATTTATATAAAATATAATTGAAAAAAAAATACTAAGTGAGTTTAACTCACCTTGATTTCGTTAGCCGTTGCAGCGATTCGATTTAGTTAAATCAAACAGTCATTTAATTTAACTAAGATTCCTTGCTGGTTCCAGACTTGTCCAGATCGGTTCCATAGTGCTGATCTCGTTATCGCGATCTCAATGCTCTTTATTTTGTTTAATTGTTGTAAATTATATTGGGTAAGAGCAAATACGGCCGATGCTCCCTTGACTAATACTGCCTGTTCCTTCCCAGTATTCACGTCCATCCTTCTTTCCAATTTTTTCCCTCTTCTTTTGATTGGTTGAAGAGTTTTTATTTGTTCAGAAACTTGGGTTAACATGGACGAATGTGCGGATGAATCTCCAAACTTTCTACCGTGTTCCCCAAAATATTACTGTTCCAGGCAATCCCATTTGTGAAACCCAATACGTGATTCACTCTTTTCGTATCCCTTTCCAATTGCGTTGTCTCTCGCAAATTCTGTTCTTCCGTTCATTTCTGTTCTTCGTTTCAGCTGATGATCGCAAGCTTCCAAATCCCACAATAGAACATGTCTCTGCCCTTCTTGTTTCCTCATCATCGCACATACCAACCACCATTCATCGGGTCCAATTACAATATTGCTTTGCGAAAGGAAAAATGGAACCACCGTATTTTACTTCCTGCTCTTCATGGTTCCAGGTTTTGAACCCAAACTCCACGCTGGAAACCAATAGCACCACATCGCTCCTCGAAAGCTGGTGGCTTTCAGCCTTCATCCACGCCACTACGCGCCACCAGACAAGATCACCAACGTTCAGTAGATCGAGCTCGCCAAGGTGACCAGTTATGTAGAAGAAAACATGTTGAAATGATGAACAGATTTGTGGAAAATCGCGAAATGAGTGGAGAATGTTTTAGCCGTTCAGTTCTAGGGTGGCAGCTCCATTCATTTGACCAGAGAACAGAAAAACTAGGTTTGTTGACAAATTGTAGGGTATATATATAGGGATCGTTTAATATCATTTTATTTTTCGCGAAACTTACGCATAAAGTAGTTGATTAAAACCACTACAAACGACTTCTGTCTTCTAATAAAAAAGATAATCTTGGTGTAAAAAGATATTCCGGATCCAATGGGACAAGTTTCGTCGAAATCCGTGGTCGTTTGTAAAAAATCCCTTTGTAAAACCAGAAATTAACACGTGTTTAAATTTTTCATGATCACTAGATAAATCCGATCAACTCAAAACTTTGAGATCCTACAATAATTTTTCAATACGAACCCAATGGCACTAATTTCGTCACATTCTGAGACTGTTTCCCTGGTAGGCTATTTTTACGCGCACCACAATGCCATTTCAGACACCAAATTTGCCGGTCCCTAAAAATAACAAACTATATACCTATCCTGACTCTAATCGATGATACGAACTCGTGGCCTAATTCGATCATATGTTCAAGTTATACTCAAGTAACCCTTTATTAAATTAATTACGCGTTATAGAAATTGAACGGGTGTTTGTGGCTGTTGTGGTCCCATACGACATCGGTATGCCATGCAATTCAACAACGTACAATAATTTAATGATACGGTTCCAATGAAACTAATTTTGTTGAAATCTGAGTCCGTTCGCAAAACGGCTATTTTGACGCGTATATTTTTAACAACGATTTCCATAGCGACTATTTCAAAATTTGATTTCGCCATAACTTACAATCTATGACACAAAATGTAAATTTTTCTCTTTCATATAAAAATTATAATCAACACGGTTCCAACGTTTCTCGTTTCACAGAAATCCGACTTATATCGAATCCTATATTCTTAGTTGAAGTTCAAAACTCCATATTATGAACTGCCGTGCGATTTCGAGCTCGTTTTATATTATAAATTAAATTAACGTTCAAACTTCGTTTTAAATAACGAATTAAATATTAAAATCCATTAATACTCCAAATATAATATTTAAAATAACAATTTAAATTAAATATTTGACGGCCAAAATACGGGTCGTTACACAGCTCTTGAAGGCGGGCAGATACCGGGTTGCGACTGCCGAAAACTGAAGCATTGAAAACTGGTACCGAAGCTAGGAATTATTAAAGGAAGGTCGATACCCAGAAACCGACACCAAAGACCGCCCAGGCGGTTCGACACCGAAGGCACGGATCGAAAGTGGGCTTCCTACTGAACAACTACCAAAGGGTGCCCAAGTTGCCTATAAATAAGACCTAGGGGTCACATCTTGGGGATCCTTTTCTCATTCCACAATCTTGTATTCTTTTCTTAGAAAGAAAACCCTAATTCCTGAATCAAATTAGGGATTTCAACAACAATTGTAATACATTCATAATAAATGAAATGGAGAATCAGGATTTAAATTACTCTCGATTCGATAATCATGTTCTGTCCATATTGATTTAATATGGAGTTATCACTAACCTCTTTCATGGGGGATTTGATCACAAATGCATTCAAAAGGAGAAATCATTGAGTTAAATCAATGAATTCTCCCTTATGATACATATATGTGCTTCAACCTTTTTACAATAAGCCCAACATAGGACAACATTCTAAAACACATATTGTAGCCTTATGACATGATAACTGACACAACCAAGGCCTTTCGTTGGATGGATCGATGTGAAAGTATCATCTTAGTCATTAAGAGCTATAATATCACCAAACCTAAATGTTATGGTATGTTAGCCTGTTTCTTCTCTGCACAATGTATATTATTCTATCATGAATCTAGGGATCACTATTGTAACAATGTTATCGACCTTCTATAAGCTTATAATGCCCTTATCCCAAGGTTACTGTTGATCTTATGTTTCGTAAGCATGAAGGAAGAGTAACTAATCTTCGAACTAAGGGTCTTGATATCTAGGAAACAACAGATTAGGCAGAACTTGGCGAGGCTAAGTTATTCTCAAGTTCCCTTTAGATCGATTACCCTCTAAATTTTATCATATATGCATTGTCAATCCCCAAATTGGGTGATGATAGTTTTTATCGTTAACATTTTGGCGCTAGAAGGAGGGCCTGAACCTCCGAGTTTCTCATTTAATTATGGATTAATTTAGCGAATTTATTGCTTAATGGCAGGGAAAGATGAAATCAAAAATATTGGAAGCCCTAAATAAAGAACCAACCCTTGGTGTTACCCTTGAAGAATACGCAACTCCGACACTCAACTTAAACACCACTGAATTGGGTGGAACCTCTAATCAAGTACAACCTCCAAACCCGAATGTCGCGAAAGAAAATTCTATCACACTGAAGGCTCTGGAGAAATAGGTCCTTGAAATGCAGACTCTCCTGCAAGCTGCTCAGATGCAAAAGTCTTCGAGGGACACCAGACTAAGCCAAAGGGAGGTAGTCGAATCTTCAGAAGAAATGTTCTCATCCAACAATCCGAGGGAAAAGAAAAAGTCAAGGTGGCCTCCTCCAAGAAGAATAGATCCTATCTGTCAGAGGTAGACCATCAGGGAAATCAATACGGCAAGGAGCAGTCTGGAAGCTCTATTACCAAAAGGGACAGTCCCAAGAGGTCAGATTATGATAATACAGAAGCTTACCACAAAGACATGACAAAGAAAGTTGTTAAGGATCTGCTGGGGAGAAAAGGAAAGAGAACCCTGGATGAGAGGGTTAACGACAACGAAAGCATGGCTCCTTTCACCAATGAAATTATGAATACTATAATACCATCCCGTGTAAATATCTCAACCATGAAGTATCTTGGAACCACTGACCCTGATGATCATCTAATGTCTTTTGACAGCCAAATGGACATTTATAACGCTTCGGGAGCTGTCCGATGTCGTCTCTTCCAAGTAACACTCCAAGGGCAGCCGCAAAGTGGTATCGTCAATATCGAGAAAATACCCTTTACTCATGGAAGCAATTCTCTTACAAGTTATCCGCACAGTTCTGCATCTGAAAGGACCAAACGGTAAAGTACACTGTCATCGCCAACATAAAGCAAAGGCGGGGGAGTCTTTGGGTGATTATTTGAAAAGGTTCAATGTGGAAGCTTTAAAGGAAAAAGACATGAATGACCGTGACAAGCTCATTTTCGTTCATTTAGGACAAATCGGGAAAACTCCTTTCTAGAAGGAGTTATATATCCACGATGCAAAGACTTGCAGGATTTCCACTTCCACGCAGATAAATTCATGCACATGGATGAGCTGTACTACACAAAGAAGAAATTTGGCTCCCGTGAGGAAGGAGGGAAGCCATGCTTTAATCGAAGACCTCAAGGTTGGAAGTTTGGGTTTGATGGAAGCCAGAAGAGGCCGAGATGGGAAGATTCTAACACAAACTCTGTGGCTTTGAGTAAACATATCTCATTTATATATGTTGTGGCTAAGGAAAGAGTCAACAGCTTCCCAGTATCTTTTAGCGCTAAAAAATGCCCAGACCCATACAGTGGAGGAAAGTATTATGAGTACCATAAGACAAATGGGCATAAGACAGATGAATACCAAGTGTTAGAAGGTATAATTCAGAAGCTCATTCGTAAAGGGAACTTAAAAGAATTTGTTTTGGACAAACAACAAGCAACCCCGCATACCAACGTGCATCAAAAGGTCTCGGCTAACTCAGTAGAATATCCAATTGAGGAGGGTCAACTAGATTTTGTCCTTCTGATAAATCGAATTAACGTGATCCATGTAGGACTGCACCCTGTCGGGAATAGTCAAGCTGCTAGGAACCGATATTTGAGAGGGGTCCACAAGGGGATATTTTCTGTTCAAGAAGAGCCATCACTTAAGAATGTCCGCTACAACATCAAAATGCATAACCTGGTGATTTCCCCAAACAAGATGCAAAAGGGAGTTCATTATCCGCACAATGACCCTCTCATGATAACAGCATAGATTGGGATTTCTATGATCGCTAAAATTCTTGTTAATACTGGAAGTGCGGTGAATGTGATCTTTAAGCATGCTTTCGACCAAATGGGTATTTCCGAGCAAAGGATGGAATCATGCAATGAGCCTATCTTCGGTTTCAACAACAAAAGGTCTACTCCCATGGGGAAAATCAATGTTTTGGTCTAAGTTGGATTCTCTCCTCTCTGCAGAACCTTTGAGACTCTTTTCATCGTCATCGATCAACCTTCCTACTACAATACTTTCTTCGGTCGCCCGACTTTAGATGAATTGGACGCCTTCGTCTTGTTGAAATAACTTATGATGAAGTTCCTAACAAAGCAGGGATGGGGTTCAATCGTAGGAGAACAATTTAGCTACCGCGAGTTGTATTTTGCCACCGTTGACCAATATAAAAGGGAGTATCTTGCTTACTTTGATTCTTCTATAGTTTTTCAACCTTTGGATGACAGATTCTTACATTCGACGATCCATATAGTAGCCCACTAGACATGAAAAGAGTTGGGATATCTAGTTTGTACACTCAAGGAATGAACATAGAAATTTGGAAACCATTAGGTAGTTGTGAAAGTGTACAATATAACTTGAAGCTAGAGAAAGAAAAGTATCCCGTAGGATGGAAACTGAAATATTAGTATCTCAGATTAGTGGGTTTAGAAATGAAACCTTAGAAACTAGAAAAGGTTGAAATATGGAAAATGGATTAGGAATATATATAGTCAAGAGAATTGAATTCGTGAAAGTGCCTAGGAAAGCCTAGTTAAGTTGAAGACCCGCTTTGAGTCTAACCCAATGATAAACTTTTAAGAACTTGAATTTGTAAAAGGATTTGTGGTATTTTCCAAGATTTAATCTTAAAAGTATTTTGATAAATGCATGTTGGGTTTTAAAGTAAAGTGGGGTATATTGTGTAAAACAAAGATTTCTTGTTTTAGAAGAATTCTCTCATAAAAAGGTGCATATTATGGAGCATAAACAGCTCGCTAGTTTTCATATATGAAAAGAAGTTTTGAAATCTCTATCTGGTTAACAATAAATTTTGATTATTGTTTTAAAAAGAAATTTTGTTGGGTGAACAAAATAAGCGGTAGAGTGTAAGACTCGATTCGACATTCGAGGCTAAAATAAGAATCAATAAGACTAACAAACATATGAATGGTGGATACACTCCTCTGAGAAGCAAAAGGAAGAGGGCCGATGAAATAAATTTAGAGGAGGATGAAGAGATTGTAACAGAACTAGATTCCCATGGGGATACAGAAAGAATCAAACCAATAGAACACTTGGAGGAAATAAGCGTAGATCCCACCGAAAAAGCTAAAACTATAAAAATAGGTAAAAGGTTAGAAGGACCATCGAAAATGGATTAGATCCAGTTTTAATAGCATAATAAGGATGTATTCGCTTAGACCTACTCGAATATGGTTGGAATTAACCCCTCTGTTATGAGCCATGCTCCGAATATAAATCCATCTATAACTCCTATTCGACAAACGAAAAGGCAATATAATAGAGACAGATCGGAAGAATTGAAAGAGGAGGTCAAGAAGTTACTTGCAAACAGATTTATCCGAGAGGTTTTTTATCCCAAATGGTTAGCCAATCCAGTATTAGTGAAAAAGTCTAAGGAAAATGGAGGACCTATGTCGATTACACAGATCTAAACAAAGCTTACCAAAAAGACTGTATCCCATTCCCCGAATGGATCAGTTGGTTAATGCAACCAGTGGACATAAGATGCTATCCCTCATGGATGCCTACTCAGGATACAACCAAATCCCTATGTTCAAACCCGATGAAGAGCATACGAGCTTCATTAATGGTTGGGGAACATTTTACTATAAGGTAATGCCCTTTGGATTAAAGAACTGCGCCAGTGCTACATATCAGAGGCTGGTTAAGAGAATGTTTCAAGATCATATAGGAAGAAATAGGGAAGTATATGTAGATGACATGCTAGTGAAATCTAAAAAGGTAGAAAATCATTTGGAGGACCTAAAAGAAATGTTCAATATTTTGAGGGAATATCAAACGAAGTTAAATCCTCAAAAGTGTTCTTTCTGGGTTCAATTTGGAAAGTTCATGTGATACGTTGTCAGTGTATATAGTATTGAAACTAGGCCCGATTAAATTAAAGTCACTGTGGAAGAACCCAAAACAATCAAAGAAGTCATGAGCTTAAACGGGAAGGTAGCAACCTTGAGTTGGTTCATTTCTAAAGCCACTGATAAGTGTGTGCACTTCTTTGATGTAATTAAGAAAAAGAAGAACTTTGAATGGAATGAGGAATGCATAAAGGCTTTTCAAGAATTGAAGTATTATTTAGGAAAGCCTCCAATTTTGTCTAGTGCCGAAGGAGGGGAAGACTTATACCTTTACATGGCTGTCTCGGAGTATGCAATCAGATTAATTATCGTTAGGGAAAGAAATGGAACACAATTCCCAATCTACTATGTTTGTAGAAGATTAAAAGACGTAGAAACCCAATATCATGTGGTAGAAAAGTTAGCCTATTGCCTAATGCTTACAGCACAAAAGCTTAGGGGTTACTTTCAAGCGCATCCCATTATGGTTCTAACCAACTTTCCACTCAAGCAAGTTTTCAGTAAGCCAAAAACTTCAGGAAGGTTAGTAAAGTGGGAAATTGAGCTTAGTAAGTACAAAATTGAGTTCCAAAATTGAGTAGAAATTAAAGGGCAGGACCTAACAGACTTTGTAAATGAGTTCTCAAGTTTTGTTACGAAACAGTCAACAAAGGAAAACGATCTTAAGGCCAAATGCCAGTTATTTGTAGATGGAGCATCAAATGAGCAAGGAGTAAGGGTATGGTATGTAATAATCACCCCCGACGGACATTGTTTACATTATACGATGAAGCTAGGATTTACTGCAACAAAAAATATGGCAGAATACGAATCAGTGGTGGCAGGGTTGAATTTAGCACTATAGTTAATGATACCCCGGATTGAGAACTTTAGCAACTCACAGTTAATGGTAAACCAAATTAAGAAAACCTACCAAACCAAGGATGCCCGGTTAGCATTATATGTGAAGAGAATACTGAAGATGCTCACTCAATTCGAAGATGTTTCTATACATCAGATCCTAAGAGGGGAAATTCCTAAGCCAACTCTTTGGCAAAGTAGCTAGCTCTCGAGAGCACCTAAAACTCGAATAATCCCTGTAGGATATCAAGAGAAGTCTAGCATCGAACAAGAGGCATCCGAATCAGGAAAGGAATTGTTACTCTTAACTAGATCCCAAACTTTGGCAAAGGAAACCGAAAAGGAAAAAGATATGGCTCCTAGTGAGGAATCCATACCAACTGAAATGGATTGCCATTATGAGAATACTTGGATGGTTCCTATTATAGATTATTTATTGAATGGAACCTTACCTACTAATAAGCAAAATGCTAAGAAGGTTAATCATAAAGCCCATACCTTTGTAATTATGGACATGGTGCTTTTCAAAAAAGGACATTCGCTTCCCTACTTGAGATGTGTAAGCCTTGAAAATAGGCTTAATTAATTAAAAGAAACACATGAGGGTTTACGCGGAGATCATTCTAATGGAATCAAATTAGCAAAGAGGGTTATGCGACAAGGCTTCTATTGGCTGCAAATGGTTAGTCAAGCAATGAAGTATGTCAGGAAATGTGAGAAATGCCAAAGGTACTCCAGGATACACCGATAACCTCCAAGTGATTTAACTACCATCTCAAGCCCATGACCTTTCAATATATGGGGAATAAACTTAATTGGACCCCTACCAATCTCTAAGTGAGGAGCCAAGTACACAGTAGTATCCATGTTACAACCCGTAAAAGTCATAAGTATTATTAATAATTAAAAATAAGCAATTAAATCATATGGCTGGAAAATGGAATATTTGCAACTTTAGGAATTTAGCCACGAAAATCTTTCATTTGGATTCGTGGCGAAATTCTGCATCGTTTTCATATATAATATGTTGAAAACAGTTAACGTTGGACAGTGCACGCAGAATATATATGTATATAATTATGTAAATATTATATATATTGTCCAAATAATAATTTAAAATAAAAAGAGGGAATTTCAAATCTGAAATTTGGAGATAAGATTTAGGGGACAATGTAACGACCCGTATTCTACGCATCATAGGATCGTGGAATATTTATTTCTTTCACATATGAAGTCGTGTGGTCATGTAACTTTGGGAGACGATTATTGGGGTCATTTCCCATGTTCATGATTTTTGTCGATTTTTAAATGACCGTTTTGCCCCTAGTTGGTACTGTTTTGGCCATAACTTTTGACTGGAAAGGAATTTTGACCTAAAACCACTTCCATTGGATTTGAATGATGGTTTCTCTTTCCGTAGAGTGGTTACATTAGCCAAACGGACTTACCGTTTGGGAGATATGGCTGAAACAAGGATTAGAAGGTGAAAAATAGCTTAATTGGGCTAAACCGGGTGATTAGCAGCTAGGCCCAAAGGGGGATTTCGGGATTAGTGGTATTTAAGGGCTGCTAGGGTTATGATTTCGGTTTTTCATTTTCCAGCCGCCTAAGACATTCCTTCAAGTATAGCCATGGCCTCCACCTTCTAATTTCACTCCAAATCACCTCTAATCACTTTCTAATCAAAGACTAAGCAAAACTACATCAAACCAAAGGGGATTAGCACCAAATCAGAGAGAGAGAGTTGCTGGAACACATAGAGATTGGATCTATATCAGAGGAGTTTCAGTTCTGAAAGTTTAATTGTGCCAAAGATGAGTGATTTGCATTGTTTTTCACTAATTACGGCTAATTAGGGTAATTAGCGAAGATTAGCGAAATTATGGCTCAGAAAAATCTAGAAAAATTCCTAAAATTCTAAAACATCATTTTATGCCTCTGATATGAATTTGGGTTAATTTGGTTAAGTTTTGCTAATCCTATTCTCAGTTTTGCTTAAACATGCTTAAGGGGAAAATGAGGGTTTTTGGGTATGTTTGATCCATTTTGATATGTCATATTGTTGTTTTGGTGTTTGTGGTTGGTTCCCTATGTTCCTATGATTGTATGGTATGCTTTGTGATTGATTAGAAGTGTTAGATTGGTCGAAAACGCCGTCGAGAGGCGAAAATCGCTTGCTGGAATGGTGCAGGTTTGAGGACCAGGGAAAAACCGACCAGGGGAAGGTTTCGGACCGACCAGAGGAGCTTAGACCGACCATGTTTTGGACCGACCAGAGGAGCTTAGACCGGCCATGTTTTGGACCGACCAGGGGAGCTTCGACCGACCATGTTTTGGACCGACCAGAGGAGCTTCGACCGACCAGGTTCAGGACTGACCAGGGGAGTTTCGAACGACCAGGATTGAGGCGATGAAACCGACCAGGATCGAGATGAGGGAAAAACCGACCAGGGTGTTTTGACCGACCAGGCGGAGGAACTCAGCACGACCGATCCGAACCGGAAGCTGAAGGTTGACCGAGCTGAACTGATGACGTTTGACCGATCCGAAGCAAGTGAAGTAAAGTGAAGAAGACCGATCCGGTGAAGACCAACAACCCGAGATGCAAAGGTAGTCCAAAAGAGAAGTTAGAGCTCAGGATCCAGATGGGAACCAATGAGTTCACTTCACGATTTGGGCTTTGCTGCGGGACGTGTGCAAAGGGGCTGTCGGTATTCATAACGTTGGTTCACCACTGAGAGATGGATAGTGGGTTTGTAGTGATAGTTACACGGGATTGGATTCCGTCATGGCCCAAAGTATTAGGTGACCAATGTAGTGGATATCGTATGCTTTACGCACTAAGTGAGGGATGTGAGGATGATTGCTATGCTTGATTGTTTGACACCACTATGACATGCACACCCCCACCCCCGTATCTCTTACACAGTATGTTAGTGGCACCTTAGAGTATTGTACGGTATGTAGTGCTAACTCTTTGGTTGCAGGTCCAGGTTCAGGTATGATTGGATTATACCTGTTATTGTTTTGTTTAGATGCTTATCGCTCATACCAGGCTTTATGTCTGACCCAGAGTTTTATGTCTCCTCTTATTACTCTGGGTGCTCACACGAGCAGACTAGAGACAGGTTATGGTTAGCTGGTGATGCGCGAGTAGCTGATTCGGAGGCGAGCAGGAGGCTTCCACGTATGATATATAGATATTCTCCCTGTGTCGTTGGTGGTCGCTACTTGGGCATTAGTAGTGTACCTCCTTTATCGTACTTTTGCTTTGAGATAGTTTGAAAGTTGTAATAAGCTGTATTTTGGATTTCCGCTGCTATGATGTTTAGTTCTGATTTTCATCTTATGCACTGTCTCTACTGTTTTATGTCAAGTATGTTATTATTATATTTTGTCCTATGCGCTGTGAGACATTCTACAGGTTCTTGATTAGTTCATTTCCTTCTTCCTTTTCCTTCTGACGACCCGTTCCGTGCTAACTGGACATGTGTACAGCGCACATTTGGAGTAAATGTCGGTTAGTGCGGGGCGGGCCGTCACATTTGGTATCAGAGCTCTAGGTTGCGTAGTTAACCTAGGGAAAGACACTAGGGAGAGATAGTACGTATATGAAAGCGCGTATTTGTGATTACTTTGGTTTTTAAAAGCTATATATATATACTATTAGTAGTATAAGAATGAAGTCGTACTGCACTAGCACCACTATGGGATCGTTAATCATTTCCCCTTTTACAGATTAACGATGAGCCGATATCCTAGAGGTGCTGGTAGAGGGACCAACCATGGGAATGTCCCTGGCATGAGGACAATGTTCACTAACTTCATGAGAGACATGCTTAGAGATGTTCAAGGAGTAGTTCCCAATCCCGGAAATGGTGGTGGTCCAGTAGTGCAGGCGCCAAGGGTCGATTTCGCCAAGTTGTGCAAGGATTACACTAACCTTTATGGGAAGCCGTTCCACGGAACGGAGTCGGCCACAGATGTTCAGGATTGGTTGGGTAGCTGTGATCGTATCTTCGACAACTTGGGTCTTGAGGATACGATGAAGAGAAGGCTAGCGTCTCGTCAGCTGCAAGGGCGAGCGATGAATTGGTGGAATGCCATTAGAACAGCTACTCCAGAAGATCAAGTTACTTGGAATCAGTTTAAGACTCGCTTTTGTGATAAGTTTATTCCAGCTGCTCATAAATCAGAACTGTTCAGGAAGTTCTTGGAGCTTAAGCAGAATGGTAGAGCAGTCTCAGAGTATATCGCTGAATTCGACACTTTATCGAAATATGGATGGTCCCTTATCGATAAAGTCGAAAAGAAGAACGAGAAGTTCATAACTGGCTTGGATGGGTACTTGGGGGAAAGACTTATAAAGCATATCGATGAGACGTTTGAGTCTATTGTAGGAAAGACATTAAGGTCAGAGAGCCTTTTCCCTAAGTGGAAGGCCGAAGTTGCTACGGCATCTGCAGAGGAGCCAAAGCCGCAAGCAGGCGGTGAAGGCCAGAAGAATTCTCAGAACAAGAGGAAGCAGAACCCGACCAAGGATGGTCAGAATAAGAAAAATAAGAAAGATGGCGAATGCTTTAGTTGTGGCAAGAAGGGCCATTACGCCAGAGATTGTCGAGAAAAGCCTGGGGAAAGGAAGTGCTTTAACTGCGGCCAGGCGGGACATCACAAGGATGATTGCCCACAACCTCCTAGGGAGAAGCAGATTGTGAAAGCATATGTTATCAACGCTGTTCCTTCTTCGTCAAATGCCCCAACTGCGGCGCAGAAGGAAAAAGGTGTCGTTATTCGAGGTATGCTTTCTATTTAAGATGTTTTGATCAGGTTTTGTTTGACAAACCTGAGTTAGTCGATAAACCTTTAGTAGTGACGAACCCGATTGGTGGTTCGACTAGTTTTGGCATGATTTGTTAATGTGGTCTTATCGAGTCATGGATGTATGTTTCCTTGTGATTGCTTTGTTTTGGGCTTTACTGGGTTTAGCATTATTTTGGGGAGTCGATTTACTCCAAAGGAATAGGGTGGTATTAGGTACCTACCTAGTGATGGCGATAGTAACTGGAGTTAAGGAAGCTAAGAGGTTATCGTTGTAATAAGTTCTAGTTGTCTCTGGGAAGCAAATGAGTGCTCCAGTGCTAGATTGTTTTGCTAGTATCACCTCATGTGGATTGTCTGAACTCGGAGGAGATGTTCCTTGGGTGCTTGTCTGATATTGGTTTAGGCCTTTGGGGCTTGTGCTTGGGGAATGTCGATTTCGACTAGGATGGGTTGCATAAGGGGTAAATAGTTGTTGTGATTTTTCATTGGATGATATCTTGGTTTACTTGAAGAGTGACGGGCAGACGGAACATGATAAGACTGTTCAATGGTATAGACTACCCAGAGTTAGACTCGATAGGGTTATGAGATTGCTCGAGTGGGACTCGAGAAAGATGCAAAGTAATGGATTGTTTAGGACCCTATGTTGATGTTCTCTATTGGATAGTAGAACTTTGAAGGAATAGGATGTGTTCGTTGATCATGGAAGATACAACGAAGATTAGGGCGATTCAAGTTGGACTTGAACTCGTAAAAGAAAATGGGTGTTCGTTGATCTTGGAGATGCAACGAATAGGGAGACGACTCACGTTGGACTAGAGTTTGTCACTAATGGATACTCAAGACTGTGTCTAAGTTATAGATTGACTCGAGTTGGACTCGAGAAGGCTGCAAGGAATTGGATTCAGCTCGAGTTGGACTCGAGAGGGCAACAAGATAATGGATAGACTTGGGTTGGACTCAAGTATTTTAGGAGGACTAAAAGCAGGGGTATATGGGGACGCCCGTTACCTTGGATTCGTTGGACATGATCTAGTTATCCTTGGAGGATAAACGTACGTTGGACGTACGGTAGTCCGATTGGAGGCTGGGCTTCCATTAGTTTAATTATCCTTGGAGGATAAACGTATGTTGGACATACGGTTGTCCGAAGGGAGGCGGGGCTTCCATTGGCCTGGGATTGGTTGGAACAATCAAGTAGGCATCGGTGTATGTATGGAGGCTGGGCTTCCATTAGTTATTGATGTTGGTTGGACCAGACATACTAGAATCGACATATTGGGATTGGTTAGACCAATCATGTAGGTGTCGATGTGTTTATGACTTTAGCAGGTGATAGATAGGATTTGTTTGATGGATGTTATGGTTGCTATGCTGTTCCTATTTTTCTTCCCTTGAGTAGACTATCACCTGTAGGGTTCCAGCGATGGGGAACAAAGTGATTGTAGTAGGACTATGAGCCAGTGCAGTAGAGTCGTTATGACTCGAGGGGCAAAGTGGACATAGTAAAGGATTAGTAAGGCTATGAGCCAGTGCAGTGGAGTTGTTATGACTTCATGGGGCAGAGTGGACATAGCAAAGGACTAGTGGCTATGGATCAGTGCAGTGGAGTCGCCATGACTCCATGGGGCAGAGTGATCATAGTAAAGGATTTGGGTGCAGTACTAGTTGCATTGAGTAGGAGACATGCCAATTCAGGGGTTTTGTTTCTGGGATGGAAGCAACTAGGGTATGTCACAGGATATGATTTCAGACCCAAGACTGAATTGGATTCAGAAACGCTAGTAAGCTTGACGATTAGATCGATTGTGATTGAGTGGATTGTTTCCAGTTAGAAGGACGATCCTAATCTATTGAGGACCATCTCTAGGGTAGAGATGGGTATCGATGGAAAGAGAATGGTCAAGTAAGGATTTGATCGAGAAGGGTGGCTTCGAAAGAATAAGGGACTAGTTGTACCCAACGAAGATGGACTGAGAGGTGAAGTGCTTAGAGCATATCACCACTCGAGATTGATACATCCCAGTGGTAATAAGATGTATTGAGACATAGAGCAGATCTACTACTGGGAAGGGATAAAGATAGGCAGAAGGCTTATCTCGATAAGAGACGAAGGGATTTGGAATTCTTTGTTAGCGACTTGGTGTTCGTCAGGATCTCTCCATTGAGAATGTGATTCGGATTGGTTGGAGAGGTAAGTTAGCACCAAGATTTGTTGGCCCATTCCCAGTCCTCGAGCAAGTTGGGAATTTGGCGTATGAAGTAGAGTTACCTGACAAGATGGCGGGAGTTCACAACGTATTTCATGTTTCCCAGTTAAGGAAGTTTGTGCAAGACCCTAATGTGGCTACTTCACCAGATCAGTTGGACGATATCGAGGTTGAACCCGAGGCGGTTGAGAACCGCAAGTCTATGCGTATCGTTGGGAACGATACGAAGCAGCTTCGAAGGAAGGCGGTGAAACTAGTCAAAGTCCAGTAGGGTGAGAATGAAAAAGACTGTACTTGGGAAACAGAGGAGGATATAAGGAAGGAGTATCCAGAACTCTTTGCATGGTAAGGTTTTGGTAGTGATAGTCTCTTCCCTTGTTAGTAAACCGCATGCTAGGATAGACTTGTTTTGCATGTTGATTGTTGTTTTATGGTTGATAGGCATGCGGGACCCTTTGTGTGTTTTGGTTAGGGAATTTCGGGGGCGAAATTTCTTAAGGGGGGGAGAGTGTAACGACCCGTATTATACGCATCATAGGATCGTGGAATATTTATTTCTTTCACATATGAAGTCGTATGGTCATGTAACTTTGGGAGACGATTATTGGGGTCATTTCCCATGTTCATGATTTTTGTCGATTTTTAAATGACTGTTTTGCCCCTAGTTGGTACTGTTTTGTCCATAACTTTTGACTGGAAAGGAGTTTTGACCAGAAACCACTTCCATTGGATTCGAATGATGGTTTCTCTTTCCGTAGAGTGGTTACATTAGCCAAACGGACTTACCGTTTGGGAGATATGGCTGAAACAAGGATTAGAAGGTGAAAAACAGCTTAATTGGGCTAAACCGGGTGATTAGCAGCTAGGTCCAAAGGGGGATTTCGGGATTAGTGGTATTTAAGGGCTGCTAGGGTTATGATTTCGGTTTTTACTTCATTTTCCAGCCGCCTAAGACATTCCTTCAAGTATAGCCATGGCCTCCACCTTCTAATTTCACTCCAAATCACCTCTAATCACTTTCTAATCAAAGACTAAGCAAAACTACATCAAACCAAAGGGGATTAGCACCAAATCATAGAGAGAGTTGCTGGAACAAATAGAGATTGGATCTATATCAGAGGAGTTTCAGTTCTGAAAGTTTAATTGTGCCAAAGGTGAGTGATTTGCATTGTTTTTCACTAATTACGGCTAATTAGGGTAATTAGCGAAGATTAGCGAAATTATGGCTCAGAAAAATCTAGAAAAATTCCTAAAATTCTAAAACATCATTTTATGCCTCTGATATGAATTTGGGTTAATTTGGTTAAGTTTTGCTAATCCTATTCTCAGTTTTGCTTAAACATGCTTAAGGGGAAAATGAGGGTTTTTGGGTATGTTTGATCCATTTTGATATGTCATATTGTTGTTTTGGTGTTTGTGGTTGGTTCCCTATGTTCCTATGATTGTATGGTATGCTTTGTGATTGATTAGAAGTGTTAGATTGGTCGAAAACGTCGTCGAGAGGCGAAAATAGCTTGCTGGAATGGTGCAGGTTTGAGGACTAGGGAAAAACCGACCAGGGGAAGGTTTCGGACCGACCAGAGGAGCTTAGACCGACCATGTTTTGGACCGACCAGAGGAGCTTAGACCGACCATGTTTTGGACCGACCAGGGGAGCTTCGACCGACCATGTTTTGGACCGACCAGAGGAGCTTCGACCGACCAGGTTCAGGACTGACCAGGGGAGTTTCGAACGACCAGGATTGAGGCGATGAAACCGACCAGGATCGAGATGAGGGAAAAACCGACCAGGGTGTTTTGACCGACCAGGCGGAGGAACTCAGCACGACTGATCCGAACCGGAAGCTGAAGGTTGACCGAGCTGAACTGATGACGTTTGACCGATCCAAAGCAAGTGAAGTAAAGTGAAGAAGACCGATCCGGTGAAGACCAACAACCCGAGATGCAAAGGTAGTCCAAAGGAGAAGTTAGAGCTCAGGATCCAGATGGGAACCAATGAGTTCACTTCACGATTTGGGCTTTGCTGCGGGACGTGTGCAAAGGGGCTGTCGGTATTCATAACGTTGGTTCACCACTGAGAGATGGATAGTGGGTTTGTAGTGATAGTTACACGGGATTGGATTCCGTCATGGCCCAAAGTATTAGGTGACCAAAGTAGTGGATATCGTATGCTTTACGCACTGAGTGAGGGATGTGAGGATGATTGCTATGCTTGATTGTTTGACACCACTATGACATGCACACCCCCACCCCCGTATCTCTTACACAGTATGTTATTGGCACCTTAGAGTATTGTACGGTATGTAGTGCTAACTCTTTGGTTGCAGGTCCAGGTTCAGGTATGATTGGATTATACCTGTTATTGTTTTGTTTAGATGCTTATCGCTCATACCAGGCTTTATGTCTGACCCAGAGTTTTATGTCTCCTCTTATTACTCTGGGTGCTCACACGAGCAGACTAGAGACAGGTTATGGTTAGCTGGTGATGCGCGAGTAGCTGATTCGGAGGCGAGCAGGAGGCTTCCACGTATGATATATAGATATTCTCCCTGTGTCGTTGGTGGTCGCTACTTGGGCATTAGTAGTGTACCTCCTTTATCTTACTTTTGCTTTGAGACAGTTTGAAAGTTGTAATAAGCTGTATTTTGGATTTCCGCTGCTATGATGTTTAGTTCTGATTTTCAGCTTATGCACTGTCTCTCCTGTTTTATGTCAAGTATGTTATTATTATATTTTGTCCTATGCGCTGTGAGACATTATACAGGTTCTTGATTAGTTCATTTCCTTCTTCCTTTTCCTTCTGACGACCCGTTCCATGCTAACTGGACATGTGTACAGCGCACATTTGGAGTAAATGTCGGTTGGTGCGGGGCGGGCCGTCACAGACAACGTATATTGAATATATGGAAAACAATGAAGAAAATAAAGAACGTAATACATTAAATCAACATCTCATCAAACGAGCCAAATTGGGCGTTCCAGCCCGAGGGAGGTCGATGGCACCCGTGTCGACCAGCGGTCGACTGCTAGGGGTCGACGCCTGATGGTTGGAACAACCCAATAAGGCTATGTGTTAGGGTTTTTGTAACAACCCGTAAAATGCGAGCCAGTTTGAAATTTTTATTTTGGCAATTTTAGCGAAGTTTGATTATTTAAAATGAATTATTTTAAATAATATCGACGAGAAAATTTATTTTAAATATAATTCGAACGTATATATTATATACGTCGTCGTTTGAATATAAATATTTATATATAATTATAAATAGAATTGAAAATGGCGCGGTAGTTCGATAATTCGATTTCAAACTTCAATTGAATGTACCGGGTGCAAAACAATCCGGATTTTAGTGAAACCAAAGATAATGGAATCTAATTGATAATATCTTTCTAACGAATCCGACCAATCGAAATTTGATAGCGGGAATCAAAAGATATGCCCAGTTGAAAATTTTGAATAGTCGCTATGGAATTCAGGCCCTTAAAAATGGATATTTTGCAAATGACCTCGGATTTCGACGAAACCGCTTTTGTTAGATCCGCAGTGTCAAGTTATTGTTAGGTTTCAAATTTCATAATTTTTCGAATCAATATGTGAGCGTGGCAAAGGAAAACGCGTTTGACTGGTTTCAGTTGATTTTAATCGACTGGAAATTGGCCATTTTTCAAACGGTCTCAGAATTCGACGAAACTAGTTTTGTTAGGACCGTATCGTCAATACGAAGCTAGAAAATATTTTTCTGGAATTTTTCTAGTCCGTATGTGACCCCGGTAATTTGAAATGTGCGTTTAAAATTCAATATAATGATTTAAATGAAAATTCAAAAGGAAACTGATTGTAACGATCAAATCAGCTTGCGATACATATCCCATTGTGTTCGGAATGGGGGTTAAACGCTATGGACGACAGGCGGTGGGCCTCGTTTCGAGGTCGTGGGTAAAAGTCAACTTTATGCAATAATTAAATAAAAAAAATATATATATATATTTTTAATTCCCTCTCCCCTTCATCTTCCTGGCCCCCCGACTTCATATAACAGAAACAAACGAAGAAAAAAAAAAAAGAATAAAAACCCTAAACCTAATCGACCGCCTCCACCAACCTCCCACCGCCGACCGCCCATCCGCTCCGCCCAGTACATCGACGCCTGCCTCCCCGTTCGAGCCCCAGTACATCGACGCCTGCCTCCGCGTTCGAGCCCCGAAGACATCGACCGCCTGACACCACTGTTCGAGACCCGAGCCGCCACCTCGAAGCCTTGCCGCCGTCGAACTGCAGAAACCCCCCCTTGTAAGTCGTTTTGTTTTACGTTTTTTTTTCTTTTTATTTTTATTTTATTATTCTGTAAAAGAATATAAACAGATTTTTTTTAAAGAATATAAACAGATTTTTTTTAAAGAATATAAACAGATTTTTTTTTTAAAAGAATATAAACGGATTTTTTTAGAAGAGTAAAAACAGATTTTTTATAAAAGAATTAAAAACTGAAATTTTTAAAAGAGGATTTAAGCTGATTTTTTTAGATTTTAAAACTGGTGTTAAATAGATTTTAAAACTGATTTGTTAAAGCTTTAAAAACTGGATTTTTAAAGAAAATATAAACTGATTCTTTTTAGAATATTATGAACTGTTTTTTTTTTAAAAAGAAATTGAAAACTGAATGTTTTGAAAAGAAAACAAAAACTGTTTTGAAAAGAAAACAAAAACTGTTTTGAAAAGAAAACAAAAACTGTTTTGAAAAGAAAATAAAAACTGAATTTTTAAAGTTGCAAAAACTGATTTTATTTTGAACTTTAAAATAGGAAAAAGGTTTAATCTTTTAATAGGAAAAGATTGGAACTTGCAAAAATAAAGATCATATTTTTAAAAATAGAAAAGATGGAATTTTTGTTAAGTAGAAGAAGTAAGGTATGATTCTTATATTTTTAAAGCAATAAAAATATAATTGTTACATCATAAGAATAATAAAAATATAATCTTTATATTTAATAGCGAAGTCAAAATGCAATCTTTATATATTGAATAACATAGTAAAAATTCGATTTTTACCTATGTAGAGAATACAGGCAACGAAAGCAACAAGAAGGCGAAATAGGCGAAGGTTTCTATTAAGAAAAATCGTGTTATTGGAAAGCTATAGGTGAGGATTTCTCACTCTTCAATTTCTTTTTATAATTTTATATATGTGTTGAAAATGGAAGTGAATTGCTATATATAAATATCTATATATATATATATATATATACGCCCCTCGTCCACAAACCATGGACGATATTTATTGGTTGAAATTGTTGTGAAAATTGATTGATAGCGAAGTGAAATAACATATATATGAAAAGTGAAATTTATATATATAGCGAAGTGAAAATATCGAATATATGAAAAGTGAAATATATATATATAGCGAAGTGAAAATATCGAATAAATTGAAAGTGAAAATATCGGATATATTGAAAGTGAAAATATTCGAATTGAAAACAATGTATATGAAATATTCGAATTGAAAACGATATATATATATATATATGAAATGAAAACGATGCATATGAAATATTCGAATTGAATTGAATAGAAAATGAATTCGAATTGAAATGAATAGAAAATGAATTCGAATTGAATTGAATAGAAAATGAATTCGAATTGAATTGAATAGAAAACGAATTCGAATTGAATTGAATAGAAAACGAATTCGAATTGAATTGAATAGAAAACGAATTCGAATTGAATTGAATAGAAAACGAATTTGAATTGAATTGAATAGAAAACGAATTCGAATTGAATTGAATAGAAAACGAATTCGAATTGAATTGAATAGAAAACGAATTCGAATTGAATTAAATAGAAAACGAATTCGAATTGAATTGAAATAGAAAATGAATTCGAATTGAATTGAATAGAAAATGAATTCGAATTGAAATGAATAGAAAATGAATTCGAATTGAATTGAATAGAAAACGAATTCGAATTGAATTGAATAGAAAACGAATTCGAATTGAATTGAATAGAAAACGAATTCAAATTGAATTGAAATTTGAATTGAATAGAAATGAATTTTAAAACGAATCTATAAAGAAGAATTCAATTGTGATTTGAATTGAAAAGGAAGTTGAAAATGTTTTTTGAAACGAATTCAAAACTATTTATAAACTTCGTTTTAAATAGAAATCGACGAAATATATATTATATATATTATATATATAATATAAAGGCCTGAATAGAACGCGCCGCGCCGCGGCAATTCGCGAATTTCGACCATTGACTTCGAACGGACATTACGGGAGATCCGACCGTCGGATTCTCCTGAAATCAGAACCGTTGGGTTCGTATCGAAAAGAGCTTTCTAAGGAATATTAGAAATTTGAAATCTAACGGTTGGATTTGGAATTATGTCCAAATCAAATTTGAAAAAGGTCGCTGTAAGTGCAGTTCGATGGCCATTGTTGGAAATCGACTGTACGGGCCTTGATAAAATTATTAAAAATAGTAATAATTTGTGTAAAATCATAAGAAATGATTTAGAAAGGATTGGGATGAAAAACTCCATATTTGAAAAGATAAAAATAGGTTTTTATCGAAATGAACTAGTTATTAACTAGAAAAATAATCCAATGGTTATAAATAAATAAATTGGATTAGATTTGAATTGAAATTATCTTTGGATATTTTCGATATTGGATTCCGTGATTATACAGATATCGCGATGGGAATTTGGAAGATATCGATATCGTTATTCCCGATATGATATCTGTTGGTTTCAGGATTTGATGTTGAATATAAGTCAATACTCTCTCTATTTAAAACCTTATATTTAATGTCAAATTTGATTGATTGATGGTTTGGATTGTGCTCGAACAGTTTATGAGCAGAATATGCTTTTACATTTAGCATTGGGTTAGGTTGAAAATATCTGTGTGCTAACGCCTTGTGAAACACTTCACGATTTGACGATAAGGTGTTTAGCGATGTTGTGTTCATTTCAAATTTAACGAATGATTGTGAAATGATATTTTTCTTAAGTGAAAAGAAATGTATTCCCGATTTTGGACAGGGAATGTTTTATAAAAATGTTTTATAAAACAGAAAGGATTTCGAGGCCCAAAACCCGATGATTTCTAAAATGATTTAGAAATGTATTATATGTTACATTGTGGTTCATCGCGTATTCGATCAGTTGCTATTAATGATGTATCTGTTTGGTGGCGGAGAATTTATTCTCTTGCTTAACACCCTTCTTTGAGACGTACGAGCTCAAAGGTTATGTGATTAATAGTGACTGATCATATGCGTGAATTACAGATGTGAAGTACTATATTTTGAAAGTACTTGTGATTATTATGTTGTGAAATGATTTTCCCTACTTCGGGATATGAAATGATTTAGTATGTGGCTAAAGATTCGGGTAACCCTGAGACTAAAAGTATGGGTGAGAGGGCGGTGTATGCTCTCCATGAGTGGGAGGTGCATCGTCGGTGTAGCCTACTCCTATGTGGGGTAGGTGCACATATATATATATCGAGTTGCGAGGTGCGTACCCTTTGCCTTGTCGATGGGGAGCACGATATTTGGTTGCATACTTGTTTGTATGCATTGTTATGTTTTGGAATTCACATTTCAAAATGATTTGATTTGAGATCCCGAAGTGAAATCTACTTTGATATAGAAAGTTAGATATGTATTTCAAATGATTTGAAATAAGAAATCGGGAATAAAATCCAAAGGAATAATTTCTGTAAATTGAATTGGATTTGGAAAATCTAAGTGTGGTGATTAATCTAAATGGGTAGATTGGGATATTGCATGTTGATTGATGCATAGTAGATCCATATATCTATATTGATTGTTGTTTATACACTGGCTTTCATGGGGGTAAACCCGTTCCGCGAAAGTGGCGTGGTCCCGTAATTTGCCTTATTTTTGAACAAAGTTAACAACTGTTTTTGAGTTCTCACACCAGTCCCATGACTGACCTGTAGTTTGCTTTTCCCTTGCGAACTCGGGTGCCCCTATTTTCCACACGGGCAGTCGAGTAGTTTTATTTTGCAGATGTATTGAGCAGGATTCTGGATTGAAGCTTTAAGCTGTGTCCAGGCATTTACAGTCTTCCGCTGTGTAGTTTATATTTCCGCTGTGCACTGTTTTACATTTATGTAAATTTATCTTCCGCTGTGTATTATTATCGATATACTCTGATATTCTGTACTCTGATGTAACATTATTATGATGTTTATTGAAGTCTTCTGTTATTTGTTCTGATGTGTTGTATACCCAAAGTTAGCGTATGCGGGATTCGAACGGTCTTGGTCGGTTTAGCGATCGATTAGGTCCGGGCGAAATCCGTGTCGTTACAACGTGGTATCAGAGCTTTGGTTAAACTCAAATCTTTGGGGTACAACTCGTTAGAACTGAACAAAAGACTCATCAGAGGTAGGATTAGTAATGTCCTATAAAAGAATCCTCATTAGAGATAGAATCAGTAGCATTCTAGAATGAGTGACTCGTTAGAGATGGGGTTAGAAATGCCCCAGAATGAGTCGAGAGTTATTTGTTTATAAATAACGTATTTGTGATTATATATATAATCTGGTTTTAGAAAATATGATCTTAAATATATAAAATTATATATTTGAAAATATAATCAATTAATTGATTGATGTTTGTGTTGTTGGTTTACTTGTTTGATAATTTTTAACCATTTAGCCAATTGAACCAAATAGTAAACTGTATTGAAATTTGGTTGCAAATGCATGCATATACTTGCATTTACATTGAACAGGTCATAGCAAGGAGGCTAGAGCAGAGAATAAAATTTGTTTGCCCGACAAATAGGTACATGTTTACTACATAATTTCCTGTTTTGTTTGGGTGATGATGATTTTGTGAGCCTATTGGCTAGCCGCTTGGCTTTTTCTTTTTCTTTTTGAGATCTGAAGGACCGGGGAAGCTATTTGAAATTCCCCGATGCTCCCGGTGCAGGGGAGGTTATGGCGAAATTTTTCGAAAATTTAGGGTGTTAGCCAAATTTTTGAAAATTTGAAAATTCTCAGAAACTGAAAAGTTGGAGAATGGAAGCCAGATCGAGCGTAGAGTTGATTAATCAAACCACTTTCGACTTTGTTCCTTTTCGGGGACGAAAAGTTTTAAGTGGGGGAGATTGTAACAACCCGTAAAATGCGAGCCAGTTTGAAATTTTTATTTTGGCAATTTTAGCGAATTTTGATTATTTTAAATAATATCGACGAGAAAATTTATTTTAAATATAATTCGAACGTATATATTATATACGTCGTCGTTTGAATATAAATATTTATATATAATTATAAATAGAATTGAAAATGGCGCGGTAGTTCGATAATTCGATTTCAAACTTCAATTGAATGTACCGGGTGCAAAACAATCCGGATTTTAGTGAAACCAAAGATAATGGAATCTAATTGATAATATCTTTCTAACGAATCCGACCAATCGAAATTTGATAGCGTGAATCAAAAGATATGCCCAGTTGAAAATTTTGAATAGTCGCTATGGAATTCAGGCCCTTAAAAATGGATATTTTGCAAATGACCTCGGATTTCGACGAAACCACTTTTGTTAGATCCGCAGTGTCAAGTTATTGTTAGGTTTCAAATTTCATAATTTTTCGAATCAATATGTGAGCGTGGCAAAGGAAAACGCGTTTGACTGGTTTCAGTTGATTTTAATCGACTGGAAATTGGCCATTTTTCAAACGGTCTCAGAATTCGACGAAACTAGTTTTGTTAGGACCGTATCGTCAATACGAAGCTAGAAAATATTTTTCTGGAATTTTTCTAGTCCGTATGTGACCCCGGTAATTTGAAATGTGCGTTTAAAATTCAATATAATGATTTAAATGAAAATTCAAAAGGAAACTGATTGTAACGATCAAATCAGCTTGCGATACATATCCCATTGTGTTCGGAATGGGGGTTAAACGCTATGGACGACAGGCGGTGGGCCTCGTTTCGAGGTCGTGGGTAAAAGTCAACTTTATGCAATAATTAAATAAAATATATATATATATATATTTTTAATTCCCTCTCCCCTTCATCTTCCTGGCCCCCCGACTTCATATAACAGAAACAAACGAAGAAAAAAAAAAAGAATAAAAACCCTAAACCTAATCGACCGCCTCCACCAACCTCCCACCGCCGACCGCCCATCTGCTCCGCCCAGTACATCGACGCCTGCCTCCCCGTTCGAGCCCCAGTACATCGACGCCTGCCTCCGCGTTCGAGCCCCGAAGACATCGACCGCCTGACACCACTGTTCGAGACCCGAGCCGCCACCTCGAAGCCTTGCCGCCGTCGAACTGCAGAAACCCCCCCTTGTAAGTCGTTTTGTTTTACGTTTTTTTTTCTTTTTATTTTTATTTTATTATTCTGTAAAAGAATATAAACAGATTTTTTTTAAAGAATATAAACAGATTTTTTTTAAAGAATATAAACAGATTTTTTTTAAAGAATATAAACAGATTTTTTTTTAAAAAAGAATATAAACGGATTTTTTTAGAAGAGTAAAAACAGATTTTTTATAAAAGAATTAAAAACTGAAATTTTTAAAAGAGGATTTAAGCTGATTTTTTTAGATTTTAAAACTGGTGTTAAATAGATTTTAAAACTGATTTGTTAAAGCTTTAAAAACTGGATTTTTAAAGAAAATATAAACTGATTCTTTTTAGAATATTATGAACTGTTTTTTTTTTAAAAGAAATTGAAAACTGAATGTTTTGAAAAGAAAACAAAAACTGTTTTGAAAAGAAAACAAAAACTGTTTTGAAAAGAAAATAAAAACTGAATTTTTAAAGTTGCAAAAACTGATTTTATTTTGAACTTTAAAATAGGAAAAAGGTTTAATCTTTTAATAGGAAAAGATTGGAACTTGCAAAAATAAAGATCATATTTTTAAAAATAGAAAAGATGGAATTTTTGTTAAGTAGAAGAAGTAAGGTATGATTCTTATATTTTTAAAGCAATAAAAATATAATTGTTACATCATAAGAATAATAAAAATATAATCTTTATATTTAATAGCGAAGTCAAAATGCAATCTTTATATATTGAATAACATAGTAAAAATTTGATTTTTACCTATGTAGAGAATACAGGCAACGAAAGCAACAAGAAGGCGAAATAGGCGAAGGTTTCTATTAAGAAAAATCGTGTTATTGGAAAGCTATAGGTGAGGATTTCTCACTCTTCAATTTCTTTTTATAATTTTATATATGTGTTGAAAATGGAAGTGAATTGCTATATATAAATATCTATATATATATATATATATACGCCCCTCGTCCACAAACCATGGACGATATTTATTGGTTGAAATTGTTGTGAAAATTGATTGATAGCGAAGTGAAATAACATATATATGAAAAGTGAAATTTATATATATAGCGAAGTGAAAATATCGAATATATGAAAAGTGAAATTTATATATATAGCGAAGTGAAAATATCGAATAAATTGAAAGTGAAAATATCGGATATATTGAAAGTGAAAATATTCGAATTGAAAACAATGTATATGAAATATTCGAATTGAAAACGATATATATATATATATATATATGAAATGAAAACGATGCATATGAAATATTCGAATTGAATTGAATAGAAAATGAATTCGAATTGAAATGAATAGAAAATGAATTCGAATTGAATTGAATAGAAAATGAATTCGAATTGAATTGAATAGAAAACGAATTCGAATTGAATTGAATAGAAAACGAATTCGAATTGAATTGAATAGAAAACGAATTCGAATTGAATTGAATAGAAAACGAATTCGAATTGAATTGAATAGAAAACGAATTCGAATTGAATTGAATAGAAAACGAATTCGAATTGAAATGAATAGAAAATGAATTCGAATTGAATTGAATAGAAAACGAATTCGAATTGAATTGAATAGAAAACGAATTCGAATTGAATTGAATAGAAAACGAATTCAAATTGAATTGAAATTTGAATTGAATAGAAATGAATTTTAAAACGAATCTATAAAGAAGAATTCAATTGTGATTTGAATTGAAAAGGAAGTTGAAAATGTTTTTTGAAACGAATTCAAAACTATTTATAAACTTCGTTTTAAATAGAAATCGACGAAATATATATTATATATATAATATAAAGGCCTGAATAGAACGCGCCGCGCCGCGGCAGTTCGCGAATTTCGACCATTGACTTCGAACGGACATTACGGGAGATCCGACCGTCGGATTCTCCTGAAATCAGAACCGTTGGGTTCGTATCGAAAAGAGCTTTCTAAGGAATATTAGAAATTTGAAATCTAACGGTTGGATTTGGAATTATGTCCAAATCAAATTTGAAAAAGGTCGCTGTAAGTGCAGTTCGATGGCCATTGTTGGAAATCGACTGTACGGGCCTTGATAAAATTATTAAAAATAGTAATAATTTGTGTAAAATCATAAGAAATGATTTAGAAAGGATTGGGATGAAAAACTCCATATTTGAAAAGATAAAAATAGGTTTTTATCGAAATGAACTAGTTATTAACTAGAAAAATAATCCAATGGTTATAAATAAATAAATTGGATTAGATTTGAATTGAAATTATCTTTGGATATTTTCGATATTGGATTCCGTGATTATACAGATATCGCGATGGGAATTTGGAAGATATCGATATCGTTATTCCCGATATGATATCTGTTGGTTTCAGGATTTGATGTTGAATATAAGTCAATACTCTCTCTATTTAAAACCTTATATTTAATGTCAAATTTGATTGATTGATGGTTTGGATTGTGCTCGACCAGTTTATGAGCAGAATATGCTTTTACATTTAGCATTGGGTTGGGTTGAAAATATCTGTGTGCTAACGCCTTGTGAAACACTTCACGATTTGACGATAAGGTGTTTAGCGATGTTGTGTTCATTTCAAATTTAACGAATGATTGTGAAATGATATTTTTCTTAAGTGAAAAGAAATGTATTCCCGATTTTGGACAGGGAATGTTTTATAAAAATGTTTTATAAAACAGAAAGGATTTCGAGGCCCAAAACCCGATGATTTCTAAAATGATTTAGAAATGTATTATATGTTACATTGTGGTTCATCGCGTATTCGATCAGTTGCTATTAATGATGTATCTGTTTGGTGGCGGAGAATTTATTCTCTTGCTTAACACCCTTCTTTGAGACGTACGAGCTCAAAGGTTATGTGATTAATAGTGACTGATCATATGCGTGAATTACAGATGTGAAGCACTATATTTTGAAAGTACTTGTGATTATTATGTTGTGAAATGATTTTCCCTACTTCGGGATATGAAATGATTTAGTATGTGGCTAAAGATTCGGGTAACCCTGAGACTAAAAGTATGGGTGAGAGGGCGGTGTATGCTCTCCATGAGTGGGAGGTGCATCGTCGGTGTAGCCTACTCCTATGTGGGGTAGGTGCACATATATATATCGAGTTGCGAGGTGCGTACCCTTTGCCTTGTCGATGGGGAGCACGATATTTGGTTGCATACTTGTTTGTATGCATTGTTATGTTTTGGAATTCACATTTCAAAATGATTTGATTTGAGATCCCGAAGTGAAATCTACTTTGATATAGAAAGTTAGATATGTATTTCAAATGATTTGAAATAAGAAATCGGGAATAAAATCCAAAGGAATAATTTCTGTAAATTGAATTGGATTTGGAAAATCTAAGTGTGGTGATTAATCTAAATGGGTAGATTGGGATATTGCATGTTGATTGATGCATAGTAGATCCATATATCTATATTGATTGTTGTTTATACACTGGCTTTCATGGGGGTAAACCCGTTCCGCGAAAGTGGCGTGGTCCCGTGATTTGCCTTATTTTTGAACAAAGTTAACAACTGTTTTTGAGTTCTCACACCAGTCCCATGACTGACCTGTAGTTTGCTTTTCCCTTGCGAACTCGGGTGCCCCTATTTTCCACACGGGCAGTCGAGTAGTTTTATTTTGCAGATGTATTGAGCAGGATTCTGGATTGAAGCTTTAAGCTGTGTCCAGGCATTTACAGTCTTCCGCTGTGTAGTTTATATTTCCGCTGTGCACTGTTTTACATTTATGTAAATTTATCTTCCGCTGTGTATTATTATCGATATACTCTGATATTCTGTACTCTGATGTAACATTATTATGATGTTTATTGAAGTCTTCTGTTATTTGTTCTGATGTGTTGTATACCCAAAGTTAGCGTATGCGGGATTCGAACGGTCTTGGTCGGTTTAGCGATCGATTAGGTCCGGGCGAAATCCGTGTTGTTACAGTTTTCTAAGAGGTTATGTTTATATGGATGGTTCAGATTAATTTTTATAAATCCGACAACTCCTGCTCGCATGAGCAAGTATAAATAACCCCTCAAAAAACATACTAGAAACCCTAATTATTCTAAATCTCTGCCTCCATGCTGCTGAATTCCATAGAAAAATATAGAGAAAAGGGTGAAGGTTCTTCTACTTCTCTACCTCCATTCTATATCTCTATATTTCTATTCACATAAGTTTAGGAAGCTGGAATTAAGCACAAACAATATATATAAGAATCTAATTATATGTTTCTTATATTTATATTGTTAGGAGATCAATCAGAGTTCGCTTGAATGTTGAGTACCGTCGCAGGTCTTGAGCTTTCAATCACATCTCCACCTAATTTGTGAGTGGAATCTAGTTTTGCTAAAAGGCATATTCATATTATTATCAGTTTGCTATATGAATTGTTATGCATATGAAGATTTGGTTATGCGATAATATAACATGAAAAATCCCTGAATCTTCTACTTTGTAATCACGCAGGAATTTTCATGTTGAATTGGTTTTGAGATGACCCGAACTTCCCGGCCGGCCTAAACCGAACAAGAAGGCGGATTGCTTTGAGAACACGACTCATCAGAACGCAAACAGGAGAACATTTTATTGCTATTACAACAATTTACATCAGAGTACAAGATATCAGAGTAAATATAAATAATATACAACGGAAAAATATCAGAGATTTAAATTACATAATAGCGGAAATATCATACATAAATATAATGTGCAGCAGAAAAATATCAACTACCACAGTTGAAAGAAATACACGGATACAAAGCTTTCCGAATATAGCTCCAGCCGTAATCCAAGATCTTGTGAAAAGAAATATCTGCAAACCAAAACTACTAGCTGTCCGTGTGGAAAATATGGGCACCCAGAGTTTAGGTGGGAAACAATAAACTTCGAGTCAGTGATGGGACTGGTGTGAGAACTAAAATAATTATTAACTTTATTTTTTATGTTGGGTAAATTAAGGGACCACACCGTACAACATGAACGAGTTGTATCCCAAGAGTACCATAAAACAAACAACGCAATGCTAAAAAGGAAAAATGCAGCCAATATAAGACTCGGGTCCCATCACACAATGCAACACAAACCAGAGGATAGAGTTTTACCTTATAATGGCCAAATATGCTTGATACGCGAAATTTATCTTTTATTATTATTAGTGCATAATGAAGAAATCAACTTCAAATATAAATTTATCAATCATAGGTGGCATATGTTGCATATATTATGTCGCCATATAGGTTTACAACTAAAATCGAAAAGTCGCGTATTGGAAATCGGGTTTTCATCTATAAACCGAGGCAAGGGATCTTCCTCACCGATTTCGAGACACTCTAGCAAATGCCTCAGGATCACACCTCTTGGCAACCCTTGGATCTTTAGGGTCGGTCAGTCGTCACTGATTGGCAATACCGTAAACAATATGTTAGCCGGTTCTATCGAACCTCTCACAAGGTCAGTATGTCGACCAAATCAAGGGCCTTTTAGTCGGCCTAGATAAAATCCGAGGGTACCTCGCTTTCCATCATAATCCAACATCCACATAAGTAAAATGTCTAGGCTCCATACCATGACATCACTCGTAGTTAGAAACTAACGTATGTCCATTTCCCTGCAGTCTCTATCTCATTTTTGGTTCACACCGGGGTGTGAGGTTCGCGAATTAACGCTATACACAAAGCTATGCTACTTAAAGATGTGCTTTGATCATCAACCACAAAGCCCTTCTTTTCAAGAAAAGCCTTGATCCATGCAACTCAGCATGCCACGTTACCATACCATTGATTTCCACCAATATATAACCTCTAAGCTCGTACGTCTTAGAGAAGGGTGTTAAGCAAGAGAATAAATTCTCCACCACCAAACAGATATACATTTAGCAGAGATCAACGAATACAACATAAAGGAATACAATGCAGATAGACCATCCCTATGCATGTCCGTTCCGCGTCTGAATGAAACCGAAGGCACCTTATTCCTCGTCTCATATGTCCAATACAGGAGAGAGGAATTCGCATATCCGGTCGATCTCCAAGTATGTTTGGACGATCACCACTTATTATCTCTTCTTGGGTGTACAACCCAATATAGACATCAGTAATCATCCAAATGATGTGTAGACCTCCAGTCTTCAACCATTATCTTTAAATCTTCGACTTTTAGTCGTCGTATTAGTAATTTAGAATAGGTTAAACTCGGTCTTTCCGAATAACTCGCGTATCATATAGTCAAGTGCTACAAAAACACATCTTACACCTCATTCCAATCTAGAATATTCTTTTATTAAAATATTCTTGGAAATCATTTCAAAGAATTTATAATATCTTTTCTCAGCTTAAACCAAATTAAGGTTTATCAAACTAGTCGGGATTAATGAGCCTTACAGAAGTAATCATTCATTTTGTTATCCCAATCTCAACCTACTCATCCCATGGAGCAAAACTGGTAGTACTCCATATCTAACACCCATTGTGTTATCGGTAAATTCTATTACCATTTAATGTTCAAATCTAATTAAAGATTTGACTATTGCATGGAGCAAAATTGGTGGTACTCCATTCTCGAACGTTTCTTGAATTCGGTAAATTTAATTACCATATTCACAATTCAATCTAATTAAAGACACATTAAAACTCCATTTAGTTTTAATCTTCAAAAATCATTACTTAATGATTATTCGATTTGAGGAAATTAATCTTGCCTTTAACTGGGTTAAAGAACTAATGTCATTTAAAACACAGTTCATGATAAACCCAAAATCATCTTCGATCAAAATGGAATCTTCACGGAAATCAGATCAATCGTAATCAATAAGAATTTCCATATCTGACTAACACTGTTTGTGGAATAACGACAAGGCCTAAATAGTAACAGTCTTCCTTCACAAAAACTTATCTCGATTATTAATAAATCGAATTCCACTCAATTCCAATTTAATATATTAAATTGGAAAACTTTACTTTGGAAAATTCCATTAAATCTTTGTTAAAAGATAAATAAATTCCAAATCATATCTTCACAGTTAATTGGGTTAAAGAACAAATGTTATTTAAAACATTTTTCACGATAAACCCAAAATCAGCTTCCGCTTAATTCCAATTATATTGATTAGTTGGAAAATCTCATTAATCTTAATTAAAAGATTTTTTTTCTTTCTCATACTGGGTTTAAGAATAGTGTTATTAAAGACACCTTTCATGACAAACCCAAAATCCAATTTGATATTAAATACAACGCTCTGATTAGAAATCATATCGATTTATATTCAATATCAAATTATAAAACCAACAGATATCGTATTGGAATAACGATATCTATATCTTCCAAATTCGTCAACAATATTCATACAATCACGAAATCCAATGTCAAATATCCGAAGATAATTTCCATTCAAATCCATTCCAATTCATATGTTGGAAAATTCTGGTTATATCAGAACCATTTCAATTCATTTCAGTTCTTTACTTAAGTTGTTAAACAACTTATTCTGTTGAAAATATCTTTTAGCTTTACAAACGTGGAATATTTCATCCAAAATCATTTCAAATCATTTATTATGATTTTACATAAGTTATTCATATTTTTAATAATTTTATTAAGGCCCTTACAGCCGACTTCCAATATCGGCCACCTCCATAACGACCTTTTCCAAAACTGATTTGGACATACCTTAAAATATAACCATTAGATTTCAAATCTCTTATTTTCATTTGAAAGATCTTTTCGATACGAACCCAGCGGTTCCGATTTTAGGAGGATCGGACGGTCGGATCTCCCGTTACATCAATTCAAAGTCAATGGTTGAAATTCGCGAACGGTCGTTGCGCGACATGTTCTATTCAAACCATTAAAATATATATAATATATTTCGTCGATTTCCATTCAAAACATATTTTATAAAACGCTTATAAATTCATCTTAAAAATGATTCCAACTTCCGTTTCAATTTTAAATCAAAACTGAATATTTCATATCATTATAATATCAAAATGATAATATTTTCAAAATATCAGATTTTGAAATCAAACCTTTTCGATATTCATTATAAAATGAATAAAATCGACAAAAAATTCCGTTCGAGTTAAAATGGCATATATCTACTTAACTCGGCCTCATATTCATTCCAGTTATGAATATTTCAATATTTTCATGTCCACCCAAAATCGGACATCAAAAGCATTTTTTGATTCTTCACTGAATATTATTTCAGATATTCGTTTATATTCTGAATTGGAATCAGACTCAATCAATTACCATATAATTTGTTTATATGGATTCCATACATCGCATGTATTCAAAACTAGTGATAAATAACTATTAAATATTCAATTCACATCCAGAGTGCAATTTACAACTGTATAAGCATTAAATAATTGAATAACGCTTATTACTGTTTGTCAATCAATCGGTTGACATACAATTAAATCAAAGGGAGATGTAACAACCCGATTTTCAAAACCGATTTTTTTTAGCTATTTTAATGGATTTTGAATAATTTAAATGATTTATTTTAAATAATAACGACTAAAAATTTATTTTAAACGAAGTTAGAATGAATAAATTTATTTTAATTATAAAACGAGCTCGAGATGGCGCGGCAGTTCGAAAATTCGATTTCTAATTTCAATTAAACATACATAATTCAATATTAGTCAGAATTGGACGAAACAAGAAATATTTGAATCTGATTAACAATATCTTTCTAACGAATGTAAGAAACTGAGATTTTATTAATATAAATTGAAAGTTATGTCCAATTTAAAATTTAAAATAGTCGCTATGGAATTTATATATATTTTAATATAATATATTACCCTTAAAAATAGCCATTGTGTAAACGACCTTCGTTTTCGACGAAACCACTTTCTCAGATCCGGAATGTTAAATTATTGTTATATTTCAATTTTCATAATTTTTGAAATTAATATGTGAGCGCGGTGAATTTAAACGTGTTTGGTACTTTCGGTTTGAATTTAATCGACTGGAAAATGACCATTTTTCAAATGGTCTCCAAGTTCGATGAAATTAGTTTTGTTAGGACCGTATCGTCAAAATATAGCTAGATTTATTTTTCTGGAATTTTTGGAGTCGGTATGTGGCCCAGGTAAATTAAAATGTACGTTTAAATTCAATATACATTGATTTATATTTTAATTTAAAGAAAAAAGCTGATTAAAACATTAGAATTGGGTGTCCGAAATGAGAGTATTTAGCTAGGGGCGATAGTCGTTGGGTTTGATTTGGAGCTCGATACAAAAAAAAACATCAAAATTAAATAAACTAAGAATAAAATAATAATATATATATCCTTCTAAACTAAACCCTAGTCTCCTTACAAACGCAGCCGCCGCCACTAACGATTGGAGAGCAAAAATCGTTCGAAATAAAATCCTTTAATTTATCTCCAAACAATCAAAATTAGTTAGGGATTCTTAAGGGAAAATCAAAGAGGTTTGTTTGCTCTTCACATTCATACGAGTATGATCGATATACGTTGAGTATTTTGGTTGAAATCATGCCTCAAAGTGGACCACTTCGAACAGGATTTCCGACACTGGGGGGATTTCGAGTTGGCTATGGTTCTGGGGGGGAGGGGGGAGGCGCATGTCAAGGCGGACATCGGGGCGAGGTCTGATCGGATTCCGGCGTAGCATTTGGGTTGCGATTTTGAACCCTAAGAATTGGGTTTTGGGTTTCGCTGTTCGACGGTGTGCTAGAGAATTAATTTAGGGAGGAAGGTGATTATTAATTAATTAAAATTTTAATTATCCTAAAAATGTAATTAACCTTTATAATACCATAACTTTGTCAGACGAGGTCCAAACCGCGCGAAACTGGATCCATTGGGATCGTGGGGACGAGAGCTTCGCAACAAGACTAACTGGGTCCAGTTTGGAGTGCGTTAGAATTTTGGGCAAATTCAAATCCAAACTGCTCAAAAATTCAGAAATAAAACTAGCAAAGTGGAAACGAAAGCGAGAACTCTTTCTCACTCAATTTATTTTATAGTCAAATATATACTAGGTTGCAGACGGTGCTTAGGAGACCTGACACCATTTATTGTACAAACCATGATTATTTGTTTGGACTATATTGTGTTGTGATGTGAAATGAAAATTAAAATATTCATGTGTTGAATAAAATGTATGAACAATAAAAATATCATTTTTATTGAATGAATGAATTATATAAAATATTCATATGTTGAATAAAATATTCATGAGTTGAATAAAATATTTTATCATTAAAAATATAATTTTTAACATATATATGAACGACATAAAATTCTCCTGAATGAAAATGAATATTCATTTACAAATCAGACGATTTGTTTATGTACACCCATTTAACTAACGTGGATTGGGACGATAAATTTTACACATCGCCCAACTGCACAAATAAAATCCGTGTTTGTTGATTGAAACCCCACACGGGTATTGGGATGATATTTGATGTACACTAATCCCAATTGTTTTGTTGTATGTCGACTGATTGGTTGACAGATTGTTGTAAGCGTTAATTATTTATATTTAATGCTTATGAAGTTGTGTAATGCACTCTGGATGGTGGATGATTGTTTATCATTGTTATTTTATACATCTTTTTGTATATAATCCATATAAATAACATTATATGGTAATTGATTGGGTCACATTCCAATTTGGAAAATGAAGAATATTTTAAAATAATATTCAGAAAAGGATTAAAAATATTCATGTGTTGAATAAAGTATTTAAACAATAAAAATATCATTTTTATTGAATTAAACCATTAAAAATATTCATGTGTTGAATAAAATATTCATGTGTTGAATAAAGTATTTAAACAATAAAAATATCATTTTATTGAATGTATAAACCATTAAAAATATTCATGTGTTGAATAAAATATTCATGTGTTGAATAAAGTATTCAAACAATAAAAATATCATTTTTATTGAATGTATAAACCATTAAAAATATCCATGTGTTGAATAAAATATTCATGTGTTGAATAAAACAAAATAGCGAATATTTTTAAAATAATATTCAGTAAAAGATCAAAATGTTAATTTGATGTCCAATTTTGGATGGACACGAAAATATTGAAATATATTATGCCATGTTGATTAGATATGCGCCATTTCGACGCGAACGATATTTATATCGATTTTATTCATTTTTATAATGAATATCGAAAAAAAGGGAAATGATTTCAAAATCAGATATTTTGAAAATATTATCATTTATATATTAATGATATGAAATATTCAATTTTGATTTAAAATTGAAATGAAAGCGGGAATCATTTTAAAATGAATTTATAAAATACGTTTTAAACGAAATATTATATATATATAATGGCCTAAATAGAACGCGCCGCGACCGTTCGTGAATTTCGACCATTGACTTCGAATTGACATTGTGGGAGATCCGACCGTCAGATTCTCCTAAAACTGGAACTGTTGGGTTCGTATCAAAAAAAGCTTCCCAACGAATACAAGAAATTAGAAATATAAGAAATTTGAAATCTAACAGTTGGTTTTGGAAGTATGTCCAAATCAAATTTTGGAAAAGGTCGTTGTAAGTGCAGTTCGATGATCGGTTATGGAAATCAACTGAAAGGGTCCTTATAAAATTATTAAAAATATTAATAATTTGTGTAAAATCACAATAAATGATTTGGAAAGAATTGGGATAAAAAATTCCATGTTTGTAAAGATAAAAATATATATTTATCAAAATGAACTAGTTATTAACTCGAATAATAATCCAATATTTTTAAGGAAATAAATTGGATTTGAAATGGTTTTAAAAATAACTAGAATTTTCACGTGAATAAATTGGAATGGAAACAATCTTCGGAATATTTTAATATTGGATTTCGTGGTTATACGGATATTATTATGGGAATGTAGAAGATACAGATATCGTTATTCCCAATACAATATCTGTTAGTTTCAGAATTTGATATTGAATATAAGCCGATATAATTTCTATTCAAAGCCTTGTATGTAATATTAAATTGGATTTTGGGTTTGTCGTGAACGGTGTCTTAAATAACACTGTTCTTAAACCCAGTTGAGAAAAGAATAAATCTTTTAATTAACATTAGTGAAGTTTTCCAATTGATTAATATTTAATTGGAATTGAATAAAAGAATTGGATTTTGGGTTTATCGTGAACTATGTTTTAACGACATTCGTTCTTTAACCCAATTAACAGTGAAATGTGATTTGGAATTTATAAATCTTCTTATCAAGATTTAATGGAAATTTTCCAAAGTAAAGTTTTCCAATTTAATAAAATAAATTGGAATGGAATTCGATTTGGTGATAATCGAAGTGAAGTTCTGTGGAGGAAAACTGTTATAATATATGGAATTTAAAAGGCTTTGCCGTTATTCCATTTATATTATTGGTTGGATATGGGAGTTTATATCGATTATATATATTGATCTGTTTTCCATGAAGATCCCATAATTAATGGAATGTGATTTTAGGTTTATCGTGAATTGTGTTTTAAATGACATTGGTTCTTTAACCCAGTTAAAGACATGATTTATTTCCTAAATTTGAATAATTATTATATAATGATTTTTGGGGATTAGAGCTAAGTGGAGTTTTAATGAATCTTTAATTAGATTGAAATGTGAATGTGATAATTTAAATTATCAAATTCAAGAAATGATCGAAAATGGAGTATCACCAGTTTTGCTCCAAGTGGTAGTTAAATCTTTAATTAGATTTGAACGGGAAATAGTAATTTAATTTACCGATAACACCATGGGTGTTAGATATGGTGTACTACCGGTTTTTCTCCATGGGATGAATAGGTTGGGATGGGGATAAATAAATAAATGATTACATCGGTAAAGTTCGCTAATCCTGACTAGTTTAGATAAACCTTAATTTGGTTAGAATTGATATCCAAAGGAAGATTAAAGAATTAATCTAAAAGAATTTATCTTTGATAAAATTAATGAGAACCTTTCCCTAGAGATATGAATATTTGAATAAAAGAATATTCTGGATTGGAATGAGGCATACATTGTGTCTTTATATCACTTGATTAAAATATACGTGGGTTATTCAGAAAGCCCAGATTTATACCCATTCTGCATAACTGATTCGATGATAAGTCGACGATGAAGACGGTGGTTGAAGACCGGAGGTCTTCACATCGTTTGGATGATTACTGATGTCTTGATTGGGCTGTACACCCAAGACGAGGTAATAAGTGGTGATCGTCCATACGTACTTGGAGATCGACGGATATGCAAGGACCTCTCTCCTGTATTGGACATATGAGACGAGGAATAAGTGCCTTCGGTTTCGTTCAGACCCAGAATGAACTTGTAAATGGATGTGTGTCTGACATTGGATTTCGTTTCGTGTTGATTGATTTCTATTAAATATATATCTGTTTGGTGGTAGAGAATTTATTCTCTTGCTTAACACCCTTCTCTGAGACGTATGAGCTCAGAGGTTATATATCGATAGACATCAGTCGCATGGCGTGAATTGCCAGTGTGGCATGCTGAGATGCAAATGATCAAGGCTTGTGTTGAGAAGCAGAGCTTTGTGGTTGCTGATCAAAGTACGACTTTAAATAGCATAGCTTTGTGTAGCATTAATTTGCGAGCTTCACACCTCGGTATGAACCAGAAATGGGTTGAAGGATGGCAGGGAGGACATGCGTTTCTTTCTAGCTAGGAGTGGTGTCATGGTATGGAGCCCAGACATTTTTACTTATGTGGATGATGGAAAATGAGGTACCTCGGATATATCGGTCACTACGGGGCCGATGGATGAATATGGTCAACATACTGACCAGACTCACGCTCTATTAACCGGCTTTTTGGTCCGATTCCCAAGGGAGCATCAGACACGCTCAACTCAACGTACCTCGTGAAGCTGAGGCCGAAAAGGGACACACAGGAGTGAAGGAAACAATATCAAGAAGGGATTACACCGCTTGTGGCCTCACGGCATGCAGAAGAAGTCCGCAAACCAAGGCCTCGGACCCCGAAGGAGTTTCAAGCCTCGACCACCCGGTCCCGGGACCCTCGCGCCCCTCGGAAGGACTTCACCCAGGAATGACGCGGAATTCGCAACCAGCTGGGTTCGAAATTTCGAACCCATGCTTGGGTTCGAAATTTCAGACCTAGTGGGGGCAAGGTCTCGAGCCCAACGGGCGCGAAATCTCGTACCCATAGCTGGGCTCGAGATCGAGAGCCCAGTGGGCGCGAACTCTCGCGCTCACGGCTGGGTTCGAGATTCCGAACCCAGCAGAGCGAAATTTCGCGCCCGTGCCTGGGTTCGAAATCTTGAACCCAGGGACTCGAAATTTCGAACCCATTCCCGGGTTCGAAATTTCGAGGCGCGTAGCTTGCGGGCTCGAATTTCCTGCATGTGGTCCATATTTCTACCTAATCCTACCTACTTCTACCTACTCCCACTCCTATAAATTGCCCATGGCCTCACACTTCAAAGGGGTTGGATTTTCTTCACTTGAGACCTTCCTAGAGCTTCATGAACTCCATTAATGGCATCTCCTATTTGAGAAAGAAGGAGAATTAAATGTTGTTCTTCCAAAATACCTAGCATATTTCAATTATGAAAGTGAATGTAATGAGCATGGCTCTACCTTGTAATTCTTGAGTGATTAATAAAAGTTCAACATCCTTCCAAAGTGGATGTAGGCCTAATCCGGGCCGAACCACTATAAATAGTTGTGTCATTTACCGCTTTCTCTTACCTAGTCTTGCGACCAAATTAACTATTCATAGTAATAGAAATCTTTGGTGTTTACGACATTTTTTGCCGTCAACATTTGGTGCATTCATTGAGAATCAGAATTCAAGATATGCGTCTTTCTTCCACGTTATCATCTCGACTTCGACAAGCTTGAGGTTCCTTGCCCAACCTGCTGTCGAGTCCACTTACGATGGTAAAGAAGTCAAAGAACGCAATGGTCGGTTCTTCAGCTGCAGCCGAGGCCGGTACCTCCCAACAACCTCAACCGGTAGATGTCCCGGCCCCCAATGAAACTGTCCCTCATGTTGTGGACCCTGAAGCGCCTGTTACCCAAGCTCAAATTCATGCGCTTAATGAAAGATATGAGAACATTGCGGTCGAGCTCAACCAAGCATTAAGTGATAACATCGGTCTTGTGCGCCAACTTCAAGAAAGTCAATGCGTTGTCGTCCGACTTCAATTGGCTCGGAACAATGGTCGACCCCGACCAACTGCATCGAAAACTTCTTATTTCGAGCCAAGAGGCCCACAGCAAAGGAGAAGGTTCACCCTCATCAACAATGTCGCCGCTCGCACCAGTGCCCTCGATAATGGTAATGGTCATGCCAACGGGAATGGGAACGGCAACGACGACTGGACTACAATCACATACAACGAGGGGGCACAGTACGGAGACCGACCTTGCTTGATTATCAATGACGGACCTGATCCTACAAACCAACCTCTTCCTCGACACAACCCAACGGTTGCTAGTCAAGGTGAAGGGCCCGCTATCCCAACGGCCCACGCTCCTGTAGAACAGGATCCACATCACCCCGCTCTGCCTCAACGTCCGCACATAGACCCAATCATAGATGTTGAGGACATGGAGGAAGACGATTCGAACATCCACCATAGAAGACGACCTCGCAACGGGACTCCATAACCACACCAAAACCCTTGGGTCCCGATGGAGGATCCACACCCGACCTATCTCCCCGACATGGTACGAACGGTCATGATGGAGATGCGAGGGGGCTCACACGACACATGGGAAGCTCATATTAGGCATAACCCCTTCACAAGAAGAGTAAATGAAGCCTAGTGTCCAAGGTGCTTTAGCATGCCACAAATGCCACTCTATGGATGTACCACCGATCCTTGTGCCTTCTTAAATCGCTATGAATGGCAGATGGACTCGAGCCGGGGCGACGATCCAGCCAAATGTAAATGCTTCCCGGTCTTCCTATCTGGTACTGCTCTACTTTGGTTCTCCTGCCTCCCTCTCGATTCCATTAACAACTTCGGGCAAACTAGCAACAGAGCTAGTCAAGCAATTCAGGGTGCATATCCCAACTCCAAAGAATGCCCTTACCTTATCCAACCTATACCAAAGGCCAGCCGAGTCGCTTAGGAGCTACCTTTACTGGTTCAACACAGCTCTCGCCGAGGTTGAAGATCCAGATCCTCGCACCATACTCTTTCAGCTAGCTAAAGGGATCCTCCCTACTTCAGAATTCGGGGCCTGGATCGATCGAAAGCAGCCAAAGAGCCTAGATGCCTTCTATGAGAAGGCAGATCAGTACTCGTGCCAAGAAGAAGCAAGGCAGAACCGACTTTCCACCACGAGCCGTCCCAATGACCACGAAGCCGATACCGCCAATAATCACTTTAGAGGTAGGCGAGGCGGGGAGCCCTTCGACCAAAACAGGGGGCAGGTCCCCAAAGGCAAAAACCAAACAATGGAAGACCGGATGGATGAAACAACGGGGAAGCCCCAACAGAATTAAGCAAGTCTGGCCCTCGCCAAGCTTTCGAGACTTACACCCCATTGAATGAAGACATAGAGACAATCAACTTGGAAACGTGTAACACCCTACCATACAAGAAGCCACGCGTCAGAGAATCAACTGACTGCGAGAAGAGCACCGGGAGGTACTGTTGATACCACGAGTGTACGGGCATGACACCAACGAATGCCGCCAACTTAGGGATGCAATCGAGAAACTTATTCATGAGAAACGGCTTGAACAATATGTCCAAGAAACCTTTCCATCTGAAGCAAATTCGCAGCCTCCATTGCCAGCTCCACAAGCAGCCCCCAAGGGAACTCCAGGACCATCTAACCCAAGACGAGGAATCCTGATCAACACCTTATGTGGCATAACCTACCCCACACATGACAGCTTTCGAAGAATGGAGGAATATGTGAGTTCCATAAAATATGCTACTTACGAAGCCTGCTCCGCTCTCCCTGAGTCCATCCCATCCAAGCTACAAAAAACCATGCGGTACGACATCGTCTTCCGAGAAAGAGAATCGACGGGGGTGGAAATCCTGACCATCAATCCATTAGTCATCACCGCCCAGATCGGTGCCGCTTCCGTTCGGAAGGTTTTAATCGACTCAGGAAGCTCGGTCAACATCATCTTTAAGGCCGCCTACGGCCAGATGAAATTGGAAATGAATGACTTGAGGCCATGTCACGTCGCAATTCACGGCTTCAATGGGGCCTCTAGTTCCCCCGTAGGGATGATCGATCTACCTGTAGAACTGGGCGAGGGGGACCGAAGCTGTAACACCCCGTATTTTTAATGAAATTAAAAATGTGGAAATATGTATATATATTATATACATAGATATATTTATGAGAAAAAATGAATAATGACAATAAATATTTCATGTAATAAGTTAATTAAGTGCAATACATGAAATGCGAAGTAACGCATGCGAACAATTAAAAAGAAAAATTTGAAGAGCTTCAGGAATTTGGCCACGAATTAGCGTCATTGTGTTCGTGGTGATTTTCTAGTCAATTTAGACCTATGGTTTGCAGAAAACCGATTTAAAATAAAGAAGATATCTTTATTGCAGCAAAACATGAAAAAGAGGAATGAGAAAAGAATAATATTTAGCACTGTTCTAAGTTTTGTAAGTAAAAGACTTAGTAGCTCATTTGGTTAGAACATGTGACTTGCATACAAGAGGTACAAAGTTCGATCCCCGCCAACGCCATATTTTTGTTTTAGGAGAATGGCTAAAAAGTGGCTCAGTTTGAATGCAGTTCAAAAAGTGGTTTAGTGTGAAAATGGTTAATTGGGAAGATAGATAAAAAGAATATATATATATATAGAATATATATATATATATACATATATATATATATATATATATATATATATATATATGACGTGTACGCATCATGTGGTGCACGTGGCGCATTTTGTTGGTCAAGGATTGTTTTTTTCTAACGTGGCCTCCTCTGATTGGCCTGATGACGAATTCTGAGGTATTAGGAATTATGTGTCGTGCTGTGATTGGTTGAGTGACAAATCTCTTTGGTTTGAATGGCTCTGATTACTCCTAGACTGATCTAAAGGCTAGAATTAATCCTACACTCTTATATAATCACATCTAACCTAAACCCTAAATCAAATCAAAAATCATTCTCAAGATGCCATGCTACTGCAACATAGACTAAGCTTGCTTCTCTTATTCAACGAATTAAAACTTAGGATGGTGGATAACGGATTCTACGCTTAATCTATTCTCTTCTTTAATCCGTTCACAGTGAGTACAGCTTCTTTAACAAGATAACTGCTGAACGTAATTGTGATGGGTTTATAAGTTGGACTATATGAGTATGACTAATTACTTGATTAAGTCCATTTTATGATGTTAATTCATGTGTCTAATTGCGTATGCTCGATTAGACTCATTTTATGATGTTGTTGTATGCAAGTTTGTATGCAAATCATATGCAAGTTTATGTGAAAATCATATTCATATATGCAAGTTCCTATTTATATGTTTATATCTATGCAAGTCATATTTTATATGATTAGATCCATGCCAATTTATATATTTATGAAAATTCATATTTTATATATCTATTACTTATGCAAGTCATTGATTATGCAAATTTATGTCAATGTAAATTATGATCATGCAAGTTTATGATCCATGCTAGTCTTTTTTCATATGTTAATTTAGATCTAATTTGATTAATTTAGATCTAATTTTTATGCAAGTTCATATTTAATTTAGATCTAATTTGGTTAATTTAGATCTAATTTGTTATGCAAGTTCATATGTTAATTTAGATCTAATATGTTATGCAATTCCATATGTTACTTTAGTTCTAATTTGTTATGCAATTCCATATGTTAATTTAGATCTAATTTGTTATGCAAGTTCATATGTTAATTTAGATCTAATTTGTTATGCCAGTTCATATGTTAATTTTGATCTAATTTGTTATGCAAGTTCATATGTTAATTTAGATCTAATTTGGTTAATTTAGATCTAATTTTTTATGCAAGTTCATATGTTAATTTAGATCTAACTTGTTGTGCAAGTCCATATGTTAATTTAGATCTAATTTGTTATGCAAGTCCATATGTTAATTTATATCTAAAGTTATGCAAGTTCATATGTTAATTTAGATTTAACTTGTTATGCAAGTTCATATGTTAATTTAGATCTATTTTGTTATGCAAGTTCATAAATGGAATCTTTGTTATATGCTAGTTATGTTCATAATTGGATATATATTATTTTATGCTAGTTTGGATGTTATACGTCTCTTTCTTTCCCTTTTTCTTATGAGTTAGGTTAATTGCGAGCCTAACGTATTATATGAATCATATGAACGATTGACGTTGGGAAACAGTTGGGAAACATTAAATATTGAACATTATGTAATTGGCATAAAATGGGTTGTAATCATATTATTAATTTTGGGCATATCTAGTAAATGTGGCATAACTTGAATTGACCACACTTATGGATAATTTACATATAAATCTAGACTTGAATATAAATGATAAATATGTAAATTGGTTAAAAGATGAACATGCCTAACCCGAGGTTAGATTGAGTTGCGGTGTAAGACTTCCCAGAACCGCCCGCCATATCCAGCGACCGTAACAACACAGATCTAATGTGAGAGGTTAGCGCACTAAGCCCAAAACCCGAGGTCAGAATGAATTTGCGGTAGAAGTCTACCCGGAACCGCCCGGCACATCCAGCAACCACAAACAACAGTTCTAATGTGAGAGGTTGGTGCATTAATAAATTAATTAATGCCAATGAACAGACATGCTGAGAACGGAAAGGTTAAGTAACATATGAATAGGCGACACTTAATCAATATAACATGTTAATTAGACAAGTGCGTGGGGTTAAGTAAATTGAGAACACTTAACCAATACAACATGTTAATTAGACAAGTGGGTGGGGTTAAGTAAATTTAAAACACTTAACCAATATAACATGATGAATGAACAGGGTTAAGTTAATAAGAAACACTTAACCAATACAACATGATGTGTGGGTGTGTTAAGTTAACATGAATGGACAGCACTTAACCAATATTACATGAACAAAGTGGATAGGGTTAAGGCAAGCTTAACCAATAATACATATTGACTTGATGAGTAGGAGGGTTAAGTAAACCCTGGGTAGGTGGGAAATATTAGTGTATATAGGCCCACAAACTTGACCGTTAAATAAACATGTTTGAATCAGTGGGAGGGTTAAGTACATCTCGTGTAGGTTGGTAATACTTGCATATATAGGCCCACAAACTTAACCAGTAGGAAACCCTAGTAACGGGGACCCATTTCCGCAGTAATCCGCATAGATGTTTCATGTACCCTGAACTAGGCAGGGTGGGGCACGATTGCTGGGCTGATTATAAGCGGTCAGAATAGCGGCGGGTGGTGCGGCAGTGTAGGTTCCGGAGGAGTATGGGCATGCACGTGCTCCAGAGTGGAAAAAGTAGGCACTGGCATCAGTAGTATACACTGTGCATCTTGAATTGTGTCGGGTTGCCATCATAGGGATTGATACACCCTATGGTGGGACCAGCACAAGTATCTACATACAAGCGGGGCTGAATGACACAAGCAAACAAGCAGGGCCGAATGACACAAGTAAACAAGCGGGGCCGAATGACACAAGTAATAAATACATGCAAGTTAGGGAGCCGATTGATTAAGCGATAAGGGGGTAGTGTGGGGACATCTAGTATTTAGTATGGGCAAGTAAGGATTGTATGTGGTTGAATACCTCTTACTAGATGTTATGCCTGAGGACTACCAATTACAAGATGGGGATCAACTTTCAGTATGGAACTAGTAATGGTGCGGTGAAATTAGCATTAGTGCAGTGTAGTAATTATCATTTAGTGATTAGAAGCGCGATCAACGTTTATCTTATTCATCCTGCTTACCTTGTCATGCACATTTATGTATAGTCATTTCCTACTTTCCAGTTTATGTTCTTATCCGGTTACTTTAATGATTATATTGTTAAAGTCATTGGACTCACCAGACTTATGTTTGACCAAGTTTGTTTTCGCCTCTTTTCTTCCGTCCCCCCCCCCCACCCCCCCCCCCCCCAAGGTTTTTAGGGAGGAAATACTCAAGCTTAGTTCGGATATCCCTTCTTCCAGCTTGAAGTTGAAAGATGAATTGCTTGGCTTTGATTCAGCTTATCTACGACATTTTCTATTAGGGATTACAGTTTTAATATTAAGTACTCTGAAGGTTTTGTACAAGACTGATATTATGTACTTGGTTATGGTATTTGGAAATGTAATCAAACTTATTTCTGTTTCCGCTGCAATAAAGTTATAAATTTTCAAGTACTACTTTCTCTGTCTTGTAATATTCCATTCTGTTTACTTATAATACACCACAAAACTTAATGCATTCCCTTTGTGAGTGACATTAATGGACGTGGGGTGTTACACTTGGTATCAGAGCTGAAGGTTACCAGATTAGATAAAAGTTTTTGAAAACTGTTTTCAAATAGGTTTTAAAAGGAAAGTTTATTTTCAAAAACATAATCCCAAAAATCCATATATCTTTCTTCCGATTCTTTGTTTCGAGTTCCTTCCTCTTTCCCTTTTGAATCTCTTCCTCCATGTATAGATGCTTTTTCTAAGATGTGTAAGGACTTCCGTGCGAAAAACCGCTTCATGGGACTGAGACATTTGTCGAGGCTAGAAGTTGGCTCAATGAAGTGGAGGACTTATTGGTACCTTTAAGATAGACGATGGGAGGAAGGTTCAACCAGTTGTTTGGTTAATAAAAAATGAAGCTTCATTTTGGTGGGAGGTCATGAATGGAGAACGTGCAGCGGAGACATGGATAGGACACAGGATAAGAAAGTGTATCCAAAGAAAGGCAGTAAGGATAACAAGGGCCAAGAGAAAAAGGAAGTACCACAATTGTGAAATACCTGACCACTTAAAGAAAGACGTTAGAAAGAAGAAGAAGACTAGTTGTTATCATTACAGAGAGACATGACATCTTATCAGGGTTGTCCAAAGGGGCAAGGGCAAGGGTAAGGACAAAATACATATTCTTCGGAAGGGAATGTTGTGTTCTCATGGTCAATATATCGGAAAGAGATAGGAAGTTTTGGTTGAAGATTTGATTTCTTTTCCTAGAACTCTTTTCGACTTTCGCGCTTCGCACTCGTTTGTATCTGCTTCGATAGTTGAAACACTGCACCTAAATACTAGTCTAGTTATGGATCCCATTGTAGTCTCAAATCCTGTTGGTGATTCGGCTCACTTATCTATGGTTTGTTGGGATTTGAGAGTGTCTATCTTGGGCGTTGGGCTTGAATGCAATGCCTTCGTTCTTGGTTTCACGGGCTATAGTTTGATTCTAGGAATGGATTGGCTAGCCAGACATGGTGCCATCCTAGATTGTCAAAAGAGGGTAGTTAGAATGTTGACTCGTTGTGGAAAGACCCTTGATATTTCCTGTGACCCTAGGGGTTCAATGATGCTTAGCTACCTAGAATCTCTTGACGAATTCATCAATGATTTGAAATCTGTTCGTGTGGTCCGTGAGTTTGATGACATCTTTGATGAAGTTCGGGGTTTACCCCCAAGGCACGAGATTGACTTTGCATTTCACGAGAAGAGAGCTTGAGGAAGACAATCCTTGAAGAAGCGTTTACATGATACCGCGAAAGTAGTGGAGCCAAGCATGCTTAGGGAAGTGGAAGTGGAGCAAGATGCCACGATTAGACGAGCTGCTACATGCATCCTTGGATCGGATTTCAAGAAGTTACTCAACTGTAACAACCCGTATTTTTATAACGGGTAATAACCATAAATCAAGGAAGAATTAATTTTTAAAATAAGAATCAAGGGAAACGGGTTACCCCATTGCGTTCGTCTCGAAATTCTGCTTGGAAATGTGTCCGAGTTTTCGAAAATCGGAGTCCGTATGACCAAGTTATGACCTTTCGAAGTTTTCAGAAGTTTTCAAGTTCAAACCAGCTTAGAATTCGAATTCAAAATTTGAAATTCAAACCTCAGAATGGACTGGGCGGGAAATTTCCCGCCCAGGACCAGGTCGACCTGGGGTTCGACTATGTAGTCGACCTGCCCAGGACCAGGTCAACCATAGTGTCGACCTGGGGGTCGACCTGGTGGCCGAGCCCACCTTTGAAGCTGGATTCAGTCTGATGTTTTTAGCCTCGTTTCTGTCTATATGCATTGACCTGACCCTATATAAACAGCCCCTAATACTAGTCTCTCTACACAAAATTCTCTCTGACCTTATGCTGCTCTGATTCTAGTTTAAAAGTTTGAGAAAGGGACTACTTCTTTTACGTTGAAACTGCGTTAAGAGAATTGCTGATTTGGGGATTTCTGTTAGGACTTCACTAAGCATATAAAGTTTCAACATCGACTCTCTTTTTCTAATTCTCGAACCACGATCTGTAAGCCCCAGTTACTTTTATATTTAAACTGTAATGTAATATGAATATGTTGTAAATTGAAATTGGACCTGTGTATGATGACTGTTTTACATCCATTCTTGTTCATCTTGGATCTTGACTTTTGGGTATATTACTACGACATTGATTTGGGGCCTATTCATGTTGTAAATCAAAAAGAAAACCCCCTCATATTATCATGTTGAAGCTGCTATTAGTCACAAGTTTATGACTATCACCTTATGTCAATCGTTACCATGACTATACTATCACCTTATGACAACTGCTATCTTGACTAGTACCTTATTTTGCTAGATTTGGAATCTTTATGTTTGAGGCCAATATTTCATATGCCAGTAATGTTATAATCAGTTATCTCAATTCATACCATGTTATGCTAGTAATCACTTTTGCCACCTTATACCCGTCCCTTTTATGTTATTCCCTAATCAGATTTATTTGTATCAATTCGAGTTTATGTGCGATGGGGATACGATTTGGGTAGATTAGGTAAAACATGAATTGACTTTGAACATGAACGTTATTATAACTTGAACCTGGATATGGACATGAACTTGACACGATTTGACATGAAACATGACCTGAAAACTTGACATGAATTTAGAATCGAAAACTTGAATCTGGACATGACACTTAGATAAACTTGAAAATGGCCAACTCGAGGTTGGGTTGAGTTTGCAGTGTAAATCTTCCCAGAATCGCCCGGCAAATCCAGTGACTGCAAACAATAGGATCCAATGTAAGCAGTTGGTCATATCGCACGTAAAACCTGAGGTTAGACTATGTTGTGGTGTAAATCTGCCCGGAACCGCCCGGCAAATCCAGTGACCACAATAACTAGTCTAATGTGAGAGGTTGAGGTGCATTAATGAATTAATGCCACATGATAGGGTTAAGTCATGGACAACTTGAATATACTTAACCAACTTGAAACGATGATTTGATAGGGTTAAGTCATGAACTGCTCGAACACACTTAACCAACTTGATACATGATCTGGATAGGGTTAAGTCACGAATTTGAATGACAACACTTAAACCATTAGAAACCCTAGTTACGCGGTCCTTTTCAGCAGTAACCCACTTAGATGTATCACGATACTCTGGGACTAGGCAGGGTGGGGCACGATTACTAGGCTGATTGTAAGCGACCAGAACGACAGCTGAGTAGGTGCGCCATTGTAAGTTCAGACGGACTATGGTCGTGCACGTAGTCTGGAGTTGAAAAAGTAAGCATTGGGCACCCGTAGGTTTACACTGTGCGTGCTTGATTCGTGTCGGTGGTTGGCACCATAGGGCTTGATACACCCTATGGTGGACCTAGCACAGGTAACTACATTTCAGGATAGGGCCGTATGACACAGACACATGACGAGCTAGAACTTGTAAGGAGCCGATCGATTAGTAGATCGTACCGTAGGACCCCGTAATGGGTCACTTCATGATACTGGGCCAAGGGATCATTTCATGATTAATACTTGACATGGGTTAGAATACTAGTACAGTTGGTGCAACGAACCTTGAATATGCGATGCTAGACATGACTTATCTTGTTATCTTAATTGTCATACTAGTCCCGTTATCATCCTTATGTTTAATTCCAGTTTTCACATGTCATACTACCTTTACTAGTTTTTATACTGAAAGTCACTAGGGCTTACCAGTCTTATGACTGACCCTTTTCCTTTCGCCTCCTTTTCTTTCGTTTCCCCCCCAGGTGCTCAGGGAGGAAACACTAGATCTTAGCTTGGATTTAGCTTGCTTTCTGACAGCTCATGTACGGTTTGGTCTTGAGCTATGCTATGGCTGCTTCTGCTATTTATGGGGAATAATTTACTTTTGTTATCTTAAGTTTATGCTTCTTTATTTGGAACTTGATGTAATGGAATAATTTGTACCTTGGATATATGGGGTTTTGACTCTTTTCTTGAAAGTAATAAAAATTTGGTTTTTAATTTCTACCGCTGCTTTATTTATGTTCTGCCTTGTGATATCTCTGTGTATGTTTACCTAGATAATACTCCACCAAAACTAGTGAATTCCCTTTGTGAGTGACCCTAGTGGAGGTGGGGAGTTACATTTGGTATCAGAGCAGACGGTTACAAGGCTGGGCAAAAGTTTTAAAAACCTTCTGAAACTATTTTCAAAACCATTTATAAAGAAGCATTTTTCAAGAAAAGTCTTATGTTTAAAAACGGCTATTCCCCAAAAAGCCGTTAGCACTTTCCTATGTTTCCTCGTTTGAATCTTTTTCTTTTCGTTTTTCAGCATGGCTGATCTTAACCTGCTTGGGGGAATACCTGTGCATGGATGGTTCCGAAGGTACTTAGAAGCCAGGGCCAACGGCGCGGGCCCGACAGACATCCCTCCACCTCCTCCCCCAGTGGTCGCGGTTCCTCCTCCTCCTGGTATTGCCTTTGCCAAAATATGCAAAGACTTTAAAGCAATGGGCGGCAAGAACTTCGTTGGAACTGAAACCTTTGTTAAGGCACGGAACTGGCTAAAGGAGACTGAAGACTTGTTTATTATCTTTGATGTGGAGGACCATAGGAAAGTTCAGTTGGCAGCATGGTTGTTGAAAGAGGAAGCTGCATTTTGGTGGTAAGTCACCAACGCTACCAGGCCAGTTGAGACTTGGGCAGACTTTAGAGAGAGGTTTGGGCTTAAATTCTTATCGTCAGCAGAAGAGAACCTTCAGATGGAGAGGTTCCTAGCACTCAAGCAAGGGGACATGTCTGTTAAGGAGTACGTGAATAAGTTTAATTAGCTTGCTCAGTTTGGTTTGGATTTGGTCAACACAGCCCAGAAAAAGGCTGTACGCTTTGCTCTAGGATTGAACGAGCCACTACACAGTTTGGCCATAACTCATATACCCATGGGGGCGACCTTTGAAAGCTTGGTGGGTATGGCTTTACTTCATGAGGAAGACAAGAATAGCAAGAAGGAGGTTAAGCCTAATGAGACTCAGAATAATAGAGTTGACTCCAAGAAGGGGGGCAACAAGAATAACAAGAATAACAAGAGCAACAACAAACCACGTGAGACGAGGAAGTGCAACTTATGTGGTATTACTGGACATCTAGCTAAAGACTGTAGAAAGAAGAAGAGGAAGTTGGGTGAATGCTTTCATTGTAGAGATACTGGACACATCAGCAAGGATTGCCCTAAGAAGCAAGGACAGGGGCAAGGGCAGACCCAGCGAGTAGGAACTTCTGGAGGGCAGTTGCATGCTCTCAACACCACTCCAGCTCTTGACCGAGGTAGTAATATTTCTGTAGAAAGCCTTGTTTACATTTTTGACTTTCCTGTTCGAACCTTATTTGACTCTGGCGCATCGCATACTTTTATTTCTTCTGATATTGTTGAAAATCTGCACCTAAGTACTAGTCTGGTTGAGGATCCCGTTATAGTTTCAAATCCAATTGGGGGCTCCGCCCATTTATCTATGATGTGTGTGGATTTGAGGATCTCTATCTTAAGCGTAGAATTCACGTGTAATGCTTATGTTCTCGGATTTATGGGATACGGTTTGATCCTAGGTATGGATTGGCTGGCCAGTTATGGAGCCATTCTTGATTGTGAACGAAGGGTAGTGAGGCTCATGACTCGCCTCGGTAATACCCTTGAAATTTCTTGTAACCCTAAGGGTCCGGTCATGTTGTTTTATCTTGAATCCCTTGACTCGTCCGACGATAATTTGCAATCTGTAAGAGTGGTCCGAGAATATCCAGATGTCTTTGATGAAGTGAGGGGGTTACCTCCTAAACGCGAGATAGACTTCCGAATTTATCTTGTTGATAATGCCAAGCCAGTTTCATTGCCCGTTAGGCACATGGCCCCGCGAGAAAGAAGAGAGCTCAGTAAACAAGTTAACGAGTTGCTTGAGAAAAATTTCATAAGACGAAGCATTTCTGAATGGGGTGCTCCAGTGGTATTCGTTACTAAGGCAGATTGATCGCTTCGTCTGTGCGTAGATTATCGTGAGTTAAAAAAACTGACAAAGAAGAATAGGCACCCACTACCAAGAATCGACGATTTGTTTGACCAACTTGTGGGAGCATCTGTTTTCTCTCAACTCGATCTAGCCACAGGATTTCATTATCTTAGAGTGGCTGAGGATAGCATTGACAAAACTACGTTTAGGACTCCAGATGGGTTTTTCGAATGGCTCGTCATGCCGTTTGGGTTAACAAATGAACCCGCATACTTTGTGGATTTGATGAGTAGGGTGTTTCGGGAGTTCCTTAACAAGTCTGTGGTAGTTTTCGTGGTTGATATTTTGATCTTCTCAAAAGATGAAGAAGAGCATGCTAGACATCTCAAGGAAGTCATGGAAACACTTAGAGCACACCAGTTAAAGGCTAAGTTCTCCAAATGCCATTTTTGGAGGAAGGAAGTTCGGTTTCTTGGACATGTAGTTTCTTAGCAAGGCATAGCCGTGGACCCCGCAAAGGTAGTTGCGGTACAGGACTGGAAAATTCCTAAGAATGCAACGGAGGTATGGAGCTTTCTCGGTTTGGCGGGCTACTACAGGAAGTTCATTAAGGACTTCGCTAAGATTTCAGCCCCTCTTACTAAGTTAACAAAGAAGAACCTAGCTTTTGCATGGGACATAGAGTGTGACGCTTCTTTTCAGAGACTCAAGAGAGCCCTCACCACAGCTTCAGTTTTGGCATTACCCGATGGAGGTAAGATGTTTACCGCGTACGCAGATGCGTGCGGCACGGGATTAGGCGCTGTCCTAATGCAAGAGGGAAGAGTAATATGCTACAGGGGCAGACAACTTAAAGTTCATGAGAAAAACTCTCCCACGCATGACTTGGAGTTGGCCGCGATTGTTTTTGCACTTAAAGCTTGGCGCCATTATCTTCTAGGGGAGAGGTTCGAGCTGTATACCAACCACAAATCGCTTAAGTACCTCTTCTCACAGAAAGATTTGAATCTAAGACAACAGCGGTGGATGGAGTTCCTGGCATCATATGACTTCGATATAGCTTATACCCCTGGCAAGGGTAACGTGGTGGCGGACGCGCTAAGTAGGAAAAGGTTGACTTTGAGTCCCTTGTTTGTTGAAAGGAAAAGCCTTGAGTTTATAGCAACCTTTTATTTTACACCTGCTGTTGAGTCATTAACTTCTACGTTTGCATCTCTTGAGTTAAGACCTACACTTCTAGATCAAGTAGGGACTTCACAGAAGGAAGACCCACAGATAGTCGAAATCATGGACAAGCTGATTAGTGGTGAGACGTCAAGTCACCTCAGTAGGTATGCCATAGATGACACGGGATGGCTAAGGCACGATGGAAGGCTATGTTTCCCACAAGTGGGAGACCTAGTAAGGAAAGTTCTCTAAGAGGCGCACCACTCGAAGATGACTATACATCCCGGAGGGGATAAGATGTACAGGGATACGAAACGCATTTTCTTTTGGGCTGGAATGAAAAAGGATGTGGCAGAGTTCGTTTCGAAGTGCATGGTGTGCCAACAAGTAAAGGCCGAGTCGAAGAAGCATGGTGGGCTATTACATCCTTTGGAGGTTCCGCAATGGAAATGGGAGAGTATCTCGATGGATTTCGTGGATGGACTGCCTAGGTCAAGAAAGGGAAATACCAGCATATGGGTCATAGTTGATAGACTCACGAAAAGTGCTCACTTCATTCCGGTGAAAAGCAAGAGGACCGCATCATGGCTAGCATCTATTTACCTTCGAGAGATAGTACGGTTGCATGGAGTTCCTTTTAGTATAGTTAGTGATCGTGACCCGATTTTCACTAGCCAGTTTTGGAATAGTCTGCAAGAAGCAATGGTTACACGACTGAATTTAAGCACGACCTATCACCCACAGACGGATGGACAAACCGAAAGGGTAAATAGAGTACTAGAAGATCTCCTAAGGCTATGCGTTCTTGACTTTGGTGGTACTTGGGAAGACCATCTTCCTCTGTGGAGTTTGCATATAATAACAGTTACAAAGCTAGCATCGGAATGGCACCATTCGAAGCCCTGTATGGAAGACCGTGCAAGTCGCCAACTTGTTGGTGGGAGACAACAGACAGGCTTATACTTGGGCCCGACATGATAAGAGACACTTCTGAGAAGGTTGAGTTGATACAAAGACGGATGAAAACGGTCCAAGATAGACAGAAATCTTATGCAGACAAGAGAAGGACAAACCTAGAGTTCGAAGTCAGAGATATGGTCTTTGTAAAAGTTTCTCCGTTACGCAATGTAGTTCATTTTGGAGCAGTTGGAAAGCTAGCGCCAAGATTCATAGGACCGTTCCCCATCACTGAGAGGATTGGACGGATGGCCTATAGGGTAGACTTACCCAAGAAACTGACTGGAGTACACAATGTTTTCACGTCTCCCATCTCCGAAAGTGCTTGCATGAGTCGACCGAAGTGGTTGAGCCAAGCATCCTTGAAGACGTAGAAGTGGAAAAAGAGGCAACATTGAGGCGAGTTCCGATTCGTATCTTAGGAACGGAGATTAAGAAGCTAAGGAATCGAGAAGTCAAGCTAGTTAAAGTGCAGTGGAGTAAAGCCCAAGAAGACGCAACTTGGTAAACCGAAGAGAAGATACGCGCGCTTTACCCATTTCTTTTTGAGGGTACATCCTCGATCTCTTTTTCCTATAAACTTGAAAACCTTTTCGCATCACACTTCTACTACCTACGTTTGTCTTGTTATCTTCTCGATCTTATCTTGAGAACCTTAGGAAGAACCATATGGATGTAAACATGTGATTGAAACATGTTATGGCTGATGTTTGCAAATGATTGCAAGTGTTTGCAAGTGGTTGCCAGTGGATGCATGACAAACATTAGGCACTAGATCGGCTCAGTCACATTTTCATGTTGCATATGCATGAGTGCTTATACTTGTACATGGATGGAACTTGTTATGCTATCACTTGGATGTTGCATATGAATGAATGTTTGTGCACTCATGTAGAGATTATAAACTATGTTAGGGATTTGCATACAAGTTGGATTCATTACACTAACATATTTTGCATTAAGGAGGTTTACTAAATCAGTAACCGCCTGATATTTTGCATTAGTTAAGTACGTATACACACACTTTTTGCATATGTTCATACAACACTAGAAATCTTTTGAGGACAATGGTTGCCTGTGGATGATGCTTTGAGTAGATGGATGATTGGATGGTAGGATATATTCTTTCTAACTTAGAAATTTCGGGGACGAAATCCTTTAAGGTGAGGAGAATGTAACAACCCGTATTTTTATAACGTGTAATAACCATAAATCAAGGCAGAATTAATTTTTAAAATAAGAATCAAGGGAAACGGGTTACGCCATTGCGTTCGTCTCGAAATTCTGCTTGGAAACGAGTCCGAGTTTTCGAAAATCAGAGTTCGTATGACCAAGTTAGGACCTTTCGAAGTTTTCAGAAGTTTTCAAGTTCAAAACAGCTCAGATTTCGAATTCAAATTTCGAAATTCAAACCTCAGAAAGGACTGGGTGAGAAATTTCCTTCCCAGGACCAGGTCGACCTGGGGGTCGACTATGTAGTCCACCTGCCCAGGACCAGGTCGACCACAGTATCGACCTGGGGGTCGACCTGGTGGTCGAGCCCACTTTTGAAGCTGGATTCACTCTGATGTTTCTGGCCTCGTTTCTGTCTATATTCGTTGACCTGACTCTATATAAACAACCCCTAACACTAGTCCCTCTACACAAAATTCTCTCTGACCTTATGCTGCTATGATTCTGGTTGAAAAGTTTGAGAAAGGGACTACTTCTTCTACGTTGAAACTACGTTAAGAGAATTGCTGATTTGGGGATTTTTGTTAGGACTTGACTAAGCATATAAAGATTCAACATCGACTCTCTTTTTCTAATTCTCGAACCACGATTTGTAAGCCCCAGTTACTTTTAGATTTAAACTGTAAATGTAATATGAATATGTTGTAAATTGAAATTGGACCTGTGTATGATGACTGTTTTACATCCATTCTTGTTCATCTTGGATCTTAACTTTTGGGTATATTACTATGACATTGATTTGGGGCCTATTCATGTTGTAAATCAAAAAGAAAACCCCCTCATACTATCATGTTGAAGCTGCTATTAGTCAAAAGTTTATGACTATCACCTTATGTCAATCGTTACCATGACTATACTATCACCTTATGACAACTATTATCTTGACTAGTACCTTCTTTTGCTAGATTTGGAATCTTTATGTTTGAGGCCAATATTCCATATGTCAATAATGTTATAATCATTTATCTCAAGTCATACCATGCTATGCTAGTAATCACTTTTGCCACCTTATACCCGTCCCTTTTTATGTTATTCCCTAATCAGATTTATTTGTATCAATTCGAGTTTATGTGCGATGGGGATACGATTTGGGTAGATTAGGTAAAACATGAATTGACTTTGAACATGAACGTTATTATAACTTGAATCTGGATATGGACATGAACTTGACACGATTTGACATGAAACATGACCTGAAAACTTGACATGAATTTAGACTCGAAAACTTGAATCTGGACATGACACTTTGATAAACTTGAAAATGGCCACCTCGAGGTTGGGTTGAGTTTGCAGTGTAAATCTGCCCGGAACCGCCCGGAAAATCCAATGACTGCAAACAATAGGATCCAATGTGAGCAGTTGGTCATATCGCACGTAAAACCCGAGGTTAGACTATGTTGTGGTGTAAATCTGCCCAGAACCGCCCGGCAAATCCAGTGACCACAATAATTAGTCTAATGTGAGAGGTTGAGGTGCATTAATGAATTAATGCCACATGATAGGGTTAAGTCATGGGCCACTTGAATATACTTAACCAACTTGATACGATGATTTGATAGGGTTAAGTCATGAACCACTCGAACACACTTAACCAACTTGATACATGATCTAGATAGGTTTAAGTCACGAATTTGAATGACAACACTTAACCCATTAGAAACCCTAGTTACACGGTCCTTTTCAGCAGTAACCCACTTAGATGTATCACGATACCCTGGGACTAGGCAGGGTGGGGCACGATTACTGGGCTGATTGTAAGCGACCAGAACGATGGCTGAGTAGGTGCGCCATTGTAGGTTCAGGCGGACTATGGTCATGCACGTAGTCCGGAGTTGAAAAAGCAAGCATTGGGCACCCGTAGGTTTACACTGTGCGTGCTTGATTAGTGTCGGTGGTTGGCACCATAGGGCTTGATACACCCTATGGTGGACCTAGCACAGGTAACTACATTTCAGGATAGGGCCGTATGACACAGACACATGACGAGCTAGAACTTGTAGGGAGCCGATCGATTAGTAGATCGTACTGTAGGACCTCGTAATGGGTCACTTCATGATACTTAGCCAAGGGATCATTTCATGATTAATACTTGACATGGGTTAGAATACTTGTACAGTTGGTGCAGCGAACCTTGAATATGCGATGCTAGACTTGACTTATCTTGTTATCTTAATTGTCATACTAGTCCTGTTATCATCCTTATGTTTAATTCCAATTTTCACATGTCATACTACCTTTACTAGTTTTTATACTGAAAGTCACTAGGGCTTACCAGTCTTATGACTGACCCTTTTCCTTTCGCCTCTTTTTCTTTCGTCCCCTCCCCAGGTGCTCAGGGAGGAAACACTAGCTCTTGGCTTGGATTTATCTTTCTTTATGACAGCTCATGTACGGTTTGGTCTTGAGTTATGCTATGGCTGCTTCTGCTATTTATGGGGAATAATTTACTTTTGTTATCTTAAGTTTATGCTTCTTTATTTGGAACTTGGTGTAATGGAATAATTTGTACCTTGGATATATGGGGTTTTGACTCTTTTCTTGAAAGTAATAAAAATTTGGTTTTTAATTTCTACCGCTGCTTTATTTATGTTCTGCCTTGTGATATCTCTTTGAAAGTTTACCTAGATAATACTCCACCAAAACTAGTGCATTCCCTTTGTGAGTGACCCTAGCGGAGGTAGGGTGTTACAACAACCGAGAGGTCAAGTGGTTAAAGTCCAATGGGGAGATGATCAAGGAGACGCGACTTAGGAGACGGAAGACAAGATGTGCACGCTGTACCCTTTTCCTTTTGGAGGGTACGTTCTTAACTTCTCCTTTTTCTATCGCTTTGTTTATACTTGTTCTATCGTTCAGTATGTCCTCTCGATTACATCTTCGATCTTTAGGTAGGAAAATCCTATGGTTGTAAACATGTGTTTGAGACATGTTACATTTGGTGGATGCAAGTGGATGCAAGTGTTTGCTAGCGGTTGCTTATAGTTGCATTTACACACACATTAGGCACTAGATCGGCTCAATCACTTTCGTATTGCATATGAATAAGTGTGCATAATTAATTTGATGGATGTATATTGAATATGTTATCATATGGATGTTGCATTTAAATGAATGATTGTGCACGCATGTAAAAATGATATGTATTCTTTTGCATACATAATGGACTCATGGCACTATCATGAATTGCATTAAGGAGGTCGACTGAGTCAGTAGACCGCCTGATTTTGCATTAGAGTTAGAACATATACGCACACTATGCATATGTTCATGAAAAGCATTAGAAATCTTTTAAGGACAATGGGTGCTAGTGGATTTTGGAAGTGTGGATTGATGATTGGATGGTAGGATACATTCTTCTTAACTCAGAGATTTCGGGGACAAAATCCTTTAAGTAGGGGAGAATGTAACACCCCGTATTTTTAATGAAATTAAAAATGTGGAAATATGTATATATATTATATACATAGATATATTTAAGAGAAAAATTAAATAATGACAATAAATATTTCATGTAATAAGTTAATTAAGTGCAATACATGAAATGCGAAGAAACGCATGCGAACAATTAAAAAGAAAAATTTGAAGAGCTTTAGGAATTTGGTCACGAAATTTACGTCATTGCGTTCGTGGCAATTTTCTAGTCAATTTAGACCTATAGTTTGCAAAAAACCGATTTAAAATGAAAAAGATATCTTTAAATTAAATATTGCAGCAAAACATTAAAAAGAGGAATGAGAAAAGAATAATGTTTAGCATTGTTCTAAGTTTTGTAAGCAAAAGACTTAGTAGCTCATTTGGTTAGAACAAGTGATTTGAATACAAGAGGTACAGAGTTCGATCCCCGCTAATGCCATATTTTTGTTTTAGGAGAATGGCTAAAAAGTGGCTTAGTGTGAACGCAGTTCAAAAAGTGGCTTAGTGTGAAAATGGTTAATTGGGAATATAGATAAAAAGAAAATATATATATATACATACATACATACATACATATATATATGACGTGTACGCATCATGTGGTGCAAGTGGCACATTTTGTTGGTCAAGGTTTTTTTTTTGAATGCGGCCCTCTCTTATTGGCCTGATTACGAATTCTGAGTTATTAGGGCTTATGTGTCATGCTGTGATTGGCTGAGTGACACATCTCTTTGGTTTGGATGGCCCTGATTACTCCTAGATTGATCTAAAGGCAAGAATTAATCCTACACTCATATATAATCACATCTAACCTAAAGCCTAAATCAAAACAAAAATCATTCTCAAGCCGCCATGCTGCTGCAACATAGACTGAGCTAGCTTCTCTTATTCAATGAATTAAAACTTAGGATGGTGGAAAAATGATTCTAGCTTAATCTATTCTCTTCTTTAATCCGTTCACAGTGAGTACAACTTCTTTAACAAGACAATTGTTGAACGTAATTGTGATGGGTTTACAAGTTGGACTATATGAATATGACTAATTACTTGATTAAGTCCATTTTATGATGTTAATTCTTGTGTCTAATTGTGTATGCTCGATTAGATTCATTTTATGATGTTGTTGTATGCAAGTTTGTATGCAAATCATATGCAAGTTTATGTGAAAATCATATTCATATATTCAAGTTCCTGTTTATATGTTTAGATCTATGCAAGTCATATTTTATATGATTAGATCCATGCCAGTTTATATGTTTATACAAATTCATATTTTATATGTCCGTTGCTTATGCAAGTCATTGATTATGCAAATTTATGTCAATGTAAATTATGATCATACAAGTTTATGATCCATGCTAGTCTATTTTCATATGTTAATTTAGATCTAATTTGGTTAATTTAGATCTAATTTGTTATGCAAGTTCATACGTTAATTTAGATCTAATTTGGTTAATTTAGATCTAATTTGTTATGCAAGTTCATATGTTAAATTAGATCTAATTTGTTTTGCAAGTCCTTCTATTAATTTAGATCTAATTTGTTATGCAAGTCCATATGTTGATTTAGATCTAATTTGTTATGCAAGTTCATATGTTAATTTAGATCTAATTTGTTATGCCAGTTCATATGTTAATTTAGATCTAATTTGTTGTGCAAGTTCATATGTTAATTTAGATCTAATTTGGTTAATTCAGATCTAATTTGCAAGTTCATATGTTAATTTAGATCTAATTTGTTGTGCAAGTCCATATGTTAATTTAGATCTAATTTGTTATGCAAGTCAATATGTTAATTTAGATCTAATTTGTTATGCAAGTTCATATGTTAATTTAGATCTAATTTGTTATGCAAGTTCATATGTTAATTTAGATCTAACTTGCTATGCAAGTTCATATGTTAATTTAGATCTATTTTGTTATGCAAATTCATAAATGGGATCTTTGTTATATGCTAGTTATGTTCGTAATTGGATCTATATTGTTTTATGCCAGTTTGGATGTTATATCTCTTTCTTTCCCTTTTTCTTATGAGTTAGGCTAATTGCGAGCCTAACGTATTATATGAATCATACGAACGATTGACGTTGGGAAACAGTTGGGGAACATTAAATATTGGACATTATGTAATTGGCATAAAATGTGTTGTAATCATATAATTAATTTTGGGCATATCTAGTAAATGTGGCATAACTTGAATTGACCACACTTATGGATAATTTACATATAAATCTAGACTTGGACATAAATGGTAAATATGTAAATTGGTTAAAAGATGAACAAGCCTAACCCGAGGTTAGATTGAGGTGCGGTGTAAGACTGCCCGGAACCGCCCGGCACATCCAGCGACCGCAACAACACAGATCTAATGTGAGAGGTTAGCGCATTAAGCCCAAAACCCGAGGTTAGAATGAGTTTGCGTTAGAAGTCTGCCCAGAACCGCCCGGCACATCCAACAACCACAAACAACAGTTCTAATGTGAGAGGTTGGTGCATTAATAAATAAATTAATGCCAATGAACAAACATGCTAAGAACGGAAAGGTTAAGTAACATATGAATAGGCGACACTTAACCAATATAACATGTTAATTAAACAAGTGGGTGGGGTTAAGTAAATTGAGAACACTTAACCAATACAACATGTTAATTAGACAAGTGGGTGGGGTTAAGTAAATTTAAAATACTTAACCAATATAACATGATGAATGAACAGGGTTAAGTTAATAAGAAACACTTAACCAATACAACATGATGTGTGGGTGGGTCAAGTTAACATGAATGGACAACACTTAACCAATATTACATGAACAAAGTGGATAGGGTTAAGGCAAGCTTAAGCAATAATACATATTGACTTGATGAGTAGGAGGGTTAAGTAAACCGTGGGTAGGTGGGAAATATTAGTGTTTATAGGCCCACAAACTTAACCATTAAATAAACATGTTTGAATCAATGGGAGGGTTAAGTACATCTCGTGGAGGTGAGTAATATTTGCATATATAAGCCCACAAACTTAACCAGTAGGAAACCCTAGTAACGGGGACCCATTTCAGCAGTAACCCACATAGATGTATCATGGTACCCTAAACTAGGCAGGGTGGGGCACGATTACTGGGCTGATTATAGGCGGTCAAAATAGCGGCGGGTGGTGCGGCAGTGTAGGTTCCGGGGGAGTATGGGCGTGCACGTGCTCCGGAGTGGAAAAAGCAGGCACTGGGCATCAGTAGTATACACTGTGCATCTTGAATTGTGTCGGGTTGCCATCATAGGGATTGATACACCCTATGGTGGGACCAGCATAGGTATCTACATACAAGCGGGGCCGAATCACACAAGCAAACAAGCTGGGCCAAATGACACAAGTAAACAAGCGGGACCGAATGACACAAGTAATAAATACATGCGAGTTAGGGAGCCGATCGATTAAGCGATAAGGGGGTAGTGTGGGGGCATCTAGTATTTAGTATGGACAAGTAAGGATTGTATGGGGGTGAATACCTCTTACTAGATGTTACGCCTAAGGACAACCAATTACAAGATGGGGATCAACTTTCAGTATGGAACTAGTAACGGTGCGGTGAAATTAGCATTAATGCCGTGTAGTAATTATCCTTTAGTGATTAGAAGCGCAATCAACGTTTATCTTATTCATCCTGCTTACCTTGTCATGCATATTTATGTATAGTCATTTCTTACTTTCCAGTTTATGTTCTTATCCTGTTACATAAATGATTATATTGTTAAGTCACTTGACTCACAAAACTTATGTCTGACCTATTTTGTTTTCGCCTCTTTTCTTCCGTTTCCCCCCCAAGGTTTTTCGGGAGGAAATACTCAAGCTTACTTCGGATATCCCTTCTTCCAGCTTGAAGTTGAAAGATGAATTGCTTGGCTTTGATTCAGCTTATCTATGGCATTTTCTGTTGGGGATTACAGTTTTAATATTAAGTACTCTGAAGGTTTTGTACAAGACTAATATTATGTACTTGGTTTTGGTATTTGGAAATGTAATCAAACTTATTTCTGTTTCCGCTGCAATAAAGTTATAAAATTTTCAAGTACTACTTTCTCTGTCTTGTAATATTCCGTTCTATTTACTTATAATACTCCACGAAACTTAATGCATTCCCTTTGTGAGTGACATTAACGGACGTGGGGTGTTACACTTGGTATCAGAGCTGAAGGTTACCATATTAGATACAAGTTTTTGAAAACTATTTTCAAAAAGGTTTTAAAAGGAAGTATTTTCAAAAGGGAAGTTTATTTTGAAAAACATAATCCCTAAAAGCCATATATCTTTCTCTCGATTCTTTGTTTCGAGTTCCTTCCTCTTTCCCTTTTGAATCTCTTCCTTCACGTATAGATGCTTTTTCTAAGATGTGTAAGGACTTCCATGCTGGAAAACCGCTTCATGGGACTGAGACGTTTGTCAAGGCTAGAAGTTGGCTCAACGAAGTGGAGGACTTGTTGGCACCTTTGAGATAAACGATGGGAGGAAGGTTCAAGCAGCTTCTTGGTTAATGAAGGATGAAGCTTCATTTTGGTGGGAGGTCACGAATGGAGAACGTGTACGGGAGACATGGATATGACACAAGATAAGGAAGTGAATCCAAAGAAAGGCGGTAAGGATAACAAGGGCCAAGAGAAAAAGGAAGTACCACAATTGTGGAATATCTAGCCACTTAAAGAAAGACATTAGAAAGAAGAAGAAGACTAGTTGTTATCATTACGGAGAGACAGGACATCTTATCAGGATTGTCCAAAGAGGCAAGGGCAAGGGTAAGGACAAAGTACATGATCTTCGGAAGGGCAGGTTGTGTTCTCGTGGTCAGTATATCGGAAAGAGATAGGAAGTTTTGGTTGAAGATTTGATTTCTTTTTCCTAGAACTCTTTTTGACTTTCGCGCTTCGCACTCGTTTGTATCTGCTTCGATAGTTGAAACACTGCACTTAAATACCAGTCTAGTTATGGATCCCATTGTAGTCTCAAATCATGTTGGTTGTTCGGCTCACTTATCTATGGTTTGCTGGGATTTGAGAGTGTCTATCTTGGGCGTTGGGCTAGAATGCAATGCCTTCGTTCTTGGTTTCACGGGCTATAGTTTGATTCTAGGAATGGATTGTCTAGCCAGACATGGTGCAATCCCAGACTGTGAAAAGAGGGTAGTTAGACTGTTGAATCGTTGTGGAAAGACCCTTGATATTTCCTGCGACCCTAGGGGTTCAGTGATGCTTAGCTACCTTGAATCTCTTGACGCATTCATCAATGATTTGAAATCTGTTCATGTGGTCCGTGAGTTTGATGACATCTTTGATGAAGTTTGGGGTTTACCCCCAAGGCGCGAGATTGACTTTGCATATCACGAGACGAGAGCTTGAGGAAGACAATCCTTGAAGAAGCGTTTACATGATACCGTGGAAGTAGTGGAGCTAAGCATGCTTAGGGAAGTGGAAGTGGAGCAAGATGCCACGATTAGACGAGCTCCTACATGCATCCTTGGATCGGAGGTCAAGAAGTTACACACCCGAGAGGTCAAGTGGTTAAAGTCCAATGGGGAGATGATCAAGGAGACGCGACTTAGGAGACGGAAGACAAGATGCGTACGCTGTACCCTTTACCATTTGGAGGGTATGTTCTTAACTTCTCCTTTTTCTATCGCTTTGTTTATACTTGTTCTATCGTTCAGTATGTCCTCTCGATTACATCTTTGATCTTTAGGTAGGAAAATCCTATGGTTGTAAACATGTGTTTGAGACATGTTACGTTTGGTGTATGCAAGCGGATGCAAGTGTTTGCTAGTGGTTGCTTGTGGATGCATTTACACACACATTAGGCTCTAGATCGACTCAATCACTTTCGTATTGCATATGAATAAGTGTGCATAATTAATTTGATGGATGTATATTGAATATGTTATCATATGGATGTTGCATTTGAATGAATGATTGTGCACGCATGTAAAAATGACATGTATTCTTTTGCATACATAATGGACTCATGGAACTATCTTGAATTGCATTAAGGAGGTCGACTGAGTCAGTAGACTGCCTGATTTTGCATTATAGTAAGAACATATACGCACACTATGCATATGTAACAAACCGTATTTTTATAACATGTAATAACTATAAATCAAGGCTGAATTAATTTTGAAAATAAGAATCAAGGGAAACGGGTTATGCCATTGCGTTTGTCTCAAAATTCTGCTTGGAAACGAGTCCGAGTTTTCTAAAATCGGAGTCCGTATGACCAAGTTATGACCTTTCGAAGTTTTCAAGTTCAAAACAGCTCAGAATTCGAATTCAAATTTGGAAATTCAAACCTCAGAATGGACTGGGCGGGAAATTTCCCGCCCAGGACCAGGTCGACCTAGGGGTCAACTATGTAGTCGACCTGCCCAGGACCAGGTCGACCATAGTGTCGACTTGGGGGTCGACCTGGTGGCCGAGCCCACTTTTGTAGCTGGATTCACTCTGATGTTTCTGGCCTCGTTTCTATCTACATTCGTTGACCTGACCCTATATAAACAGCCCCTAACACTAGTCTCTCTACACAAAATTCTCTCTGACCTTATGCTGCTCTGATTCTGGTTGAAAAGTTTGAGAAAGGGACTACTTCTTCTACGTTGAAACCGCGTTAAGAGAATTTCTGATTTGGGGATTTCTGTTAGGACTTGACTAAGCATATAAAGATTCAACATCGACTCTCTTTTTCTAATTCTCGAACCACGATCTGTAAGCCCCAGTTACTTTTAGATTTAAACTGTAAATGTAATATGAATATGTTGTAAATTGAAATTGGACCTGTGTATGATGACAGTTTTACATCCATTCTTGTTCATCTTGGTTCTTGACTTTAGAGTATATTACTGTGACATTGATTTGGGGCCTATTCATGTTGTAAATCAAAAAGAAAACCCCCTCATATTATCATGTTGAATCTGCTATTAGTCACAAGTTTATGACTATCACCTTATGTCAATCATTACCATGACTATACAATCACCTTATGACAACTGTTATCTTGACTAGTACCTTATTTTGCTAGATCTGGAATCTTTATGTTTGAGGCCAATATTCCATATGCCAGTAATGTTATAATCATTTATCTCAAGTCATACCGTGCTATGCTAGTAATCACTTTTGCCACCTTATACCCGTCCCTTTTTATGTTATTCCCTAATGAGATTTATTTGTATCAATTCGAGTTTATGTGCGATGGGGATACGATTTGGGTAGATTAGGCAAAACATGAATTGACTTTGAACATGAACGTTATTATAACTTGAACCTGGATATGGACATGAACTTGACACGATTTGACATGAAACATGACCTGAAAACTTGACATGAATTTAGACTCGAAAACTTGAATCTGGACATGACACTTAGATAAACTTGAAAATGACCAACTCGAGGTTGGGTTGAGTTTGCAGTGTAAATCTGCCCGGAACTGCCCAGAAAATCCAGTGACTGCAAACAATAGGAACCAATGTGAGTAGTTGGTCATATCGCATGTAAAACCCGAGGTTAGACTATGTTGTGGTGTAAATCTGCTCGGAACCGCCCAGCAAATCCAGTGACCACAATAATTAGTCTAATGTGAGAGGTTGAGGTGCATTAATGAATTAATGCCACATGATGAGGTTAAGTCATGGACCACTTGAATATACTTAACCAACTTGACATGATGATTTGATAGGGTTAAGTCATGAACCGCTCGAACACACTTAACCAACTTGATACATGATCTAGATAGGGTTAAGCCAGGAATTTGAATGACAACACTTAACCCATTAGAAAACCTAGTTACGCGGTCCTTTTCAGCAGTAACCCACTTAGATGTATCACGATACCCTGGGACTAGGCAGGGTGGGGCACGATTACTGGGCTGATTGTAAGCGACCAGAATGACGACTGAGTAGGTGCGCCATTGTAGGTTCCGGTGAACTATGGTTGTGCACGTAGTCCGGAGTTGAAAAAGCAGGCATTGGGCACCCGTAGGTTTACACTGTGCGTGCTTGATTCGTGTCGGTGGTTGGCACCATAGGGCTTGATACACCCTATGGTGGACCTAGCACAGGTAACTACATTTCAGGATAGGGCCATATGACACAAACACATGACGAGCTAGAACTTGTAGGGAGCCTATCGATTAGTAGATCGTACCGTAGGACCCCGTAATGGGTCACTTCATGATACTGGGCCAAGGGATCATTTCATGATTAATACTTGACATGGGTTAGAATACTAGTACAGTTGGTGCAGCGAACCTTGAATATGCGATGCTAGACTTGACTTATCTTGTTATCTTAATTGTCATACTAGTCCTGTTATCATCCTTATGTTTAATTCCAGTTTTCACATGTCATACTACCTTTACTAGTTTTTATACTGAAAGTCACTAGGGCTTACCTGTCATATGACTGACCCTTTTCCTTTCGCCTCTTTTTCTTTCGTTTTCCTCCCCAGGTGCTCAGGGAGGAAACACTAGCTCTTCGCATGGATTTAGCTTGCTTTCTGACAGCTCATGTACGGTTTGGTCTTGATCTATGTTGTGGCTGCTTCTGCTATTTATGGGGAATAATTTACTTTTGTTATCTTAAGTTTATGCTTCTTTATTTGGAACTTGATGTAATGGAATAATTTGTACCTTGGATATATGGGGTTTTGACTCTTTTCTTGAAAGTAATAAAATTTTGGTTTTTAATTTCTACCGCTGCTTTATTTATGTTCTGCCTTGTGATATCTCTGTGTATGTTTACCTAGATAATACTCCACCAAAACTAGTGCATTTCCTTTGTGAGTGACCCTAGCGGAGGTGGGGTGTTATAGCATATGTTCATGAAAAGCATTAGAAATCTTTTAAGGACAATGGGTGCTAGTGGATGATGGATGAGTAGATTGATGATTGGATGGTAGGATACATTCTTCTTAACTCAGAGATTTCGGGGACGAAATCCTTTAAGTAGGGGAGAATGTAACACCACGTATTTTTAATGAAATTAAAAATGTGGAAATATGTATATATATTATATACATAGATATATTTAAGAGAAAAATTAAATAATGACAATAAATATTTCATGTAATAAGTTAATTAAGTGCAATACATGAAATGCGAAGAAACGCATGCGAACAATTAAAAAGAAAAATTTGAAGAGCTTCAGGAGTTTGGTCACGAAATTAGCGTCATTGCGTTCGTGGCGATTTTCTAGTCAATTTAGACCTATGGTTTGCAGAAAACCGATTTAAAATGAAAAAGATGTCTTTAAATTAAATATTGCAGCAAAAAATGAAAAAGAGGAATGAGAAAAGAATAATGTTTAGCATTGTTCTAAGTTTTATAAGCGAAAGACTTAGTAGCTCATTTGGTTAGAACATGTGACTTGTATACAAGAGGTACAGAGTTCGATCCCCGTCAACGCCATATTTTTGTTTTAGGGGAATGGCTAAAAAGTGGTTTAGTGTGAACGCAATTCAAAAAGTGGTTTAGTGTGAAAATGGTTAATTGGGAAGATAGATAAAAAGAAAAAATATATATATATACACACACACACATGTATGTATATATATGACGTGTACGCATCATGTGGTGCATGTGGCGCATTCTGTTGGTCAAGGTTTTTTTTTTGAACGTGGCCTTCTCTGATTGGCCTGGTGACGAATTCTAAGGTATTAGGGCTTATGTATCGTGCTGTGTTTGGCTGAGTGACACATCTCTTTGGTTTGGATGGCTCTGATTACTCCTAGACTGATCTAAAGGCTAGAATTAATCCTACACTCTTATATAATCACATCTAACCTAAACCCTAAATCAAAACAAAAATCTTTCTCATGCCGCCATTGTAAACACCCCACCTCCATTAAGGTCACTCAAAAAGGGAATGCCTGTAACGACACGGATTTCCTCCCGACCCGATCGATCGCAAAATCGACCTAGACCGTTCAAAAACCCGAGTACGTTAACTATGGGAATACAACAACATCAGAACAACAAAAACAGACTTTTATAACTTCAATAATAAATGTTACATCAGAGTACAAAATATCAGAGTACATTGACTAATAATTACAGCGGAAGATAATTTTACATTATTTTAATACATTGCAGCAGAAACAAAATAACTAAGGCAGCGGAAGACTTCCAATGTTCTGGACACAGCTTTAAGCTTCAGTCCAGGATCCTGCTAAAGAGATAAATATGTAGACAAACTGCTCGACTGCCCGTGTGGAAAAGAGGGCACCCGAGTTTGCAAAGTGAAACAAACTACAGGTCAGTCAGGGGACCGGTATGAGAATTCTTAACTAATTTAACTAATAGCAATAAGGCAAATCCAAGGACCACGCCGCTAACGCGGAACGGATTTATTCCAATGGATTGCCGTGCATAAATTAAAGTGAATCGTTAAACAACACAATGCTTTTTAGAAAAATGAAACCATTATAAGACCTAAGTCCCATCACATAATGCAACGCAAACCGGAGGATAGGGTTTTACCTTATAATGGTCAAAAGATGCTTGATACGATAAAAACGGATTTGATATTACTATTAGTGTATATATGTTTCAAAAAAACATTTCAATCATAGACGGCATAGTACCCCATCCTACTATGTCGCCATACTAGTTCTACAATCAAAACCGGATGAGGTCGTATTGGAAATTGGGTTTCCATCATGAGTCAAGGCTAGAGAGGAGCTCCTTACCGATTCGAGACACTCTAGATAATGTCTCAGGATCCCCCGCAGAGAACCCTTGGAAAGCTGCAGGGCCGGTCCACACTTGCGGTTTGTGGATTGGCAATTCCTGAACACACGTTTCCCGGTCCTATAGGACCTAACATCCGAGGCGCCTCATTCCATCATCCACATAAGTAAAATATCAGCCAATTTAAGCACCGACACTAATTCTAGCTAGAAAGAAACGTGCTTCTCTCCCTGCATTCCCTTCTCCCGTTTTAGACTCCAACCGGTTTGTGAGGCTCGTGAAGCTACGTAATACACAAAGCTATGCTTATTCAAGCTGTGCTTTGATCATCCCACAAGGTTCTGCTTTTCAACAAGAAACCTTGATCATTTGCATCTTGGCGTGACACGTTGACAATTCACGCCATGCGATCAATCACTATTAATATATACCAGGGTGTTAAGCACAGAATAAATTCTCCACCACCAAACAGATATACATTAATAAAAACTAATCTTATTTACATGGAACGAAATTCAACGTCGGACACACATCCATTTATAAGCTTATGCTCTGGGTCCGAGCGAAAGCCAAATCCGTACAAATCAACACTACGTCTGGACGACCACCACTTTAGCCCCTTCAAGGTAGCTACTCCAATCTTGGGCATCAGCAGTCGTCGTCCATTCGATGTGAAGATCGTCGGTCTTCAATTGCCGTCTTCAACTCTTCGACTTTCAATCGTCGTATGATCATTTGAAATGAGATTGAACTCGGACTTTTCAAATGATCCTCGCTTATATATATATTTAAAAATCATTTCATATCGTTGATATTAATTTATAACGATCAACCTTTATATTCATTTATATAAAAATAATTAAATTCCATTTAACGACTCTTCAAGTCAAAAGGCGACCTTGGCACTGTTTTCACCCAAATTTGTTTTACACATTTCTCTAAATCTAACCGTTGGATTTTAACACAATTTATAACGCTGGAAAGATCTTGCCAAGGCGAACCTAACGGTTACAGATTTGGGAAAATCCGACGGTCGGATATTTCGGTATATTCAACTAAAAGTACAATTCTATAAAGTGAACTACCACGCTCGATTCGTTCAATTGAAATTTGTTTATATTATGATTATATATATACATACAATTTCTTCGGCCATTTCATTATTGTGGTAATCATGACAAGTAAAGATGTATAACATAACACATAATAATGTTTATTTTAATTCACATACACAACCTATACATGCAATGTATTTTTGTTTCTTTTTCCAATCTACACAAACATGCAATTTCTTGTGCGTCATTCCTAATTCAACAAAAATGATTATTTTGTGTCATTATTTTCTCTACAAGCAAAATGATATTCTTGCTTTAATCTTTACACATGAAAATATAAATTTCATATCTTTAATCTTTTAAGGAAAATCTAATTCATTGAAATATGAATTTCATCGTTATAATCTTTACTGAAATTCTTTTATATGAATATGTAAATTTCATACCGTTGTCCTTTTTAATAAAAATTCAATTGATTAAAACGTAAATCTTCTTCTTTAAGTTCTAATTACATGAAAATGTAAAGTTCTCCTTCTCTTATTCACATTAAAATGTATACTTTTCTTCTTTAATCTTATTTACATTAAAAATGTAAACTTTTATTCTAAATCTTTTTACAATGAAATCAAGGTCCTATGTTCCATTTTTAACAAATTGACAAAGCAAATAATGTCTATTTTTCATTTCCAACAAAATGGCAAAGTAAATAATGTTCTTTTCTTCATTTAACACATGATGGTGCAAATAATGTTCATTACAAATTTAACACATAACGGTGTAAATAATGTCACTTCTAATTCAACTAAATGAAGTCTCTTTTTATTCACTAACCAAAATAATGTCTTGTAATTGTTTCAACTAAAATCAATGTTAATGTCATTCCGTTCTTTATAACCAAAAATCAATTGAATGTTTTCTTATTTATATAAAAAAAAGAAACTTTCTTTTATTTACAATCAAAAGTGAATCTTTCTTATTTAACAAGCAAAAAGGTGGAATCTTTTATTTAACAAACAAAAGATGAAATCTTTCATTTACAATGTAAAAATTCCTTTTTAATTACATTAAAAATGCAATTAATATTACAATGCAAGAGTATCTCTTTTAATTACATTAAAAATGTAATTAACGTTACAGTGCCAAATTCTTATCTTTTAATTACATAAAAAAATGCAATTTTTATTACAAAGTTAAGATATCCTTTTTAATTACATTAAAAATGTAATTAACATTACGGTGTAAAATTCTTATCTTTTAATTACATTAAAAATATAATTTTTCTTCTTAAAATCTAATTACATTAAAAATGTAATTTTCTTACTTTAAATCTTGATTACGTAAAAATGTAATTTTCCTACTTTTTCTAATATTAACATTAAAAAATGGATTTTTAATGTGAAACATATTTCATAGTGAAATATGTACATTTTTCTACTCTTTTTAAGGTTAACAATAAAGATGTGTTTCCAACAACCGTAGAAATGCAACTCTCGATTTCATATTTTATTTTCTAGTTCTATTTGCGTTGTGGAACACAAATAAAATGTACTTTTTCTTTCTTGTTTATTTACAACAAGTGACGTCAATAAAATATGTAACTTTTATTTTAATAATTTGTTTGCATCTAAAGTTACAAAAAAAAAAAAAAATTGAAACTTTTACTTTTATGTCTTATTTGCATTGTGGAATACAAATAAAAAGTGTAATTTGCATCCCTATACTTTATTTGCATTGTAAAATACAAATGAAAAGTGAACCCCTACTTCTATGATTTATTTGCATTGTGAAATGCAAATAAAAAGTGAACTTTTATTTCTAAGTTATATTTGCATTATTTGTTACAACAAAATAGGACTATGTTAAAAATTATATTTCTAACACATACAAACGTATTCCAAAACATGTACATTTTATGCGCTTCTCATTTACTTCTTTACTAGCATGCTAAAAATAACGTTTTAACATACAAAATATTTTCTAACGTTACATGTTAACATAAAAAGAATATGTTTACATTAAATCAATTCTAACAATTCTCCATTTAACAAAATGAACGTTTTGTTATGACATACCCTTCTATTTAACAAAATAAATATTTTGTTTTACATATAACATGTAAATAAAAATGAGTTTACAAATTTTGCCTTTTATTACCCATAGGATATAAATAAAAATGTATACAACAAGTTTGTCTTTTTTTTTTTAGTTCTCTTTTTTTAAAAAAATATAATTTTTGTTCTCAACCATCACATTTAACAGAATGTACATTTTTATTTCAACTCTTTCCTTTAGACAAAAATGTGAATTTGACGCTACTAATATATATTGACAAAAATGTGAATTTTTGCTCTACTCTTTTATATCGACAAAAATGTGAATTTTGACACTACTAATTTATATTAACAAAAATGTGAATTTTGACGCTACTAATTTATATTGACAAAAATGTGAATTTTGACGCTACTAATTTATATTGACAAAAATGTGAATTTTTATTCACTAATCAAATTTGACAATTTACAATAAAAATGTATTTTTGTTCTATTTTAACATTTCATACATAAAATGTAGTTTTATTCTATCCTAACATTTTACATATAAAATGATGTTCTTTCCTAATATTGACATTTTTAAAACTAAAATGCCAATTTTTATACCAATGTGACATTTTAAACTAAAATGTACATTTTGTCTACACCAAAAATGCCCTAACTAAAATTGTGATTTTTGTTTACATAAAAATATTTTAACTAAATATGTTATGTTTGTCTAACATTTCATTTTAAAATAAAAACGATATTTTAATCCTTACATAACATTTCATAACAAAACTATTATTTCAAATCTAATAAGACATGTCAACATTTTATTATAACACAATAAGCATCAAATTAACATATCAACTTACAATATCAATAAACGCAACAAATCATAAATAACACAAATCAATAAATTCTAAATAACTAGCATCGCGAATCTGAATTAAATCGTACACACTAGGATTTAAATAACAGTAGAAATAATTAAATTTTAATTATGAAATAAATCAGAATTGTCACATTGATCGGTTTTCAGAAATGGTTCAAGTTAGCCTCATGTTGTAGTGCTCGGAAAGACGAATCCAACGCAATCAGTTTCGTCCGATTCTGATTTGAAATGAACAAGTTACGATGATTCGAACATTGGATAAATTAATAGTTATTAAATAAAATAATTAGTTTAATTAATCTCTCCTCCTAACCTTTCTTCCATCAGATAACGGCCGACACCGCTAAACCCAACACCACCGACTTCAAAAAGCTCCTGCGCGCGCCACCTGAGACCGCCGAAACCCGATCTGACGCCGCCCCTCTGACCGCCGACGTCCGTTGCCCCCACGCCGCAAGCACCGCCAGTTGCGATGGCCCCCACTGCTCCGAAAAACGCGAAGAACGCTCGGCCTTCTAGGCCAATTCCTGGCGATTTCGGATCCAATTGATATCCATTACCCGTATGGATGGAAAGATCTCGTCGAGTGCTTCGATTTCATATATTAAGCTTTGAATTTCGTTGAACGGATTACAAGAATTTGTTGTTTGAATTTCAGAGGAATTGGGCAATCCGTGAATATGAACGGCAGCGGCCATGAATTAGGGTTAGGTTTTTTTTTATTATTTTAATAATAAATCTCGATTTTCGTGCTTAAAAGATGGGAATCCGGGCTGTCTCCAAATCAGGCCTGCTTAGTGTCGTTCTTAATGTTTTGACACCTTCTGAACGCAATGGGACCTGTTTCAAGGCCCAATTCTGATGTCTACTGCGTTTTGTTTAAAAATTACAGTATTAATTAAATAATTGATTTTCTACCGTACTTTTAAATACGCCGGGGCCACAAATTAACTTCAAAAGTTCTCGAAAAATATATTTAGCTATGTTTTGACACTGCGGACCTAGGAATATTAATTTCGTCCAATTCTGAGCCATTTTGAAAAATGGCTTTTTTTTTTCAAATCGATTAAAATTTACCGAAATTAACCAAACTGAAATATTTTTGCCACGGCCCCAAATTAATTCTAAAAATTATGAAAAATTAAACTTAGCCATATTTTGACATTCCGAATCCAACAAAAGTGGTTTCGTCAAAAACAGAGGTCGTTTGTAAAACGATTATTTTCAAGGCGTAAATAATAAATATTAAAAATACATTTTTAAACAAATAATATTAAATATTAAAAATACATTTTTAAACAAATATTAAAAATACATTTTCAAGGCGTATATATTAAAAATATTCTGATCTCAAATTCGTCTTCGAGTGAAATAATTCAGAATGAAAAGGGGTATAAGGAGAATCTGTCTTCTCGTTCAGATCAAAATTCTATATCCAAGTCTCAATCTGTACGATGTTATTGTTGTGGAGCTCATGGTCATTTCGCGAGCAGATGCAAAAGTCCAATTAGGTGCTTTAATTGTGGTGGTTTGGGGCATCGCAGCGATAATTGTTCAGTTTCTATTAGAGGAAAATGTTCTGTGGGGATTCAAGGAAGTTTTTTCAGATGTCGATTTGGTGACAAAAGGGTTTAACATATGCTCGAAAGAGGGGTTGACGAGTTGGAAAAACCCCAATTCTGTGATGAATATCGTCAAAAATCGGGAGCAAACAAATCTTATGGATGAACATCATCGAGTTCTGAGTTCAGGATTGGTTTTATTGAAGAATTTTATTAGCCTCCATGACCAGATTCAAATAGTTAAGAGTTGTCAAGATTTAGGGATCGAGAAAGGTGGTTTCCTGAGGCCTGGATACGATAATGGCGCTAAACTAAATTTGTATATGATGTGCTTTGGTAAAAACTGGAATCCGCAAACAAAGAAATATGAAGATAAACGTATGAGTGATGGGCTTTGCCTCATGAAATTCCAGGAGAGATGTTAAAAATGGTCAGCGACGCTATTGCGTTGGCACATAATGAAATTGAGAAAAATGACGGTTGTGTTGGAGAACTACCGCAAATTAAATTTGATACTTGCATAGTAAATTTTTACAATTCGGGAGGAAAATTGGGGCTTCATCAAGATAAAGACGAAAGTCAAGATAGTTTGAGGGCGGGACTTCCTGTTGTTTCCTTCTCCATTGGTGATTCGGCAGAGTTTATTTACAGGGAGGAGAGGGACATAGATACGGTAAGAAAAATTCTGCTAGAGTCAGGGGATGTGTTAGTATTTGGAGGCAAATCTAGAGATAGTTTTCATGGTGTTATCAACATTTTAAAGGATACAACACTGAATATGCTTATTGAGGTGACCAAAATGAAGCAGGGGCGGTTAAATCTTACTTTCAGGCAATGTGTTATACAGGAATCGTATAAAGATGGAATTCTGAATTCTAATTCTAATGAAGGTGATGCTCTAAATCAGTTTTCTTTCCCTTATGATAGTATCTCTAAGAGACCAGGTACTGTTGACTCTCGTCACTCTATTTCTTATGCCGACATGGTTAGAAAGTCACCTACTGTCATAGACTGGAATTCTAGCACTGTAAAAAATCCTTTTCATAATAAAAAGGTTAGTGATAGATGTTGTTTCAAATGTGGAGAACCTTCCCACTTCGCGAAGGATTGTAGGAATGGAATTCGATGCTACAATTGTGGAGGATTGGGTCACCTTAAAGTTAACTGTCCAGTTAGATTTAGAGGGAAAACTGATTTTGACTTACTGCACTTCAACTGTTTGAGAATTTGCCAGAATATAATTTCGCTATCCGATCTTTATTCTTCGGATTTTACTAAAAATGAGAATGAAGGGGCATATATGTTATTGCTGTTGGGATGGCATTTAGAAGGACTTGCTGATGGAATATTGTGGAGTAAGAATTTTGATAGTATTGTTACTTTCCCTCCATTGCCTCGGCCGTTAGTGAGGAAAGATCACGCTGTTTCCTTTTGCCTCAACTTATTGAAGTTTCGAAGGTTATACGCTGATTCGTTCTCAAGTAATATGAGGAAAGCTAAATTGATATTGAATGAGATATTGAAGCATTTTGCCGTTGTTAACACTGTAATTAACTGCGATAGAAGAGCTGTTACCTTTCAAAAATTCTCAGATTGTGATGGCCCTCTCCATTCGGTTTCTGGATCACATACATTTCAAATGTCTGGAAAGACACTGTCAGATAATGCCCTGGTCGAGGAGAATTTGGTTGAAGATGTAGGGAGGTTCAGTGATGAAATTCTGACGGGTGCTATAGGGTATGTTTGGGATTTGAGGCGTGTTGATCCTTTGCTTTCTGATCCTGAGGTGTTGTATTGCATGGGCCTTTTTGAAGACTCTCGGTCCCTTGAATGGTTTGCCAGTAAGGGGGAAAGAATAAGAAATGTGATGACAGGAGATGACTTGATTGATACGAGTGGATATATAGCTGTGGATGGTGCTGGGATTTCATCTTCTATTCCAGTTGTAGTGGAGGGGGTTGGTTGGAAAGTGGAAGATGACATTATTCTATTGAATAGCTTTGACTTACTGGAGAAATACGTGGATGGGGGTAATTCTCATCAGGAAATGTCAGTTGGTGTTTCATTGACAGCGTCGGGATCAGTTTTAAATTATGAGACTGAGCAGAATTGTTTCTCCATAAAGAGAAAAGGCTTCAAAGTTGGGAGAGTTAAAGTAGCGAGGCAGGTTAAAGGGAAAACAAATTGCTGTAACAGTTTTGAAGCTCGTTACTCTGCGAGTAAGGAAATGGTTAGCGTTCCCCTTACTGACATGGCTAATAAAAATATGGATGGGGGTGATGTACAGCCACGGGGTATTGAGCAAAGGGTTGTTAGAAGTAGAGAGTGTGGTAGCCTGGGAGTTATGACCGAATTAGAGAATTATGTTAATCATTTAGTGAATATAAAAGGAGGTTGGACAGTTGTGGATTCGACGATGACTGGTCCTGACTGGTGTGGCTTATCGTTTTCATGGGATAGAGAAGAAGGTTCGGTGTTGATTAGTAAGATGGATGTGAGACTTTGCTCTTTGTTTTTGAGGTCGTGCTATAGTGTGTTTCCTTTAAAGTATGACATGCCTCGATTCGAGATTGTTTCTGATGTTGATTCCAGCTTCGTAGATAGGAATGGATTGCGAGAGTTTAGTGATGATCATTCTTAGAGTGTTGATGTTTCCACCTCTTCGTCAAGGAGGAGGAGACGTAGGAGTGTGTTGCCCAGTTCAGGATTGATTCGGCGTAGTGCTAGGATCAGATACGGTCCCTCCTCGTCTCGAGGTAAGTTCCCAAATCTGAATACTAGTAGTAGTAGTTTGGATTTGGGCTCAGGTATGTCTTCGACTTATGGTAGTGATTATACTCCTTTTGCTTTAGGTAGCCTTTCAACTAGTCAGTTATTTCATCTTGCTAATGATACTGCCTTTGTTTTTTCTGATATTGAGACTGAGGCGGAGTATATTAGGAGTAGGGAATTAGAGAGAGTTTCTTCCTTGCGTAGATGAGGATTGTTAGTTGGAACGTTAGGGATCTAAATGATCCTAAAAAATGTGCTAAAGTCAGGACTTTTTTTAGGGCTTATCACATTGATATTGTCTTGCTTCAAGAGACTAAAATTGAATGCCCCGATTTTAGTTTTTATGTTAGATTAGGTGGAACCATTTTCCGTAATTGGGCTTGTCTACCGGCAATTGGTACTGCCGGGGGGCTTATGATCGGTTGGAAAGATAATCAGTATAGACTAGTGCAGGAATTTCCTAAATTACATTCACTACACATTATATTAGCTTCACTTATAGATAATTCTTCGCTGGGCATTACTAATGTGTATGGCCCTCACACAAAGATTGAGAGGAGATGTTTGTGGGACGAATGTTCGGACTTTAGGAATCTTGCCCCCAAATCTTTGGATTGTAAGGGGGATTTTAACGTTACTAGGTTTTTAGGAGAGAGATCTCCTCGAGAAGGAGATTTCTCTGATATGGAAGAATTCAATGAATTCATTCTTGATAATAATTTGATTGAGATTCCGCTTAATAATAGATCTTTTACTTGGTGTAGGTCTAATATTAGTGATAGGCTGTCTTTTGCCTTATTAGATAGATTTTTTATAAGTACGGAGGTTGATGAAAGATTTCCAATTTGTAAAGTAAAAGGGTTACCTTTTTTATATTCGGATCATTGTCCTTTAATCCTTTCATGTGATTCGAACATGTTAATTAGTAACAGTTTCAAATTTGAAAAGATGTGGTTACCAGACACCGGTTTTATTAAACTTGTTACTGTTAAAAGGAATTCGTTATTCTATTTTAATAATCTATACAATGGCAATTTGGCAAAGATTTTTGGGTCAAAACTTGGTAAATTAAGATTTTTTCTAAAGAGGTGGAATAAATTTGTTTTTGGTAGTGTTAGAATTAAGAAAGATAAGATTTTATGTGAGATGTTAGACTTAGATAAGTTAAGCGAATCTAGGACTCTTAATCTAGGTGAGAGAGATAGGCTTTACAATCTCAGAAATGATTTCGAATTGATTTTGGAAAAAGAAGAAATAATGTGGAAGAAAAGATCACGTGTTCAATGGATTAAGGAAGGGGATAATAACACGAAATTTTTTCATAGTATGGCTAATAAGAGGAGATGTGATAACTTAATTCATTCTATTTTCTTAAATAATGAGGAATTGACAGTTCAGCGTGATTTAAATGAAGCTTTCACCAATTATTACAAACAAATTTTTGGGACTAGGATCAAGAGAAAAATTAACGTTAATTGGAAGGAAATCTACCCTAATGATGATAAGGGAGAGTTATTAGATTTAGATAAACCTTTTTCTGAACAGGAGATTTGGAAGGCTATTTGTGATATGCCTAGTGACAAAGCTCCGGGGCCTGATGGTTTTTCTGTTCTATTTTACAAACAGTTTTGGGAGGTCTTGAAATCTGATGTTATTAGATTATGTAATGATTTTTATAGCGGCTATTTGTGCCTAGGTAATTTCAATTTTGCTAATGTTATCCTTATTAAGAAGAGAGAGGGTGCTAAATTATTAAAGGATTTTAGACCTATCTCTTTGATAAATGTATCTGTTAAGATCATTTCTAAAGTTCTAGCGAATAGGCTTAGTAGGAAGATGAATGATCTTATAGATCATTCGCAAACTGCTTTTATTAAAGGTAGTCAAATTGTGGATGGAGTGGCAGTTGTACAAGAGTACATTAATGTATGTGTTAAAAATAATTTTTCATGTGCTATTTTGAAGTTAGATTTTGAGAAAGCGTTTGATTCTATCGACTGGGATTACATATGTGAAGTATGTCTTGCTAGAGGTTTCAGTGTCTGATGGATTAACTGGATAATGCTTTTACTTAGGTCTGGTAGTTCTAATATCGTTGTCAATGGGGTTATGGGAAAGAAGATCCAATCTAAGAGGGGTCTTAGACAAGGAGATCCCCTGTCACCTCTATTGTTTAATTTAGCGGCCGGCGTTTTTTCTAGAATTATCAAGAGAGCAGGGAGATTAGGTGTTTTGGGCAATGTTGGTAATGAGGAATTTAACAATGAGTTATCTATACTTCAATTCGCAGATGATACTTTGTTATTTTCATCTCACCTACCTAAGCACATTATTTCTCTCAAGTTTATTCTTTATTGTTTTGAGATGTTATTAGGTCTTAGGATTAATTTTGACAAGAGTTCTGTTATGGTCATTAATGATCTTGGTAATGTAGAGGCTATGGTTGCTAGCACCTTAAACTGTCCTGTCATGTAATTCCCTTTTGATTATTTGGGTTTTATGATTAGGCCTTCGAAACTAAAGAAGGAGGATTGGTTAGTCATAATCGATAAGATTAACAGTAGACTACCAAGTTGGAACAATAGATTTTTGTCTAGAGCAGGTAGATTAGTTTTGGTTAATTCGGTACTATCTGTTATCCCTGCTTATTGGATGTCTGTACATAAATTTCCTCAATGGGTTATTGAAAAGATTGATAGAATAAGACGTAATTACCTATGGAGTGGGGGTGGCGATCCTATTTGTAGGGGTTTCAAATGTTTAGTAAACTGGGAGGTGTGTTATAAGCCTAAGAAAGATGGGGGATTGGGGATCAATAATTTAGTTAATTTTAACTCTTCCTTATTAGCCAAATGGTTGTGGAAATATAGATGTCCTCTAGTATCGACTACGTGGAAGTTTATTGTATCTAAATTTTACTATTCAGGAGGAGAGTTTATTGTGGGATCTAGGGATAGTTGGTATAATAGATTATCTTACTTTTGGAAGTCAGTATTAAAGTGCTTTGATTTTTTTAACTTAGTTTATAAGGTGATTGTTCATTCGGGTGATATGACTTACTTTTGGCATGATATTTGGATTTCTAGATTACCACTTAAAATTGAATTCAGGGAACTCTTTAATAATTTTAGTTTTAAAAATGCGTTGATTAAAGATGTTTTTAGAAGAGATTTGGACCCCTCATGGGAGTTTTCTTTTGATAATATCTTAGAAGGGGAAATGTTAAGACAATTAGCTTTACTATATGCTAAGTTATCATTATATCACATTGATGAGTATATGGACTTTATTAGTTGGGGGTATGGATAAGAGTCAAGTTTATTCGGTTAATTCTATGTATAACTTTATAAACTTTTCGGGAATCTCATTTCGGCCTTTTAAGTTTATTTGGAAATCTAATTCTCCTCCTAAAGCTAAATTTCTAATGTGGTTAATCATTCATAAGAAACTTAATACGGTTGAGCTTCTAAAGAGGAAGAATATCATTTTAGATGTTAAGTGTTATTTTTGTAATCTTTTGAACGAGGATGTTGATCATTTATTTTTCTCTTGCAATATCACAAATTTTATATTTAATATGGTTTTAAGGATATTTGTTTTTGATTGTCCTAATTCTTACAATAATTGTGTCGAATATTGGGATTCTTATAGATTTGTTTATAATGATAGTAAAAGATACATTCTAAATACTTTAGTCACTATCATAAGTTGGTTCATCTGGTTTGAGAGAAATCAGAGATGTTTTCAGTCTAATACTGTTTCTACGGATAATTTAATTATTAAAATAGTTTATTTTTGTTTGGAATGGATGTCTAATTCACATTACAAGCTATTTGGGAAAGTGGGCTTTGAGAGTTTATTGATTAAGGTTAGATTTAATTTGTATCTATTTATTAGAATCAGCAGTTTTTTTTCGTAATAGTTATCGCATTGGGAGTTAATTTCTTTTATTAGTTTTTTCATTGTATTTTTTCTACACATATATGTATGGTAGATAAATATGTATGAATATATATATATATGCTTATATAATATATATATATATATACACACATATATTTCCATATATATATATATATGTGTGACAAATTACTGATACTTTTTGCTGATATTTTCGCAGATACAGGTTGTTGATTATCAGGAAGTACTTAGCGGATAGCTGGATGGATTGGTAGTAGTTATGTACTTTTCAGGTGTTCAGGTTGATGGATATTACTGTGGTGCTTAGAGGATTGCTGTTTGGATTGATGATTCGCTATTCATTTAATGGGCTTATTGTTAGAGAGTTTTTTTTGATGTTATTCTTCATTATTTTTGATATTACATAGAGAGTATGGGTTATTTTATTGGAGTAGATATACTTCAATATCGGGTGGTGGCCTTACCGGAATTCAATATTGGGGTAGATGGGCGGTGGTTTATCCGGAGCTCATCTATCTACGGTCCTTACACCCCTAGAGCCGCGTTAGGTTTCATCTTGTATTCTTATGTACTATAGTCGGACTCTGTATCATTGATTTTATTATATATATGTGTGCTCTCTTCTCTTCAGAAGATCACACATTTTTGTTTCAAAAAAAAATTCGAAACTCGAAATATATAAGTGTTTACTGTTATTAAATGCAGAAACATCATTCTGAACTCAATGGAAGTGGTTTCGAGTTCAAATTCCTTCGTAAGCAAAAAGAAGCATTTTTTTGTCCTTTGTAAATTTCATAGAGACCTTTCTAAATTTTAATTTGGGCATAACTTTTGATTCCCGCTATGAAATTTCGATTTTTCAGATTCGTTAGAAAGATATTTTTAAATAGATTCTAAAATTTTTGGTTTCACTAAAATCCGTTAAATTCTGCATCCTGTTCGATCAGTTAAAGTTCAAGTTTGACTTTTCAAACTACCGCGCTATTTCTAACTCCTATTATAATTAAATTACTCATTCTAACTTCGATTCAAATCAATTTTTAATCATTACTATTCTAAATAAATTGTTCTAAATATCAAAAACTCATTCAAATTACTTAAACTAAATTTTAAAATTTACTCCAAAATTCAGGGTTGTTACAGTCTCCCCCACTTAAGAACTTTTCGTCCTCGAAAAGGAACGAAGCTAAGGTTGTTTAAGTATCCTATCTCATCTTTCATTCTTTAATTCGTTTCTATAATTTTATTAGTTGATTAACTTTCAAATATATAACTTTTATATATTCAAAATCATATTTTCTAAAATAGATTATAATTACAAAGACGTATATTATAAACTTGTTACTCCCAACTCATTCTAGGGCATTTCTAACCCCATCTCTAATGAGTTTTCTCATTCTAGGATACTGCTGATCCTATCTCTAATGAGTATTCTTATTGGATATTTCTAATCCAATCTCTGATGAGTCTTTTATTTAGTTCTAACGAGTTGTACCCCAAAGATTTGAGCTAACCAAAGCTCTGATACCAACTGTAACGATACCGCGAAATCCGGTAGACTTTGCAACCATCCCTTCATCCTCCAGTACAGCAGGTAAAACCCACCGTGGCTTACAGTTGTACCCCAGACACCTTGTTTTACGGCGACCCTTTCGGGATCCCCCGGCCGCAGCCTACCAACCCTAAAAAGGGACATGTGCGGGTAAGAGTCTCCCGTTCGCCATCAAACCGCAAAGCGAGAACCCCCCCCCCCCAATCATGCTGCATCCTATTACCAGGCATGCCAAACAAGGGCTGGTGTGAGAATTCTTAACTAATTTAACTAATAGCAATAAGGAAAATCCAAGGACCAAGCCGCTAACGCGGAACGAGTTTATTCCAATGGATTGCCATGCATAAATTAAAATGAATCGTTAAACAACGCAATGCTTTTTAGAAAAATGAAACCATTATAAGACCCAAGTCCCATCACACAATGCAACGCAAACCGGAGGATAGGGTTTTACCTTATAATCTTTAAAAGATGCTTGGTACGATAAAAACGGATTTGATATTACTATTAGTGTATATATGTTTCAAAAAAACATTTCAATCATAATGTATCAATCATAGACGGCATGGTACCCCATCCTACTATGTCGCCATACTAGTTCTACAATCAAAACCGCATGAGGTCGTATTGGAAATTGGGTTTCCATCATGAGTCAAGGCTAGAGAGGATCTCCTTACCGATTCGAGACACTCTAGCTAATGTCTCAGGATCCCCCGCAGAGAACCCTTGGAAAGCTGCAGGGCCGGTCCACACTTGAGGTTTGTGGATTGGCAATTCCTCACCACACGTTCCCCGGACCTAACATGTGAGGCGCCCCATTCCATCATCCACATAAGTAAATTATCAGTCAGTTTAAGCACCGACACTACGTCTAGCTAGAAAGAAACGTGCTGCTCTCCCTGCGTTCCCTTCTCCCGTTTTAGACTCCAACCGGTTTGTGAGGCTCGTGAAGCTACGTAATACACAAAGCTATGCTTATTCAAGCTGTACTTTGATCATCCCACAAGGTTCTGCTTTTCAACAAGAAACCTTGATCATTTGCATCTTGGCGTGCCACATTGACAATTCACGCCATGCGATCAATCACTATTAATATATACCAGGGTGTTAAGCACAGAATAAATTCTCCACCACCAAACAGATATACATTAATAAAAACTAATCTTATTTACATGGAACGAAATTCAACGTCGGACACACATCCATTTATAAGATTATGCTCTGGGTCCGAGCGAAAGCCAAATCCGTACAAATCAACACTATATCCGGACGGCCACCACTTTAGCCCCTTCAAGGTAGCTACTCCAATCCTGGGCATCAGCAGTCGTCGTCCATTCGATGTGAAGATCGCTGGTCTTCAATTACCGTCTTCAACTCTTCGACTTTCAATCGTCGTATGATCATTTGAAATGAGATTGAACTCGGACTTTTCAAATGATCCTCGCTTATATATATATATATATATTTAAAAATCATTTCATATCGTTGATATTAATTTATAACGATCAACCTTTATATTCATTTATATAAAAATAATTAAATTCCATTTAATGACGCTTCAAGTCAAAAGGCGACCTTGGCGCTGTTTTCACCCAAATTTGTTTTACACATTTCTCTAAATCTAACCATTGGATTTTAACACAATTTATAAGCTGGAAAGATCTTCACAAGGTGAACCTAATGGTTACAGATTTGGGAAAATCTGACGGTCGGATATTTCGGTATAATCAACTAAAAGTACAATTCTATAAAGTGAACTACCATACTCGATTCGTTCAATTGAAATTTGTTTATATTAGGATTATATATATATATACACACAATTTCTTCGGCCATTTCATTATTGTGGTAATCATGACAAGTAAAGATATATAACATAACACATAATAATGTTTATTTTAATTCACATACACAACTTATACATGCAATGTATTTTTTTTTCTTTTTCCAATCTACACAAACATGCAATTTCTTGTGCGTCATTCCTAATTCAACAAAAATGATTATTTTGTGTCATTCTTTTCTCTACAAGCAAAATGATATTCTTGCTTTAATCTTTACACATGAAAATATAAATTTCATGTCTTTAATCTTTTAAGGAAAATCTAATTCATTGAAATATGAATTTCATCGTTATGATCTTTACTGAAATTCTTTTACATGAATATGTAAATTTCATACCGTTGTCCTTTTTAATAAAAATTCAATTGATTAAAATGTAAATCTTCTTCTTTAAGTTCTAATTACATGAAAATGTAAAGTTCTCCTTCTCTTATTCACATTAAAATATATACTTTTCTTCTTTAATCTTATTTACATTAAAAATGTAAACTTTTATTCTAAATCTTTTTACAATGAAATCAAGGTCCTATTTTTCATTTCTAACAAATTGACAAAGCAAATAATGTCTATTTTTCATTTCCAACAAAATGGCAAAGTAAATAATGTTCTTTTCTTCATTTAACACATGATGGTGCAAATAATGTTCATTATAAATTTAACACATAACGGTGTAAATAATGTCACTTCTAATTCAACTAAATGAAGTCTCTTTTTATTCACTAACCAAAATGATGTCTTGTAATTGTTTCAACTAAAATCAATGTTAATGTCATTCCGTTCTTTTTAACCAAAAATCAATTGAATGTTTTCTTATTTATATATAAAAAAAGAAACTTTCTTTTATTTACAATCAAAATTGAAACTTTCTTATTTAACAAGCAAAAAGGTGGAATCTTTTATTTAACAAACAAAAGATGAAATCATTCATTTACAATGTAAAAATTCCTTTTTAATTACATTAAAAATGCAATTAATATTACAATGCAAGAGTCTCCCTTTTAATTACATTAAAAATGTAATTAACGTTACAGTGCCAAATTCTTATCTTTTAATTACATTAAAAAAAATGTAATTTTTATTACAAAGTAAAGATATCCTTTTTAATTATAGTAAAAATGTAATTAACATTATGGTGTAAAATTCTTATCTTTTAATTACATTAAAAATGTAATTTTTCTTCTTTAAATCTAGTTACATTAAAAATGTAATTTTCTTACTTTAAATCTTGATTACATAAAAATGTAATTTTCCTACTTTTTCTAATATTAACATTAAAAATGGATTTTTAATGTGAAACATATTTCATAGTGAAATATGTACATTTTTCTACTCTTTTTAAGGTTAACAATAAAGATGTGTTTCCAACTATTGTAGAAATACAACTCTTGATTTCATATTTTATTTTCTAGTTCTATTTGCATTGTGGAACGCAAATAAAATGTACTTTTTCTTTCATGTTTATTTACAACAAGTGACGTCAATAAAATATGTAACTTTTATTTTAATAATTTGTTTGCATCTAAAGTTGCAAAAAAAAAAAAAAAAATGTAACTTTTACTTTTATGTCTTATTTGCATTGTGGAATACAAATAAAAAGTGTAATTTGCATCCCTATACTTTATATGCATTATAAAATACAAATGAAAAGTGAAACCATACTTCTATGATATATTTGCATTGTGAAATGCAAATAAAAAGTGAACTTCTATTTCTAAGTTATATTTGCATTATTTGCTACAACAAAATATGACTATGTTAAAATTATATTTCTAACACATACAAACGTATTCCAAAACATGTACATTTTATGCGCTTCTCATTTACTTCTTTACTAGCATGCTAAAAATAACGTTTTAACATACAAAATATTTTCTAACGTTACACGTTAAGATAAAAAGAATATGTTTACATTAAATCAATTCTAACAATTCTCCATTTAACAAAATGAACGTTTTGTTATGACATACCCTTCTATTTAACAAAATAAATATTTTGTTTTACATATAACATGTAAATAAAAATGAGTTTACAAATTTTGCCTTTTATTACCCATAGGATATAAATAAAAATGTATACAACAAGTTTGTCTTTTTTTTTTAGTTCTCTTTTTTTTAAAAAAAAAATTTTTGTTCTCAACCATCACATTTAACAGAATGTACATTTTTATTTCAACTCTTTCCTTTAGACAAAAATGTGAATTTGACGCTACTAATATATATTGACAAAAATGTGAATTTTTGCTCTACTCTTTTATATCGACAAAAATTTGAATTTTGACGCTACTAATTTATATTGACAAAAATGTGAATTTTGACGCTACTAATTTATATTGACAAAAATGTGAATTTTTATTCACTAATCTAATTTGACAATTTATAACAAAAATGTATTTTTGTTCTATTTTAACATTTCATACATAAAATGTACTTTTATTCTATCCTAACATTTTACATATAAAATGATGTTCTTTCCTAATATTGACATTTTTAAAACTAAAATGCCAATTTTTATACCAATGTGACATTTTAAACTAAAATGTACATTTTGTCTACACCAAAAATGCCCTAACTAAAATTGTGATTTTTGTTTACATAAAAATATTTTAACTAAACATGTTATGTTTGTCTAACATTTCATTTTAAAATAAAAACGATATTTTAATCCTTACATAACATTTCATAACAAAACTATTATTTCAAATCTAATAAGACATGTCAACATTTTATTATAACACAATAAGCATCAAATTAACATATCAACTTACAATATCAATCAACGCAACAAATCATAAATAACACAAATCAATAAATTCTAAATAACTAGCATCGCGAATCTGAATTAAATCGTACAGACTAGGATTTAAATAACAGTAGAAATAATTAAATTTTAATTATTAAATAAATGAGAATTCTCACATTGATCGGTTTTCAGAAATGGTTCTAGTTAGCTTCATGTTGTAGTGCTCGGAAAGACGAATCCAACGCAATCAGTTTCGTCCGATTCTGATTTGAAATGAACAAGTTACGATGATTCGAACATTGGATAAATTAATAGTTATTAAATAAAATAATTAGTTTAATTAATCTCTCCTCCTAACCTTTCTTCCATCAGATAACGGCCGACACCGCTAAACCCAACACCACCGAGTTCAAAAAGCTCCTGCGCGCACCACCTGAGACCGCCGGAACCCGATCTGACGCCGCCCCTCTGACCGCCGACGTCCGTTGCCCCCACGCCGCAAGCATCGCCAGTTACGGTGGCCCCCACTGCTCCGAAAACCGCGAAGAACGCACGGCCTTCCAGGCCAATTCCTGGCGATTTCGGATCCAATTGGTATCCATCACCCGTATGGATGGAAAGATCTCGTCGAGTGCTTCGATTTCATATATTAAGCTTTGAATTTCGTTGAACGGATTACAAAAATTTGTGGTTTGAATTTCAGAGGATTTGGGCCATCCGTGAATATGAACGGCGGCGGCCATGAGCTAGGGTTAGGTTTTTTTATATTATTTTAATAATAAATCTCAATTTTCGTGCTTAAAAGGTGGAAATCCGGGCTGTCTCCAAATCAGGCCTGCTTAGTGTCGTTCCTAATGTTTTGACACCTTCTGAACGCGACGGGACCTGTTTCGAGGCCCAATTCTGATGTATACTGCGTTTTATTTAAAAATTACAATACTAATTAAATAATTGATTTTCTACCGTACTTTTAAATACGCCGGGGCCACAAATTAACTTCAAAAATTCACGAAAAATATATTTAGCTATGTTTTGACGCTGCGGACCTAGGAATATTAATTTCTCCAATTCTGAGCCTTTTTGAAAAATGGCTTTTTTTCAAATCGAATAAAATCTACCGAAATTAACCAAACTGAATTCTTTTTGCCACGGCCCCAAATTAATTCTAAAAATTATGAAAAATTAAACTTAGCCATATTTTGACATTCCGAATCCAAATAAAGTGGTTTCGTCGAAAACAGAGGTCGTTTGTAAAATGACTATTTTCAAGGCGTATATATTAAATATTAAAAATACATTTTTAAACAAATAATTTTCGAAACTCGAAATATATAAGTGTTTACTGTTTTTAAATGCAGAAACGTCATTCTGAACTCAATGGAAGTGGTTTTGAGTTCAAATTCCTTCGTAAGAAAAAAGTAGCATTTTTTTGTCCTTTGTAAATTTCATAGCGACCTTTCTAAATTTTAATTTGGGCATAAGTTTTGATTCCCGCTATGAAATTTCGATTTTTCAGATTCGTTAGAAAGATATTTTTAAATAGATTCTAAAATTTTTGTTTTCACTAAAATCCGTTAAATTCTGCATCCTGTACGATCAGTCAAAGTTCAAGTTTGACTTTTCAAACTACCGCGCTATTTCTAACTCCTATTATAATTAAATTACTCATTCTAACTTCGATTCAAATCAATTTTTAATCATTACTATTCTAAATAAATTGTTCTAAATATCAAAAACTCATTCAAATTACTTAAAATAAATTTTAAAATTTACTCCAAAATTCAGGGTTGTTACAATGCCTTAACTTCGGTGGAGCGCTTAGGGTAAAAGATGCAGATAAATTACAAGACAGACAAATTTAAATAGCGGAAAATAAATCTTTACTTCATTTATAAAATAGTTTGTACAACAATTGTTTTCCAATACCTGAGTATCTGTCTTACATAACAAAATAAAGAAGCATAAAATAACATTTATATTCCCCAATGTAGCACGAGCCAGCCATAGCAATGGAAAAGAGAATCCAAGCAAAACTTCGACTAATCTTCAAGCTTGGAAGGAGATGTGGTCCAAACTAAGTTGAGCTCTTCCCTCCCTGACTACCTGGGGGGGGGGGGGGAGGGGGAGGACGAAAGAAAAGAGACGAAAGAAAACTAGGTCAGACCTAAGTCTGGTAAGCTCAGTGATTCTTAGCATTTAAACGGGGAAAAGGGTCATGACATCATGACATGAATAAACTAAATATAACATTAAACCATAGTAACAAGATAACATGGGATAAATGTGAGATATGACAAGGCAAGATAAACTGAATGTACTGATAAATTGAATGCACCACCTAACTAGTGTTCCGACTAGTAATCTATATAAAATGATCATATGATAACGTGATTCCAATCCCCGTGGTTGCGTTCAGGTGTAAATCTATTATGGGGATTCCATTTATTTACCTCGATCTAATCTAGGGTTTACTATCGAGCGCTTACTAGATTCAACCAGTGTTTACGCTACCCAGGGACACTGGGGTTTATGCTACCTATTGAACGCTTCTCAGATTCAGGGTTTATGCGACCTAGGTCCAACTAGGGATTATGCTACCTACTTGTATTAATTTTCCATGTGTCTGTGTCAATCGGCCCTCTCTTGCATGTAGATACTCTGTGCTGGCCTCACCATAAGGTGTATCAAGCCTTATGATAGCAACCCGACACGATTCAAGATGCACAGTGTATAACTACTAGTACCCAGTGCCTGCTTTTTCCCACTCCGGAGTACGTGCACGCCCGTAAACCGTCGGAACCTACACTGACGTACCCCCTGCCGTTATCTTTGACCGCTTATAATCAGCCCAGTAATCGTGCCCCACCCTGCCTAGTTTCAGGGTACCATGATACATCTATGTGGGTTACTGCTGAAATGGATCCTCGTTACTAGGGTTTCCTGCTGGTTAAGTTTGTGGGCCTATATATACAAATATTACCCACCTATACGAGATGTACTTAACCCTCCCACCGATTCTAGCATGTTTTCTTTAACGGTTAAGTTTTGTGGGCCTATATTTACTAATATTACCCACCAACCCGACGTGCACTTAACTTTCCCACGGATTCAAGCATGTTTATTTAATGGTTAAGTTTTGTGGGCCTATATTTACTAATATTACCCACCTACCCGACGTGTACTTAACCTCCTACTCGTCAAGTCGTGTTGGTTAAGTGGTTCTTATTAACTTAACATTTCTTTCTTATCATGTTGGATTGGTTAAGTGTGATTTATTAACTTAACCCTGTTCATTCATCAGTTTATATTGGTTAAGTATTTCCCATTTAACTTAACCCCACTTGCTCATCAAGTTATATTGGTCAAGTGTGATTAACCAATTCAAGTTGACTTAACCCATCCACCCGTCACGTCATGTTGGTTAAGTGTTTCCTTCTGGTGTTGACTTGACCCTACCTCAATTCATGTTATATTGGTTAAGTGTTGTTCTCGTGTTAACTTAACCCTTCTCATACATCATGTTATATAATCGGTTAAGTGTTTTCCTCTTGTATTACTTAACTCCACCACATGTCATTATATATTTTGGATAAGTGTAAATTTAGTTAACTTAACCCTATCATCTGCTTAATTAACATGTTACAACGGTTGAGTGTTCTAAATTTACTTAACCTCACCCACTTGTCTAATTAACATGTTATTACGGTTAAGTGTTTTCCCTAATTACTTAACCTCACCATTTCTAGCTTGATTTATTCATGATCCTTAATTAATTAATTAATTAAAGCACCAACCACTCACATTAGACAGATATTGTTGTGGTTACTGGATGTGCCGGTCGGTTCCGGGCAGGTTTACACCACAACTCAGTCTAACCTCGGATCTTTCTGGGCTTGATGCACTAACCACCCACATTAGATAGGTATTGTTGTGGTCACTGGATGTGCCGGTCGGTTCCGGGCAGTTTTACACCACAACTCAGTCTAACCTCGGGTTAGGCATATTCGTCTTTTACTAAATTTACATATTTACTATTTATATGAAATTTCCGTAAATCAATTTAGCCTAGATCATATTCATTTGTCATGCAAATTTGCATATTTATATTCTATGCCCAAAACTTGATTTACCTATATATCAGCCCAACTTGCAGTTTATACCAATTTTAGATTTAATATTCCCCTTTTACAATTCATGCCCAATCTAGATTAATATTCCAATTTACGGTTCATGTCAAAACTAGATTTAATATTCAAGTTTACCGTTTATGTCCAAAACTTGGTTTACACGCCAATTACATACTTTGCGGCCAATTAAATTTATAAATTTATGCCCAAGTCTAATATGCATGTAAATCATTCACTATTATAGCGAATTTAGATTTATGCCAACATATTTATTATGCCAAATTAACTTAATTAAGCTACGCCCAATCCCCGCATCATAATCGTACGTATAACATGATTTCACAAGTTTTTCTATGTACTCATGAAAAGATACTAATAGTATCAGAGCAAGGAATAGGGGATAAGCATGAGAATTGACATAAAAGAATAGCCACACAAGAATGAACCAAATACAAAAATAATAGTTCCAATGGGTTTGATGTACATAACAGTGAATAGGAATAAACTAGACAAGTTACACTCCAAAAATGAGGTCCAACATAATTAAGGGAATGGGCATAGGTGATTTGGTCCAATCATAATGCCAGTTCGAAGTACAACCTAATAGGTTAACGGGAATAGACATAAGTTACTGACTACAATAGTTATAGGCAATTAACCACAATAGTCATGGGCGACTAATCACAATAGTTTCTTAATCAATGTCATAGGCAATAGTCTCATAATCATGAATCTTGGTAATAGTCTCATAGTCATGAATCATATGCAATAGTCTCAAAATTATGAATCATAGTCATAGTCATAGGCAACAGTCTTATGGTCACTGTCATATGTAATGGTCTCTTTGTCATGAATCATAGTCATAGGCGATAGTTTCATGGGCAACAGTTTCATATTCATAGTCTTAGGCAAAAGTCCCATAATCATAGTCATTGGCAATTAGCCACAATAAGTTCTAGGCCGCAATCGAGAATCAGATCCAAAGGCATAGATAACGTTAGATTTGACATAAGCATGAATAAAAGATAATTAACTCGCAAATAGGAACGGTTCTATATTTTAATTTATTACATTCATGAGTCCAATTACACGTTCAAATCTAAGGATAACCGAACTTACAGTGATCGGTTTAGAAAAGGATAGTAAGGTAGCATTGTGGCGATTTGCTATGATTCGCGTGACGTTGCTTGAAGCATAATGCCTACGGTCCAACTTGAAGCTTTAACTTGATTCTCTTTTAATTCTATTCAGTTTGGAAGAAGACGCTTTAATCCTAGTTTTGATTCCAGCAGAGTAGCGAAGCCATTTTTATTTTTAATTAGAATAGAGGAAGAGTATAGGAAGAATGAAATTGTGTGGAGAGAAAGCTAGGTTTGGGGGTGTTTAAATAGGTTAGGGCTCATGAATCGGGTCAGAAGGGCGTCCGGGTGCAGAAAAATGGATCTGTCCACGGATCTGGGAATAGGGGGAAGGTCGACCCTAGGATCGACCCTAGTGTTGACCTGTTTAACCAGATCGACCCCCAGGCCGACCCTGGTGTCGACCTGGGTCCTGGGCGGGAATTTTCCCGCCCAGCCCGGGTGTCTGTTTTGAATTTCGAAATTCGAATTTTGAATTTCGGGCTAGTTTTTATTGAAACTTCTGAAGGCCGTATCTCCTTCATACGGAGTCCAATTTACGCAAACTTGGACTCACTCCAAGCAAAATTTCGAGACGAACACAATAGCGTAATCCGTTTTCCTTAATTCTCAAATTTAAAATTAATTATACTTCATTTTTTTACTCTTCTGTTTGCCGAAAATACTGGGTGTTACAGCCATGCTGCTACAACATAGACTGAGCTAGCTTCTCTTATTCAACGAATTAAAACTTAGGATGGTGGAAAAAGGATCCTAGCTTAATCTGTTCTCTTCTTTAATCTGTTCACAGTGAGTACAGCTTCTTTAACAAGATAATTGTTGAACGTAATTGTGATGGGTTTATAAGTTGGACTATATGAATATGACTAATTACTTGATTAAGTCCATTTTATGATGTTAACTCATGTGTCTAATTGTGTGTGCTCGATTAGATTCATTTTATGATGTTGTTGTATGCAAGTTCGTATGCAAATCATATGCAAGTTTATGTGAAAATCATATTCATATATGCAAGTTCATGTTTATATGTTTAGATCTACGCAAGTCATATTTTATATAATTAGATCCATGCCAGTTTATATGTTTATGCAAATTCATATTTTATATGTCTATTGCTTATGCAAATTTATGTCAATGTAAATTATGATCATGCAAGTTTATGATCCATGCTAGTCTATTTTCATATGTTAATTTTGATCTAATTTGGTTGATTTAGATCTAATTTGTTGCAAGTTCATATGTTAATTTAGATCTAATTTGGTTAATTTAGATCTAATTTGTTATGCAAGTTCATAGGTTAATTTAGATCTAATTTGGTTAATTTAGATCTAATTTGTTATGCAAGTTCATAGGTTAATTTAGATCTAATTTGTTATGCAAGTCTGTATGTTCATTTAAATCTAATTTGTTATGCAAGTCCATATGTTGATTTACATCTAATTTGTTATGCAAGTTCATATGTTAATTTAGATCTAATTTCTTATGCCAGTTCATATGTTAATTTAGATCTAATTTGTTATGCAAGTTCATATGCTAATTTAGATCTAATTTGGTTAATTTAGATCTAATTTGTTATGCAAGTTCATATGTTAATTTAGATCTAATTTGTTGTGCAAGTCCATATGTTAATTTAGATCTAATTTGTTATGCAAGTCCATATGTTAATTTAGATCTAATTTGTTATGCAAGTTCATATGTTAATTTAGATCTAATTTGTTATGCAAGTTCATATGTTAATTTAGATCTAACTTGTTATGCAAGTTCATAAGTTAATTTAGATCTATTTTGTTATGCAAGTTCATAAATGGGATCTTTGTTATATGCTAGTTATGTTCATAATTGGATCTATATTGTTTTATGCCAGTTTGGATGTTATATCTCTTTCTTTCCCTTTTTCTTATGAGTTAGGCTAATTGCAAGCCTAACGTATTATATGAATCATACGAACGATTGACGTTGGGAAACAGTTGGGAAACATTAAATATTGGACATTATGTAATTGGCATAAAATTGGTTGTAATCATATAATTAATTTTTGGCATAGCTATTAAATGTGGCATAACTTGAATTGACCACACTTATGGATAATTTACATATAAATCTAGACTTGGACATAAATAGTAAATATGTAAATTGGTTAAAAGATGAACATGCCTAACCCGAGGTTAGATTGACTTGCGGTGTAAGACTTCCCGGAACCGCCTGACACATCCAGTGACTACAACAACACAGATCCAATGTGAGAGGTTAGCGCATTAAGCCCAAAACCCAAGGTTAGAATGAGTTTGCGGTAGAAGTGTGCTCGGAACCGCCCGGCACATCCAGCAACCGCAAACAACAGTTCTAATGTGAGAGGTTGGTGCATTAATAAATTAATTAATGCCAACGAACGGACATGCTAAGAACAGAAAGGTTAAGTAACATATGAATAGGCGACACTTAACCAATATAACATGTTAATTAGACAAGTGGGTGGGGTTAAGTAAATTGAGAACACTTAACCAATACGACATGTAATTAGACAAGTGGGTGGGGTTAAGTAAATTTAAAACACTTAACCAATATAACATGATGAATGAACAGGGTTAAGTTAATAAGAAACACTTAACCAATACAACATGATGTGTGGGTGGGTTAAGTTAACATGAATGGACAACACTTAACCAATATTACATGAACAAAGTGGATAGGGTTAAGGCAAGCTTAACCAATAATACATATTGACTTGATGAGTAGGAGGGTTAAGTAAACCTTGGGTAGGTGGGCAATATTAGTGTATATAGGCCCACAAAATTAACCGTTAAATAAACATGTTTGAATCAGTGGGATGGTTAAGTACATCTCGTGTAGGTGGGTAATATTTGCATATATAGGCCCACAAACTTAACCAGTAGGAAACCCAGGTAACGGGGACCCATTTCAGCGGTAACCTACATAGATGTATCATGGTACTCTGAACTAGGCAGGGTGGGGCACAATTACTGGGCTGATTATAAGCGGTCAAAATAGCGGCGGGTGGTGCGGCAGTGTAGGTTCCGACGGAGTATGGGCGTGCACGTGCTCCGGAGTGGAAAAAGACGGAACTGGGCATCAGTAGTATACACTGTGCATCCTGAATTGTGTCGGGTTGCCATCATAGGGATTGATACACCATATGGTGGGACCAACACAGGTATCTACATACAAGCGGGGCCGAATGACACAAGTAAACAAGCGGGGCCGAATAACACAAGTAATAAATACATGCGAGTTAGGGAGCCGATCGATTAAGCGATAAGGGGGTAGTGTGGGGACATCTAGTATTTAGTATGGGCAAGTAAGGATTGTATGGGGTGAATACTTCTTACTAGATGTTACGGTTGAGGACTACCAATTACCAGATGGGGATCAACTTTCAGTATGGAACTAGTAACGGTGCAGTGAAATTAGCATTGGTGCAGTGTAGTAATTATCCTTTAGTGATTAGAAGCGCGATCAACGTTTATCTTATTCATCCTGCTTACCTTGTCATGCATATTTATGTATAGTCATTTGTTACTTTCCAATTTATGTTCTTATCATGTTACTTTAATGATTATATTGTTAAAGTCACTGGAATCACCAGACTTATGTCTGACCTAGTTTGTTTTCGCCTCTTTTCTTCTGTTCCCCCCCCAAGGTTTTTAGGGAGGAAATAGTCAAGCATAGTTCAAATATCCCTTCTTCCAGCTTGAAGTTGAAAGATGAATTGCTTGGCTTTGATTCATCTTATCTATTGCATTTTCTGTTGGGGATTACAGTTTTAATATTAAGTACTCTGAAGGTTTTGTACAAGGTTGATATTATGTACTTGGTTTTGGTATTTAGAAATGTAATCAAACTTAATCCTGTTTCCGCTACAATAAAGTTATAAAATTTTCAACTACTACTTTCTCTGTCTTGTAATATTCCGTTTTGTTTACTTATAATACTCCACGAAACTTAATGCATTCCCTTTGTGAGTGACATTAACGGACATGGGGTGTTACACTTGGTATCAGAGCTGAAGGTTATCAGATTGGATAAAAGTTTTTGAAAACTATTTTCAAAAAGGTTTTAAAAGGAAGTATTTTCAAAAGGAAAGTTTATTTTGAAAAACATAATCCCCAAAAGCCATATATCTTTCTTCCAATTCTTTGTTTCGAGTTCCTTCCTCTATCCCTTTTGAATCTCTTCCTCCGCGTATAGACGGTTTTTCTAATATGTGTAAGGACTTCCGTGCAGAAAACCGCTTCATGGGACTGAGACGTTTGTCGAGGCTAGAAGTTGGCTCAACGTAGTGGAGGACTTGTTTGTACCTTTGAGATAGACGATGGGAGGAAGGTTCAACCAGCTGCTTGGTTAACGAAGGATGATGCTTCGTTTTGGTGGGAGTTCACGAATGGAGAACGTGCAGGGGAGACATGGATAGGACACAAGATAAGAAAGTGGATCCAAAGAAAGGCGGTAAGGATAACAAGGGCCAAGAGAAAAAGGAAGTACCACAATTGTGAAATACCTGGCCACTTAAAGAAAGACGTTAGAAAGAAGAAGAAGACTAGTTGTTATCATTACGGAGAGACAGGACATCTTATCAGGATTGTCCAAAGAGGCAAGGGCAAGGGTAAGGACAAAGTACATGATCTTTGGAAGGGCAGTTTGTGTTCTCGTGATCAGTATATCGGAAAGAGATTGTAAGTTTTGGTTGAAGATTTGATTTCTTTTTCCTAGAACTCTTTTCGACTTTTGCGCTTCGCACTCGTTTGTATCTGCCTCGATAGTTGAAACACTGCACCTAAATGCTAGTCTAGTTATGGATCCCATTGTAGTCTCAAATCCTATTCATGGTACATCACACTTATCTTTGGTTTGTCAGGATTTGAGAGTGTCTATCTTGCGCGTTGGGCTTGAATGCAACGCCTTCGTTCTTGGTTTCAAGGACTATAGTTTGATTGTAGGAATGGATTGGCTAGCCAGGCATGGTGCCATCCTAGACTGTGAAAAGTGGGTAGTTAGATTGTTGACTCGTTGTGGAAAGACCCTTGATATTTCCTGTGACCCAAGGGGTTCAGTGATGCTAAGCTACCTAGAATCTTTTGACGCATTCATCGATGATTTGAAATCTGTTCGTGTGGTCCGTGAGTTTGATGACGTCTTTGATGAAGTTCGGGGTTAACCCCCGAGGCGCGAGATAGACTTTGCGTATCACGAGACGAGAGCTTGAGGAAGACAATCCTTGAAGAAGCGTTTACATGATACCGCGGAAGTAGTGGAGCCAAGCATAATTAGGGAAGTGGAGCAAGATGCCACGATTAGACGAGCTCCTACATGCATACTTGGATCAGAGGTCAAGAAGTTACACAACCGAGAGGTCAAGTGGTTAAAGTTCAATGGGGAGATGATCAACGAGACGCGACTTGGGAGACGAAAGACAAGATGCGTATGCTGTACCCTTTTCCTTTTGGAGGGTATGTTCTTAACTTCTCCTTTTTCTATCGCTTTGTTTATACTTGTTCTATCGTTCAGTATCTCCTCTCGATTACATCTTCGATCTTTAGATAGGAAAATCCTATGGTTGTAAACATGTGTTTGAGACATGTTATGTTTGGTGGATGCAGTGTTTGCTAGTGGTTGCTCGTGGATGAATTTACACACACATTAGGCACTAGATCGACTCACTCACTTTCATATTGCATATGAATAAGTGTGCATAATTAATTTGATGAATGTATATTGAATATGTTATCATATGGATGTTGCATTTGAATGAATGATTGTGCACGCATGTAAAAATGATATGTATTCTTTTGCATACATAATGGACTCATGGAACTATCATGAATTGCATTAAGGAGGTCGACTGAGTCAGTAGACCACCTGATTTTGCATTAGAGTAAGAACATACACACACACTATGCATATGTTCATGAAAAGCATTAGAAATCTTTTAAGGACAATGGGTGCTAGTTGATGATGGATGAGTAGTGGATGGTAGGATACATTCTTCTTAACTCAGAGATTTCGGGGATGAAATCCTTTAAGTATGGGAGAATGTAACACCCCGAATTTTTAAAGAAGTTAAAAATGTGGAAATATGTATATATATTATATACATAGATATATTTAAGAGAAAAATTAAATAATGAAAATAAATATTTCATGTAATAAGTTAATTAAGTGCAATACATGAAATGCGAAGAAACGCATTCGAATAATTAAAAGAAAAATTTGAAGAGCTTCAAGAATTTGGCCACGAAATTAGCGTCATTGCGTTCGTCATGAAAAGAGGAACAAGGCCGATATCAGAGCCGCCGCCCAACGAGAGCGAGTAGCCTGATGCTTCAATTCTAGGGTCCGCCACAAGGACCTCAACGCCGACGAACTCATTCTAAACCGGGGTTTTCCCCTGCCAACAGGCCTAGCGCCTCGCTAGGAAGGCCCGTACTCCATACATTGAAAGCTCAACAATGGAACCTTCAGGCTCGCCACCGTCGACGAAGCTGAACTCCCAAGGGCATGGAACAACGAACATCCCCGCCGCTACATTACATAACTCAGTTTATGGTTGTTTATGCTTTTAGAACAATGTTCTGTTTTGTTAGAAATCGAAGGCATTTTAAAGGCTATTACTGCCAAAGTTATTAGTAGAATTGGTGTTCAATTTCTTGTCTCCCTGTTCCTTACTTCTCATGTAATGCGTCTTGTTTTCCAACAACCAACTCGATTTACGCCTGCGAGAACCGCATCGGCACCCCGGGCACGGGAGCCGGCGTGGCCCTTCCAATTTCGAGGCAACATTGAGTCTGAAACGTTTGGCTATGCCTGACACCCCGAGCACGGGAGCCGGCAACGCTACTTGAATCGCCGGCCCGCAGCGCGACCGAGTCTAAACAACCACTAACTCGAACCCTGGCCCAGTGCCGAGGCCGAGGATAAATCGTTCCGCGTCCTAGTCCAGGAGGCTTGGCGCCACTCAGCGACCGACTAAGATCGATGCAAATCTCTCTTCACCAGTTGTGGGTGTCGGTCTTGGTGCAGCACCAAGACCGACCTTAAATCATTTCTTCCCCTTAGCTCTTAAGGCTAAGGGGCAGCTCATGGCCACGATCAGACCTTACAAGCTGATGATCGGGGCTGAAAACTACGCCGGCGAATAAAAGACGTCTGGAGGCTCGCCTCAACCCGATGAACGACGGGAGAGCCACCCACCTGGAGGACCGCACAACACGACACCCTTCGCCTTCTCTATACTTGGGTTTAACCCCGGGCCACCCAAAACAGCAGGCGTACAACCTGGTTTAGCAAAATACGGGTTCCCTGAGCTGAGGGAAACTTACTGAAACCAGCGCTCTACCTCACCTCTCTGGAATAATTTACCCGGAGATGGCCCTTAATCGCTTTTGTGACAAGTGTAACGATAAGTAAGTTTATACAAGTACATGACGCTGGAAAACATAAAAAGAACATCCGAACAATTGACATAAATAGCGATCTTCACTAATTCATATTTCCTTTTCACACACACCCACGCTAAACAAACTACGTGTCTAATACTTCTACTTTCTAATGACAGGGTGTACATGAGAACCACACCGTGTCTTGAAAAACCAAAAGCAAGGGCCGTACCCGCGTAAACTACCGACTTACACTACCAAAATGACGGTATATCTACTTAGGCTACTAACACTAATCATGTCTTTTCTTCTTTTGCTTGTGCCTTTTTGCAGATTCAACACTCGATAGTTCGTCACCAGTACCAGACCTCTTCTGACCAGATCCTCTTCTGCTTGATCGACCCTTCTGGGGAGTAACCGACTAATGAGTGACAGAGAGGCGATGACCCCCCGCACCATCACCGCTGGAGATCTCCATGACATCAGTAGTAACGGCACACGGTATCCGTGCAGGGACATACCCAGCGGTAGTACCTACGACGGCCTAGCTCTTCTTTGGGATCTCTTTGCCTACCCATTCAGCCCTCTCCGTCTCCTCCACCTTCTCATGCTGGGCCACCATCTTGGCCTCTTGAGTCGCCCCCATAGCCGACATTGCAGACACGTCGACATCCACTGGACCTTTGGTCTGGGTGCTCTGTACATCGTCCACCTCTCCGTCCTTGTTGAGAATGTCCATAATGCTAGGAGTCACCCCTATGTCGGAGAAAGTGTCGAGTTAGTCGTTGCCCTCTCTAAACTGCGTTCCCATGAGGCTGGGCCTAGATTCGGTCACATGTGGGACCATGGAGGCGGGGTTCGCTGCTGTCGTGGACTCAGGAGGAACTGCATAGCAAAGACACAACCTTTTTAGTCTACAAATTCGGCAATCACTTCATTCTCAAGGATGCAAGGTAAAAGGAATTTACCTATGGTCAAGGGTGGCGTAGGAATGATAGGAAGGGTGCTTGCGGCGATAGGTAAGGTGAGGCTGGTATCCCCCAGTGTCGGGAAGTATAGATTGTACTTGGTAGCGGTTCGGGTTGAAGCCTCGGGGCCACTCACCATAGCAGACCCGGGGGCTGATAGGAGCTCCCCTCTGCAAATGTTTCTATCACCAGCACGCTATCAGTCGGCACGAATTTCCTTTATCCGTAGCGAGCCTCGCCAACCTTTCATTCTCAGCATCCTCTCGCAACAGCCTCCTTCCATCCTCCAGCTTCTCCCGTTCACTACTGTACAGAAGAACATTCGCAATCTGGCGCTCATCTAAAGTGCTTATGTCCATTCGACGCAAGAAAGCCTCAAATGGAATCAACCTCTCCCAAGTTCTAGCAAGCTCACGGGGATAGTTTTGGACCCACGAAATCCCTCGGAATCTCAAAGCCTTGACATACATACTATGAATACTTTCCTCAAAGGAGGGACGAACGTGAAACTACGCATCTCTCAGCTTCTCCCTCAGTAGCTCTGTCTCCCTTAGATACTCAACCTTTATACCCTCGGACTCGTTCAGCACATCCCTGTTGCTAGCTTCAGCATCCTCCTTCGCCTTTCTCATCGCCTCGAGCTGCCTCTTCAATTCAGCAACTTCGGCATTCTCAGCTCGCAATCCCTCATTTTCCTCCCTCAAAACAACATTGTTATTATGGAGTTTGGTGACCCTCGCATTGTCTTTTTCCAAGACATCACACGCTCTCTTTAGATCGGCTTTGTCCTTTTTTAGAGCCATAGTCTCGGTAGTTAGATCAACCACGGTGGCTTTATATTTCGAGATGGTATGCCCTGACTCCCTCTTCAGTGTGTCATAAGCCTACGTCATCTCAGCTGCAACGACAGAGCTAACGTTAAAGGGTCTGACAGAGCATAAACGAGAACTTACAATGCGGGGAACGGGCGTACCTATCTTCTTATTCAAAGCTTCGACTGTGGTCTTCTCAGCAACAAGTTGCAGTTTCTTCTTCCTGATCAGTTCTGAAAGCCCAAAGGAATACTTGTTGAATTCATCGGTTTGATGATATGAAGCTTTCACATGCTCCCATACCTCCTCTGACTGTCTGTCGGGAGCCGGAAGGAGGTCAGGGAAAAACTTCAACTCGTCGAAGTAGTGCCGGGGAAAATGATTCTTCAGAAACGCCCTTCGCTCTTCTATGGATAGCCTTTGAAACTGGGATTCTGTCAAGTCTGGTACCTCTATCTCAGTCTCTCTATGGCCTCGGTTGGCCGGGATGTGCTTCATCTTCCCTAGCAAGATGAATGGGAGATGGAGGGGCGACCGACGGGGAAGTTATCGAAGGCAAAGATTGAGGTCCGCCTATGTTCAGCTAGGTATCTCCCACGGACGCGTTAATAGGAGGAGGAGGGAATGTCGGAGATCGCCTAGATCGATCCTGGTCTCGGTGTCCGCTGCTTTGCTCTGACGAGGGTGGGGCACCGTACAAGCTGGCGGATCTACAGAATCTCTCGAAAGAAGAACTCTGGGGAGGCTGGCGATCCTGGAGCCCATAACTTCGTCCTCCATGTCCTCGTGCTATGACATCTGCCAATGGAACAAGCCAAAGTTAGTCAAGTAACTCATATAGGCCAACATCTATGCTATGCAGTGTTATGGATGTATGCCCTAAGTGTTCTCTCAACAGACCAGATTGTGGTCCAATCGGGGAAGTTAACCCCTCACCAGCACACGAAAGTTCTTCCAGGCTCGTCGTATTCGGCCATGGAGTCACTACTAACGCAAGTCCCTTTAAGCCATCAAACTGGCCCGTGGTTTCAAGCGAGGCAGTGGCCCCTGAGTGAGTCGTAGGAGATTGTGGTCTAGCCAACACTCCTTCCCCCTTCCCCATCGAAGGCGGGACGAGAGTGCTCGGCAACCCCTCATCTCAGGCAACCTCCTCTTGACCATGAACCTCAACCCCGTGCACATCTCCTTGAGGCGGAGTAGTCCTTTGCACTTCTCCTCCCGTAGGGGGCATTTTCCTTTTCTGCCCGTTAGGGGTAGAGCCTGTCGTAGCTCCCTCCTTTGGCGCACCAATAGCAACCGCGGGCCTGATCACAACCCGGTTGTCCGGCAGCAACCCAACGCGCTGGAGGCGATCCTGACTTATCACGGTACTGGTATCAGGGAGATTCGCTGGTATCGCCCATAAAGCATTAAGGCGTTGTCGATATTCATCCCTCGTGGGCGCTTTTGGAATTCCTGTCACATCCCAATTAAAACCATGAATGAAGGAAGGAATCCTAAAGTTATGGCAAGGAACGGAGTTAGAAAAACACTTACTTCCCTCAATCCACCTTCTGGCAAATCCGGGAGGGCAGCTAACGAAGAACCACTCACGTATAAACACAGACAACCTGGGCCACGTCCCGACAAAGAATTTTTAGCAGCTGTCGCTTCTAGAGACCACTAAGAGGGAAAGGTCGTGCTCATTTTCCTTAAGTGGAAGAAATATCGAATATCGTCCCCAGTGGGCTCCCTGTTAAAAAACTCGTAGAAGAGAACGTAAGTACCCAGGACGGAAGCATAAGCATTGAGGTGTAGCTGTGATGGCGCGAGACAGAAATAGAACAACTTGTCCCAAATGAAGTTGTTAGCCGGGGGCACGCACCCAGCCAGGCAAGTTTGTCGGTTCCAGGCAGTAAGACCCTCGGGCGGTATATGGGCTCTGTCATCTCTCCCGGGGGCATGGTCGTCGTCCACCGAAATCTTAAATTGGGCCGCCATTTTCCTGACTGCGGCAGCATCCATACCCGACTGCACTGAGTCGATAGGGTTCTCCAAAATTACTGCATTGGGCAATATGTCCGAAGCCACCGAAGGTACGGGCTCATCATTGCCCATGATATCTACATTCTCGGCCGCTTCAGTCACGACCAGGGAATATTGTCATTTAGGTTGCTCCCTGATGCTTCATGCGAGCTAGTCGAATGAGAAGAAGTTGATCCTTCGGTGGTGGTCTCAAGCTCGCTGCCAGACGAGTCACCTCTAGGGGTAGGGTTGGATGTGTGCAAGGAGGGCTGGGAAGCCTCAAATTCCATAGTTTTTCCAGTCCTTGATCTGGTTTGCATCTTTAGCTATACTTTAACGCATCAGTGTTAGAACGGGCAATATAGTGACCTATACCCCTTGTGTTGGTGATAACTAATATGTGCGTGTAATGCTATGCAAGGATGATCTACATAAAGAAAGTTCAGAATGATTCGTAACAGTCCAAGTCCCAGTCCGGTTGCATGCTCTACCCTATGTGAACAGTCCTAAACCCAGCTCGCGCGGTTAACAATGTATGCATCGATGCTAAGCATGCAAATCTAGAGGCGAACATTCGAAAGTCATAGTCCATCGGCATGACAAATTGGAAACTCGACAACGGCCATGTCCCGAACCCTGTCGGGCTCGAAATTTCGAGCTTCAGGTTCGAAATTTCGAACCCAGAAGGGTTCGAAGTTCCGAACCAGCCTGGGTTCGAAAACTCGAGCCCCTTTGGGTTTGAAATTTCGAACCCTGACAGGGACTCAAGAATTCGAACCCACGGGTTTTGAAAATCCGAACGCAGGAGGGTTCAATGCTTCGAACCCCCTGGGTTCGAAAATTCGAACCCGTAAGGGCTCGAGACTTCGAACCCACTGCGGTTCGAAAATTCGAACCCATGGGGGTTCGAAAATTCGAGCATGGCCGGGTTCGAAAAATCGAACCCGCTAGATCTCAACTCCCTACTGTGGCCCTTCGACCTCCTCCCCTTCTCAACTCCTCGGTTCGAGGTCTCACCTAGCTCGGTTCAAAATTATTGGGCTCGAAATTATCGGGTTCGAAGCTTTCAGCAATGGCGACCAAAGATAGAAAAATTAGAAGGGAAAAAGTAAAGGGGGGCCTATTTATAAAGGAAAAATACATCTTTTTGTATTCCAGCACGGGTTCGAAAATTCGAACCCATGGGTTCGAAATTTCGAAGCCCCAAGGGATCAAACTTCCGAACCCCTGGGTTCGAAATTTCAACCCCCATAGGCTCGAAATTTCGAAACCCCAGGGGACCAAATTTCCGAGCCCCTGGGTTCGAAATTTCAATCCCCTTGGGCTCGAAATTTCGATACCACCCAGGCTCGAAAATCTCCGACTCCAAAAAAAAAACAGAGTGAATGACGATGGTTGCACCTCCAGGATCGGGAAGCTGCGACACGCTGCCTCGTGTACATACTCTGCACACGCGCGTGCCGACTCCCGCGCATCACGGAGGCTATGCACTACGGACACTCAATGATTTGAGCATGACACATCCTCCAAACGACGGCTCATCTGCACCGCCAGCGGGAATGAGCCCTACAGTTAACACCTATTTACCTTTTGAATTACAGGAAAAATTAACAGCTTCGCCACTCCCTCAACCTACGCAAAGCACATCATGTCAAAGACAAGACGTACTTTGGGGGGGGGGGAATGTTAACCGGCTTTTTGGTCTGGTTCCCAAGGGAGCTTTAGACACGCTCAACTCAACGTACCTCGTGAAGCTGAGGCCGAAAAAGGACACACATGAGTGAAGGAAACAAGATCAAGAAGGGATTACACCGCTTGTGGCCTCACGACATGCAGTAGACATTCGCACACCAAGGCCTCAGACCCCGAAGGAGTTACAAGCCTCGACCACGTGGTCCCGGGACCCTCGAGCCCCTCGGAAGGACCTCACCCAGGCATGACGCGGAATTTGCACCCAGCCGGGTGCGAAATCTCGCACCCATGCCTGGGTTCGAAATTTTGAACCCATGCCTGAGTTCGAAATTTTGAACTCAGTGCGGGCGAGGTCTTGAGCCCAGCGGGTGTGAAATCTCGCACCCATAGCTGGGCTCGAGATCCCGGGCCCAACGGGCGCGAAATCTCACGCCTACGGCTGGGTTCGAGATTCCGAACCCAGCAAAGCGAGATTTCGCACCCACGCCGAGGACTCGAAATTTCGAATACATCGGGTTCGAAATTTCAAACCCAGGGACTCGAAATTTCAAACCCATGCCCGGGTTCGAAATTTCGAGGCGTGCAGCTGGCGGGCTCGAATTTCCTGCATGTGGTCCCTATTTCTACCTAATCCTACCTACTCCTACCTACTCCCACTCCTATAAATAGCCCATGGCCTCACATTTCGAAGGGTTTGGATTTTCTTCACTTGAGACCTTCCTAGAGCTTCATGAACTCCATTAATGGCATCTCCTGTTTGAGAAAGAAGGAGAATTAAATATTCTTCTTCCCTAATACCTAGAATATTTCAATTATGAAAGTGAATGTAATGAGCGTGGCTCTACCTTGTAATTCTTGAGAGATTAATAAAAGTTCAACATCCTTCCAAAGTGGACGTAGGTCTAATCCGCGGCCGAACCACTATAAATACTTGTGTCATTTACCGCTTTCTCTTACCTAGTCTTGCGACCAAATTAATTATTCCTAGTAATAGAAATCTTTTGAGTTTACGACATTTTTTGACGTCAACATGCCCTATAGGCGCGGGGAAACGTATTGTTTAGGGATTATTAATTCGCTAAGTGTGGACCGTCCCTGCATTTTCCAAGGTGCAATTGCGGCTGTATCCTGAGGTTTGGGCTAGAGAGTCTCGAATTCGGTAAGGATGATCCCTTGCCTTGGTTCATGACGGAAATCCAACTTCCAATATGACATTTCGGTTTTAATTGTAGAACTAGTATGGCGACATGGTATATGGTACTCATGCCGTCTATGATTGATACATTTATATTTGAAGTTGTTTTTTGACACTATACACTTATAGTAATATCAAAATGATTTGTTTTAAACATACCAAGCATGTTTGGCTATAATAAGGGAAAACTCTATCCTCCGACTTGCGTTGCATTGTGTGATGGGACCTGAGTCTTATAATAGCTTCATTTTTCGAAAAGCATTACGCTGTTTGTTTTATGCACCGGTATTCTTGGGAGAAAACCCGTTCCGTGTTATACGGTGTGGTCCCTTGATTTACTTTATCTTTAAAATCAAGAATAACTGTCTTAGTTCTCACACCAGTCTCATGATTGACCTAGAGTTTATTGTTTTAACATAAACTCTGGGTGCCCTTATTTTTACACGGGCAGCTTGTAGTTTTGGTTTTTGCAGATATTTATTTTCTTAGGATCCTGGATTTACAGCTGGAGTTATATTCGGAAAGCTCTGTATCCATGTATTTCTTTCAGTTGTGTTATGTATTATTTTTCTACTACATTGTAATTTTAAATCTCTGATATTTTCCAATGTGTAATATTTATTCATACTCTGTTATATTCTTGTAATCTGATGTAAATTGTTGTAACAGCAATGAAATGTTCTTCTCTTTGCGTTCTGATTTGTCGTGTTCTCAACTCAATCCGGGATTTCCCGTAAGGGCGAGTTTGGGCTGTGTCAGTTGGTATTAGAGCTTTGGATTACAGAGCTCAAGAACAAGACACATTAGAACCGAATGAAAGAATTCATTAGTGATTGGATTAGTAATATCCAATGAGAATGACTCGTTAGAGATGGGATCAGTAGAACCCTAGAATGAGTTTCAAAGAGTGTTATTATAAAATAAAAACGAAAACAAATTTAGTTTTGAAAATTATATCATATTATACATATTTGAATATTTTATTTTAAATTGATTTGGACTATCGGGTATATGGAGATTGTAACACCCCGTAATTTTAAAATATTAAAATGACAAATTAAAGAATACTTAATTTTTAGAAGAAGAATTAAGGGAAATGAGCTGTGCCATTGCGTTCGTCTCGGAATTCTGCTTGGGATAGAGTCCGAGTTTGCGTAAAACGGATACAATATGAAGAAGTTATGAATCTTAGAAGATTTCAGTTAAAAGCAGAATTTAATTAAATAACCAGAGCAGTTCAAAATTCGAAATCCAACCCAAAATAGCTGAGCAGGAAATTTCCCGCTCGTGGGTTTCGACCCCCCAAGGGGAGTCGACCCCTTTATAGGTGTGTCGATTGGGGAGTCGACCCCGTATAGGGTGTTGACCCCCATCGACCAGATCTGTATCTGACAACGTGTTTTTCTGGGATTGGTTGGATGATGTGCTTTTCGGGTCTGGATGGTTCGTATGGTCCCTAATCAAATCTAAGGGTCCAAATTCACCTAATACACCTATAAATAAACACCTAAACTTAACCCTAATCTCATTGTTTGCTTCAACCCTAGCCTCCATACTGCTCTAATCTAAACTAGCCACCAAAACAAATCAGAATAGGAGTATTCCAATTAGAAGATCAGATTTAGAAACAATCAAATTAGAGATTATTCGAGATTAGATCTGCAAACAACAAAGCCTATTTCTCTTCTTTCCTACCATTGTGAGTTTATGTCACTTTCACATATAATTAAATTAAAAAGTAATTGTGATAGGATTGCAAATTGGATCTAATGTGTATGCCTGCAAATAAGATGAATCATATCAAGTTTTGTAATTTGTTATCCTTCAGATTCATACCCAATTGCTATTATCATATGCCTATCGGATTTATTTTGTCATTATTCATTTCACATTTCTGTTTATATGTTTATGCCAAATTTGATGTTTTGATTCTCTCCCCTTCTTCTTTTCCTTTTTCCTTATGAGATTAGGCTAACTTTGAGCCTAACATATTGCATTGAGATTTGCGTACGAATAACGTTGGAATGATTGGGAAAAGTTGGGAAATATGTAATAAAATGAGATTTGGCATAAATTATTGATGACGATGGATTGGGCATAATTGAATATAACTTGTATACATGAGATTTGGCATAAGTTGTGTAACACCCCGTAATTTCTATGAATATTAAAGTAACGAATTGAAGAATACTTAATTTTAAAAGTGAGAATTAAGGGAAACGGGTTACACCATTGCGTTCTCTCGGAATTCTGCTGGAGATAGAGTCCGAGTTTGTGTAAATCGGACTCCGTATAAAGAAGTTATGGAGTTCAGAAGAATTCAAGTTTAATCAGAAATTAAATATAAATAATAATTAAATCAAAAAGCAGTTCAAAATTCAAGAATTCCGAAAATCAGCTGGGCGGGAAAATTCCCGCCCATAGGGGTCGACTCCTCCAGGTGTGGTCGTCATAGGCGTCGACCCCCCAAGAGGGGTGTCGACTGGGGTGTCGAACCCCCCCCCCCCCCCCCGTGTAGGGGTCGACCCCCTCGGCCAGATCTGGGCTATTTTGTCCAGCGACGTTTTTCTGAGAATTAGGGCATATGTGGCAACTTCTGGTTGGCTCTATATGGTCTGGATGGCTCTGATTACTCCTAGGTTGATCTAACCTCATAATTTCATTCCAAGGAGCCGTCATGCTGTCCATGGCCAAACTAGCGTAGCCTCCAGTCTTCTCTAAACTAGAAAGCAAGTTAGAAAGCTTCAAATAAAATCTAAACTAGAGAATCAATAGTCTACATCAAAGGATAGATTTTAAATTTTAGAAATCAGACCCAGAAAACAAGATTTGTTCTTTTTTTTGTAAGTACAGTTATTCTTTAGATTTAAACAAATAAAAGTCATGACTTGTAGTGAAGCGAAACTAGAACTGTGCCTAGTTGTAAGATAATCATATTCTGATTCATGTTTATCCTTGTGGCAATTCTGAAATTAACTATGCCTACAAGACTATTGGGATTGATACAATTTATCATGTTGTAAAGTAATTTGGTGATGAACCTCTCATGTTGTATAGTAATTTGGTGATGAACCTATCATGTTGTACAATAATTTGGTGATGAACCTATCTTGTTGTATATAAGTTTGGTGATTCTTTTAAGTTATGTTATATGCAAGTTCATAAGCTAAGTCATGTTCATATATGCTTATATGTCTGGATCTACATGCTTATATGTTTAGATCTATGTTAATTTGATCCAACTCAAATGCAAGTTCACATGTACATGCTTAATTAAATTTGTGTAGTTCTATGCCAAATTTATATCACACATGCTTTGTTGATCTATACTGTTTTATGCCGTTAGAATGTTACATGTCCCTTTTGCTTTTCCCTTTTTGTTTATGAGTCAGGATAAATTGCGAGCCTAACGTTCTATGTAATTTATGCGAACGAATAACGAGGGATATGTTGGGAAAAATATTAAATTACAGGCTAATGGCATAGATTGGCTCATAATCATGTAAATAATTAGTAGCATGAAATGGTATAATTTGTATACCTAGAAATTATGGACATAATTTAGAGGGTAAATGGGGCATGACTTGAATGGCAACACTTGTGGATAATTTATATATAAACATAAATGGTAAATAAGTAAATGAATCAAAAGATGAATATGCCTAACCCGAGGTTAGATTGAGTTACGGTGTAAGACTGCCCGGAACCGCCCGGCACATCCAACGACCGTAACAATATAGATTTAATGTGAGAGGTTAGCGCATTAAGCCCAAAAACCCGAGGTTAGATTGAGTTGCGGTGTAAGACTACCCGGAACCGACCGGCACATCCAGCGACCGCAACAATATAGATCTAATGTGAGAGGTTGGTACTTTAATGAATGAATTAAAGCTAAGAAACAGACATGCTAAGAATGGTAGGGTTAAGTTAACTACAGAAATACTTAACCAATGCAACATGTTAATTAAACAGATGGGTGGGGTTAGGTTAAATTGAGAACACTTAACCATTATAGGATGTTGATTAGGAAACCCTAGTAACGGGGACCCATTTCAGCAGTAACCCACATAGATGTATCATGGTACCCTGAACTAGGCAGAGTGGGGCACGATTACCGGGCTGATTATAAGCGGTCAAAACAATGACGGGTGGTGCGTCAGTGTAGGTTCCGACGGAATACAGGACTGCATGTACTCCGGAGTGGAAAAAGCAGACACTGGGCATCAGTTGTTATACATTGTGCATCTTGAATTGTGTCGGGTTGCCACCATAGGATTTGATACACCCCATGGCGGGACCAGCACAACTATCTACAATCAAGCGGGGCTGAATGACACGAGTAGTAAATGCATACGAGTAGGAGTCGATCGATAAAGGGATCATTTTGTTATGAACGCATGAGGCTGGTTGAAACAATAGTTGGTAGGTGTAGAGAAATAGAAATGGGTGCGATGGTAAATTCAGCTTATCCTGCCTTATCTTGTCTTATGTTATCTTGTTATTCTGGTATTGTCCTATTTTCAGTTTTTTCATGTCATGATCCTATTTCTTATTCACATGCTGAAAAATCACTGGACTTACCAGGCTTATATCTGACCCGTTTTTTTCGTCTTCTTTTCTTCTGTTTCCTCCCTAGGTCCGCAAGGAAGGAATACTTCAGCTTAGTTCGGACCATTTCCATCTTGAAGAGAGTAGATGTATTGCTTGGATTCTCTTCTCTTGGACTATGGCTGTGGTTACACTCTTATTGGGATTTATGCAGCTTTATTATTGTTTTATGCTTCTTTATGTTTTAATCAAGATAGAGGTTTTATTGTAATGATTTGAAAGTTGGTTTTGAGACAGTTGTTGTAATGTTTTGACTGAACCACGTGCTTATGAAATAAATTTAGTTTTTCCGCTGTTTATATGCCTGTCTTGTAAATTATCTGTATCTTTTACCTATAATACTTCACCAAAGTTAATGCATTCCCTTTGTGAGTGACCTTAACGGAGGTGAGGTGTTTCATTTTGTATCAGAGTAGATGGTTACCAGATCATATAAAAGTTTTGAAAACTATTTTTCAAAAAAAGAAGTTTTAAAGAAGCATTTTCAAGAAAAGTGTTTTTTTTATTTTAAAGGCATAATCCCTAAAGCCATATGCACTATCTTTCTATCATTTATTTTGAATCCTTTCTTTTTCATTTCAGCATTCTGGGTATCTTAACCTTCCAGAGGGCGTACAGATACCCGGCTGGTTCAGAATGTATCTGGAGGCTAGGGCTGATGCCGCAGGCCCACGTGTGAATGCTTTCTCAAAGATATGTACATACTTCGGGCTATGGGCGGAAAGAACTTTAATGGGACTGAATCATTCGTGGAAGCAAGAAACTGGCTCAAGGAAACAGAGGATTTGTTTGTTATCTTCGAATTGGACGATAGGAAGAAGATAAAATTGGCTATATGGTTGCTTAAGGATGAAGCCTCCTTCTGGTGGGAAGTTACTAATGCTGGGAGACCAGTTGAGACTTCGGAGGATTTCAGAATGAGGTTTGAAATGAAGTTCCTCTCCCAAGCTGAACGAAGCCTACAGGTGGATAAGTTCTTAGCTCTCAAATAGGAAAGTATGTCGGTCAAGTAATACGTCAACCAATTCAACCAATTGGCTAGATTTGGACTGGAGTTAGTAAACACTCCACATAAGAAGGCGCTCCATTTCATTAAAGGGTTGAATGAGCCACTGCACAGCCTAGCTATGTCCCATATACCTATGGGTGCGACTTATGAGGGACTGTTGGACATGGCACTGTTACAGGAGGAAGACAAGGATGGCAAGAAAGAGACAAAGGTGGAAGTACCTCAAAACAAGAAAGTGGAGGGATCGCAGAATAAGAAGACGGATTCCAAGAAGGGCGGGAAGAATAACAAACCCTGTGACAAGAGGAAGTGTAATTTTTGTGGCATACCTGGACATCTGATTAAGGACTGCAAGAAGAAGAAGAGGAAGATGGGTGGTTGTTTTCAGTGCGGTGAGACAGGGCACATGGCTAAGGACTGCCCAAGAAAGCAAGGGCAGAGGACTGGATCTACTTCTGGAGGGCAGGTTCACGCTCTCATAGCACCTCCGTAAGAATGAGGTAGAAATATTTCTATTGAGAGTTTAGTTTATCTTTTTGATCATCCTTTTCGTACTCTCTTTGATTCTGGCGCATCACACTCTGCTTTAGTTGAATCTCTGCACCTAGACACCATTACAGTAGAGGATCCCTGGGTTGTTTCAAATCTAATTGGGGGTTCGACTTATTTATCAATGATTTGTTTGGATTTGGAAATCTCTATACTAAGCGTTGGGTTTAGATATAATGCCTATGTTTTGGGCTTCACGGGCTATGGGTTGATTCTAGGCATGGATTGGTTATCCAGTAATGGTGCCATCCTCGATTGTGAAAAGAGAGTGGTTAATCTTATGACTCACCTCGGTAACACTCTTGAAATATGTTGTAATCCCATGAACTCTGATATGCTTAGCTACCTAGAATCTCTTGATGCATCTGTTGAAAACTTGCAGTATGTTAGAATAGTCCGTGAATACTCAGATGTCTTTGAAGAGGTAAACGGTTTACCTCCGAAGCGGGAGATAGACTTCCTCATATACCTTGTTGATAATGCAAAACCCGTTGCTCTACCTGTTAGACACATGACTCCAAGGGAGAGAAAGGAGCTCAGCAAGCAAGTTAAAGAGCTTCTCAAAAAGGGGTTCATAAGGCGGAGTATTTCTGAATGGGGTGCTCTAGTATTGCTCGCAACCAAAGTGGATGGTTCACTTCGCCTATGCGTGGATTATAGGGAGCTAAACAAGCTGACCAAGAAGAATAGGCACCCACTTCCAAGAATAGACGACTTGTTTGATCAGCTTGTAGGTGCATTAGTTTTCTCCCAACTACATCTGGCTACCGGGTTTCATCAGCTAAGAGTGGCTAAAGACAACATTGATAAGACCGCGTTCCGGACCCCGGATGGTTTCTTCGAATGGCTTGTCATGCATTTCGGCTTGACAAACGCCCCCGCTTATTTTATAGACTTGATGAGCAGGGTGTTCAGGGAGTTCCTTAATAAGTTTGTGGTGGTCTTCGTGGACGACATTTTGATTTTCTCAAAAAGTGAGGAAGAGCATGCTGTGCTTTTAAGGGAAGTTATGGATACTCTTCGTGCACATTAGCTGAAAGCCAAATTCTCCAAATGCCATTTTTGGAGAGAAGAAGTAAGGTTTCTTGGACATGTGGTGTCTGAAGAGGAGATAGCTGTGGATCCCGCAAAAGTAGTTGCGGTGCAAGATTGGAAGGTCCCCCGGAATGCAACCAAGGTACGAAGTTTTCTCGGGCTAGTGGGCTATTAACGAAAGTTCATTAAAGACTTTGCGAAAATCTCAGCCCCACTTACAAGGTTGATGAAGAAGAACCTAACTTTCGCTTGGGATTTGGATTGCGATGTTGCTTTCCAACGGTTGAAAAGGGCTCTGACAACAGCCCCAGTTCTGACATTTCCTGATGGGAGTAAGATGTTTACGGTATACACAGACGCATGAGGTACCGGACTAGGCGCTGTCTTGATGCAAGAATGCAAAGTGGTTTGTTATGGGGGAAGATAGTTGAAGGTACATGAGAATAATTATCCAACTCATGATTTGGAGCTAGCTGCCATTGTTTTCGCCCTTAAGTCATGGGGTCATTACCTACTGGGAGAAAGGTTTGAATTGTTTACTGACCATAAATCGTTAAAGTACCTATTCTCATAGAAAGATCTTAACTTAAAACAACAAAGGTGGATGGAATTCCTTGTCTCATACGATTTTGAGATTTACTATACCCCTGGCAAGGGCAATGTGGTAGCAGACGCCTTGAGTAGAAAGAAGCTGACCTTAAGTCCTCTCTTTGTGGAAAGGCAGAGCTTGGAGTACATAGAAACTTTTGACTTCAGATCCACTTTTGAGTTTGTGCCTGGCTTGTTAGCAACGCTGGAGGTGTGGCCTACGCTTGTGGACTCAATAGGAGCCGCGCAACGTGAAGACCCTCAGATTGTTGATACGGTGGATAAGCTAATTAGAGGTGAGGCTTCTAGTTACCTCAAAAGATACTCCATAGATGCCAAGGGTTGGTTGAGACGGGATGGAAGACTATGCGTCCCTCAAGCAATGGATTTGGTGAAGACGGTTCTCGAAGAGGCGCACCATTCTAAGTTGACCATACACCCAGGTGGAGACATGATGTATAAAGACATAATAAGGGTTTTCTTTTGGAATGGCATGAAGAGGGATGTAGCTGAGTTCGTCTCTAAGTGCTTGATATGTCAACGAGTCAAGGCGGAGCAGAAGAAGCCTGGTGGTTTGCTTCATCCTCTAAAGGTCCCACAGTGGAAATGGGATAGCATTTCGATGCAATTTGTTGATGGGTTGCCTAGGTCAAGAAGGTGCAATACCAGTATTTGGGTAATAGTGGACAGGCTCACAAAATGCGCTCACTTTATACCGGTTAAGAGTAGGAGGACTGCCTCATCACTGGCACCCATTTATCTTAAAGAGGTAGTTCAACTGCATGAGATACCCTCTAGCATAGTAAGTGATCGAGATCCTATCTTTACGAGTGAGTTTTGGAGTAGTTTGCAAGAGGCTGTAGGCACACAACTATGCTTAAGCACGGCCTATCACCCTCAAACCGATGGTCAGACGGAAAGGGTGAACAAAGTATTAGAAGACCTCTTGAGATTGTGCATTCTTGATTTTGGAGGAACATGGGAGGATCATCTTCCTTTGGTGGAGTTCGTCTACAACAATAGCTACCAAGCCACCATAGGCATGGCACCCTTCGAAGCTTTATATGGAAGACCATGCCGATCACCAACTTGTTGGTGGGAGTCTACGGACAAGCTCATACTCGGGCCCGACATGATCAGAGAAACTTCAGAGAAGGTGGACTTGATACGAAGACGAATGAAGACTGCCCAAGATAGACAGAAGTCCTACGTAGATAAAAAAGGGCTGACCTTGAGTTTGAGGTTGGAGATAGGGTGTTCCTTAAAGTATCTCCTTTGAGGAATGTCATTCGCTTTGGGTCCGTAGGAAAGTTGGCACCAAGATTTGTAAGACCATTTCCTATCATTGAGAGGATTGGGATGATGGCTTATAGAGTAGAGCTGCCCGAAAGACTGGCTGGAGTCCATAATGTTTTTCATGTTTCTCAACTACGAAAGTGCTTACATGAGTCTGCGGAAGTTGTGGAGCCAAGCATACTAGAGGAAGTCGAAGTGGAATGAGAAGCAACGGTGATCCAACTCATATCTTGGGAACAGAAGTCAAAAAGTTATGCAATCGTGAAGTCAAGCTTGTTAAAGTTCAATGGAGTGACGCTGAGGAAGACGCGACTTGGGAGACTGAGGAAAAGATACGCGCAGCCTACCCTTTTCTTTTTGAGGGTACATCCTTGATCTCTTTTTCCATAAGTTTACGCACGCTTGTATCTATCTTTTAAGTATATCTCCTCGGTCCTATTCTTGATCCTTAAGTAGAAACCAATGGATGTAAACATGTATTTGAAACATGCTATGATTGATGGTTGCAAGTGGTTGCTCGTGGATGCATATACACACACATTAGGTCCTAGAACGGCTCAGTCACTTTCATGTCGCATATGCATATATGTATTTGAATATGGATTGAAACTTGATGTGTTGTCATATGGATGTTGCATTTGTATGAATGATGGTGCACTCATGCAGAAGTTATAAAGTATGATTAGGAATAATTGCATACATTATGGACTCATGGAACTGACATAATTCACATTAAGGAGGTCAACTGAATTAGTAGACCGCATGATTTTGCATTAGATAAGGACATGTACACACACTATGCATATGATCATGAAAGCATTAGTAATCTGTTTAAGGGCAATGGATGCCTGTGTTTGATGGTTGAGTAGATGGACGATTGGATGGTAGGATATACATTCTTCTTGACATGAACATTTCGGGGACGAAATCCTTTAAGGATGGGAGAATGTAACACCCCGTAATTTCTATGAACATTAAAGTAACAAATTAAATAATACTCAATTTTAAAAGTGAGAATTAAGGGATAACGGTTACGCCATTGCGTTCGTCTCGGAGTTCTGCTTGAGACAGAGTCCGAGTTTGCGTAAATCAGACTCTGTATGAAGAAGTTATGGAGTTCAGAAGAATTCAAGTTTAATCAGAAATTAAATATAAATAATAATTAAATCAGAAAGAAGTTCAAAATTCAAGAATTTCGAAAATCAGCCGGGCGGGAAAATTCCCGCCCATAGGGTTCGACACCCCCCGAGGGGTCGACATAGGTGTCGACCCCCCAAGAGGGGTGTCGACTGGGGTGTCGACCCCCCTGTAGGGGTCGACCCCCTCAGCCAGATCTGGGCTATTTTGTCCAGCGACGTTTTTCTGAGAATTAGGGCATGTGTGGCGACTTCTGGTTGGCTCTATTTGGTCTGGATGGCTCTGATTACTCCTAGGTTGATCTAAACTCATAATTTCATTCCAAGGAGTTGCCATGCTGTCCATGGTCAAACTAGTGTAGCCTCCCGCCTTCTCTAAACTAGAAAGCAAGTGAGAACTGTGCCTAGTTGTAAGATAATCATATTCTGATTCATGTTTATCCTTGTGGCAATTCTGAAATTAACTATGCCTACAAGACTATTGGGATTGATACAATTTATCATGTTGTAAAGTAATTTGGTGATGAACCTCTCGTGTTGTATAGTAATTTGGTGATGAACCTATCATGTTGTACAATAATTTGGTGATGAACCTATCATGTTGTATATAAGTTTGGTGATTCTTTTATGTTATGTTATATGCAAGTTCATAAGCTAAGTCATGCTCATATGTCTGGATCTACATGCTTATATGTTTAGATCTCTGTTAATTTGATCCAACTCAAATGCAAGTTCACATGTACATGCTTAATTAAATTTGTGTAGTTCTATGCCAAATTTATATCACACATGCTTTGTTGATCTATACTGTTTTATGCCGTTAGAATGTTACATGTCCCTTTTGCTTTTCCCTTTTTGTTTATGAGTTAGGCTAAATTGCGATCCTAATGTTCTATGTAATTTATGCGAACGAATAATGGGGGATACGTTGGGAAAATTATTAATTTACATGCTAATGGCATAGTTTGGCTCATAATCACGTAAATAATTAGTAGCATGAAATGGTATAATTTGTATACCAAGAATTATGGACATAATTTAGAGGGTAAATAGGGCGTGACTTGAATGATAACACTTGTGGATAATTTACATATAAACATCAATGGTAAATATGTAAATAAATCAAAAGATGAATATGCCTAACCTGAGGTTAGATTGAGTTACGGTGTAAGACTGCCCAGAACCGCCCGGCACATCCAGCAACCATAACAATATAGATCTAATGTGAGAGGTTAGCGCATTAAGCCCAAAAACCTGAGGTTAGATTGAGTTGCGGTGTAAGACTGCCCGGAACAGACCGACACATCCAGTGATCGCAACAATATAGATCTAATGTGAGAGGTTGGTGATTTAATGAATGAATTAAAGCTAAGAAACAGACATGCTAAGAATGGTAGGGTTAAGTTTATTAAGGCAATACTTAACCAATGAAGCATGTTAATTAAACAGATGGGTGGGGTTAGGTTAAATTGAGAACACTTAACCATTATAACATGTTGATTAGGAAACCCTAGTAACGGGGACCCATTTCAGCAGTAACCCACATAGATGTATCATGGTACTCTGAACTAGGCACGGTGGGGCACAATTACTGGGCTAATTATAAGCGGTCAAAACAACGACGGGTGGTGCGTCAGTGTAGGTCCCGATGGAGTACGGGCGTGCACGTACTCTGGAGTGGAAAAAGCAAACACCGGGCATCAGTAGTTATACACTGTGCATCTTGAATTATGTCGGGTTGCCACCATAGGATTTGATACACCCCATGGTGGGACCAACACAGGTATCTACAATCAAGCGGGGCCGAATGATACAATTAGTAACTGCATACGAGTAGGAGCCAATCGATAAAGGGATCATTTTGTTATGAACTCGTGAGGCTGGTTGAAGCAATAGTTGTTAGGTGTAGTGAAATAGAAATGGGTGCGATGGTATATTCAGTTTATCCTGCCTTATCTTGTCTTATGTTATCTTGTTATTCTGGTATTGTCCTATTTTTAGTTTATTCATGTCATGATCCTTTTTCTTGTTCACATGCTGAAAAATCACTGGACTTACCAGGCTTATGTCTGACCCGTTTTCTTTCGTCTTCTTTTCTTTCGTCCCCCCCCCCTCCAGGTCCGCAGGGAGGGAATACTTCAGCTTAGTTCGGACCATTTCCATCTTGAAGAGAGTAGATGTATTGCTTGGATTCTCTTCTCTTGGGCTATGGCTGTGGTTACACTCTTATTGGGGATTTATGCTGCTTTATTATTGTTTTATGCTTCTTTATGTTTTAATCAAGACAAAGGTTTTATTGTAATGATTTGGAAGTTGGTTTTTGAGACAGTTGTTGTAATGTTTTGACTGAACCACATGCTTATGTAATAAATTTAGTTTTTCTGTTGTTTATGTATTTGTCTTGTAATTTATCTGTATCTTTTACCTATAATACTTCACCAAAGTTAATGCATTCCCTTTGTGAGTGACCTTAATGGAGGTGAGGTGCTTCAAGTTGGTTTGGGCATAATTGAGTATAACTTGTATACATGAGGTTTGGCATAAATTGTTAATAACCATGAAAATTGGTTTGGGCATAAATTGGTATGACTTGTATACATGGGATTATAGGCATAAATTGGATTCGAATCATAAGCACAAATTTGGATTGGAATTTATAGGTAATTGGAAATAACAATAATCAAAAATTTGAAATTGGGCATGAATAAAAAGAAAGTGATAATGAACGCCTAGGACACGAGGTTAGATTCGGATTGCGGTATAAGCCTGCCCGGAACCGCCCGGCAAATCCAGCAACCGCGAAACGGTAATCTAATGTGAGAGGTCAAAGGAAGAAACTAGATGCGTAATAATGCAAAGACACGAGGTTAGATTCAGATTGTAGTATAAGCCTGCTCGGAACTGCCCGACAAATCCAGCAACCGCAAAACGGTAATCTAATGTGGGAGGTCTTGCAAGATTACGGTTATAATGAATTAATAAACACTTAACCAAGATAAGACTTGTGGTAAGACATGAGAATAATAAAGGGTTAAGTGGGTAACATGGGTAGCATGTGAAACATAATAAAAGCACTTAACTAAGATGAGACATGTGATAAGACATGGGGATAAAAAGAGGTTAAGTGGGAAATCCTAGTGGGGACCAAGCTTAGTAGGGAAGCTTGTGTAAAGTGTATGGACCCTTTTCAACCAGTAACACATTTTAGTATCTATATGAGCTCGAACTAGGTCGAGGACAGGGACGCGCTTACTGGGGTTGATTGTAAGAGGTCAATAAAGAGTTAGCGATGGCAGTGCAAGTCCAACGGAGTCATGTGCGTGCGTGGGTCCGGGCTGGTAGGTAAGACACTGTTGCGTCGTGTAGATATAAGCTGTGCATTTCAGTAGTATCGGGGTTGCCACCTTAGGGAGTGATACACCCTATTGTGGGACCAGCACAGGTATCTATTAGGTTATGGAGCCGATCGAATGGGAAGGGTAGTGGGTACAACTAGTGGGGATAGGAGCAAGTTAGCACCTATGATAGTAATTAGAGGTACACGAAACTACCATCATTATATTTGTCTAAGTGGGATCTTCTTTTAGTATGTAACTAGTATGTTGGTATGGTGCAGAGCATATCTTATAGTGGTTAGGAGCCACAGTCGATGTCTTAGCTTTCTTACCTTGTTCACCTTGTCATATCTGCTTATGTTACAGTCATCTCTTATATCAAGTTTATGTCATTATCCTGTTACTTCACTGATTATATTGTTAAAGTCACTAGACTCGCCAAACTTTATGTCTGACCCTTTTTGTTTTGCTTTTTTCTTTCTTTTCCCCCCAGATCCTCAACGTGGGATTAGTGGAGCTTGACTCGGATTTCTTTCTTCTTGAAGTGTTTGGAAGTGTTGGAAGTAATGCTCAGCTTTACCTCTTTTTCATTATGGCTATTTGGAGTGGGATTATGGTTTTGCTTTTATGTACTCTGATAATAATTTTGTCCAAGATGGATACTTGTGTACTTGGCTTTAGTATATGGTTTTGATGTTGTAACCAGACATGTTTAGCTTTTCCGCTGCAATGAATAAATTTTGATTTTTTTAAGTACCATTTTATATATATGTCTTGTGATATTCTGTTCTATACTCTTATAACGCTCCATAAAAGTTAATGCATTCCCTTAGTGAGTGACATTAATGGACGTGGGGTGTTACACGTGGTATCAGAGCTGAAGGTTACCATAACAGAGAAAAGATTTTGAAATCTGTTTTCAAAAGCATTTTTTTTAAAAGGAAGTATTTTCAAAAGCATGCTTTAAAGAGTGTATTTTCAAGAGAAAGGTTTATTATGAAAAACATAATCCCAAAAGCCAAATATCTATCTTTCTATTCTCTGTTTTGAATCTCTTCCTTTTTCCTTTCAGCATGTCTGGGGAACCCGATATACCCGAGGGCGTACAAATACTAGGCTAGTTCAGAAGGTATCTGGAGGCTAGGGCTAATGCCGCAGGCCCAGCAAACGTTACTCCTCCCCCAGCTGTAGTCGCTCATCCTCCTCCTCCTCCCCGTGTAGACGCTTTTTTATAAGATATGCAAAGTCTTCCGTGCGATGGGCGGAAAACCGTTTTATGGAACTGAGACATTTGTTGAGGCTCGGAACTGTCTCAAGGAAGTGGAGGACTTGTTTGGTATCTTTGAGATAGATGGTGGAAGGAAGGTTCAGCTAGCTGCTTGGTTGATGAAGGATGAAGCTTCATTTTGGTGGGAAGTAACCAATGGAGTACGTGCAATGGAGACGTGGATGGATTTTAGACAAAGGTTCGAGTTGAAATTTCTTTCGAAAGCAGAGGAGAGTTTATACATGGAGAGGTTCTTGGCTTTGAAACAAGGGAGTTTGTCTGTGAAGGAGTACGTTAACAAGTTTAACCAGTTAGCAAGATTTGGTATGGAATTAGTTAATACACCACATAAGAAGGCCTTGAGATTTACCAAGGTTCTGAATGAACCATTACATGGGTTGGCTATGTCCTACATTCCTATGGGGGCTACTTTTGAGAATCTTGTTGATATGACATTGATACATTAAGAGGGGAAAGGTGATAATGTAGGTAAGGCACAGGATAAGAAAGGGGATCCAAAGAAGGCACAACAACAACAGAATAAGGGCGGTAAGGATAACAAAGGTTCAGAGAAAAGAAAGTGTCACAATTGTGGAATACCTGGCCATTTGAAGAAGGACTGTAGGAAGAAGAAGAGGATCGGTTGCTTCCAGTGTGGTGAGGCAGGACATATGATTAAAGACTGTCCAAGGAGGCAAGGACAAGGGCAAGGACATGATCTACTTCTGGAGGGCAGGTTCATGCTCTCAGGGCAGCTACGCAAGAGAGAGGTAGAAACATTTCTGTTGAAAGTTTGATTTTCCTTTTTGATCATCCTGTACGTACTTTGGTTGATTCTGGCGCTTCACATTCATTTATATCCACTTCTGTTGTGGAGTCTTTGTACTTAGATACTAGTATAGTAGTGGATCCCGTTGTTGTCTCAAATCATATTGGGGGTACGGCTCATCTGTCTATGTTATGTCAGGATTTGAGAATATCTGTGTATGGCGTTGAGTTCGAATGCAACGATTATGTGCTTAGTTTCACAGGCTATGGGTTGATTCTAGGAATGGATTGGCTACCAGGTATGGTGCCATTCTCGACTGTGAAAAGTGGGTAGTTAGACTGTTGACTAGTTTGGGTAATACTCTCGATATCTCATGCGACCCTAAGGGTTCTGTTATGCTTAGCTACCTAGAATCTCTTAGCACATTTATTGATGATTTGCAATCTGTTCGAATAGTCCGTGAGTATGCAGATGTCTTTGAGGAGGTTAGGGGCTTACCTCCAAAACGCGAGATAGATTTCCGTATATACTTAGTGGACAATGCAAAGCCAATTGCATTACCTGTGCATTACCTGGCTCCAAGAGAAAGGAGGGAGCTTAGTAAACAAGTGAAAGAGTTTCTTGAGAAAGGGTTCATAAGAAGGAGTATTTCGGAATGGGGTGCTCCAGTTGTTTTTTCTACGAAGGCTGATGGTTCGCTAAGATTGTACGTGGACTATAGGGAGCTGAATAAGCTCACGAAGAAGAACAGACACCCATTACCAAGGATAGATGACTTGTTCAATCAGTTGGTTGGTGCTTCGGTTTTCTCGCAGTTGGATTTAGCTACAAGTTTTCATCATCTAAGGGTGGCTGAGAACCTCATAGATAAGACTGCATTTAGAACTCCAAATGGTTTCTTTGAATGGCTCGTCATGCCTTTTGGTTTGACGAATGCACCTGCATATTCGTTGACGTGATGAGTAGGGTGTTTAGGGAGTTTTTAAACAAATTTGTAGTAGTCTTTGTAGATGATATCCTGATCTTCTCTAGAAGAAAGGAAGAACATGCCCTACATCTTAGGGAAGTCTTAAAGACCCTTCGAGCACATCAACTCAAAGCTAAGTTCTCCAAATGTCATTTTTGGAGGAAGGAAGTGAGGTTCTTAGGGCACGTGGTCTCTAATGAAGGGATAACAGTGGATCCCGCGAAGGTGGTGGCAATCCAAGATTGGAAGGTTCCTAGAAATGCAACGGAAGTAAGAAGTTTTCTAGGGTTGGCGGGCTATTATAGGAAGTTCATTAAGGACTTCGCAAAGATATCAGCCCCACTTACACGGTTGACGAAAAAGAATTTGATTTTTTCTTGGGATGTTGACTGTGACGATGCTTTCCAACATTTGAAGAGGGCATTGACGACAACTCCAGTTTTAGTTTTGCCGGATGGGAGTAAACCATTCACAGTGTACACCGATGCTTGCGGGACAGGGCTTGGCGTAGTTTTGATGCAAGAGGGAAGGGTGATATGCTATGGTGGTAGGCAGTTAAAGGTCCATGAGAAGAATTACCCTACCCACGACTTGGAGTTAGCTGCCATAGTTTTTGTGCTTAGGTCTTGGCGTCACTATTTGCTTGGAGAGAGGTTTGAGTTGTATACAGACCATAAGTCACTAAAATACTTGTTCTCTCAAAAAGATCTAAACTTAAGGAAGCAGAGGTGGATGGAGTTCTTAGCATCCTACGATTTTGAGATTGCATATACTCCTGGCAAGGGTAACGTTGTAGCTGATGCCTTGAGTAGAAAGAGGTTGACTTTGAGTCCTTTATTTGTCGGACGGCAGAGTTTGGAGTACATATCTACCTTTGATTTTAGACCCTCTATCGATTATGTACCCGGTTTGTTGGCATCGTTAGAGGTGCGACCTACGCTTTTAGGACAGATAGGAGCGGCACAGCGAGATGACCCACAGTTGATAGAGATAGTAGACAAGCTCATAAGAGGGGAGTCTTCGAGCCATCTTAGTAGGTTTACTATAGATGACAAAGGATGGTTGCGTAGGGATGGGAGACTTTGCGTATCTCAAGACGAGAGCTTGAGGAAGACAATCCTTGAAGAAGCACATCATTCTAAGATGACCATACATCCCGGTGGTGATAAGATGTATAGGGACATGAAGCGAGTTTTATTTTGGGCCAAAGTGAAGAATGATGTGGCTGAGTTTGTTTCTAGATGCTAAGTGTGCTAGCAAGTCAAGGCTGAGCAAAAGAAGCCTGGCGATTTGATTCACCCTTTAGAAATTCCGCTATGGAAATTGGAGAGTGTTTCCATGGATTTCGTCGACGGGTTGCGAGGTCAAGGAAGGGTAATACGGGGATTTGGGCAGTAGTAGATAGACTTACCAAGAGCGCCCATTTCGTTCCCGTTCAGAGTAAAAAAAACAGCGGCATGGTTAACATCTATTTATCTCCGAGAGATAGTTCGTCTACACGGCATACCTTCTAGTATTGTTAGCGATCGAGATCCCATTTACACTAGTGAGTTTTGGAAGAGCTTGTAAGAAGCATTAGGAATGCAATTGTGTTTGAGCACCGCTTATCACCCTCAGACGGACGGCCAAACAGAAAGAGTGAATCGGATTCTAGAAGATCTTTTGAGGTTATGCATCTTGGACTTTGGAGGTACATGGGAGGAACATCTTCTATTGGTAGAGTTTGCCCACAACAACAGCTATCAGACTAGTATTGGCATGGCACCTTTTGAGGCTCTATATGCACGACCTTGCCGATCACCGACTTGTTGGTGGGAGTCTACGGATAAGATTCTGCTTGGGCCCGAGATGGTTAGGGAAACTTCGGAGAAGATAGACTTGATTTAAAGATGCATGAAGACGGCACAAGACCGGCAAAAGTCATACGCTGATAAGAGACGACCCGATCTTGAGTACGATGTTGGAGACATGGTTTTTATTAAAGTGTCACCATTGAGGAACGTAGTTCGCTTTGGATCTATAGGGAAATTGGCACCAAGGTTCGTAGGGCCATTTCCCATTACAGAAAGAATTGGACAGATGGCCTATAGAGTGAAGTTGCCCGAGAAACTTAGCGGTGTACATGACGTATTTCATGTGTCGCATTTGTTAAAGTGTTTACATGATACCACGGAAGTGGTAGAGCCGAGCATACTTAGAGATGTGGAAGTAGAGCAAGATGCCACGATTAGGCGAGTTCCTATATGCATCCTTGGATCGGAGGTCAAAAAGTTACGCAACCGAGAGGTCAAGTTGGTTAAAGTCCAATGGGGACATGATCAAGGAGACGCGACTTGGGAGACTGAAGATAAGATACATGCGTCATACCCTGTACTTTTTGAGGGTATGTTCTTAACTTCTCCTTTTTCTACAGCTTTGTTTATACTTGTTCTATCGTTTAGTGTATCCTCTCGATTATATCTTCGATCTTTAGGTAGAAAATCCTATGGTTGTAAGCATGTGTTTGAGACATGTTATGTTTGGTGGTTGCAAGTGTTTGCTAGTGATTGCTCGTGGATGCATTTACACACACTTTAGGCACTAAGATCGGCTCAGTCACTTTCATATTGCATATTGCATAAGAATACATATATTTGTATATTGATTGAAATTTGATGTGTTATCATGTGGATGTTGCATTTGAGTGAATGATTATGCACTCATATAGAAGTTATAAAGTGCATTAGGAATAATTTGCATACATGTTGGACTCATGGCACTAACATAATTCGCATTAAGGTGGTCAACTGAATCAGTAGACCGCCTGATCTTTGCATTAGATAAGGAACATATACACACACTTTTGCATATGTTCATATAGCATTAGAAATCTTTTAAGGACAATGGATGCTTGTGGATGATGGATGATTGGATGGTAGGATATACATTCTTCTTAACTTGGGGATTTTGGGGACGAAATCCTTTAAGGAGGGGAGAATGTAACACCCCATAATTTTAAAATATTAAAATGAAAAATTAAAGAACACTTAATTTTTAAAAGAAGAATTAAGGGGAACGGAATGAGCCATTTCGTTCGTCTCGGAATTCTACTTGGGATAGAGTCCGAGTTTGTGTAAAATGGATACAGTATGAAGAAGTTATGAAGCTTAGAAGATTTCAGTTTAAAGCAGAATTTAATTAAATAACAAGAGCAGTTCAAAATTCAAAATTCAAAATCCAACCCACAATAGCTAAGCAGGAAATTTCCCGCTCGTGGGTGTCGACCTCCCCAAGGGGAGTCGACTGGGGAGTCGACCCCCTATACGGGTGTCGACTGGGGAGTCGACCCCCCAATAGGGTGTCGACCCATATCGGCCAGATCTGTATCTGACGACCTTTTTTTTCTGGGATTGGATGGATGACGTGTTTTTCTGGTTAGGATGGTTCAGATGGTCCCTAATCAAATCTAAGGGTCCTAATTCACCTAATACACCTATAAATAAACACCTAAACCTAACCCTAATCTCATTGTTTTCTTCAACCCTAGCTTCCATGCTGCTCTAATCTAAACTAGCCTTTCTTCTCCACTAAAACAAATCAGAATAGGAGTATTCCAATTAGAAGATCAGATCTACAAACAATCAAAGTAGAGATTATTCAAGATCAGATTTAGAAACAACAAAGCCTATTTCTCTTCTTTCCTACCACTATGAGTTTATGTCACTTTCACATATAATTAAATTAAAAAGTAATTGTGATAGGATTGTAAATTGGATCTAATGTATATTCCTATAAATAAGATGAATCATATCAAGTTTTGTAATTTGTTATCCTTCAGATTCATACCCAATTGCTATTATCATATGCCTATCGGATCTATTTTGTCGTTATTCATTTCACATGCCTGTTTATATGTTTATGCCAATTTTGATGTTTTGATTCTCTCCCCTTCTTCTTTTCCTTTTTCCTTATGAGATTTGGCTAACTTTGAGCCTAACATATTGTGTTGAGATTTGCGTACGAATAATGTTGGAATGATTGGGAAAAGTTGGGAAATATGTAATAAAATGAGATTTGGCATAAATTGTTGATGACTATGGATTGGGCATAATTGAATATAACTTGTATACATGAGATTTGGCATAAGTTGGTTTGGGCATAACTGAGTATAACTTGTATACATGAGGTTTGGCATAAATTGTTAATAACCATGAAAATTGGTTTGGGCATAATTTGGTATAACTTGTATACATGGGATTATAGGCATAAATTGGATTAGAATCATAAGCATAAATTTGGATTGGAATTTATGGGTAATTGGAAATAACTATAATCCAAGATTTGAAATTGGTCATGAATAAAAAGTAAGTGATAATGAACGCCTAAGACACGAGGTTAGATTCGGATTGCGGTGTAAGCCTGCCCAGAACCGCCCGGCAAATCTAGCAACCGCAAAATGGTAATCTAATGTGAGAGGTCAAAGGCAGAAACTAGATGCGTAATAATGCAAAGACAGGAGGTTAGATTCAGATTGCAGTATAAGCCTGCCTGGAACCGACCAACAAATCCAACAACTGCAAAACGGTAATCTAGTGTAGGAGGTCTTGCAAGATTACGGTTATAATGAATTAATGAACACTTAACCAAGATAAGACATGTGGTAAGACATGGGAATAATAAAGGGTTAAGTGGGTAACATGGGTAGCATGTGAAACATAATAAAAGCACTTAACCAAGATGAGACATGTGATAAGACATGGGGATAAAAAGAGGATAAGTGGGAATTCCTAGTGGGGACCAAGCTTAGGAGGGAAGCTTGTGTTAAGTGCATGGACCCTTTTCAACTAGTAACCCATTTTAGTATCTATACTAGCTCGAACTAGGTCGAGGACAGGGACACGCTTACTGAGGTTGATTGTAAGAGGTCAATAAAGAGTTAGCGATGGCAGTGCAAGTCCATCGGAGTCATGTGCGTGCGTGGGTTCGGGCTGGTAGGTAAGATGCTGTTGCATCGTGTAGATATAAGTTGTGCATTTCAGTAGTATCGAGGTTGCCACCTTAGGGAGTGATACACCCTATTATGGGACCAACATAGGTATCTACGAGGTTAGGGAGCCGATCGAATGGGAAGGGTAGTGGGTACAACTAGTGGGGATATGAGCAAGTTAGCACCTATGATAGTAACTAGAGGTACACGAAACTACCATCATTATATTTGTTTAAGAGGGATCATCTTTTAGTATGTAACTAGTATGTTGGTACGGTGTAGAGCAAATCTTATAGTGGTTAGGAGCGCAGTCGTTGTCCTAGCTTGCTTACCTTGTTCACCTTGTCATATCTGCTTATATTACAGTCATCTCTTATATCCAGTTTATGTCCTTATCCTGTTACTTTACTGATTATATTGTTAAAGTCACTGGACTCGCCAGACTTTATGTCTGACCCTTTTTGTTTCGCTTCTTTTCTTTCTTCCCCCCGGTCCTCAGGGTTGGATTAGTGGAGCTTGAATCGGATTTCTTTCTTCTTGAAGTGCTTGGAACTATTGAAAGTAATGCTCAGCTTTATCTCTTTTTCATTATGGCTATTTGGAGTGGGATTATATTTTTACTTTTATATACTTTGATTATAATTTTGTCCAAGATGGATATTTGTGTACTTGGCTTTAGTATATAGTTTTGGTGTTGTAACTAGACATGTTTTGCTTTTCCGCTGCAATTAATAAATTTTGAATTCATTAGTACCATTTTATATATTTGTCTTGTGATGTTCTGTTCTATACTCTTATGACGCTCCATAAAAGTTAATGCATTCCCTTAGTGAGTGACATTAACGGACATGGGGTGTTACAGAGATTTTGAATATACGTCTGATCCACGTGTATACGAAGCCTCAAATCTACTAGATAGATATAGAATCACACTCTAGTCACCCGGAGAGGATTTTGATGATCGTCCGGACATCATCAGAATTTATGTTCGAGTTTCGAAAGTGGGATATCTATTTACTTCCAATTGAGTGGTGTGTGTACCAAAATTTATATAGGGTCATTGTTGTGATTTGGCATCAAAAACATGAATTTGAGTATATATATAAAAAAGATATATGATTGAAAATTTAATCAACAAATTGATTGCTGGTTGTGTTGTGTGATTATTGGTTCAACTAATAAAAATGTTGGAATGATAATTAATTTAACCAATAAGAGAATGAAAGGTAAGTTTTAGCCAAATTGAGTAAAAAATTGAACTGAATTGAGAATTGATTGGAAGTGCATATATATATACATGTATATAAAATGAATAGGGCATAGCAGGGAAGCTAAGAAGAGGAATAAAATTGTATGCCCGACAAATAGGTACATATTTACTGTATTTCTTGGGTTTGATGATTTTATGAGCCGATTGACTAACCGCTTGTCTTTTTCTTTTTCGTTTGGATTGGTAAGGGACCTGTGAGGCTAGTTGCGGTTTTAAACTCGTACAAAGGAGGTTATGGCGAAATTTTTCGAAAATTTAGGGTGTTTGCCAAATTTTTGAGAAATTTGAAAAATTCTTGGAAACTGAAAAGTTGAAGAATGAAAGCCAGAATGAAAGTTTTGTTGGTTAGTTAAACAACTTTCAGCTCCGTTCCTTTTCGAGGACGAAAAGATTTTCAGTGGGGGAGATTGTAACAACCCGGATTTTCAGAACAAATTTAAAATTTTTATTTTAGCTATTTTAATGGATTTTGAATAATTAAAATGATTTATTTTAAATAATAACGACTAAAAATTTATTTTAAACGATGTTTGAACGAATAAATTTATTTTAATTATAAAACGAGTCTGAAATGGCGCGGTAGTTTGAAAAATTCAATTTCTAATTTCAATTTAATATACAGAATTCAATATAAGTCAGAATTGGACGAAACAAGAAATATTTGAATCTAATTAACCATATATTTCTAACGAATGTAAGAAACTATTTCATAATATAAATTGAAAGTCATGTCCATTTAAAATTTAAAATAGTCGTTATCGAATTTATATATATTTTAATATAATATATAACCCTTAAAAATAACCATTGTGTAAACGGCCTCTATTTTCGACGAAACCACTTTTGTTCGATCCGGAATGTCAAATTATTGTTATATTTCAATTTCATAATTTTTGGAATTAATATGTGAGCGTGGTGAATTTAAACGCGTTTGGTACTTTTAGTTTGAATTTATTCGACTAGAAAATGACCATTTTTCAAACTGTAACAACCCGGAAAATCAGAACCAATTTAATTTTTTATTTTGGTTATTTTAACGGATTTTGAATATTTAAAATAGATTATATTAAATAATAACGACGAAAAATTTAGTTTCAACGAAGTTAAAATGAATAAATTTATTTTAATTATAAAACGAGCCTGAAATGGTGTGGTAATTCGAAAATTCGATTTCAAATTTCAAACGAATATACATAATTCGTTATAAGTCAGAATTGGACGAACAAGAAATATTTGAATCTGTTTAACGATATCTTTTTAACGGATGTAAGAAACCGAGATTTCACTTTATTGAGTATAAGATATGTCCAGTTTAAAATTCAAAAAAGTCGCTGTGGAATATATATATATATATATATAAAGGCCTTAAAAATAGCCGTTTTGCAAACGACCTCCATTATCGATGAAACCACTTTTGTTGGATCCATGATGTCAAATTATTTCTAGATTCCAATTTTCATAATTTTTGAAATCAATATGTGAGCATGGCGCAGTTGAACGCGTTTGACCAGTTTTAGTTGAATTTAATCGACTGGAAAATGCCCATTTTTCAAATGGTCTTCAAATTGGATGAAATTCGTTTTGTTAGGACTGTATCATCAGTACGAAGCTAGAAATAAATTTTCTGGAATTTTTAGAGTCCGTATGTGACCCTAGTAAATTAAAATGTACGTTTAAGCTGAATATATAATGATTTATATTTTAATTTTGATGAAAACTGATCAAAACATTAGAATTGGCTTATGAAACATACCCCATTGCGTTCGGAATAGGGGTAATTAGTTAGGGGCGACAGTCATTGGGTTTGATTTGGTATTCGAACCAATAGGCCGGTAAATAGAGAATTTATTATTAATTAAATTAAAATTATATAACCCTACTTTTCCCCTTTTACTCGGTCAAACCCCTAATTCTTTCAAATCGTGGTCAACTGTAACACCCCACGTCCATTAATGTCACTCACAAAGGGAATGCATTAACTTATATGGAGCATTTTAAGTGTGTATAGAATAGAAACTTAACAACAAGACAAATATAAGCAGTACTTAAAAATTTAAAACTTCATTTATTACAGCGGCAAATACATAAGTTTGATTACATCATCAAAAACCTGAGTCAAAGTACATAATATTCATCTTGACTAAATCAGAGTACATAAATTGAAAGACATAACCCCAACATAAAATAGCCATAAATAAGATAGCCTGAACTTTTACTTCAGCGATCCAAGCAACTTCTAAAAGCAAGAGATACAACTATCCAAATCTAGCTCCACTGGTGCTAGTTCCAACCCGAGCACCTGGGGGGGGGGGGGGAGGAAGAAAAGAGGTGGAAAGGGGGTCAGACAAAAAGTCTGTCGAGTGCGATAACTTTAACAATATAATTATCAAAATAACTAGGCTAAGGCATAAGCTGGAAAATAAGGAAATGACTGTGAACAATTGGGTATGGCAGAGCAAACTAAAAGAAATAAGATGAACAAAGATAACGTTAAAGGCGCACCTAGTCACTATAAGATATTTACAACACTGCACCACACCAAACACCCTAAAAGTTGATCCCGCCTACAGAACTTATTAGTGATAATGGTAGTTTCGTGTACCCCTAGCTGCCTTCATAGGTGCCGCCTGCCCCTATCTCCACTAGGTGTACCCACTACCCCCCTTTCGATCAGCTCCCTAACTCGTAGATAACTGTGCTGGTCCCACAGTGGGGTGTATCACTCCCCAAAGTGGCAACCCGATACCACCAAGTTACACGGCTTATACCTACATGATGCCACAACGTCTTACATACCAGCCCGGGTCCACACACGCACATGAACCCGTTGGACTCGTGTTGCCACTGCTAACCTGTTTTGGCCTCTTACAGTCAAGCCCAGAATGCGTGTCCCATCCTCGACTTGGGTCGAGCCCACAAAGATACTTATGGGTTACTGGTTGAAACGGGCCCGCATTACTTAACACAAGCTATCCATCTAAGCTTGGTCCCCTCTAGTACATCCCACTTAGCCCTCTTCTTATTCATGTCCACTTACATGTTTTAATTTTGGTTAAGTGTTTCTAATCATATTTCACAAGCCACCCAAGGCACCCACTCAACCCCCATGTCCCACTACATGTTTATCTGGTTAAGTGTTTCTTAATTTATTAACACCGTAACCTTGTAAAGACATCTCACATTAGACTGGCATTTGTGGCAGCTGGATTTGCCGGGCGGGTCTGGGCAGTCTTACACCACAAACGAGCCTAACCTCGTGTCTCTACAACCGTTACACATTTAATTCATGCCCTTGATCTCTCACATTAGACTGGCATTTGTGGCTGCTGGATTTGTCGGGCGGGTCCGGGCAGTCTTACACCACAAAAGAGCTTAACCTCGTGTCTCAGGTGATTAATTACACATAATTAATTATCCCCCAATTTGAATTAATTTCCATATTCAAATTACCAATCAATTCCAAATTTAACTATGTCCATAATTGACTCAATTATGTCCATCTATTTATGGTATGTAAAATTATACCAATTAACATCACCAGTTAATGTTATGTCATTTAAGGCATTTATCCCAATTCTCAATATTAAATCTTTTAATATTATCCCTTCGCCCCACGTTGTACGTTCGTTCGTTTAACGTGAAATATATGTTAGACTCGAATAGTCTAACTTATGGAATAAAGAGAAAACATCACAACATGCATAGAATAAAAACTAGATCTAAACATAAGGGGTGAACTTGCATGCGTGAATAAGGTTTTTCATCTAAAACTTGCATAGGCCAAAGTCACAAACTTGCATAAACCATGTATGTCATAGATCTAATCATAAGGTGTAAACTTGCATAAGCAATAGTCACAAACTTGCATAAACCATGTATGTCATAAATCTAATCATAAGGTGTAAACTTGCTTAGGCAATAGTCACAAACTTACATTACATGATTCATACTCCTAACATATATATATATATATATATATATATATATATATATATATATATATATACTTGCAAATGTGATTTATGCAACATAAACTATGATGTAAACTTGCATCTAAACATGTAAAATAAGATCTTCATGTAAACTAGCATATAGCATTTTGTATACTAGCATATAACTCACACATGTCATAGCCTAACTTTAGATCCAATTTACACATAAAATAGATGTCATGAAACATGTAAGGTGGTATGTAATTCTCATTAACTTGCATATGATTCATATCTAAATTAACATCCTAACTTGCATACATACATACATACATACATACATACATACGATTTAACATATGAATTAGTCCCACAAACATAACCAAACTAACACATGAAACATCATCATGTATTGATTGTACATAAGCCAATAATCAACATAGATTTACAAAATAATATCACAGCTTTACAACATAGATAATAACATCACAGATTTACAACATAGATTATAGCATAACAGACTTATAACATAGAAAATAACAAAACGGTCAATGATTCACAACATAACCATATAATCCCAAATCATAACTCAACCAATTTAATTTGTTAATTATGTTATTAAAGAAATCGAACTCACAACTCAAAGGAGGTCTTGAGTTCTGGAATCTGAGTTTTGAAATTGGTTTAGCTCGCATTTGTTGTAGATTCGTAATTGCATAGATTAGAGTTGAATAGAATTGAATTGATTAGCTTCGTTTTCCCCTTTAGTTGGTGGCGGCTACTCTAGGTTGCAAGGTGACAGCATGACGTCCATTGTTCCAATTTTTATTTGATTTTAGGTTTTGAGTTTACACACGTTTTTATAGAATTTAGAATTAATTTAGGCCATCCTATCACCCTAGATTTAACCACAACCATTCAGTCAAGATAGGGTGACAAGTCAGCCCTAATAACTCAGCTAGGAGTCAGAAAATCGTCATCAAACAAATCTGCCCGGGGGAGGGGGGGCAGGTCGACCCCTAGGTCGACCCCCAGGTCGACCCCCTGGTCGACCTGTGTGGGTAGGTCGACCCCCTGGTCGACCTGGCCTCTGGCGGGAATTTTCCCTCCTAGCCTATCTGAGTTTGAAATTTGAATTTTTGAAATCTGTTTTGAATTTTAGTTAAACTTCTAATGGCCATAACTTCTTCATACGAAGTCCAATTCACGCAAACTCGGAGTTTATCTCAACCATAATTCCGAGACGAACACAATGGCACAACCCGTTTCCCTTAATTCTCACATCTGAGATTAATTATTCTTTAATTTGTGAACCTTTATATTAAAAATTATGGGGTGTTACATCAACTAAAATCCGCGCCCCCCTTATTTCTTCAAACCTGTCGCTCCTCCCTTCCGTCGCGCAACCACCTTCGCCATCCGACCACCACCATACCCCTGAGCCGCCGCTCCACCCCAGAGCCGCCGCATCCCTTTTCCCCCGACCACCAGACCCGTCGCCCCCCTTTTTCTCCCCGATTTGAAACCGCCTTCCACCACAAAATCCGCCGCGGCCAAGTCCAGTCACGCCGTTAACTCCCCATCAACATTAGGCGCCGCCTCCCCTCCCTTTGCAGTTCGACCAGAAACCCCCCAGTAAATTTTATTACTTATGTATTCGATTACTCGTTTTATTATTTTTAGTTATCTATTAAGACATAGTTTAATTAAATTAATGTCATTGTTTTAAAATGTAAATTATATATATATATATATATATATAATAGAAAAGAACTTATTTTTATAGAAAGAGAAGATTATATTTTTATAGAAAGTAAAGAACTTATTTTTATAGAAAGAAAAGATTATATTTTTATAGAAAGTAAAGGTTATATTTTTATCAATGAAAAGAGATGATTTTTATCATAAAGAAAGACGAGATTTTTGTTTGTTTAAAGATATTATTTTTATTTAAATAACTTCATTGTAAAAATGTGATTTTTATATATATAGTAACGATATAAAAATACGATTTTTATACATATGAAAAAGCGATAGAAATACAATTTTTATGTATATGAAGTAGCGATAAAAATATGATTTTTAATATATGAACATCATATTAAAAATATGATTTTTACTATGAACAGCGTGAAAAGGAGTGCGATGGAACTAACGGAAATCAAAACAAAATCCGAACCGTTCAAAAATGAAAAATGGCGGAGTGGAAACCCAAGGTGAGAACTCCTCACTATAATTTTCTATACGGTCATTTATTTTATGACCGCATATGTGAACTGTTCCCTATCGTCCACTGACCATGGACGACTTGTGTGATTGTTTAGTTTGGTTGATTGGATTGTTTGGTTGAATCTGGTTTGGGAAATGAAATGGAATTGATTAGATTGGTATGTGTATGGCGCATACCATTATTAGACCGGGGATACGGCTAGGCCTTATCCCGTTCCTAGTATCGCATCGTTATGCCGCCAAAATTTTCTAAAATATGTTAGAACAATAAAAATATTATTTTTATTGTGTAAATGAACCGAATAAATACTTTATCTTTAAAAATATAATTTTTAACGTGTATATGAATAAAATAAATATTCATTTACAAATCAGACGATTTGTTTATGTACATTGATTTGACTGATATTGATTGGGATGATAAATTTTACACATCACCCAACTGTATAAATAATATTCAGTGTTTGTTGATTGAAACCCCGCACACATGTTGGGATGATATTTGACGTACACTAATCCCAATTGTTTAGTTGTATGTCGATCGATTGGTTGACAGGCTGTTATAAACGTTAAATATTTATATTTAATGCTCATACAATGTAGAATGCACTCTGGATGATAGTTGATTGCTTATCAGTATTGTCATGTACATATATCGTGTGAAATCCATATAATCAACATTATATGGTAATTGACTGTGTCTGATTCCAGTTCAGAAATAAGGAATATTTCAAAATAATGAATATTTTAAAATAATATTCAGTAAAAGATCAAAATTTGATTTTGATGTCCGATTTGTGATAGATATGATTATATTTAAATATATAAAGCCGTGTTGATTAGATTAACAACATTTTGATGGGAAGGATATTTATATCGATTTTATTCATTTTTATAATGAATATTGAAAAAGAAGTGATTTCAAAATCTGATGTTTGAAAATATTATCATTTACATGTTAATGATATGGAATATTCAGTTTTGATTTAAAATTGAATATGAAGTTGAAAACGTTTTAATTTTGATTTATAGAATATGTTTTGAAAGGAAATCGACGAAATATATATAATATATATATATATATATATTACATACTTAATGGCCTGAATAGAATGCGCCGCACCGCGGCAGTTCGTGAATTTGAACCGTTGACTTCGATTTGACGTTACGGGAGATCCGACCGTCGGATTCTCCTGAAACTGGGACCGTTGAGTTTGTGTCGAAAAGAGATTTCCAACGAATATTAGATATTTGAAATCTAACGGTTGGATTTGGAATTATGTCCAAATCAAATTGGGAAAAAGGTCGTTGTAAGTGCAGTTCGATGACCGTTTATGGAAAGCGACTGTATGGGCCTTGATAAAATTATTAAAAATACCAATAATTTGTGTAAAATCATAATAAATGATTTAGAGAGAATTAGGATGAAAAATTCCATATTTGAAAAGATAAAAATATATTTTTATAGAAATGAACTAGTTATGAACAAGAATTATAAACCAATTATTTTTAAATAAATAAAATTGCATTTTAAATGGTTTTAATATAACCAGATATTCCAACATATGAATTGGAATGGATTTGAATTGAAATCATCTTCGGAATATTTCGATGTTGGATTTCGTGATTATAAAGAAATGGTTATAGAGATTTGAAAGATATATATATATATATCGTTATTTCCAATACGATATTTGTTGGTTTCAAAATTTGATATTGAATATAAGTCGATATATTTCCTATTCAGAGCCTTGTAGTTAATATCAAATTGGATTTTGGGTTTGTTGTGAATGGTGTCTTAAATAACACTGTTCTTGAACCCAGTTTAGAAAAGAATAAATCTTTTAATTAAGATTTAGTTAGATTTTCCAGTTGATTAATATTAATTGGAATTGAATTTAAAATTGGTTTTTGGTTTTATCATGAACGGTGTTTTAAATAACACTTGTTCTTTAACCCGATTAATAATGGAATTGGATTTTAGGTTTGTCGTGAATGGTATCTTTGATAATAATGTTCTTAAACCCAATGGAGTTAAGAAAATTAGAAACTAACTGGAGATTAGCTTAGTTGAATGGTTTCCTGGGTATTAATCCGATGTTGGTTTCGGCCTTCGGGGTTAATACTTAGGAAATTGTTCTCTTACAAATTTACGGTTAGAGACTAATGGAATGTGATTTTGGGTTTATCGTGAGCCGTGTTTTAAATGGCGTTGGTTCTTTAACCCAGTTAAATATTAAAACTAAGTGGAGTTTTATTGAATCTTTAATTAGATTGGAATGATCTAGAATGGAGTACCACCAATTTTACTCCAAGCGATAGTTAAATCTTTAATTAGATTTGAACGTGAAATGGTAATTAATTTTACCGATAACACTGTGGTGTTAGATATGGAGTATTACCAGTATTGCTCCACGGGATGAATAGGTTGGGATTGGGAAATTAAACAAATAATTACTTCGGTAAGGTTCGTTAATCCCGACTACTTTTGAAACCTTAATATGGTTTGAAATGATATCCAAAGGAAGATTAAAGAACAAATTTTAAAGGATTTATCTTTGATAAAATTAATGGGAACCTTTCCCTAAGAATTTGAATATTTGAATGAAAGAATATTCCAAATTGGAATGAGGCGTATGTTGTGTTTGTGTAACACTTGTTTATTATATACACGAGTTATTCGGAAAGGCCAGGTTTATACCCATTCTGAATAACTGATTTGACGATAAGTCGAAGATAAAGACGGTGCTTGAAGACTGGAGGTCTTCACATCGTTTGGATGATCACTGATGTCTTGATTGGGTCATACATCCAAGACGAGGTAATAAGTGGTGATCGTCCAGACGTACTTGGAGATCGAAGGATATGCGAGGGCTTCTCTCTTGTATTGGACATATGGGAGAGGATTAAAGTGCCTCCGATTTCGTTCAGACCTAGAATGAACTTGTAAACGGACTATGTGTCTGACATTGGATATCATTCTGTGTGATTAATGGATATTGGTTGCATGGAATGGTTTGCCTATGTGGCATGCTGAAATGCAAATGATCAAGGCTTCTGTTGAAAGGCGGAGTCTTGTGGTTGATGATCAAAGCATGGCTTTAATATAGCATAGATTTGTGTAGCGTTAATTCGCGAGCCTCACACCCCGGGTATGAATCAGAAACGGGAGATTACATCAGGGAGGGCATGCGTTTCCTTCTAGCTAGAAGTGGCATCAGTAGTTTACAAGCCCTGACAAGTTTGACTTATGTGGTTGTTGGAATGTGAGGCGCCTCGGTTATATCGGTCACTACGGTGCCAATGGATGGGTTGGTAGATATACTAGCCAATTTACGCCCCATAGGGAGTGGAAACGCATTGTTCAGGCATTTTAATCCACTCTATGTGGACCGACCCTGACGATCCAACGCTTGTCTGCGCGCTTGCCTAAGGCTCAGGCTAGAGAGTCTTGAAGCGGTGAGGACGATCCCTTGCCTTGGTTCATAGATGGAAATCCAACTTCCAAATATGACATTTAGCGGTTTTAATTATAGAACTAGTATGGCGACATGATATATGGTACTCATGCCGTTTATGATTGATACATTTATATTTGAAGTGTTTTCTTCACTTATAGTAATAATAAAAGATTAAATTTCGCGTATCAAGCATTATTTGGCTATTATAAGGTAAAACCCTATCCTCTAGCTTGCGTTGCATTGTGTGATGGGACCTGGGTCTTATAATAGTTCATGGTTCTTTATTTAGCACTGCGCTATTTGTTTTATGCACCAGTATTCTTGGGAGGAAACTCGATCTGTGTTATACGGCGTGGTCCCTTGATTTACCTAACTTTAAAAATAAGGATTAAAAATTGTTTTAGTTCTCACACCAGTCACATGACTGACCTGGAGTTTATTATTTTAACCAAAACTCTGGGTGCCCTTATTTTCCACATGGGCAGCTAGTAGTTTGGGTTTTGCAGATTTATATTCACAGGATCCTGGATTACAACTGGAATGATATTCGGAAAGTTCTGTATCCGTATATCTCCTTCAGTTGTGTTTGTATTATTTTTCCGCTGCAGTAATGTAATTTGAATCTATGATATTTTATGATGTATAATATTCATTCATGCTCTGCAAATTCTTGTATTCTGATGGAATTGTTGTAATAAGCAATGAAATGTTCTTCTGTTTGTGTTCTGATCTGTCATGTTCTCAAAGCATTCTATGCTTTCCTTCACGGGGAAGTTCGGGTCCTTATATTTGGTATCGGAGCTTTGGTTTACTGAGCTCGAGAACAAGGCACATCAGAACCAAACGAAAGAATTCATCAGAGATTGGACTAGTAATATCCAATGGGAATGACTCGTTAGAGATGGAATCAGTAGGAGTCGAAAGAGTGTTATTTTTAAAATAAAAATGAAAACAAACTTTGGTTTGAAAATTTAAACCTGATTATTCGTATTTAAATATTATTTTTATATTGATTTTGGACAATTGAGTATTTGGTGATTTTGAATATATGTGTAATTAACGTGTATATGAAGCCTCAAATATACTGGGTAGATATAGAATCACGCTCTAGTCGCTAGGAGATAATTCTGATGATCGCTCGAGCATCATCAGCATTTATGTTCGGGTTCCGAACATGGGATGTCTATATATTTCCATTAAACTGGTGTGAGAACCAAAACTTACATAGGATTATTTGTTGTGATTTGGCATCAAAAACATGATTTTCTCTATATATATCAAAATTATGAATTTGAAACGTTAACCAACTAATTGATTGCTGGTTGTGTTGTATGATTATTGGCTTGATTAATTAAAATTTTGAACCATTAAGCCAAATTGTACCAAATATTGAACTGAATTGAAGTTTGTTTGAAATTGCATGCATATACATGTGTATACGTTGAACAGATCATAGCAGGGAAGCTAAGCAGAGGAATAAAATTGTATGCCCGACAAATAGGAACATGTTTACTAATTTCTTGGGTGATGATGATTTTATGAGCCGATTGGCTAGCCGCTTGGCTTTTTCTTTTTCTTTTTGAGATGAGAGGGACTGTGTGGCGGTTAGGGCATTTCCCGATGCTCCCGGTACAAAGAAGGTTATGGCGAAATTTTTCGAAAATTTAGGGTGTTAGCCAAATTTTTGAAAAATTAGAAATTCTTAGAAACTGAAAAGTTGAAGAATGAAAGGCAGAATGAAAGTTGAGTTGGTTAGTTAAACAACTTTCAGCTCCGTTCCTTTTCGAGGACAAAAAGATTTTAAGTTGGAGAGATTGTAACAACCCGGAAAATCAGAGCCAATTTAAAATTTTTATTTTGGTTATTTTAACGGATTTTGAATATTTAAAATAGATTATTTTAAATAATAACAACGAAAAATATAATTTCGACAAAGTTAAAACGAATAAATTTATTTTAATTATAAAACGAGCCTGAAATGGTGTGGTAGTTCGAAAATTCGATTTCAAATTTCAAACGAATATACAGAATTCGTTATAAGTCAGAATAGGACGAAACAAGAAATATTTGAATCTGTTTAACGATATCTTTCTAACGGATGAAAGAAACTGAGATTTCACTTTATTGAGTGTGAGATATGTCTAGTTTAAAATTCAGAAAAGTCGCTGTTGAATTTTTATATATTTATATATATATATAAAGGCCTTAAAAATAGCCGTTCTGCAAACGACCTACGTTTTTGACGAAACCACTTTTGTTGGATCCATGATGTCAAATTATTGCTAGATTCCAATTTTCATAATTTATGAAATCAATATGTGAGTGTGGCGCAGTTGAACGCGTTTGACCAGTTTCAGTTGAATTTAATCGACTGGAAAATGGCCATTTTTCAAACGTTCTTCAAATTGGACAAAATTCATTTTGTTAGGACCGTATCGTCAGTACGAAGCTAGAAATAATTTTTCTGGAATTTTCAGAGTCTGTATGTGACCCTTGTAAATTGAAATGTACATTTAAATTGAATATATAATGATTTTTATTTTAATTTTGATGAAAACTGATCAAAACATTAGAATTGGCTTACGAAACATATCCTATTGCATTCGGGATAGGGGTAATTAGTTAGGGACGACGGTCATTGGGTTTGATTTGGGATTCGAACCAATAGGCCGGTAAATGGAGAATTTACTATTAATTAAATTAAAATTATTTGACCCTACTTTTCCCCTTTTACTCGGTCAAACCCCTAATTCTTTCAAATCGTGGTCATCTAAAATCCGTGCCCCCTTATTTCTTCAAACCCGTAGTTCCTCCCTTCCGTCGCGCAACCACCTTCGCCAAGTGACCACCACCGTACCCCTGAGCCGTCGCTCCACCCCAGAGCCGCCGCATCCCTTTTCCCCCGACCACCAGACCCGTTGCCCCCCTTTTTCTCCCCGATTTGAAACCGCCTTCCACCACAAAATCCGCCGCCGCCAAGTCCTGCCACGCCGTCACCTCCCCATCAACGTCAGGCGCCGCCTCCTCTCCCTTTGCAGTTCGACCAGAAACCCCCCAGTAAGTTTTATTATTTATGTATTCGATTACTCATTTTATTCTTTTTAGTTATCTATTAAGACATAGTTTAATTAAATTAATGTCATTGTTTTAAAATGTAAATTATATATATACATATAGATAATAGAAAAGAAATTATTTTTATAGAAAGAAAAGGTTATATTTTTATAGAAAGTAAAGAACTTATTTTTATAGAAAGAAAAGATTATATTTTTATAGAAAGTAAAGGTTATATTTTTATCAATGAAAAGAGATGATTTTTATCATAAAGAAAGATGAGATTTTAGTTTGTTTAAATATATTATTTTTATTTAAATAACTTCATTATAAAAATGTGATTTTTTATATATACAGCAGCGATATAAAAATACAATTTTTATATATATGAAGATGCGATAGAAATACAATTTTTATTTATATGAAGTAGCGAAAAAAATATGATTTTTAATATATGAACATCATATTTAAAATATAATTTTTACTATGAACAGCGCGAAAAGGAGTAAACAAAATCCGAACCGTTCAGAAATGAAAAATAGGTGAGAACTCCTCACAGTAATTTTTCTATACAGTCATTTATTTTATAACTGCATATGTGAACTGTTCCCCGTCGTCCACAGACCATGGACGACTTGCGTGATTGTTTAGTTTGGTTGATTGGATTGTTTGGTTGAATTTGGTTTGGGAAATGAAATGGAATTGATTAGATTGGTATGTGTATGGCGCAGGCCATTATTAGACTGGGGATAAGGCTAGACCTTATCCCGTTCCTAGTATCGCGCCGTTATGCCGCCGAAATTTTCTAAAATATATTAGAACAATAAAAATATCATTTTTATTGTGTAAATGAACCGAATAAATATTTTATATTTAAAAACATAATTTTTAACGTGTATATGAATAAAATAAATATTCATTTACAAATCAGACGATTTGTTTATGTACACTTATTTGACTGATATTGATTGGGATGATAAATTTTATACATCACCCAACTACACAAATAATATTTAGTGTTTGTTGATTGAAACCCCGCACAGGTGTTGGGATGATATTTGATGTACACTAGTCCCAATTGTGTAGTGGTATGTCGATCGATTGGTTGACAGACTGTTGTAAGCGTTAAATATTTATATTTAATGCCCATACATTGTAGAATGCACTCTGGATGATAGCTGATTGCTTATCAGTATTGTTATGTACATGTATCGTGTGAAATCCATATAATCAACATTATATGGTAATTGACTTTGTTTAATTCCAGTTCAGAAATAAGGAATATTTTAAAATAACGAATATTTTAAAATAATATTCAGTAAAAGATCAAAATTTGATTTTGATGTCTGATTTGTGATAGACACGATTGTATTTAAATATATAAAGCCGTGTTGATTAGATTAATGCCATTTTGACGGGAAGGATATTTATATCGATTTTATTCATTTTTATAATGAATATTGAAAAAGAAGTGATTTCAAAATATGATGTTTGAAAATATTATCATTTATATGTTAATGATATGGAATATTCAATTTTGATTTAAAATTGAATATGAAGTTGAAACCGTTTTAATTTTGATTTATAAAATACGTTTTGAAAGGAAATCGATGAGATATATATATATATTATATTTAATGGCCTGAATAGAAAGCGCCACGCCGCAGCAGTTCGTGAATTTCGACCATTGACTTCGAATTGACGATACGGGAGATCCGACCGTCGGATTCTCCTGAAACCGAAACCGTTGGGTTTGTATCGAAAAGAGCTTTCCAAAGAATATTAGAGATTTGAAATCTAACGGTTGGATTTGGAATTATGTCCAAATCAAATTGGGAAAAAGGTCGTTGTAAGTGCAGTTCGATGACCGTTTGTGGAAATCGACTGTATGGGCCTTGATAAAATTATTAAAAATATAATTAATTTGTGTAAAATCATAATAAATAATTTAGAAAGAATTGGATTGGAAAATTCCATATTTGAAAAGATAAAAATATTTTTTTATCGAAATGAACTATTTATGAAGAAGAAGTATAATCCAATTATTTTTAAATAAATAAAATTGGATTTGAAATGATTTTAATATAACCAGAATTTCCAATATACGAATTGGAATGGATTTGAATCGAAATCATCTTCGGAATATTTCAATGTTGGATTTCGTGATTATACAGATATGGTTATGGAGATTTGAAAGATATATATATATATATATATATCGTTATTTATAATACGATGTTTGTTGGTTTCAGAATTTGATATTGAATATAAGCCGATATATTTTCTATTCAGAGCCTTGTAGTTAATATCAAATTGGATTTTGGGTTTGTCGTGAATGGTGTCTTAAATAACACTGTTCTTGAACCCAGTTTAGAAAAGAATAAATCTTTTAATTAAGATTTAATGAGATTTTCCAGTTGATTAATACTTAATTGGAAATGAATTTAAAATTGGTTTTTGGGTTTATCGTGAATGGTGTTTTAAATAACACTTGTTCTTTAACCTGATTAACAATGGAATTGGATTTTGGGTTTGTCGTGAATGGTATCTTTAATAATGCCGTTCTTAAACCCAATGGAGTTAAGAAAATTAGAAACTAACTGGAGATTAGCTAAGTTGAATGGTTTCCTGGGTGTTGATCTGATGTTGGTTTCGGCCTTCGGGGTTAATACTTAGGAAATTGTTCTCTTACAAATTTACGATTAGAGACTGATGGAATGTAATTTTGGGTTTATCGTGAGCCGTATTTTAAATGGCATTGGTTTTTAACCGAATTAAAGATTAACTAAGTGGAGTTTTAATGAATCTTTATTTAGATTGAAATGATCGAGAATGGAGTACCACCAATTTTACTCCAAGCGATAGTTAAATCTATAATTAGATTTGAACGTGAAATGATAATTAATTTTACTGATAACACCGTGGTGTTAGATATGTAGTATTACCAGTATTTCTCCATAGGATGAATAGGTTGGGATTGGGAAATTAAACAAATAATTACTTCGGTAAGGTTTGTTAATCTCGACTAGTTTGGAAAACCTTAATATGGTTTGAAATGATATCCAAAGGAAGATTAAAGAATAAATTTTAAAGGATTTATCTTTGATAAAATTAATGGGAACCTTTCCCTAAGAATGTGAATATTTGAATTAAAATATATTCTGAATTGGAATGAGGCGTATGTTGTGTTTGTGTAGCACTTGTTTATTTTATACGCGAGTTATTCGGAAAGGCCGGGTTTATACCCATTTTGAATAACTGATTCGACGATAAGTCGAAGATGAAGACGGTGGTTGAAGACCGGAGGTCTTCACATCGTTTGGATGATTGCTGATGTCTTGATTGGGCCGTACATCCAAGACGAGGTAATAAGTGGTGATCGTCCAGACGTACTTGGAGATCGAAGGATATGTGAGGGCTTCTCTCTTGTATTGGACACATGGAAGAGGAATAAGGTGCCTCCGATTTCGTTCAGACCCAGAACGAACTTGTAAACGGACTGTGTGTCTGACATTGGATATCATTCTGTGTGATTAATGGATATTGGTTTCATGGAATGGTTTGCCTATGTGGCATGCTGAAATACAAATGATCAAGGCTTCTGTTGAAAGGCAGAGTCTTGTGGTTGATGATCAAAGCATGGCTTTAATATAACATAGCTTTGTGTAGCGTTAATTCGCGAGCCTCACACCTCGGGTATGAACCAGAAACGGGAGAGGACATCAGGAAGGGCATGCGTTTCCTTCTAGCTAGAAGTGGCGTCAGTGGTTTACAAGCCCTGACGAGTTTGACTTGTGTGGTTGTTGGAATGTGAGGTGCCTCAGTTATATTGGTCACTACGGTGCCGATGGATGCGTTGGTAGATATACGGCCAATTTACACCCCATAGGGCGGGGAAACGCATTGTTCAGGCATTTTAATCCACTCCGTGTGGACCGGCCCTGACGATCCAAGGCTTGTCTGCTCGCTTGCCTGAGGCTCGGGCTAGAGAGTCTCGAAGCGGTGAGGAAGATCCCTTGCCTCGGTTCATAGATGGAAATCCAACTTCCTAATACGACATTTTGCAGTTTTAATTGTAGAACTAATATGGCGACATGATATATGGTACCCATGCAGTCTATGATTGATACATTTGTATTTGAAGTGTTTTCTTCACTTATAATAATAATAAAAGATTAAATTTCGCGTATCAAGCATTATTTGGCTATTATAAGGTAAAACCCTATCCTGCGGCTTGCGTTGCATTGTGTGAATGGACCTAGGTCTAATAATAGCTTCATGGTTCTTTATTTAGCATTGCGCTGTTTGTTTTATGCACCGGTATTCTTGGGAGGAAATCTGATCCGTGTTATACGGCGTGGTCCCTTGGTTTACCTAACTTTAAAAATAAAGATTAATAACTGTTTTAGTTCTCACACCAGTCACATGACTGACCTGGAGTTTATTGTTTTAACCAAAACTCTGGGTGCCCTTATTTTCCACACGGGCAGCTAATAGTTTTGGTTTTGTAGATTTATATTCATAGGATCCTGGACTACAGCTGGAATGATATTCGGAAAGCTCTGTATCCGTATATCTCCTTCAGTTGTGTTTTGTATTATTTTTCCGCTGCAGTAATGTAATTTGAATCTATGATATTTTATGATGTATAATATTCATTCATGCTCTGCAAATTCTTGTATTCTGATGGAATTGTTGTAATAAGCAATGAAATGTTCTTCTGTCTGTGTTCTGATTTGTCGTGTTCTCAAAGCAATCTGTGCTTTCCTTCACGGGGAAGTTCGGGTCCTTATACAAACGGTCTCGAAATTCGATGAAATTAGTTTTGTTAGGACCGTATCGTCCAAATATAGCTAGATTTATTTTTCTGGAATTTTTTTAGTCAGTATGTGGCCCCGGTAAATTAAAATGTACGTTTAAATTCAATATATATTGATTTATATTTTAATTTAAAGGAAAAATGATCAAAACATTAGAACTGGCTTATGAAATATATCCCATTGTGTCCGTAATGGGGGTATTTAGCTAGGGGCGATAGTCGTCGGGTTTGATTTGGAGTTTAGATTAAAAAAAACGTCAAAATTAAATAAACTAAGAATAAGATAATAATATAAATAATATATATATCCTTCTAAACTAAACCCTAGTCTCCTTACAAACGCAGCCATCGTCGTTAACGATTGGAGAGCTTAAATCATTCGAAATATCATTTTTATTGAACGTATAAACCATTAAATATATTCATGTGTTGAATAAAATATTCATATGTTGAATAAAGTATTTAAACAATAAAAGTATCATTTTTATTGAATGTATAAACCATTAAAAATATTCATGTGTTGAATAAAGTATTTAAACAATAAAATTATCATTTTTATTGAATGAATAAACCATTAAAAATATTCATGTGTTGAATAGAATAAAATAAAATAACGAATATTTTAAAATAATATTCAGTAAATGATCAAAATGTGAATTTGATGTCCGATTTTGGATGGACACGAAAATACTGAAATATATTAAGCCGTGCTGATTAGATATGCACCATTTCAACGCGAACGATATTTATATCGATTTTATTCATTTTTATAATGAATATCGAAAAAAAGGGAAATGATTTCAAAATCAGATATTTTGAAAATATTATCATTTATATATTAATGATATGAAATATTCAATTTTCATTTAAATTGGTATGAAAGTGGGAATCGTTTTAAAATGAATTTATAAAATACATTTCAAACGAAATATATATATATAATGGCCTGAATAGAATGCCCCACGCCGCGACCGTTCGCGAATTTCGACCATTAACTTCGAATAGACATTACGGGAGATCCAACCGCCAGATTCTCCTAAAACCGGAACCTTTGGGTTCATATTGAAAAAGAGCTTTCCAACGAATATAAGAAATTTGAAATCTAATGGTTGGATATGGAAGTATGTCCAAATCAAATTTGGAAAAGGTCGCTGTAAATGCAGTTCGATGACCGGTTATGGAAATCGATTGAAAGGGCCTTTATAAAATTATTAAAAAGATTAATAATTTGTGTAAAATCATAATAAATGTTTCGGAAAGAATTGGGATAAAAAAATATCACGTTTGTAAAGATAAAAATATATTTTTATCAAAATGAACTAGTTAATAACTAGAATAATAATCCAATATTTTTAAGGAAATAAATTGGATTTGAAATGGTTTTAAAAATAACCAGATTTTTCCGATGAATAAATTGGAATGGAAATAATCTTCGGAATATTTCGATATTGGGTTCTGTGGTTATATGGATATTATTATGGGAATTTGGAAGATACAGATATCGTTATTCCCAATACGATATCCGTTAGTTTCAGAATTTGATATTGAATATAAGCCGATATAATTTCTATTCAGAGCCTGATATTCAATATTAAATTGGATTTTGGGTTTGTCGTGAAAGGTGTCTTAAATAACACTGTTTTTAAACCCAGTTGAGAAACGAATAAATCTTTATATTAAGATTAGTGAAGTTTTCCAATTGATTAATATTTAATTGGAATTGAATAAAAGAATTGGATTTTGGGTTTATCGTGAACTGTGTTTTAACGACATTCGTTCTTTAACCCAATTAATAGTGAAATGTGATTTGGAATTTATATATCTTCTTATCAAGATTTAATGGAAATTTTCAAAAGTAAAATTTTCCAATTTAATAAAATAAATTGGAATGGAATGGAATTCGATTTGGTGATAATCGAAGTGAAGATCTGTGGAAGAAGACTGTTAATATATATGGAATTTAAAAGGCTTTTCCGCTATTCCATTTATATTATTGGTTTGATATGGGAGTTTATATCGATTATATATATTGATCTGTTTTCCATGAAGATTCCATAATTAATGGAATGTGATTTTGGGTTTATCGTGAACTGTGTTTTAAATGACATTGGTTCTTTAACCCAGTTAAAGACAGGATTTATTTCCTAAATTTGAATAATCATTATATAATGATTTTTGGGGATTAGAACTAAGTGGATTTTTAATGAATCTTTAATTAGATTGAAATGTGAATGCTATAATTTAAATTATAAATTCAGGAAATGATTTAAAATGGAGTATCACCAGTTTTGCTCCAAGCGATAGTTAAATCTTTAATTAGATTTGAACGGGAAATGGTAACTAAAATTACCGATAACACCGTGGGTATTAGATATGGAGTACTACCAATTTTACTCCATGGGATGAATAGGTTGGGAATGGGATAAATAAATAAATGATTATATCGGTAAAGTTCGCGAATCCCGACTAGTTTGGATAAACCTTAATTTGGTTAGAATTGATATCCAAAGGAAGATTAAAGAATGAATCTGAAAGAATTTATCTTTGATAAAATTAATGGGAACCTTTCCCTAGAGATATGAATATTTGAATAAAAGAATATTCTGGATTGGAATGAGGCGTATATTGTGTGTTTATATCACTTGATTAAAATATACGCGGGTTATTCGGAAAGGCCGGGTTTATACCCATTCTGAAGAACTGATTCGACGATGAAGACGGTGGTTGAAGACCGAAGGTCTTCACATCGTTCGGATGATTATTGATGTCTTGATTGGGCTGTACATCCAAGACGAGGTAATAAGTGGTGATCGTCCATACGTACTTGGAGATCGACGGATATGCGAGGACCTCTCTCCTATATTGGACATATGGGACGAGGAATAAGGTGCCTCAGGTTTCATTCAGACCCAGAACGAACTTGTTAATGGATGTGTGTCTGACATTGGATTTTGTTCTGTATTAATTGATTTCTATTAAATATATATCTGTTTGGTGACGGAGAATTTATTCTGTTTCTTAACACACTTCTCTAAGACGTACGAGCTTAGAGGTTATATATCGATAGACATCAGTCGCATGGCGTGAATTGCCAGTGTGGCATGCTGAGATGCAAATGATCAAGGCTTGTGTTGAAAAGCCGAGCCTTGTGGTTGATGACCAAAGCACGGCTTTAAATAGCATAGCTTTGTGTAGCGTTAATTCGCAAGCTTTACACTCCGGTATGAAACAGAAACGGGTCGAAGGACGGCAGGGAGGACATGCATTTCTTTCTAGCTAGGAGTGGTGTCATGATATAGAGCCCAGACATTTTTACTTATGTGGATGATGGAAAACGAGGTACCTCAGATATATCGGTCACTACGGGGACAATGAAAGAATATGGTCGACATACTGACCAGACTTACGCCCCATAGGGCGGGGAAACGTATTATTTAGGGATTAATGATCCGCTAAGTGTGGGCCGGCCCTGCATTTTCCTAGGTGCAATTGCGGCTGTATCCTGAGGCTCGGGCTAGAGAGTCTCGAATTCGGTAAGGATGATCCCTTGCCTTGGTTCATGATGGAAATCCAACTTCCAATACGACATTTCGGTTTTAATTGTAGAACTAGTATGGAGACATGATATATGATACCCATGCCGTCTATGATTGATACATTTATATTTGAAGTTGTTTTTTGACACTATACACTTATAGTAATATCAAAATGATTTGTTTAAAACATACCAAGTAAGTTTGGTTATTATAAGGAAAAACTCTATCCTTCGGCTTGTTTGCATTATGTGATGGGACCTGAGTCTTATAATAGCTTCATTTATCGAAAAGCATTACACTGTTTGTTTTATGCACTAGTATTCTTAGGAGAAAACCCGTTTCATGTTATACGGCATGGTTCCTTGATTTACTTTATCTTTAAAATCAAGAATAACTATCTTAGTTCTCACACCAGTCCCATGACTGACCTGGATTTTATTGTTTTAACCTAAACTCTGGGTGCCCTTATTTTCACACGGGCAGCTAGTAGTTTTGGTTTATGCAGATATTTATTTTCTCAGCATCCTGGATTTACAACTGGAGTTATATTCGGAAAGCTCTGTATCCGTGTATTTCTTTCAGTTGTGTTATATATTATTTTTCCACTGCATTGTAATTTTTTATCTCTAATATTTTCCAATGTGTAATATTTTTTCATACTTTGTTATATTCTTGTAATCTGATGTAAATTGTTGTAATAGAATGAAATGTCCTTCTGTTTACGTTCCGATTTGTCATGTTCTCAACTCAATCTAGGCTTTCCCGTAAGGGCGAATTTGGGCTGTTTCAGTTGGTATCAGAGCTTTGGTTTATAGATCTCGAGAATAAGACACATTAGAACCGAACGAAAGAATTCATTAGAGATTGGATTAGTAATATCCAGTGAGAATGACTCATTAGAGATAGGTTCAGTAGAATCCTAGAATGGGTTTAAAAGAGTCTTATTTTAAAATAAAAATGAAAACAAATTTAGTTTTGAAAATTATATCATATTATACGTATTTGAATATTTTATTATAAATTGATTTGGATTATCTGGTATATGGAGATTTTGAATATACGTATGATCCACGTGTATACGAAGCCTCAAATATACTAGATAGATATAGAATCACACTCTAGTCGCCCGGATAGGATTCTGATGATCGTCCGGACATCATCAGAATTTATGTTCGAGTTTCGAAAGTGGGATATCTATATACTTCCAATTGACTGGTGTGAGAACCAAAATTTATAGGGTCATTGTTATGATTTGGCATCAAAAACATGATTTTGAGTATATATATTAAAAATATATGATTGAAAATTTAATCAATAAATTGATTGTTGGTTGTGTTGTGTGATTATTAATTCAACTAATAAAAATGTTGGAATGATAATTAATTTAACCAATAAGAGAATGAAAGGGAAGTTTTAGCCAAATTGAGTCAAAAATTGAACTGAATTGAGAATTGATTGGAATTGCATACGTATACATGTATATAAAATGAACAGGGCATAGCAGGGAAGCTAAGAAGAGGAATAAAATAGTATTCCCGACAAATAGGTACATATTTACAGTATTTCTTGGGTTTGATGATTTTATGAGTCGATTGGCTACTCGCTTGGCTTTTTCTTTTTCTTTTGGATTGGTGAGGGCCCTGTGAGGCTAGTTGCGGTTTTAAATATTAACCTGTACAAAGGAGGTTATGGCGAAATTTTTCGAAAATTTAGGGTGTTGGCCAAATTTTTGAGAAATTTGAAAATTCTTAGAAACTGAAAAGTTGAAGAATGAAATTTGAGTTGGTTAGTTAAACAACTTTCAGCTCCGTTCCTTTTCGAGGACGAAAAGATTCTAAGTGGGGGAGATTGTAACGACCCGGATTTTCCAAACCAATTTAAAAAATTTATTTTAGCTATTTTAATGGATTTTGAATATTTAAAATGATTTATTTTAAATAATAATGACTAATAATTTATTTTAAACGAAGTTAGAACAAATAAATTTATTTTAATTTTAAAATGAGCCTGAAATTGCGCGGCAGTTTGAAAATTCGATTTCTAATTTCAATTTAATATACAGAATTCAATATAAGTCAGAATTGGACGAAATAAGAAATATTTGAATCTGATTAACCATATCTTTCTAACAAATGTAAGAAACTGAGATTTCATAATATAAATTGAAAGTTATGTCCAGTTTTAAATTTAAAATAGTCGCTATGGAATTTATATATATTTTAATATAATATATAACCCTTAAAAATAGCTATTGTGCAAACGACCTCCGTTTTCGATGAAACCACTTTTGTTGTATCCGGAATGTCAAATTATTGTTATATTTCAATTTTCATAATTTTTGGAATTAATATGTGAGCGTGGTGAATTCAAACATGTTTGGTACTTTCAGTTTGAATTTAATCGACTGGAAAATTACCATTTTTCAACTGGTCTCCAAATTCATCGAAATTAGTTTTGTTAGGACCGTATCATCAAAATATATCTAGATTTATTTTTCTGGAATTTTTGGAGTCAGTATGTGGCCCCGGTAAATTAAAATGTACGTTTAAATTCAATATACATTAATTTATATTTTAATTTAAAGAAAAAAACTGATCAACACATTAGAATTGGCTTACGTAACATATGCCATTATGTCCGAAATGGGGGCATTTAGCTAAGGGAAATAGTCATTGGGTTTGATTTGGAGCTCGAATTCAAAAAAAAGGTCAAAATTAAATAAACTAAGAATAAAATAATAATATAATTAATATATATATATCCTTCTAAACTAAACACTAGTCTCCTTACAACGCAGCCGCCGCCGCTAATGATTGGAGAGCTAAAATCGTTCAAAATAAAATCCTTTAATTTCTCTCCAAACAATCAAAATTAGTTGGGGATTCTTAAGGGAAAATCAAATAGGATTGTTTGCTCTTCACAATCATATGAGTATGATCGATATATGTTGAGTATTTTGGTTGAAATCACGCCTCAAAGTGGACCACTTCGAACGAGATTTCCAACGCTGGGGGGATTTCGAGTTGGCTAAGGTTCTGGGGGGTGGAGGCGCATGTCAAGGTGGACATCGGGGCGAGGTTTGATCTGATTCTGGCATAGCATTTGGGTTGCGATTTTGAACCATAAGAATTGTGTTTTGGGTTTCATTGTTCGATGGGGTGCTGGAGAATTAATTTAGGGAGGAAGTGATTATTAATTAATTAAATTATTAATTATCCTAAAAATGTAATTAACCTTAATAATACCATAACTTTGTCATACGAGGTGCAAATCACGCGAACTGGTTCCGTTGGGATCGTGAGGACGAGAGCTATGCAACAAGACTAACTGGATCCAGTTTGGAGCGCGTTAGAATTTCAGGCAAATTCAAATCCAAACTGTTCAGAAATTCAGAAATAAAACTGGCGGAGTGGAAATGAATATGAGAACTCTTTCTCACTCAATTTATTTTACAGTCAAATATATACTAGGTTGCAGATGGTGCTTAGCAGCACCCGACATCATTTATTGTTCAAACCATGATTGTTTGTTTGGACTGTATTATGTTGTGATGTGAAATAAAAATTAAAATATTCATGTGTTGAATAAAATGTATAAACGATAAAAATATCATTTTTATTGAATGGATGAATTATATAAAATATTCATGTGTTGAATAAAATATTTTATCGTTAAAAATATAATTTTTAATGTATATATGAACGACATAAAATTCTCCTGAATGAAAATGAATATTCATTTACAAATCGGACGATTTGTTTATGTACACCCATTTAACTGACATAGATTGGGACGATAAATTTTACACATCGCCCAACTACACAAATAAAATCTTTGTTTGTTGATTGAACCCCCACACGGGTATTGGGATGATATTTGACGTACACTAATCCCAATTGTTTAGCTGTATGCCGACCGATTGGTTGACAGACTATTGTAAGCATTAATTATTTATATTTAATGCTTATGCAGTTGTGTAATGCACTCTGGATGGTGGATGATTGTTTATTATTGTTATTATATACATGTGTTTTATGGAATCCATATAAATAACATTATATGATAATTGATTGAGTCTAATTCCAATTTGGAAAATGGAGAATATTTTAAAATAATATTCAGAAAAGGATTAAAAATATTCATGTGTTGAGTAAAATATTCATGTGTTGAATAAAATATTCATGTGTTGAATAAAGTATTTAAACAATAAAAATATCATTTTTCTTGAATGTATAAACCATTAAATATATTCATGTGCTGAATAAAATATTCATGTGTTGAATAAAGTGTTTAAACAATAAAAATATCATTTTTATTGAATGTATAAACCATTAAAAATATTCATGTGTTGAATAAAACATTCATGTGTTGAATAAAATATTCATGTGTTGAATAAAGTATTTAAACAATAAAAATATCATTTATGTTGAATGTATAAACCATTAAAAATATTCATGTATTAAATAAAATATTCATGTGTTGAATAAAATATTCATGTGTTGAATAAAATAAAATAACGAATATTTTAAAATAATATTCAGTAAAAGATCAAAATGTGAATTTGATGTCCGATTTTGGATGGACATGAAAATATTGTAATATATTAAGCCGTGTTGATTATATATGCGCCATTTCGACGCGAACGATATTTATATCGATTTTATTCATTTTTACAATGAATATCGAAAAAAGGGAAATAATTTCAAAATCAAATATTTTGAAAATATCATCATTTATATATTAATGATATGAAATATTCAATTTTGGTTTAAAATTGATATGAAAGTGGGAATCGTTTTAAAACGAATTTATAAAATACGTTTTAAACAAAATATAATATATATATATATATATATATATATATATATATATATATATATGGCCTGAATAGAACGCACCGCACCGCGACTGTTCGCGAATTTCAACCATTGACTTCGAATTGTCATTACGGGAGATCCGACGGCCAGATTCTCCTAAAATTGGAATCGTTGGGTTCGTATCAAAAATAGGTTCCCAACGAATATAAGAAATTTGAAATCTAACATTTGGATTTGGAAGTATGTCCAAATCAAATTTGGAAAAAGTCACTGTAAGTGCAGTTCGATGACCAGTTATGGAAATCGACTGAAAGGGCCTTTATAAAATTATTAAAAATATTAATATTTTGTGTAAAATCATAATAAATGACTTGGAAAGAATTAGGATAAAAAAATTCCACATTTGTAAATATAAAAATACATTTTTATTAAAATGAACTAGTTATTAACTAGAATAATAATCCAATATTTTTAAGGAAATAAATTGGATTTGAAATGGTTTTAAAAATCACCAGAATTTTCCCATGAATAAATTGGAATGGGTTGGAATGGAAATAATCTTCGGAATATCTTGATATTGGATTCCATGGTTATACGGATATTGTTATGGGAATTTGGAAGATACGGATATCATGATTCCCAATACGATATCCTTTAGTTTCAGAATTTGATATTGAATATAAACCGATATAATTTCTATTCAGAGCCTTGTATTTAGCATTAAATTGGATTTTTGGTTTGTCGTGAACCGTGTTTTAAAGAACACTGTTCTTAAACCCAGTTGAGAAAAGAATAAATCTATTAATTAAGAATAGTGGAGTTTTCCAATTGATTAATATTTAATTGGAATTGAATAAAAGAACTGGATTTTGGGTTTATCGTGAACTGTGTTTTAACGACATTCATTCTTTAACCCAATTAACAGTGAAATGTGATTTGGAATTAATAAATCTTCTTATCAAGATTTAATGGAAAATTTCCAAAGTAAAGTTTTCCAATTTAATAAAATAAATTGGAATGGAATGGAATTCGATTTGTGATAATCGAAGTGAAGTTCTGTGGAGGAAGACTGTTACTATATATGGAATTGAAAAGGCTTTGCCATTATTCCATTTATATTATTGGTTGGATATGGGAGTTTATATCGATTATATATATTGATTTGTTTTCTGTGAGGATTCCATAATTAATGGAATGTGATTTTGGGTTTATCGTGAACTGTGTTTTAAATGACATTGGTTCTTTAACCCAGTTAAAGACAAGATTTATTTCCTAAATTTGAATAATCATTATATAATGATTTTTGGGGACTAGAACTAAGTGGAGTTTTACTGAATCTTTAATTAGATTGAAATGTGAATCTGATAATTTAAATTATCAAATTCAGGAAATGATAGAAAATGGAGTATCACCTGTTTTGCTCCAAGCGATAGTTAAATCTTTAATTAGATTTGAACGGGAAATGGTAATTAAATTTACCGATAAAACCGTGGGTGTTAGATAGGGAGTACTACCGGTTTTGCTCTATGGGATGAATAGGTTGGGAATGGGATAAATAAATAAATGATTACATCAATAAAGTTCACTAATCCCGACTAGTTTGGATAAACCTTAATTTGGTTAGAATTGATATCCAAAGGAAGATTAAAGAATGAATCTGAAAAAATTTATCTTTGATAAAATTAATAGGAACCTTTCCCTAAAGATATGAATATTTGAATAAAAGAATATTCTGGATTGGAACGAGGCGTATGTTGGGTGTTTATATCATTGATTAAAATATACGCGGGTTATTCGGAAAGGCTGGGTTTATACCCATTCTGAATAACTGATTCGACGATAAGTCGACGATGAAGACGGTGGTTAAAGACTGGAGGTCTTCACATCGTTTGGATGATTACTGATGTCTTGATTGTGTTGTACACCCAAGACGAGGTAATAAGTGATGATCGTCCATACGTATTTGGAGATCAACGAATATGCGAGGAACTCTCTCCTGTATTGGACATATGGGACGAGGAATAAGGTGCCTCCGGTTTCGTTCAGACCCAGAACGAACTTGTTAATGGATGTGTGTCTGACATTGGATTTCGTTCCGTATTGATTGATTTCTACAAAATATATATCTGTTTGGTGGCGAAGCATTTATTCTCTTGCTTAACACCCTTCTCTGAGATGTACGAACTCAGAGGTTATATATCGATAGACATAAGTCGCTTGGCGTGAATTGCCAGTGTGGCATGCTGAGATGTAAATGACCAAGGCTTGTGTTGAAAAGCAGAGCCTTATGGTTGATGATCAAAGCATGGCTTTAAATAGCATAGCTTTGTGTTGCGTTAATTCGCGAGCTTCACACTCCGGTATGAACCAGAAACGGGTTGAAGGACGACAGGGAGGACATGTGTTTCTTTCTAGCTAAGAGTGGTGTCATGGTATGGAGCCCAGACATTTTTACTTATGCGGATGATGGAAAACGAGGTACCTCGGATATATCGGTTACTATGAGGCCGATGGATGAATATGGTCAACATACTGACCAGACTTACACCCCATAGGGCGGGGAAACGTATTGTTCAGGGATTACTAATCCGCTAACCGTGGACTGGCCCTGCATTTTCCTAGGTGCAGTTGCGGCTGTAACCTGAGGCTCGGGCTAGAGAGTCTCTAATTTGGTAAGGATGATCCCTTGCCTTGGTCCATGTTGGAAATCCAACTTCCAATACGACATTTTGGTTTTAATTGTAGAACTAGTATGGTGACATGATATATTGTACCCATGCCGACTATGATTGATACATTTATATTTGAAGTTGTTTTTAACACTATACACTTATAGTAATATCAAAATGATTTGTTTTAAACGTACCAAGCATGTTTGGCTATTATAAGGGAAAACTCTATCCTCCGTCTTGCGTTGCACTGTGTGATGGGACCTGAGTCTTATAATAGCTTCATTTTTTGCAAAGCATTGCGCTGTTTGTTTATGAACTGGTATTTCCGTGTTATACGGCATGGTCCCTTGATTTACTTTATCTTTAAAATCTAGAATAACTGTCTTAGTTCTCACACTAGTCCCATGACTGACATGGAGTTTATTGTTTTAACCTAAACTCTGGGTGCCCTTATTTTCACACGGGCAGCTAGTAGTTTTGGTTTTTGCAGATATTTATTCTCTCAAGATCCTGGATTTTTATATTCAAAAAGCTCTGTATCCGTGTATTTCTTTCAGTTGTGTTATGTATTATTTTTCCGCTGCATTGTAATTTTAAATCTCTGATATTTTCCAATGTGTAATATTTATTCATACTTTGTTGTATTCTTGTAATCTGATGTAAATTGTTGTAATAGCAATGAAATGTTCTTCTGTTTGCGTACTGATTTGTCGTGTTCTCAATTCAATACGGGCTTTCCCGTAAGTGCGAGTTTGGGCTGTGTCATTAATTATCATCACTAGACCCGTGTAGGGTTTTCAATCATCAAACAAATATTATTATTTGTAAACTTGGGTGATGTGTAAAATTATCGTCCCAACACCCATGTGGGGTTTACATCACAATCCACGTGAACTTATCTAATATTTGGGAGACGGGTGGTTAATTGTCAACCCAAAATAATTCATAATATAAACGATTTATTTAACAATGTATATAATAATAGGTTAATCATAATAGCACTAAAACTATAAACATCCATCAATCACCAAACAAATATTTCAATCATAGGCAATCAATATATATTCAGTTATAAAAATAAATAACTGTTGTATGAATATATATTTCAATCACAGGCAATCAATATTTCAATCACAGGGTGATCCCCTATCCCCATACTTGTTTTCTATAGCTATGGTATTCTTCACTTATAGTATGAATGAAGTAATGTTGCAAAACAAAATTTTTACCTATGCATAATTTAGAGCCAAAGGTTATACTATGTGCTGATGATCTCTTAATTTTTGGGAAGAGTATACCTACTGGTGCATTTGCTTTGAGGAATATTTTTGAGAAATTAAAACAGTATGCTGGATTATCTGTTAGTGTGAACAAAACTAGGGTGTTCTTTAGTGCACATGCTAGAAATACAAATGAGATAACATCTGTTTTGGGAGTGCAGATATGTCAATTTCCTATAAGATACTTAGGTGTGCCTTTGTCATATAACTGTATTCATTACAATGAATGTCAGGCTTTGTTGAATAGTGTTCAAGATAAAATTCAGAGTTGGGAGGCTAATTTTTTGAGTTTTGCTGGTAGGGAAGAACTAATTCAATCAGTAATAACCCCAACTGTTCTTTATTGGTTGTTTGTCTATCAACTTCCTGATTACATTATTGATAAACTCCATATGATGTGTGCTGATTTCTTCTGGGGTGGTGCAGTTCATAAAATAAGTTGGATTAAATTGTGCTTACCAAAACTGGAAGGTGGAATAGGTTTAAAATCTTTTTCAGATTTAAAAAAGGCTGCAGGAATCAACATGTTGTGAAAATTTCTTACCAGTTTATCTTTATGAAGTATTTGGATGAGAGGAAAATATTGCGAAGGTAAGTTTTTATGGCTTATGAATGAGGATAATAATTCATCAAGCACATGGAAAACAATTTTAAAGCTCAGCAGCAAGTTAAACAATATTTCAATAAGGTTATTGTTGATGGAGAAACTACTTTGATGTGGTTAGAACCTTGGTTGAATGCAAAATGTTTAGTGGATATTCTTGGTGTATCTAGATTTCATACGATTGGTAGACATGAAGTGTTTCATGCATTATGCAAGAAGGAAAACTATGTACTAATTTGCATCCTGCAACTTTAGAAATCCAGTCAATAGTTAATGAGATTGAGGTAAACACAAGTGCACATGAAGATTTTTATGATTGGGCAGATGATGGTGCATTTTCTTTAAATAATGGAATAAGATAAGGAGAAGGCAATAGTCCAGAGAAATTTTTTAATTGATTTGGCATAAAAAGAATGCAAAAAGAATGTCTCTAATTGCATTTTTGGCAGTGAATGACAGGTTAAGCACTAAATCAAGGCTAAGAAGATTTGGGTTTTTAGAAGAGAGGGCATGTCCTCTTTGCTGTATTAAAGATGAAGACGTAAGTCATTTATTTTTTAGATGTGAATATGGGAGTTACATTTGGAGTTCTTTGATTTCTAAGCTTGGTCTTGATTCTATGAACATGGGAAACATGAAGGAGGAAGCTATGAAGATATTGGTAAAGTTTAAAAAGAGTATTCAGCTTCAAGATGTTGCATGTGCAGTATTTACAGTTGCAAATTACCAAATATGGCAAGAAAGGAACTCGAGAATTTTAAATGGCCGAAGGATCACAAAGGAGAATCGTTTGATGATGATAGAGAAAGAAGTACAATGGCTAGTGAATAAGAATGGAAGAAAAGCTGAAAGATCAAGAGCTAATGAATTTTTTTAAAGTTATGTGGGGTTGCCCTGTTGGATACTGGTTAATTCATCTATGTAATAATTTTTCTTAATTTTTTGCTTCAGTCCAGTATGTTTTGAGTCTGTTTTGAGATGTTTTGATGTTGTAATGTAAATATATGGCGTTTATATGTGATCTTTTCCCTTATGTGGTACCCATTAGGGGGGCATAAGGTTTTGATGAGGCATATAAACAAAGTATATGATTGGTATTTGCAATAATAGTTACCAATTTTCAAAAAATAAATAAATAGGTGTACAAATAATTTGAGTGGGAGAGTTCTAACTTTGATTTCCACTCTGTCAGTCTTTAATTGAGGATTTATTTTTAAACTAAATTAAACAGACGTTTAATTTAGCTTCAAAATTCAACTTGCTTCGTTTTTGTTTTGGTCTATTCCATGTTGTAGTGTTCATCAATCAGTTCTAAGTTTGTCAAATTCCGTGTTCGTATGAGCCAGATATGACGGTATAAACTTTTAATTACAACTTAAGACAATTAAATTATAATTAATTTTATTAATTCTCACTTAATCCCCCTTAATTACACTTCCTTCTTGCTCCCCTTCTGTAAAAACCGAAACCGCCACTCGCGCCTTCTCTCTCCTCGCTGCGCCTCCATGCCGCCACCAGAACCCATTCCCCGACCACCACATGACGCGCCTACTTGCTGCCGTCCACCACCCAGCCCAGCAACGAACTCGCAGGCCCCGTCTCCTCTGAAAACCACCTCGAACGGCTCCACTTCGAGCATGAAAATCGAAGAATCCAGGCCCCTAAAACCAATCACCACCGCTGGATATGAAGAACTCAAGGAGCTTAGCAATTTTGTAGTTATAAATTTTTGTAGATAACTCGTGGATTTGCGAAAAAATGGGGATTTATTTGAGATGAAATCGACCATCGAAGAAGAAGAAGGCGGCCCAGATCCGCGTTGACCAAGTATGACGAGAAATAGGGTTTAGGACATTTGTTTATATATATTATAATATATATTAATTATTTAATTCACATGTTACTTGTTTAACGCTCTGAACTCCAAACGAACCCCAATGATTGACGTTCCTAACCAAATACCACCATTCTGGACACAATGGGATATGTTTTATAAGCTGATTCGGCTGTTTCAATCAGTTTTTATTAAAATTAAAATATAATTCAATATAATGTTCAATATTAAATTTCAACGTACATTTTAATTTACCGGGGCACATGCTGACTCCAAAAATTATGAAATTTGAAATCTAACTATGTTTTGATGATACGGTCCTAACAAAATTAATTTCATTGAATTCGGAGACCTTTTGAAAAATGACCTTTTAACTAGCTTATTAAATCCAACTTAACTTACAAAACGTGTTTAAATTTACTATGGTTACATATTAATTTCAATTGACTTGAAATTTTAAACCTGACAATAATTTGACGTTTTGGATCCAAAAAAACTTAGTTTCATTGAAAACGAAGCTCATTTGCAAAATGGCTATTTTTAAGGGATATATGATATTAAAATATATATAAATTACATAGCAACTATTCTAAATTTTAATTTAAACATAACTTACAATTTATAAAAAGAAATCTAAAATTTTCACATTCATTAGAAAGATATAATTAAATGGATCCTAACGTTTCTTGTTTCATCAAATTCTGATTTATAATTAATTCTATATACTCAATTGAAATTAGAAATCGAATTTTCAAACTACCGCGCCATTTCATGCTCATTTTATAACTAACGTAAATATATACGTTCAAACTTCGTTTTGAATAAAATTTACATCATTATTTCTAAAAATTAATCATTTTAAATTATCGATTTTTTTTAATTCAACTACAAATCCATGTCAAACTCATTAAAAATAAATTTTAGTTTGGTCCCAAAAGTACGGTTTGTTATAGGTTTTGTGGAATTGTGGTTTTTGATTTGGATTAAAGGTAAGAATAAGTATTATATTATTATTTATATTTTATGCAATTCACAGTTATTATCATGTGAATTGGTTTAAAAAGGTTTGGATTTGAACTTGTTTCATAGTTGAATGTGGTTTGGATCTTAATTTGGGTGTAAACGCATTCATAAATTGGAATGAGTCAAATGTAAACATTTTTAGGTGCATAACACCACAAAAAAGGGTGAATTGGGTGGAATATAAATTATAAATATACATGTGTGAATATATGAAATACTCTACTTTTAATTCAATATTAAAACCTTTTTGTACATGCCCAGGATACAAGTTGTAATTGATATGTTTGTGTATGTTTTCCATTATTGTTATTTGCTATTTGTTCATTATGCCATCATGATATGTTGTAGCGGTAAAATATGGAAAAACCATAACTTGTATGCCTTAATTTGGATAAATGACAATAGCCATTCCGATTAGAACGTTTCCCCGTTTATACGAATGTTACATTAATTTGGCGCTATTATTATATTACTTATTTAAACGTAATTAACGTTATATTGGCGTAATAAATGTGATTAGGTTAAAGTTTGATTTCGAAATGTCCCCTTAACATATATGCATATATATATATATGTTTGTTGTTGTGTGTGCGTATGTATATATAAATGGCTTATATATATATGATGCATAGACACGAGGTTAGTTTCCATTTATGGTAGAAGCCTGCCCAGAACCGACCGGCATATCCAGCAACCACAAGTGGGCCCAACTACTGTGATATGTCTATGTGTCATGGGCCATTAATAAACTTAGTAGACTAGACACGAGGTAAAATCGACTTGTAGTAGAAGCCTGCCCGGAACCGACCGACATATCCAACATCTACAGGTATATGATTTAATGTGAGAGGTATAGTGTGTTTGTATATATATAAGTGATGTGTGAAAACAAATAGGCTTACTACGCCTTAAGAAGGTTTTAAGTGGATGACTCACCCTTTTTATCTAATTTGGGTCTTAACTGGTTAGGACTAGGATCCCTACGAAGGTTTATTCCTTGGAGAGGAACCCAAGTCATATGACCTACCCTTATTAGTGTTAAGGTAAGTCTTTGGGTCCACCTTCTTTAAAAGTGGTTCGGCATAAAATAGTTAACGGAGTAGGGTAGATCACAGGGTTTTCCACTTCCTCTAGACACTTGTAAGAGCTCAACTAGGGACAGGTTGGTAATTGAAGGATATGTGGCCAGTGCATGCTCACCAACTGTCTAAGGGAAGTCTTAAGTGACATAGGTGTCCTACCGGGTAATATCAGTTGAGTAGCAATGTTCGCAATACTACTTCTCATATTACAAATGAGAGAATAGACTTAAGAACGTTAACGTACTAGAACGGGGTTCTGAAAGGGCTAGGGGTCCGCCTTTGGGTATTAAGAGATTGTAATACTCCACCTTTAATAAGGCCACAAGTGACTGAGAATGCCACCTCGTTGGGTCTTTACCCTAAAAACACTAATGGGCGATTGACTTGGATATCCACCCTATTGGTTAGATATTTATATTTGTATGTGAAATCTTGTGTGCTTCGTAGACATACCTTGACATATGTAACCTGCTAAAAATATAGGGTACAGACATTAAGGAACACTATATTTCAGTCACATAGTACTTTATGTTCTGATCCCCTCTCCTTAAAATCCAACGGGTCAGTGGGTGGGGTAAAGCCATGGATAAAGTCATGATCGAAGGCGCTGGAGAAAGTGAAGTTATTACGATATTATTAGCAATTATTTCTTTGCTATTATGGAATCTTATGAGATCGAACTATTTGATGTACCTACTGAATAAATGTAACAGCGACTGTGCATTTCTGTGATTTGGAAATAAATGGTACATCATATTTTTGCTATTATATTTTCTCTTTCCGCTGTGTGAGATTTGCATTCGAAGTTTATGTTAGTATTATTTATGCAAATGTAATCCTTACAGGAACCAACAACCCGTTTAGAGTGGCTCTATGTTTCGATAAGCCTTTTCTGGGTCGAAATTTAGGCCCATTCCGGACGGGTATTACATTTGGTATCAGAGCATAGGTTACCCGATTATAAGGGAAGTATACGTATAAGAGGCGTATTTGTGATTTGAAAAAGAATTTTCAAACTATATATATATATATATATATATATATATATATATTATACGTGTTTACCCCAGTATGCATATGCATTTATACTAGGCACCTTTATCATTTCTTCCTTTTTTAGCTTAAATACTATCTCAAGGGTATCAACTAAGGGATTCTTCCTTTTCTTTTCAAATAGTAGAATGGCTGAAAATCCTAGTGAGCAGGGAAACTAGGCAAGAACCTGTTACTTGCAAGAATGGTTCCAGCAGTACCTCCATACTGTGGAGTTGGTCCCCGTAGCTAATCCTGCCCCGATGGCTCCTGCAGCTCCACCCGCTGATGTGACCATTGATTTTTCTTGCTTATGTAAGGTCTTTACGAATTTTGGGAGGAAACCGCTTTCTGGAAAGGAAGGCTTTGTTAGTGCCCAATCTTGAGCTATGGATTGTAAAAGAATCTTTGAGGCTACTGCCTAGCTAGATGAAATAAGAAGAAGGATAGCGGTTAGGCATTTGAAGGATGAAGCCTTGGAGTGGTGGAATTTAATATCAATGGAGAACGAGGGTCGGATCTTCACATGGGCCGAATTCAAGACCCGTTTTGAAGCAAAATTTTTGCCATGGGAAGAAATGACTATTCAGCTAGAGAAATTCATCCACCTCAATCATGGAAGCTTGAGTCTACAAGAATATGTAACCAAATTCACTGAGTTATGTAGGTTTGTTAGAGGATTGGTAGACATCCCTATGAACAAGCCCTTAGATTTGTGAAAAGACTGGACTCCCCGTTGAAGGAAACCTTGTTAGCCCAAGTAGCAGTTGGGTCCAACAAGAACAAGAAGGAATGGTGAAAAAATAAGAAGAAGAAGAACTTCAAAAAGGATGCAAAGACTTGCGCAAGGTGCAACCGCAAGGGCCATGAGGCCAAGGATTGTAGGGTCTAATTGGAGAAAACGGAGTTCAAGGGAAAATGTTACATCTACCATGAAGAAGGACACATGTCCAATGACTGCCTAAAGCCCAAAGCTGCCAAAAGTGGCCAGAACTATGCAATTGAAGCAACCTCTATTCAAAGCTGACCCCCGAGAGATCAAGGGCAGCCCGCACTTAAAGGTATCTCTATTTTAGGAAATTCAGCATACACCTTTTTTTATTCTGGAGCAACCCATTGTTTTATCTTTAAGCGATTAGTAAATCTGTTGAACCTTCCCATATCTATCTCGGATAGTCCGATTGAGGTGGCCAACCCTCTCAGAGGATCTAAGTATCTTGATCTGTTGTGTAAACACCTAGTATTGGAGGTCGACAATGTCGAGTTCCATTGCGAAGCGTATGCATTGGATTTTATGAGGTATGACCTTATCGTTGGTATGGACATGCTATCGTTCTATGGGGTCGTCCTAAATTGTGATAAGAGACTCGTTCGTCTTAGAACCCAGAGAAGGATGCTAGACCTATAGCACTGCCCTTGAGGCATATTGCGCCCAAGGAAAGAAGGGAGTTAGATAAGCAGATTTCAGAGTTGTTACAAAAAAGGTTTTATTCGCCGAAGTACCTCAGAATGGGGTGCACCTGTTGTATTTTCCACCAAAGCAGATGGATCTTTGAGACTTTGTGCGGACTATAGAGAACTAAATAAATTGACCAAAAAGAACTAGTACCCTTTACCAAGAATCGGTGATCTTTTTGACCACTTGGGAGGAGCCCGAGTATTTTCCCAAATAGACCTTGCTACTGGATTTCACCAATTGAGAATGGCAGAGGACAACAAGGACAAAACTGCGTTTAGGACGCCAGATGGATTGTTCTAATGGGAAGTTATGCCGTTAGGATTAACAAATTAACCCGCCTTCTTTGTGGACCTCATGAGTAGAGTATTTAGGGGCATTCTAAAGAAATTAGTAGTGATCTTCGTAGATGATATCCTTATATTTTTGAAAGATCATAAAGAGCATGAGAAACACTTAAGACAAGTGTTATGGATTAGGAAAGAACCAACTAAAAGCAAAATTCTCAAAGTACCATTTCTGGAGGTAAGAAGTAAGATTTTTAGGACATATTTTTTTAAGTAAAGGCTTGGCCGTAGACCCCGTGAAGATCGAGGCGATCAAGGAATGGAGGATACCTCGAAATGCTATAGAGGTAAGAAGTTTCCTTGGATTGGCTGAATATTATAGGAATTTTAATAAAGACTTCGCAAAGATTGCTACTCCATTAATCCAATTGACGAGAAAGAATTTGGTATTCACTTGGAGTAATAAAAGTGATATAGCCTTTAAGAAATTAAAGGAAGCATTAACTAACGCACTAGTCCTAATTATACCCAATGGTTTAGAATCATTCACCGTTTACACTGAAGCATGTGGGACCGGTTCATGACCAGTCCTTATGCAAGAAGAAAGTGTAGTTGCCTATGCTAGTAGACAACTCAAGGATCTAGAGAAAAGATATCCAGTGCATAACCTTGAGTTTGCCGCAGTAGTGTTCACCCTTTAAATGTGGAGGCATTATCTTTTAGGGGAGAAGTTTGAATTGTTTACCGACCATAAATCCCTTAAGTATTTATTTTCTTTGCATGACTTAAACTTGAGACAATAAAGGTGGATGGAATATATTGCCACATTTGACTTTATGATTCAGCATACCCCGGGCAAGGGGAATGTTATTGAGGATGCTTTAAGTAGGAAACATGCGTCATTGAATGCGATGATAAAATTGAAAAATTAGAGTTCCTCGCTAATTTTAATTGGCAACCCTCACCAACCACTTCCAATGGTTTTCTTGGGGCTATGGTAATTAGACCTACCCTAAGAGAAAGAATCAAAAGTGCACAAGACCTTGACGAAGAGTTAAAAGGGATAAAAGAGAAAGTGGGGAAGAGAGAGACCTTTCCTCATTCGGTTAGGTATTCGATCCATGATGATGGGAGTTTACATTGGGATGGACGACTTTACATCCCTAAGGATGAAGGGTTGAGGAAAGAAGTTTTAGAAGAGTGCCATAGTTCGAGATTGACCACACATCCCGGTGGGAATAAGATGTACAAGGATATGAAAAGGAATCTCCATTGGGAAGTAATTAAGAGAGATGTAGCCGAGTTCATGGCCAAATGTTTAACATGCCAAAATGTCAAGGCAAAGCAAGGGAAGCCTGGAGGATTGTTGTTACCTTTAGAGATTCCCACTTGGAAGTAGGAGCATATTTCCATGGACTTCATAGATTGACTTCCTAGAAGCCAAAAAGGGAATGAGGCCATTTGGGTTGTGGTAGATCATTTAACCAAAAGTGACCATTTCATACCAATCAAGAAGACAAGGACGGCGGCCTCGTTAGCCCAATTATATATTAAAGAGATAGTTAGACTCCATGGTATTCCATCAAGTATCGTGAATGATAGAGATCCCTTATTCATAAGCGAATTTTGGAGAAGCCTACAAGCAACATTGGGGACGACCCTTAACTTAAGCACAACTTACCATCTTTAGACCAACGGACAATAGAGAGAGTAAATAGAATCTTAGAAGACTTGCTCAGAGCTTGTATCATCTACTTTGGAAGAGTTTGGGAGCAGCACCTACCGCTTGTGGAGTTCAAGTATAATAATAGTTTTCAGACGACGATTGGTATGGCCCCTTTCAAAGCGCTATACAGGAGGCCATGCAAATCGCCAACATGTTGGTGGGAAACTACCGACAAGGTTATACTTGAACTAGACTTCGTCTATGAATTCACGGAGAAGATATCTTTGATTAGGAAGAGAATGAAGGCAGCCCAAGACAGTCAGAAATCGTATGCTGATAAGCGTAGGAGGGAACTAGAATTTAATGTTTGAGACTTGGTGTTCGTGAAAGTATCCCCTCTTAATAAGACTTTTTGGTTCGGAAAGACTGGGAAGTTGGCTCCTAGATTTATTGGGCCTTTTAGTGTCATCGAGAAGTTAGGATCTTTGTCTTATCAATCTGGATCTCCCAGAGCGTCTATCGGGAATCCATAGTGTTTTTTCATGTATCTCATCTTAGGAAATGCCTTCATGATTCTGATGTCAGACTTGAGCTTGATGAAATAGGGGACACTGAGAAAATCGAGTTGGATTCCAGGGTGCCCCGTGAAACTGCAAGGATTGTGGAGCACGGGATCAAGAGACTCCATAACAAAACTGTTCACCTCGTCCGAGTACAATGGGGGAATGACCCTGCGGAAAGCACATGGGAGACCGAGGATAAGATGAAACAGACTCACCCAGAGCTTTTAACGGGTAAAATTTTCCTAAAAATTTATGTTTATGGATGCATCGTGATTGCTAGATTGGATGTTAGGGAATCGATGCAACACCATTGCACCAAGCACTTATATATAAATATATGCATATTTAGGTTGTTTGCATACATGCTGCATCACCTTTTACACCTACATGCTAGGGTAGAGCTCACTTTAGTGGGTCTGCAGTTCATAATCTCTGTGAGTCATGGATGCGTATGGATGAATTATAAATAACATGGGTGTACAACATGGATGTTTCGTACGAGTTGTATTTTTCGCCCCTTAAACAGATTGAATAAATCTATTTTTAAGGGGGGAGAATGTAATAGCCCATAAAAGTCATAAGTATTAATAATAAATTAAATAATTAAAAATAAGCAACTAAATCATATAGCCGGAAAATAGAATTTTTGCAGCTTTAGGAATTTGGCTACGAAATTCTTTTATTTGATTCGTGGCGAAATTCTGCTTCGTTTTCATATTTTATACGCTGAAAACAGTTAACGTATGAAGAAGTTATGAACTAATGAATTTGGACAATGCACGCAAAAAAAATATATATATATATAATTAATTGTGTAAATATTATATATATTTTCCAAATAATAATTTAAAATAAAAAGAGCGAAATTCAGATCTGAAATTTGGAGATAAGATTTAGGGGACAACGTATATTAAATATATGAAAACAATAAAGCAAATGAAGAACGTAATAAATTAAATCAACAGCTCATCAAATGATCCAAATTTGGCATTCCAGCCAGGGAGGTTGACGGCACCCCTCTAAGGGGTGTCTACTGGCGGTCAATCGCTAGGGGTCGACCCCTGATGGCTGGAACAACACAATAAGGCTATGTGATTAGGGTTTTTGTGGCACTCCACATCCGTTAATGTCACTCTTTATCTGAATGCAATAAGTTTCGTGAAGCGTTATAGGTAAACAGAAACAGAAACATCACAAGACAGATATAAAATAGCAGCGGAATATAAATCTTTATTAAAATAGAAAACATAGTGGTTTAAAACCCAGTTACATCATAAGTCTGAAGTACTGAAACCTCATTACATTAATATAAAGCTTCTGTCTTGTACTTAAAATCATCAGAGTACAGAAATAGGTAAAAAGCATAATCCCCAAAATATAGCAATTTCAGAGAAGACAAGAAATCAAGCGGTACTTCAAAGCAGCTCCAAGCAGAATGGAAGAGAGAATCCAAATCTAGCCCGAGTATTCCCACCCTGAGAACCTGGGGATGAAACGGAAGAGAGAGAAGATGAAACAAAATGGGTCAGATATAAAGTCTGGCGAGTCCAGTTACTTTTAGCATATAAGTAAGTAAAAGCATCATGATAGGCATATAAACTGGATGAGAGAGATAATAGTATCATAAGACAGGCATAACAGGATAACAGAACTGGATATGTTGCGCTTCTTATGTACTTTTCTCTACACCAGTACTTAAGGTTTTAAATCTCTTCGAGATGAAAATCCGAGATATCAGCCAAAATCCAAGATTTGGCACCTTATTTAGTTATAAGTGTTTTAAATATCGCCGGAGAAAGCCGAGATATTGGCTAAAATCTGAGATTTGAAACCATGCCAATACTAGTATAACAGATATGTAACAGGATTACATACTCCCCAATTACTTAACAGAAACAGGATGATCCCAACAGAAATATAATGGTAGTTTTAGGTGTACTCTAGTAGTCGGTTTTACCCCAAACAGAATTAACCGGTACCTAAACAGAAATAACGGGTGTTAACCCAAACAGAAATACAGATATCCCACAGAAATAGAAAGGACTAGATGTACCCTAATTACTACCCCCCAATCGATTGGCTCCCTATCCCGTAAATACCCTGTGTCAGCCCCACAATAGGGTGTATTACTTCCTAAAGTGGCAACCTACATAAGGACACAGACCTATTTACTGGTGCTACAATTGCTTATTTTCCCAGAGCAGGTCGTACTCATGCACGCACATGAGTCCGTTGGAACGCGCCAGTACACACCTCTTCCCAGATAAACCTTTTACAATCAGTTCAGTTAGCGTGCCCTGACCCCTACCTAGTGCGGAGTCCCCCCTTTAATACCAGAATGGGTTACTGACTAATATGGGTCCAACATAACAGATGACACAAGCCAACCCTGACAGATAATGTATCTCCCATTATCCAGGATTTTGACAAGTTATGCCTAACAGATTTAACAGATTCGCACAACCCCCTAGATATTTACGGGTTAAACCTTACAAGTTAACGGGTCCATATAACCCCTACAGATTTAGCAGGTTAAGTTTTCTAAATTAACATGTTCATATAACCCTCACAGATTTAACAGGTGTACTTAACTCCACCGATTTAACAGGCTTACTTAACCACACATACTTAATAGGTTTACTTAACCACACATACTTAATAGGTTTACTTAACCCCCCCAGATTTAATAGGCTCATACAATCCTTATGAATTCAAACAGTTAAGTATTACAAGTTCATTACCATACATTCATTTATAGTTGTAATGCGCTAGACCACCCACATTAAGTCTACCACTTGTGGATGCTGGATATGCGGTTGGATCCGAGCAGACTTCTTCCATAAGTCAGACTTAACCTCGTGTCTTAGCACAGCCACGTTTATGCACTTAGACCCTTCATATTAGATTCACCACTTGTGGTTACTGGATATGTCGGGCGGGCCTGGGTAGACTTCTTCCACAAGTCGCTGGATATGACGGTCGTAGGAAGATTCGGTTAGCCGCCTGGTTACAGAAAGATGAAGCTTCGTTCTGGTGGGAAGTGATGCAAGAAGGTCGTCCGGTGGAGACTTAGGATGATTTTCGACAAAGGTTTGAAATGAAATTTCTTTCTCAGGCTGAGAAAAACATGCAAATGGAAAGGTTTCTGGCACTCAAGCAAGGAGGCATGATTGTCAAAGAGTATGTAACAAATTCAACCAACTAGCGAGGTTTTGATTGTAGCTAGTAGATACTCCGCATAATAAAGCTTTGCGGTTTGCTAAAGGACTGAATGAACCTCTTCATGGGTTAGCTATGTCTCATATTCCAATGGGAGCAACTTTTGAAAGGCTCATTGATATGGCCTTAATGCATGAGGAAGATAAAGCTGAAAAGAAAGAAGCTAAGGCGGAGGAAACGCAAAACAAGAAAGTATGGCCCAAGAAAGAACAACAACAAGAGGGAAGAAAAAACGATAAACCTTAAGGCAAAAAGAAAAGTCATGGTTGCGGGAATGTGGGTCATTTGGTATAAGACTGCAGAAAAAGGAAGAATGCTTGCTTCAACTGTGGTGAAGTTGGACACTATACTAGGGATTGCCCGAAGAAGCAAGGGTGGGGCCAAAGGGCAGGATCCTCTGGAGGGCAGGTGCATGCTCTCGTGGCTGAAGTACCGGATAGGGGTAGGAAAATTTCTGTTGAATGTTTGATTTCTCTTTCCGATCATCCTGTTAGAACTCTTTTTGATTTTGGCGCTTCACATTCTTTATATTTGATTCTATTGTTGAGTCTCTGCACCTTAGTACTAGTATTGTTTCTGATCCCATTATTATCTCAAACCCCATTTGGGGCACGATTCGTCTGTTTATGATCTGTCGGGGTTTGAGGATATCTGTTTTAGGTCATCGAGCTTGAGCACGACGCATATGTACTTGGTTTTATGGGATACTGTCCGATTCTACGGATGGATTGGATAGCCATGTACGGTGCCATTCTGGATTGTTAGAGGAGGGTCGTTAGACTTTTGACTTGCCATGGGAGGACCTTTGAGATTTCTTGTGACCTAAAGGGGTCTGTCATGCTTAGTTTCCTAGAGTCACTTGATACATCTACCGATGATCTGCGATCTGTACCATTAGTTCGTGAGTATCCTGATGTTTTTGATAAGGTACAGGGTTTACCTCCGAGGCGCAAGATCGATTTTCATATATACTTGGTGGACAATGCAAATCCTGTTGCATTGCCTATGCGCCATATGGCTCCAAGGGAAAGGAGGGAGCTTAGCAAGCAAGTAGGGGAGCTATTTGGGAAAGGGTTTATTAGGCGAAGCATATCTGAATTGGGTGCTCCGGTCATCTTTGCAACTAAGGCATACAACTTGCTTTGTTTATGTGTGGATATTCATGATGTTTTTCCTTAATTCTTATTTACGGAAGTGTCGGCACGATACAACAGAGGTAGTTGAGCCGAGCATGCTTGAGGGAGTAGAGGTAGAATGTGAGGCAACAATTAGATGGGTTCCTACCCATATACTTGGATTAGAGGTTAAGAAGTTACGCAACAAAGAAGTCAAGTTGATGAAAGTGTAATGGGGAGAAGACAACGAGGATGCGACTTGGGAGACTGAAGACAAGGATCGCGCTTTATACAATTTCCTTTTCAGGACTATGTTCTTAACTTCTTTTTCCAAGCTTTTATTCGCACCTGCTTCTATCATCTGAGTGCATCATATCGATCGAATCTTTGACCCTTAGGTAGGAAATCCTATGACTGTAAACATGTGTTTGAGACATGTTATGTTTGATGGATGCAAGTGGATGCATGCGTTTTCTAGTGGTTGGTCACGGACGCATATACATACACATTAGGCACTAGATCGGCTCAATCACTCTCTTACTTCATATGGATGTGTGTGCATTTTTCTTCTTTTAATGGACGAAAGTGGGTGTATCATCATATGGATGTTGCATTTGGATGTATGATTGTGCACACAGATAGAATTTACATGTTATAATAGGATTATTTGCATACATGTTGGATTCATGGCACTAACATACATTACATTAAGGAGGTCGATTGAATCAGTACACCGCTTGATCTTCGCATTAGTATTAGGACATATACACACACACCTTTGCATATGTTCATATAAGCATTAGAAATATTTTAGGGATAATGGATGCCTGTGATTGGTGGATGAGTATATGGATGGTAGGATATACATTCTTCTTAATTTGGGGATTTCGGGGACGAAATCCTTTGAGTAGGGGAGAAGGTAACACTCCGTAATTTTAACAACACTAAAGATGATAAATTAAAGAATACTTAAATAAATATTCATAATTAAGTGCAACGGACTGCGCCATTGTGTTCGTCTCGGAATTCCGGTCAAAATAGATACCGGGTTTACGTAAAAGGGCATCGTATGAAGAAGTTACTAAGCATAGAAGTTTGTATACGCATAAGAGAATTATATTTATACAAACAAATCAAATTTAAAAAAATTCAAACCAGCGAAGCGGAAGCTCCAGAAGTGGAACTGACCGTTTCTGGGGGTCGACCTGAGACCCCGCTGGGTTGGCCTAGGTGTGGACCCAGGCTCTTTGGTCTCGACCCATGGGTCGACACCCAAAAGCGGGTCACCCCCATACAGATCTGGGCAGAATTCAGTTTTCGAACGTGGACTCCTTTCTTGACGTGGTTCATTGGTTGATGACTATAAATAAGACCCCATTTCTCTTGTTTCTCCACACGAAAAACATTGGAGAACTAGATGCTGCCTCTGCCCAGATTAAATCAACCTTTTCTTCTTCAACAAATAAGTTATTCAAGTTTAGAGATCTGTGACTCAACATCTACAACTATTCTTCTATCTATTCTTTGTGAGTCTACGTTATTTTTAGGTAGAAATAATAAAAATGTAATCTTGACATGCCTATGAATTAGATCTAAGCATGTGACTATTGGAATCATATTAGATCTGCTATTATTTGTATATCTAATTCACTGATTAGATCTCCTCATGCCTGTTTATGATTATGCCAATATGCCTAATCAGTTCTATTATCACATGTTCATCAGATTTGTTCTTATATGCCTATTTCTGCTATCATATTCCCATTTCTGTTAGTGTTGGTTTTTTGCCTATTCTGTCCTTCACTCTCTCATTCCCTTTTTATTTTTATAGCCAGGCTACTTTCGAGCCTAGGCCGATATCGTTGAAATATGCATACAAATGAAATTGGGTTAAATTGGGAATGATTGGAAATGGTAATTTAGGGGCATAACTTGTACTTTGAATCATGATTGGAATCTGAGGGCATAAACTATATTGTGAAATTAGACTAAAAATTGGGGCATGATTTATATGGTAAATTATGACTTGTGGTTCGGGACATATAAATCTGTAGACTTAATTTAAGATTAAGCGAAACATGTTAATGGAACTGTAAAGAATCTGTGAAGCTTGTTTAATCCGTTGAAATTGGGGCATAACTTATATTGGGAAATTTGGGCATAACTTGTATTGGGAAATTTGGGGCATAACTTGAATTGAAAATATGGATTTGGGGCATAAGTCAAACTGTGATTAAAGATCTTAATTTGGGCATATAATACATGATGAATATGACTTGGGAAAGGGGCATGAAAACCTATAATGAAATAGGAATAATTGTTAGATAATGGAAATTCCTAGAATTACCGTAATTAGAAACTGTAACCGCGCTTAGACACAAGGTTAGATTACACTTGTGGTAGAAGTCTTCCCGGAACCACCCGACATATCCAGCGACCTCAAGTGGTGAATCTAATGTGAGGGGTCTAAGTGGATGAAAACATGATGGTGCTAAGACAGAAGGTTAAGTCCGACTTGTGGAAGAAGTCTGCCCGGACCCAACCGGCATATCCAGCATCCACATGTGGTAGAAATAATATGGGAGGTCTAGCGCATTATAACCATAAATGAATGTATTGTAATGAACTTGTAATACTTAACCTGTTTAAATCCATAAGGATTGTATGAGCCTGTTAAATTTGTGGTGTTAAGTAAACCTGTTAAATCTATGGGGTTAAGTAAACATGTTAAATCTGTGCGGTTAAGTAAACATGTTAAATTTGTAGGGTTAAGTAAATCCGTTAAATCTATGGGCTTAAGTAAACCTGTTAGATCTGTGAAGTTAAGTATACTTGTTAAATCTATAGGGTTAAGTAAGCCTGTTAATTCTATGCGGTTAGGTAAACCAGTTAAATCTGTGGGGAGGGGGTTATACGAACCTGTAAATCTAGAATACTTAACCTTACATCTGATGGGGTTATATGGACCCATTAACTTGTAAAGCTTAACTTGTAAATCTGTAGGGGGTTGTGCGAATCTGTTAAATCTATTAGGCATAACCTGTCAAAATCCTAGTTAGTTGGGGACCCAAGATCTGTAAGGGTTGGCTTGTGTTATCTGTTGTGTGGGACCCATATTAGTCAGTAACTCATTCTGGTATTAAAGGGGGACCCCGCACAAGGTAGGGGTCAGGGCACGCTTACTGAGCTGATTGTAAGAGGTTCATATGGGAAGAGGTGTGTACTGACGCATTCCAACGGACTTATGTGCGTGCATGAGTACGGCCTGCATCTGGGAAAATAAGTCGATGTAGCACCAGTAAATAGGTCTGTGTCCTTCTATAGGTCGCCACTTTAGGAAGTAATACACCCTACTGTGGGGCTGGCACAGGGTATTACGGGTTAGGGAACCGATCGATTGGGGGAGGGGGTAGTAATTAGGGTACATCTAGTCCCGACTCTTTCTGTGGGGTACATGTTTTTCTGTTGGGTTAACACCCGTTATTTCTGTTTAGCTACGGTTAATTCTGCTAGGGTTAAAAGCCATTACAAGAGTACACCTAAAACTATCATTATATTTGTTGGGATCATCTTGTTTTTGTTAAACAATTAGGGAGTATGTAATCCTGTTACATATCTATTATACTAGTATTGGTGCAGAGAAAAGTACTTAAGAAGCGCAACATATCCAGTTATGTTATCCTGTTTATCCTGTTATATCTGTCTTGTGATACTATTATCTCTCTCATCCAGTTTATATGCCTGTTATGATACTTTTACTTATTTATATGCTAAAAGTAACCAGACTCGCCAGACTTTATGTCTGACCCATTTTGTTTCCTCGTCTTTCTCTTCCGTCCCCCCAGATTCTCAGGGTGGAAATACTCAAACTTGATCAGGATTCTTCTTTCATTATGCTTGGAGCTGCTTAGATGTATTGCTCGAACTCTTATCTTTTCTACTATGGCTACGTTTTGGGGAATTATGATTCTTTTATTACTGTACTCTGATGTTTTAAGTACAAGACAGAAATTTAAATGATGTACTAGTTTTTAAGCATTTCAGACATATGATGTAACCATGTTTTGAACTACGATGCTTTATGATTAATAAAGTTATTAATTCCGCTGCTATTTTATATCTGTCTTGTAATGTTTCTGTTTCTGTTTACCTATAAAGGTTCACGAAACTTAATGCATTCTCTTAATGAGTAACATTAACGGACGTGAGGTGTCACACTTGGTAGCAGAGATGAAGGTTACCAGATCGGATAAAGATTTTGAAAATTCTTTTTAAAAAGGTTTTAAAAGAAAGCATTTTCAAAAAGAAAAGTATGTTTTGAAAAACATATTCCCCAAAGCCATATGTAATATCTTTCGATCCTTTGTCTGAATCCCTTTCCTTTTCTTTTCAGCATGTCTGGGGAACCTAATATTCCTGAGGGCATTACGATACCAGGCTGGTTCCGTAGGTATCTAGAGGCCTTGGCGCCTGCCGGTGGTCAAGCTGACGTTCCTCCCCTAATTGCACCCATTGTTCCTCCCCTTTCTCCTCCGCATATAGATAATTTTTCTAAAATCTGCAATGATTTCTGTGCTATAGGAGGGAAGCCATTCCGTGGAACCGAGACATTCGTAGAGGCAAGGAATTGGCTCAAAGAAATGGAGGATCTGTTTGGAATTTTCAAAGTAGACCATCGTAGGAAGATTCAGTTAGCCACCTGGCTACTTAAAGATGAAGCTTCGTTCTGGTAGGAAGTGACGGAAGCAGGGCATCTGGTGGAGACTTAGGATGATTTTCGGCAAAGGTTTGAAATGAAGTTTCTTTCTCAAGCTGAGAAAAGCATGCAAATGGAAAGGTTTCTGGCACTCAAGAAAGGAGGCATGACTGTCAAAGAGTATGTTAACAAATTAAACCAACTAGCGAGGTTTGAATTGGAGCTAGTAGATACTCCACATAAGAAAGATTTGCAGTTTGTTTAAGGACTGAATGAACCCCTTCATGGGTTAGCTGTGTCTCATATTCCAATGGGAGCAACTTTTGAAAGGCTCATTGATATGGCCTTGATGCATGAGGAAGATAAAGTTGAAAAGAAAGAAGCTAAGGCGAAGGAAACACAAAACAAGAAAGTATGGCCCAAGAAAGAACAACAACAAGAGGGCAGAAAAACGACAAAGCTCAAGGCAAAAAGAAATGTCATGGTTGTGGGAATGTAGGTCATTTGGTCAAAGACAGCAGAAAAAGGAAGAATGCTTGCTTCAACGGTCGTGAACTTGGACACTATACATGGGAGTGCCCGAAGAAGGAAGGGAAGGGCAGGATCCTCTAGAGGGCAAGTGCATGCTTTCGTGGCTGATGTACCGGATAGAGGTAGGAAAATTTCTGTTGAAGGTTTGATTTCTCTTTCCGATCATCCCGTTAGAACTTTTTTTGATTCTGGCGCTTCGCATTCTTTTATACTTGATTCTATGGTAGAGTCTTTGCACCTTAGTACTAGCATTGTTTTTGATCCCGTTATTATCTCAAACCCCATTGAGGGCACGGCTCATCTGTTTATGATCTGTCGGGGTTTGAGGATATCTATTTTAGGGCATCGAGTTTGAGCACAACGCATATGTACTTGGTTTTATGGGATACTGTCTGATTCTAGGGATGGATTGGATAACCATGTATGGTGCCATTCTGGGTTGTTAGAGGAGGGTCGTTAGACTTCTGACTTGCCATGAGAGGACCCTCGAGATTTCTTGTGACCCAAAGGGGTCTGTCATGCTTAGTTTCCTAGAGTCACTTGATGCATCTACCAATGATCTGCGATCTGTACCATTAGTTTGTGAGTATCTTGATGTTTTTGATGAGGTACGGGGCTTACCTCTGAGGCGCGAGATCGATTTTCGTATATACTTAGTGGACAATGCAAAGCAAGTTGCATTGCCTGTACGCCATATGGCTCCAAGGGAAAGGAGGGATCTTAGCAAGCAAGTAGGGGAGCTATTTGGCAAAGTGTTTATTAGGCGAAGAATATCTGAATGGGGTGCTCCGGTCGTCTTTGCAACTAAGGCGTATGGCTCGCCTCGCTTATGTGTGGATATTCATGTTGTTTTTCCTCAATTCTTATTTACGGAAGTGTCTGCACGATACAACAGAGGTAGTTGAGCTAAGAATGCCTGAGGGAGTAGAGGTAGAACGTGAGGTGACAATTAGACGGGTTCCTACCCGTATACTTGGATCAGAGATTAAGAAGTTATGCAACAAAGAAGTCAAGTTGTTGAAAGTGCAATGGGGGAATACATCGAGGATGCGACTTGGGAGACTGAAGACAAGGATCGCGCTTCATACCCTTCCTTTTCAGGACTATGTTCTTAGCTTCTTTTTCCAAGCTTTTATTCGCACATGCTTCTATCATCTGAGTGTATCCTACCGATCAAATCTTCGACCTTTAAGTAGTAAATCCCATGATTGTAAACATGTGTTTGAGACATGTTATGTTTGATGGATGCAAGTGGTTGCTCGTGGACGCATATAGGCACTACATCGGCTCAATCACTCTCATATTGTATATGGATTTGTGCGCATTTTTCTTCTTTCAAGGGATGAAAGTGGGTGTATCATCATATGGATGTTGCATTTGGATGGATGATTGTGCACGCATATAGGACTTACATGTTATAATAGGATTATTTCCATACATGTTGGATTCATGGCACTAACATACATTGCATTTAGGAGGTCGACTGAATCAGTAGACCGCCTGATCTTCGCATTAGTTTTGGGACATACATATACACCCCTTTGTGTATGTTCATATAAGCATTAGAAATATTTTAAGCATAATGGGTGCCTATAATTAGTGGATGAGTAGATGAATGATGGATGGTAGGATATGCATTCTTCTTAACTTGGAGATTTCAGGGACGAAATCCTTTGAGTAGGGGAGAATGTAACACCCCGTAATTTTAACAATACTAAAGATGATAAATTAAAGAATACTTAAATAAATATTCAGAATTAATGATACGGACTGCGTCGTCTGGGAATTCTTGTCAAAATAGACACCTGGTTTGCGTAAAACGGGCATCGTATGAAGAAGTTACTTAGCCTAGAAGTTTGTACACACACAAGAGAATTATATATATATATATACAAAAAAATTAAATTAAAAAAAATTCAAACCAGCGAAGCGGAAGCCCTAGAAGCGGAACTGACCGTTTCTGGGGGTCGACCCAGGGGCGGAACCAGGCTCTTTGGGGTCGACCCATGGGTCGACCCCGGGGTTGACACCCAAAAGGGGGGTCGATCCCCATACAGATCTGGGCAGAATTCAGTTTTCGAACGTGGACTCCTTTCTTGACTTGGTTCGTTGGCTGATGACTATAAATAAGAGCCCATTTCTCTTGTTTCTCCACACCAAAAATGATGGAGAATTAGATATTGCCTCTGCCCAGATTAAATCAACCTTTTCTTCTTCGACAAATAAGTTATTCAAGTTTAGAGATCTGTGACTCAACATCTGAAACTATTCTTCCATCTATTCTCTGTGAGTCCACGTTATTTTTAGATAGAAATAATATAAATGTAATCTTGACATGCCTATGAATTAGATCTAAGCTTATGACTATTGGAATCATATTAGATCTGCTATTAGTTGTATATCTAATTCACTGATTAGATCTCATCATGCCTGTTTATGATCGTGTCACGATGCCTAATCAGTTCTATTATCACTTGTTCATCAGATATGTTCTTATATGCCTATTTTTGTTGACCAGATCTGTTCTTATATGCCTATATCTACTACCATATGCCCATTTTTGTTGCTGTTGGTTTTATGCCTATTCTGTCCTTCTCTCTCTCTCTCATTCCCTTTTTATTTTTATAGTCAGGCTACTTTCGAGCCTACGCCGATATCGCGGAAATATGCATACAAACGAAATTGGATTAAACTGGGAATGATTGGAAATGGTAATATAGGGGCATAAATTGTACTTTGAATCACGATTGGAATTTGAGGGCATAAACTATATTGTGAAATTGGACTAAAAATTGGGGCATGATTTATATGGTAAATTATGACTTGTGGTTTGGGACATATAAATCTGCAGGCTTAATTTAAGATTATGCGAAACATGTTAATGGAATTGTAAAGAATCTGTGAAGCTTGTTTAATCCGTTGAAATTGGGGCATAACTTGTATTGGGAAATTTGAGGCATAACCTGTATTGGGAAATTTGGGGCATAACCTGAATTGAAAATATGAATATGGATTTGGAAGCATAAGCCAAATTGTTTGAAATTTCCTCCCTATTTTTCGCAAAATCCACACAATGAAATTCAAAACTTACCAAACGAAAATCAAAGAGCTTTCCATGCTTTTCAAGTCCATACCACAATGATCAAATTTCATTGTATAAATCGCTCGAAATTCTCGCCCAAACGTGAGCCGCTCGCACTGGATTTCTGGCCCCTGGGCCCCATCGGAGGCGTCGTTGTTCTCAGCGCCGGGGGAGGGTTCAATGGAGATCGCCATGGTGGGTTCTGAAAGGAAGCAGAGGACCCCATGTGGCGTGCGATAAGAGAGAGGAATGGGGAGCGAGGTCAGCTTGAATAATTTGAATAGGGAAGAAGAGTGATTAACGTGGATTAATGAAAATAATTATTAATTAATTATTTTAATTATGTAATGAAATGTAAAAATTATCATATCTTTTCCATACAAGGTCGGAATTCAGTGATTTCAGTTGCGTTGCACTCGTATCAGCGAACACCACAACATGGAACTGACCAGAACGAAAACGGAGCAAGTTGAATTTTTAGCTAAATTAAACGTGTGTTTAATTTAGTTTAAAAATAGAAATCCTCCGTTAAAGACTGATGGAGTGGAAACCAAATGTGAGAACTCTCTCACTCAAATATTTTGTACAGTTATTTATTTTTATTACTGAATATATGTTGATTGCCTGTGATTGAAATATTTGTTTGTTGATTGATGATTGTTTACAGTTTCAATGTTAATATTATCAAAATGTGAATATAAATGTTATATAATAAAACATTTATATTAAACTGTGAAAATATTAGATATGTTCACATGGAATGTGATGTAAACCCTACACGGGTATTAGGACGATAATTTTACACATCGCTCAAGTATACACTTAATAATATTTGTTTGATGTTTGAAAACCCCACACGGGCCTGGGGATGATAGTAACTTCACCAATCTCCCTTGTGTTTAGTTGTATGTCAATCAATTGATTGACAGGCCGTAGTAAGCGTTATTAATTACTTAATGCTTATACAGTAGTAAATTGCACTTTGGATATGAATTGATCGTTTAATAGCTGTTTATCACTATTTTTGAATACCTACGATGTATGGAACCCATATAAATAAAATTATATAGTAGTTGATTGAGTCTGATTCCAATTCAGAAATAACGAATATTTTAAAATAATATTCAGTGAAGAATCCAAATATGATTTTGATGTTCGATGTTGGATGGACACGAAAATATTGAAATATTCATAACTGAAATGAATATGAAGCCGAGTTAAGTAGATATACGCCATTTTAACTCAAACGGGATTATCTGTCAAGTTTATTCATTTTATAATGAATATGGAAAAGATTTGATTGTAAAATCTGATATTTCGAAAATATTATCATTTTAATATTATAATGATATGGAATATTCAATTTTGATTTAAAATTGAAACCGAAGTTGAAATAGTTTTAAAATGAATTTATAAACGATTTATAAAATATGTTTTAAATGGAAATCGACGAAATATATTATATATGTTTAAATGGTCTGAATTGAACGCACCACGCAACTACCGTTCGCGAATTTAGACCATTGACTTTGAATTGACGTAACGTGAGATCTGACCATCAGATTCTCCTAAAACCGGAACCATTAGGTTCGTATCGAAAAGATCTTTCAACTGATTATATGAGATTTAAATTTGAACGGTTATATTTTAAGATATGTCCAAATTAGTTTTGGAAAAGGTCGTTATGGATGCAGTTCGGTGACCGATATTGGAAACCGACTGTAAGGGCCTTATTAAAATTATCAAAAATATGAATAAATTATGTTAAATCATAATAAATGATTTGGAAAGATTTTGGATGAAATATGACATATTTGAGAAGATAAAAGATATTTTTATCGAATTGAACTAGTTAATAACTGGAATTATAATCCAATGTTTTTTTTAAAATAAACTAGATTTGTAAGTGGTTTTAATGTAACCCGAGTTTTCCAATTCATAAAATGGAAGGGGTTTGAATGGAAGTAATCTTCGAAATATTTCGATATTGGATTCCATGATTATACGAATATTGTTGAGGAATTTGGAAGATACACATATCCTTATTCCCAATACGATATCTATTAGTTTCAGAATTTGATATTGAATATAAGCCTATATTATTTCTATTCGAGCCATGTATTTAATATCAAATTGGATGTTGGGTTTGTCATGAATGGTGTCTTAAATAACACTGTTCTTAAACCAAGTTGAGAAAGGAATAAATCTTCTAATTAAGATTATTGAAGTTTTCCCATTTATAAATATAAATTGGAATTAAATGGTAGTTGAATTTGGGTTGATTGTGAACAATGTTTTAAATAACATTTGTTCTTAAAACCCAATTAACAGTAAGGATATGATTTGGAAATTATAAATCTTTTATTAAGATTTAATGGAAATTGTTCAAAGTAAAGTTTTCCAATTTAATATATTAAATTGTTATTGAATGGAATTCGATTTGGTAAAAATCGAGATGAGCTTCTGTGAAGGAAGGCCGTTACTATATATGGAATTTAAGGCATTACCGTTATCCCATTTATATTATTAGTATGATACGGAAATTTATATCAATTATATATTGATCTGTTTTCCGCAAAGATTCCATATTTAATGGAAGATGATTTGGGTTTATCGTGAACTATGTTTTAATTTGTTCTTTAACCCAAGTAAATATAGGATTTATTTCCTAAAATTTGGATAATCATTAAGTAATGATTTTTGAGATTAAAACTGAACTAAGTTTTAATGAATCTTTAATTAGATTGAAATGTGAATAAGGTAACTAAATTTACCGAATTCAAGAAATGTTTCAAGACGGAGTACCACCAGTTTTACTCCATACGATAGTTAAATCTTTAATTAGATTTGAACATGAAATGGTAATTAAATATATTGATAACACCATGGGTTTTAGATATGGAGTACTACCAGTTTTGCTCCATGGGATGAATAGGTTGGGATTGAGATATTATAATAAATGATTACTTCGGTAAAGCTCGATAATCCCAATAAGTTTTATAAACCTTAAATTTGGTTTAGAATTGTTAAGGATAAAATAAAATCTTTTGAAATGTATATCCAAAGGAAGATTAAAGATTAAGTTTAAAAGAACTTATTTTTGATAAAATTAATGGGAACCTTTCCCCTAAGATGTGAATATTTGGATAAAAGAATATTATGAATTGGATTGAGGCGTATGATGTGTTTTTAAGCATTTGATTATTGATTATAAAATACGCGAGTCATTCGGAATGACCGGGTTTATCCTATTATGAATAACTGATACAATGACTAAAAGTCGACGATGAAGACGGTGGTTGAAGTCCGGAGATCTTCACATCGAATGGATGATTACTGATGTCTTTATTGGGCTGTACACCCAAGATAAGGTAATAAGTGGGGATCGTCCAGACGTACTTGGAGATCGACCGGATATGCGAGGACCTCTCTCCTGTATTGGATATATAGGACGAGGAATAAGGTGCCTCCGATTTCGTTCAAACCCAGAACGGACTTGTAAATGGATGTGTGTCTGACATTGGATTTCATTCTGCGTTGATTTATTTCCAATAAATATATATCTGTTTGGTCGCGGAGAATTTATTATCTTTCTTAACACCCTTCTCTAAGACGTATGAGCTTAGAGGTTATATAGTGATAGACATTAGTTGTGTGGCATGAATTGTCAATGTAGCATGCTAAGATGCAAATGATAAAGACTTTTGTTGAAAAGCAAAATCTTGTGGATGATGATCAAAGCATGACTTTAAGTAATATAGATTTGTGTATAGCGTTAATTCGCGAGCCTCACACCCTGGTATGAGTCTAAAATGGGATCAGGGACGTAGGGAACGCATACGTTTCTTTCTAGCTAGAAGTGGTGTCATAGTGTGGAGCCCAGACATTTTTACTTATATGGATGATGGATGTGAGGCGCCTCAAATATGATTGGTCGATGTACAGACCATTTTGGAGGTCCGATAGGGCCGGGAAACATATTGTTCAAGAATAACCAATCCACTAAAGTAAATGTGGACCGGCCCTACAAGAACCAAGGGTTGCCCAGAATGTGTAATCCTGAGGCATTTGCTAGAGTGTCTCAAATCGGAAGGAGCCATCCCTTGCCTTGACTCATGATGGAAATTCAATTTTCAATATGCGACCTTTCGGTTTTAGTTGTAAACCTATGTATGGCGAGATAATATATGGTACCTATGCCGTCTATGATTGATACATTTATATTTGAAGTTGTTTTGAAACAATGCACTTATAGTAATATCAAAAATGATTTGTTTTAAAGCGTACCAAGCATGTTTGGTGTAACAACCCGAAAATCTGGGCCAGTTTAAAATTTTTATTTTGGCGATTTTAGCGAATTTTGATTATTTAAAATGAATTATTTTAAATAATATCGACGAGAAATTGTTTTTGAATATAATTCGAACGTATATATTATACGCGTCGTCGTTAGAATATAAATATTTATATATAATTATAAATAGAATTAAAAATGGCGCGGTAGTTCGATAATTCGATTTCAAACTTCAATTGAATGTACCGGGTGCAAAACAATCCGGATTTTTGTGAAACCAAAAACATTAGGATCTAATTGATGATATCTTTCCAACAAAGTTGAGAAACTGAGATTTCACTTTATAAATGATGAGATATGTCCAGTTGAAAATTAGAAATAGTCGCTGTGGAATTTATATATATTTTAATATAATATATAGCCCTTAAAAATAGCCATTTTGCAAACGACCTCGGATTTCGACGAAACCAGTTTTGTTGGGTCCGGGATGTAAAGTTATTGCTAGGTTTCAAATTTCATAATTTTTCGAATCAATATGTGAGCGTGGCAAAAGAAAACGCGTTTGACCAGTTTCAGTTGATTTTAATCGACTGGAAATTGGTCATTTTTCCAACGGTCTCAGAATTCGACGAAACTAGTTTTGTTAGGACCGTATCGTCAATACGAAGCTAGAAAATATTTTTCTGGAATTTTTCTAGTTAGTATGTGACCCCGGTAATTTGAAATGTACGTTTAAAATTCAATATAGTGATTTAAATAAAAATTCAAAAGGAAACTGATTCAAACTATCAATTCAGCTTGCGGTACATATCCCATTGTGTTCGGAATGGGGGTGAAACGCTAGGGACGACAGGCGGTGGGCCTCGTTTAGAGGTCGTATGCGAAAGTCAACTTTTTAATAATTAAATAAAAAAAAATATAATTTCTCTCTCTCCTTCCCTTTATCATTGTTCTGGCCCCCCCTTTCTTTCATTCGTTCGAATCAAAGATCAAAATAAAAAAATAAAAAAATATAATAGCCGCTCCTCAAATCGACCGCCGCCCTACCTCGCGGAGCGCCACCACGCCCCGACGAGCGCGCCACCGCGCAGCAGGTGCGGCAGTCTCCCCTTCCCCTTCGCCTCCTCCTCGCCAGCGAGCCCCACAACGCGCCACCGCCGACAGCACCATCCTCCGACCTCGATGCCCCCCCTTCTTGGATACAGTAAGTTTTTTTTTATTTTTTTTTATTTTATTTTGTTTATAAAAACTGAATTTTATTTTGTTTATAAAAACTGATCTTATAAAGGGTGAAAACTGATTTGTTTAAAAAGATTTAAACTGTTTTTATAAAAGGTTTAAACTGTTTTTTTTTATAAGAATTTAAAACAGATTTTTTTTATAAAAGGGTAAAATAAAAAGTGATTTTTTTTTTATCTTTTAAAAAAAAAAGAGAATTCTGAGATTTATTAAAAGTATTAAAACTGAGATTTATTAAAAGTATTAAAACTGAGGTTTTTTAAAAAGAAACTAAAAACTGCATTTTTATAAAAGAGAAAAACTGATTTTATTTTGAACTTTAAAATAGGAAAAAAAAGGTTTAATCTTTTAGTAGAAAAAGATTTGAACTTGCAAAAGTAAAAATCATATTTTTATATATTGAATAGGGAAGTAAAAATTCGATTTTTATATATTGAACTTTGAAATAAAAATTCGATTTTTATATACTGAATAGCGAAATAAAAATTCGATTTTTATATATTGAACTTTGAAATAAAAATTCGATTTTTTATATACTGAATAGCGAAGTAAAAATTCGATTTTTACATATGTAGTGGCTACGGGCAACGAAGATGACGAAGGTGCGATAGCGATGAAGTTTTCTATCAGTGAAGTGCCGTGGAGCTAGGATAGCTATTGGTGAGAACTTCTCACTCAAATTCTTATTTTCTAGTTATATATTTATACTAGGATGCAGACGGTGCTTAGTAGCACCCGACACAATCGTCCACAGACCATGGACTTGTTTGTTTGATTGTTTGGTGATTGATTGCGATATTGGTTTGAATGTGGTTTGTGGTGTGAAAAATCGAATCGATAAATTGGTTAGGATTAGACGTGCGCCGTTATAAGGCGTAGGAGTAAGGCTAGGTTAGACCCTTACTCCAAATTTTGTGGTTTGCAAAATGAAATTGATTTGATTGATGAGTGAATGGCGTGGGCCTTCACTAGACCGGGGATAAGGCTAGGCCTTGTCCCGTCTCTAGTATCGTGCCGTTATGCCGCCGAAATTTTCTAAAATATGTTAGAAAAATAAAAATATCATTTTATTTAAAGAATGAACTGAATAGAAATTCATATGTTGGAATAAAATGTTTCATCGTTAAAAATATAATTTTTAACGTGAATGTGAATAAATGAATAGTTACAAACAAATCGGCCGATTTGTTTGTATATACACTGATTTGACTGATATTGATTGGGTCGATAAATTTCACACATTGCCCAACTGCACAAATAAAATCTGTGTTTGATTGTTTGAAACCCCACACGGGTGTTGGGATGAAATTTGAAGTTCACTCATCCTGATTGATTAAATATGTCGATCGATTGATTGACAGGCTGTTATAAGCGTTGAATATCTATATTTGATGCTTATACAGTGTAGTGCACTTTGGTTGATGGTTGATTATTTTTCAATGCTATGATATACATGTATTGTATGAAAATCCATATAATTAACTTTATATGGTAATTGATTGGGCCTCATCCCAATTTGAAAAATAAAGTATATTATAAAATAAAAGTTCATGTGTTGACAGTACTCATTCATTGAGATTGGTCATGTGTTGAACGAAATATTTTAGTAATAAAATTTGCACCTTTATCGATATAAAATAAAAGTTCATGTGTTGACAGTACTCATTCATTGAGATTGGTCATGTGTTGAACGAAATATTTTTTTGATAATAACAACTATTTTGAAAAAGAAATATTTGAAATAGAATATTTGAAAATAGAAATTTATGAAGCCGTGTTGATTAGTTTGACGCCATTTTGACGTGAACGATATTTATATTGAATTGAAAACGATTTCGAAATGAATTGAATTGAAAACGATTTCGAAATAAATTGAATTGAAAGTGAAAACGAATTCAAAATAAATTGAATTGAAAAGAAATGAATTGAAAACGATTTCGAAATGAATTGAATTAAAAACGAATTCAAAGTGAATTGAAAACGATTTCGAAATGAATTGAATTAAAAACGAATTCAAAGTGAATTGAAAACGATTTCGAAATGAATTGAATTAAAAACGAATTCAAAGTGAATTGAAAACGATTTCGAAATGAATTGAATTGAAAACGAATTCAAAGTGAATTGAAAACGATTTTGAAATGAATTGAATTGAAAACGAATTCAAATTGAATTGAAATTTGAATTGAATAGAAATGAATTTTAAAACGAATCTATAAAGAAGAATTCAATTGTGATTTGAATTGAAAAGGAAGTTGAAAATATTTTTGAAACGAATTCAAAACTATTTATATAATTCGTTTTAAATAGAAATCGACGAAGTATATATTATATATATTATATATATAATATAATGGCCTGAATAGAACGCGCCGCGCCGCGGCAGTTCGTGAATTTCGACCATTTATTTCAAACGGACATTACGGGAGATCCGACCGTCGGATTCTCCTAAAACCGGAACCGTTGGGTTCGTATCGAAAAGAGCTTTCTAACGAATATTAGAAATTTGAAATCTAACGGTTGGATTTGGAGATACGTCCAAATCAAATTCGAAAAAGGTCGCTGTAAGTGCAGTTCGATGGCCATTGTTGGAAATCGACTGTATGGGCCTTGATAAAATTATTAAAAATAGTAATAATTTGTGTAAAATCATAAGAAATGATTTGGGAAGAATTGGGATGAAAAACTCCATATTTGAAAAGATAAAAATAGATTTTTATCGAATTGAACTAGTTTTGAACTAGAATTATAATTCTATTTATTTTTAAATAAATAAACTGAATTAGAAAGGGTTTTAAAAATAACCAGAATATCCAATGATTGCATTGGAGTGGATTTGAATCGAAATTGTCTTCGGAATATTTCGATGTTGGAATTCGTGATTATACAGATGTTGTTATGGAAATTTGAAAGATATATATTTATATCGTTATTTCCAATACGACATTTGTTAATCGTAGAATTTGATATTGAATATAAGCCGGGATATTTTCTATTCAGAGCCTTGTATTTAATATCAAATGTGATTTGGGTTTGTCGTGAATGGTGTCTTCACTAACACTGTTCTTGAACCCAGTTGAGAAAAGATTAAATCTTTTTATTTAGATTTAATGAAGTGTACCAATTAAATAACATTTAATTGGAATTGAATTGATATTGATTTTTGGGTTTATCGTGAACAGTGTTTTAAATAACACTTGTTCTTTAACCCGATAATTAATGAACGTGATTTGGGTTTGTCGTGAATGGTGTCTTCATTAACACTGTTCTTGAACCCAGTTGAGAAATGATTAAATCTTTTTATTTAGATTTAATGAAGTGTACCAATTAAATAACATTTAATTGGAATTGAATCGATATTGATTTTTGGGTTTATCGTGGACAGTGTTTTAAATAACACTCGTTCTTTAACCCGACGATTAATGAATGTGATTTTGGGTTTATCGTGAACCGTGTTTTTAAATGACACTGATTCTTTAACCCAGTCAAAAGATTAAAACTAAGTGGGGTTTTAATGAATCTTTAATTAGATTGAAATGATCGAAAATGGAGTACCACCAGTTTTGCTCCAGGCGATAGTTAAATCTTTAATTAGATTTGAACGTGAAATGGTAATTGAATTTACCGATAACACCGTGGTGTTAGATATGAAGTATTACCAGTTTTACTTCATGGGATGAATAGGTTGGGATTGGGAAATTGAAATGAATGATTACTTCGGTAAGGTTCGCTAATCCCGACTAGTTTGAATTGATATTCAAAAATGGATTAAAGAATAAATTCAAGGAATTTATCTTTGATAAAATTAATGGGAATCTTTCCCTATGAATGTGAAATTTAGAAACTAACTGTCGGTTAGCCAAGCAGAATGGTTTTCTGGATATTGATCTGATGTTGGTTTCGGCCTTCGGGGTTAATATTTGGGAAATTATTCTCTTGATTAATTTACGGTTAGTGACTAATGAATTGGAATGAGGCGTATGTTGTGTTTGTGTAACACTTATTTAAAATATACGCGAGTTATTCGGAAAGACCGGGTTTATCCCATTCTGAATAACTGATACGACGATAAGTCGAAGATGAATACGATGGTCGAAGACCGGAGGTCTTCACGTCGTTTGGGTGATAGCTGATGATCTTGATTGGGCTGTACACCCAAGAAGATGGAAACAGTTGGTGATCGTCCAGACGTACTTGGAGATCGATGGATATGCGGGGTACTAGGTGCCTCCGGTTTCGTTCAGACCCAGAACGGACTTGTAAATGGACTGTGTGTCTGACATCGGATTTCATTCTGTGTGACTGATATCGGTTGCATAGGATGGCTTGCCTGTGTGGCATGCTAAGATGCAAATGATCAAGGCTTCTGTTGAAAAGCAAAGTCTTGTGGTTGATGATCAAAGCACGGCCTTTGTGGCGTAGCTTTGTGTAACGTTTACCTCGCGTGTTTCACACCCGGTATGAACCAAAAACGGGAGACGGACCTCAGGGAGGACTTGCGTTTCTTTCTAGTTAGAAGTGGCGTCAGTGGTTTTACACGCCCTGACGAGTTTGACTTATGTGGTTGTTGCTGTTGCGAGGCGCCTCGGTTATATCGGTTTCGGCCGATGCATTCTGGTCGGCTGACGGATCAGACTTACACCCCATAGGGTGGGGAAACGTAGTGTTCAGGCATTTTAATCCACATCGGTGGACCGACCCTGACGATCCAAAGGCTTGACAGAGTACTTGCCTGAGGCTCGGACTAGACAGTCTCGAATCGATTGAGGACTATCTTTTGCCTCGGTTCATAGATGGAAATCCAATTTCCAAATACGTGACATTTGCGGTTTTGTTTGTAAACCTATATATGGCGACATGATATATGGTACCCATGTCGCCTATGATTGATACTTATGATTTGAAGTTGTTTTATACACTATACACTTATAATAGTATCAAATGATTTGTTTTAAACGTATCAAGCATTCTTTGGCTGTTATAAGGGAAAACCCTATCCCCCGGCTTGCGTTGCATTGTGTGACAGGACCTGGGTCTTATAACAGCTTCATCTTCTTTATTTAGCATTGCGCTGTTGTTTATGCACTGGTATTCTTGGGAGGAAATCCGTTCCGTGTTATACGGCGTGGTCCCTTGATTTACCTAATGATTTAAAATAAAGATTAACTGTTTTAGTTCTCACACCAGTCACATGACTGACCTGGAGTTTATTGTTTTAACCTAAACTCTGGGTGCCCCTATTTTGACACGGGCAGCTAGTAGTTTTGGTTTTGCAGATTTATATTCACAGGATCCGGGTTTACAGCTGGAACGATATCCGGAAAGCTTTGTATCCGTATATCTTCTTCTAGTTGTGTATTGTATTATTTTCCGCTGCGATGTATTTAAATGTAATTTAAATCTCTGATATTTCTGTGTAATATTCATTTATACTTTGTATATTCTTGTAATCTGATGCATTGTTGTAATACGCAGTGAAATGTTCTTTTATATGCGTTCTGTTGTGGCTTGTTCTCGAACTATCCGACGCTTTCCTTTACGGGGAAGTTGCGGGTCTTCACAGTTGGTATCAGAGCTTTGGTTTACAAAGCTCAGAGAACAAGACACATTAGAACCATACGAAAGAATTCATCAGATATTGGGTTAGTAATATCCAATTAGAATGACTCGTTAGAGATAGGATCAGTAGTATCCTAGAACGAGTGTGAAGAGTATATTTTTCAAATGAAAACAATTTTGTTTTGAAAATTTAAAATCAATTATTCGTATTTGATTATCTATTCATATTGATGTGGACAATCCAGTATATATAGATTTTGTGTATACGTCTGATCCGCGTGTATTCGAAATTTTAATATACTGGATAGATATAGAATTACGCTCTAGTCGCCCGGGAGTGATTCTGATGATTGATATATCATCATCAGAATTTATATTCGAGTGACGAACGTGTAATATCTATATATTTCCATTAGACTGGTGTGAGAACCAAAATTAGATAGGGCCTATTGTTGTGATTTGGCATCAAAACATGATTTTCTTTATATATATCAAAATTATCAATTTGAAACGTTAAATTCACTAATTGATTGATGTTTGTGTTGTTTGTTTATCTGTTTGATAATTTTGAACCATTTAGCCTAATTGAACCAAATATTGAATTGTATTGAAAATTGGTCGCATTTGCATGTATATACATATATATCATTGAACAGGTCATAGCAAGGAGGCTAGAGCAGAGAATAAAATTTGTTTGCCCGACAAATAGGTACATGTTTACTACATAATTTCCTGTTTTGTTTGGGTGATGATGATTTTGTGAGCCTATTGGCTAGCCGCTTGGCTTTTTCTTTTTCTTTTTGAGATCTGAAGGACCGGGGAAGCTATTTGAAATTCCTCGATGCTCCCATTGCAGGGGAGGTTATGGCGAAATTTTTCAAAAATTTAGGGTGTTAGCCAAATTTTTGAAATTTTTGAAATTCTCAGAAACTGAAAAGTTGGAGAATGGAAGCCAGGTCGAGCGTAGTGTTGAATAATCAAACCACTTTCGACTTTGTTCCTTTTCGGGGACGAAAAGTTTTAAGTGGGGGAGATTGTAACAACCCGAAAATCTGGGCCAGTTTAAAATTTTTATTTTGGCGATTTTAGCGAATTTTGATTATTTAAAATGAATTATTTTAAATAATATCGACGAGAAATTGTTTTTGAATATAATTCGAACGTATATATTATACGCGTCGTCGTTAGAATATAAATATTTATATATAATTATAAATAGAATTAAAAATGGCGCGGTAGTTCGATAATTCGATTTCAAACTTCAATTGAATGTACCGGGTGCAAAACAATCCGGATTTTTGTGAAACCAAAAACATTAGGATCTAATTGATGATATCTTTCCAACAAAGTTGAGAAACTGAGATTTCACTTTATAAATGATGAGATATGTCCAGTTGAAAATTAGAAATAGTCGCTGTGGAATTTATATATATTTTAATATAATATATAGCCCTTAAAAATAGCCATTTTGCAAACGACCTCGGATTTCGACGAAACCAGTTTTGTTGGGTCCGGGATGTAAAGTTATTGCTAGGTTTCAAATTTCATAATTTTTCGAATCAATATGTGAGCGTGGCAAAAGAAAACGCGTTTGACCAGTTTCAGTTGATTTTAATCGACTGGAAATTGGTCATTTTTCCAACGGTCTCAGAATTCGACGAAACTAGTTTTGTTAGGACCGTATCGTCAATACGAAGCTAGAAAATATTTTTCTGGAATTTTTCTAGTTAGTATGTGACCCCGGTAATTTGAAATGTACGTTTAAAATTCAATATAGTGATTTAAATAAAAATTCAAAAGGAAACTGATTCAAACTATCAATTCAGCTTGCGGTACATATCCCATTGTGTTCGGAATGGGGGTGAAACGCTAGGGACGACAGGCGGTGGGCCTCGTTTAGAGGTCGTATGCGAAAGTCAACTTTTTAATAATTAAATAAAAAAAAATATAATTTCTCTCTCTCCTTCCCTTTATCATTGTTCTGGCCCCCCCTTTCTTTCATTCGTTCGAATCAAAGATCAAAATAAAAAAAAAATATAATAGCCGCTCCTCAAATCGACCGCCGCCCTACCTCGCGGAGCGCCACCACGCCCCGACGAGCGCGCCACCGCGCAGCAGGCGCAGCAGTCTCCCCTTCCCCTTCGCCTCCTCCTCGCCAGCGAGCCCCACAACGCGCCACCGCCGACAGCACCATCCTCCGACCTCGATGCCCCCCCCTTCTTGGATACAGTAAGTTTTTTTTTTATTTTTTTTATTTTATTTTGTTTATAAAAACTGAATTTTATTTTGTTTATAAAAACTGATCTTATAAAGGGTGAAAACTGATTTGTTTAAAAAGATTTAAATTGTTTTTATAAAAGGTTTAAACTGTTTTTTTTTATAAGAATTTAAAACAGATTTTTTTTATAAAAGGGTAAAATAAAAAGTGATTTTTTTTTTATCTTTTTTTAAAAAAAAAGAGAATTCTGAGATTTATTAAAAGTATTAAAACTGAGATTTATTAAAAGTATTAAAACTGAGGTTTTTTAAAAAGAAACTAAAAACTGCATTTTTATAAAAGAGAAAAACTGATTTTATTTTGAACTTTAAAATAGGAAAAAAAAGGTTTAATCTTTTAGTAGAAAAAGATTTGAACTTGCAAAAGTAAAAATCATATTTTTATATATTGAATAGAGAAGTAAAAATTCGATTTTTATATATTGAACTTTGAAATAAAAATTCGATTTTTATATACTGAATAGCGAAATAAAAATTCGATTTTTATATATTGAACTTTGAAATAAAAATTCGATTTTTTATATACTGAATAGCGAAGTAAAAATTCGATTTTTACATATGTAGTGGCTACGGGCAACGAAGATGACGAAGGTGCGATAGCGATGAAGTTTTCTATCAGTGAAGTGCCGTGGAGCTAGGATAGCTATTGGTGAGAACTTCTCACTCAAATTCTATTTTTCTAGTTATATATTTATACTAGGATGCAGACGGTGCTTAGTAGCACCCGACACAATCGTCCACAGACCATGGACTTGTTTGTTTGATTGTTTGGTGATTGATTGCGATATTGGTTTGAATGTGGTTTGTGGTGTGAAAAATCGAATCGATAAATTGGTTAGGATTAGACGTGCGCCGTTATAAGGCGTAGGAGTAAGGCTAGGTTAGACCCTTACTCCAAATTTTGTGGTTTGCAAAATGAAATTGATTTGATTGATGAGTGAATGGCGTGGGCCTTCACTAGACCGGGGATAAGGCTAGGCCTTGTCCCGTCTCTAGTATCGTGCCGTTATGCCGCCGAAATTTTCTAAAATATGTTAGAAAAATAAAAATATCATTTTATTTAAAGAATGAACTGAATAGAAATTCATATGTTGGAATAAAATGTTTCATCGTTAAAAATATAATTTTTAACGTGAATGTGAATAAATGAATAGTTACAAACAAATCGGCCGATTTGTTTGTATATACACTGATTTGACTGATATTGATTGGGTCGATAAATTTCACACATTGCCCAACTGCACAAATAAAATCTGTGTTTGATTGTTTGAAACCCCACACGGGTGTTGGAATGAAATTTGAAGTTCACTCATCCTGATTGATTAAATATGTCGATCGATTGATTGACAGGCTGTTATAAGCGTTGAATATCTATATTTGATGCTTATACAGTGTAGTGCACTTTGGTTGATGGTTGATTATTTTTCAATGCTATGATATACATGTGTTGTATGAAAATCCATATAATTAACTTTATATGGTAATTGATTGGGCCTCATCCCAATTTGAAAAATAAAGTATATTATAAAATAAAAGTTCATGTGTTGACAGTACTCATTCATTGAGATTGGTCATGTGTTGAACGAAATATTTTAGTAATAAAATTTGCACCTTTATCGATATAAAATAAAAGTTCATGTGTTGACAGTACTCATTCATTGAGATTGGTCATGTGTTGAACGAAATATTTTTTTGATAATAACAACTATTTTGAAAAAGAAATATTTGAAATAGAATATTTGAAAATAGAAATTTATGAAGCCGTGTTGATTAGTTTGACGCCATTTTGACGTGAACGATATTTATATTGAATTGAAAACGATTTCGAAATGAATTGAATTGAAAACGATTTCGAAATAAATTGAATTGAAAGTGAAAACGAATTCAAAATAAATTGAATTGAAAAGAAATGAATTGAAAACGATTTCGAAATGAATTGAATTAAAAACGAATTCAAAGTGAATTGAAAACGATTTCGAAATGAATTGAATTAAAAACGAATTCAAAGTGAATTGAAAACGATTTCGAAATGAATTGAATTAAAAACGAATTCAAAGTGAATTGAAAACGATTTCGAAATGAATTGAATTGAAAACGAATTCAAAGTGAATTGAAAACGATTTTGAAATGAATTGAATTGAAAACGAATTCAAATTGAATTGAAATTTGAATTGAATAGAAATGAATTTTAAAACGAATCTATAAAGAAGAATTCAATTGTGATTTGAATTGAAAAGGAAGTTGAAAATATTTTTGAAACGAATTCAAAACTATTTATATAATTCGTTTTAAATAGAAATCGACGAAGTATATATTATATATATTATATATATAATATAATGGCCTGAATAGAACGCGCCGCGCCGCGGCAGTTCGTGAATTTCGACCATTTATTTCAAACGGACATTACGGGAGATCCGACCGTCGGATTCTCCTAAAACCGGAACCGTTGGGTTCGTATCGAAAAGAGCTTTCTAACGAATATTAGAAATTTGAAATCTAACGGTTGGATTTGGAGATACGTCCAAATCAAATTCGAAAAAGGTCGCTGTAAGTGCAGTTCGATGGCCATTGTTGGAAATCGACTGTATGGGCCTTGATAAAATTATTAAAAATAGTAATAATTTGTGTAAAATCATAAGAAATGATTTGGGAAGAATTGGGATGAAAAACTCCATATTTGAAAAGATAAAAATAGATTTTTATCGAATTGAACTAGTTTTGAACTAGAATTATAATTCTATTTATTTTTAAATAAATAAACTGAATTAGAAAGGGTTTTAAAAATAACCAGAATATCCAATGATTGCATTGGAGTGGATTTGAATCGAAATTGTCTTCGGAATATTTCGATGTTGGAATTCGTGATTATACAGATGTTGTTATGGAAATTTGAAAGATATATATTTATATCGTTATTTCCAATACGACATTTGTTAATCGTAGAATTTGATATTGAATATAAGCCGGGATATTTTCTATTCAGAGCCTTGTATTTAATATCAAATGTGATTTGGGTTTGTCGTGAATGGTGTCTTCACTAACACTGTTCTTGAACCCAGTTGAGAAAAGATTAAATCTTTTTATTTAGATTTAATGAAGTGTACCAATTAAATAACATTTAATTGGAATTGAATTGATATTGATTTTTGGGTTTATCGTGAACAGTGTTTTAAATAACACTTGTTCTTTAACCCGATAATTAATGAACGTGATTTGGGTTTGTCGTGAATGGTGTCTTCATTAACACTGTTCTTGAACCCAGTTGAGAAATGATTAAATCTTTTTATTTAGATTTAATGAAGTGTACCAATTAAATAACATTTAATTGGAATTGAATCGATATTGATTTTTGGGTTTATCGTGGACAGTGTTTTAAATAACACTCGTTCTTTAACCCGACGATTAATGAATGTGATTTTGGGTTTATCGTGAACCGTGTTTTTAAATGACACTGATTCTTTAACCCAGTCAAAAGATTAAAACTAAGTGGGGTTTTAATGAATCTTTAATTAGATTGAAATGATCGAAAATGGAGTACCACCAGTTTTGCTCCAGGCGATAGTTAAATCTTTAATTAGATTTGAACGTGAAATGGTAATTGAATTTACCGATAACACCGTGGTGTTAGATATGAAGTATTACCAGTTTTACTTCATGGGATGAATAGGTTGGGATTGGGAAATTAAAATGAATGATTACTTCGGTAAGGTTCGCTAATCCCGACTAGTTTGAATTGATAATCAAAAATGGATTAAAGAATAAATTCAAGGAATTTATCTTTGATAAAATTAATGGGAATCTTTCCCTATGAATGTGAAATTTAGAAACTAACTGTCGGTTAGCCAAGCAGAATGGTTTTCTGGATATTGATCTGATGTTGGTTTCGGCCTTCGGGGTTAATATTTGGGAAATTATTCTCTTGATTAATTTACGGTTAGTGACTAATGAATTGGAATGAGGCGTATGTTGTGTTTGTGTAACACTTATTTAAAATATACGCGAGTTATTCGGAAAGACCGGGTTTATCCCATTCTGAATAACTGATACGACGATAAGTCGAAGATGAAGACGATGGTCGAAGACCGGAGGTCTTCACGTCGTTTGGGTGATAGCTGATGATCTTGATTGGGCTGTACACCCAAGAAGATGGAAACAGTTGGTGATCGTCCAGACGTACTTGGAGATCGATGGATATGCGGGGTACTAGGTGCCTCCGGTTTCGTTCAGACCCAGAACGGACTTGTAAATGGACTGTGTGTCTGACATCGGATTTCATTCTGTGTGACTGATATCGGTTGCATAGGATGGCTTGCCTGTGTGGCATGCTAAGATGCAAATGATCAAGGCTTCTGTTGAAAAGCAAAGTCTTGTGGTTGATGATCAAAGCACGGCCTTTGTGGCGTAGCTTTGTGTAACGTTTACCTCGCGTGTTTCACACCCGGTATGAACCAAAAACGGGAGACGGACCTCAGGGAGGACTTGCGTTTCTTTCTAGTTAGAAGTGGCGTCAGTGGTTTTACACGCCCTGACGAGTTTGACTTATGTGGTTGTTGCTGTTGCGAGGCGCCTCGGTTATATCGGTTTCGGCCGATGCATTCTGGTCGGCTGACGGATCAGACTTACACCCCATAGGGTGGGGAAACGTAGTGTTCAGGCATTTTAATCCACATCGGTGGACCGACCCTGACGATCCAAAGGCTTGACAGAGTACTTGCCTGAGGCTCTGACTAGACAGTCTCGAATCGATTGAGGACTATCTTTTGCCTCGGTTCATAGATGGAAATCCAATTTCCAAATACGTGACATTTGCGGTTTTGTTTGTAAACCTATATATGGCGACATGATATATGGTACCCATGCCGCCTATGATTGATACTTATGATTTGAAGTTGTTTTATACACTATACACTTATAATAGTATCAAATGATTTGTTTTAAACGTATCAAGCATTCTTTGGCTGTTATAAGGGAAAACCCTATCCCCCGGCTTGCGTTGCATTGTGTGACAGGACCTGGGTCTTATAACAGCTTCATCTTCTTTATTTAGCATTGCGCTGTTGTTTATGCACTGGTATTCTTGGGAGGAAACCCGTTCCGTGTTATACGGCGTGGTCCCTTGATTTACCTAATGATTTAAAATAAAGATTAACTGTTTTAGTTCTCACACCAGTCACATGACTGACCTGGAGTTTATTGTTTTAACCTAAACTCTGGGTGCCCCTATTTTGACACGGGCAGCTAGTAGTTTTGGTTTTGCAGATTTATATTCACAGGATCCGGGTTTACAGCTGGAACGATATCCGGAAAGCTTTGTATCCGTATATCTTCTTCTAGTTGTGTATTGTATTATTTTCCGCTGCGATGTATTTAAATGTAATTTAAATCTCTGATATTTCTGTGTAATATTCATTTATACTTTGTATATTCTTGTAATCTGATGCATTGTTGTAATACGCAGTGAAATGTTCTTTTATATGCGTTCTGTTGTGGCTTGTTCTCGAACTATCCGACGCTTTCCTTTACGGGGAAGTTGCGGGTCTTCACATTTGGCTATTATAAGATAAAACTCTATCCTCTAGCTTGCGTTGCATTATGTGATGGGATCTGAGTCTTATAATAGCTTCATATTACAAAAAGCATTGCGTTGTTTTAAGTATTTAAACCAGCATTCATGTGGAGTAAACCCGTTCCGTGACATGCGGCGTAGTCCCGTGATTTACCTTATTTTAAAGTAAAGTTTAATAATTGTTTTGAGTTCTAACACTAGTCCCATGACTGACTTAGAGTTTATTGTTTCTACCTAAACTCTAGATGCCCATATTTTCCACACGGACAGCTAGTAGTTTTGGTTTTCGTAGATATTTCTTTTCATAGGATCCTGGATTATAACTGGGGCTATATTTGGAAAGCTTTGTATCTATGTATTTCTTTCAGTTGTGGTAGTTGATGTTTTCTGCTGCACATTATGTTTATGTATTTAAATGTAATTTAAATCTCTAATATTTTTCCGCTATATAATATTTATTCATGCTCTGATATATCCTTGTACTCTGATGTAATTGTTGTAATAACAATGAAATGTTATATTGTTTCTGTTCTGATGCGTCGTATTCTCAAAAAAATACGGGCTCCTCCATCTCTTCAGGGATTGGGGAAGTCAGGGTCGTCACAAAATATCAGAATCTCACAGCGGAAATGAACAAAATATAATATCATATATTATAACTTTGAAATACAAATCTGTATTGTATATACATACCATGTTATAGTACAAAACAAATACATCATAGCAGAAATAATTCTAAATAACTAACGGTGATGCCTCCTGCTTCAAGCTCCTCCAAATGTATCTGTAAAAGCCTGAAACACCTAACTTCCTGTACAAATTTGGCCACCCAAGAGTTTATGGTGAAACAAACAAAATAAACTCTGTGTTATTCATGGGACTGGTGTGAGCACGCTCTAACCATATTGTTTAACTTTGAAAAACAATTTAAAAGAAAAAGATAATAGTGAGACCAGCCCACACATAAACAAGGATTGTTTTTACCTTAATATAACCGAAATCATTTTTGGTATGAAAATCGGTGATATTATAATTATGTCTAATCAAATAAATAACCAAATAGCCAAACGCTTACATCTCACGCTCTACATTCATAGTATAAAATAAAAAACCGCAGGGTGCTCATTGGAAATTGGATTCCAACTATGACAAGGTATTGGACCACCTTCGGATCACTGTACTCTAGAGGGGATACATTGGGGTTCGACAAGAACATCTTGCAACCCGACCACACATGATCGGTCACTCATTCAGCTTGATTGGACCGAATGAATTATCACCCATGATTGTTGGCCATCCAACCGTAATCCGTAAGATACAGAATCGAAAGAAGAAGAAAAATGAGTTTTCTCTAGACTGTTGACTATACTCACTGCTTGTGTACGACCCAATTAGCCATGCCACCTACCCGATTTTTGTCATTTCCTAGTTGTGAAGGATGAGGCTACGTTTATCCTTTTTTTAGAACATCTGGACAACATACACTTTGACTTCCACATCGTCAAACCCGTAAAATCACTAGGTATTCTTCCCAAAAATATTACGGGTATAAAAAGCTAAGGGAAATGAATTCCTTCGCCACCAAACGTAATACCTTGAAAAGATTGTCTTATGTGATATATTAGGAATACTCTGTCATACATTCGTCCATACAAGTTGTCCTAAGACTGGACAAATCGAAGGCACTATCCTGTAAATAGAACAACCCTTGCATTTCACTCCATCTTCGATTATCTTCAAATAATCTAATTCGTAACGCCTATGACTATAAGGAGTGGTTTTTCAGATAATAAATCCAACCGGTCTCTCCGTATTGACAACGGTAGTCAAATACTTCGATAATCAATTATTTAACTATCGAAGGAAAAAAAAAGATCCATCCAAATTTCTAACATCAAACAATCATTGGCCCTTTAAATATTTCATTAAGTTTGTTTCCTTATCGAGTTCTCTATATTGATTTCTAGTTGCCAAATTTCTTAAAAATATTCTAGCTCCTTAAATTTTTGGAAATTTTTTCCAGCATCTCCTTTGTACGATTCAATCGGTACGACTACAACTCGCCTCTGTAAGCCATTTCCATTCAAAAGGAAAATCAAAAAGCCAAGCAGCTTGCCCAATAGGCTTATAAAAATCTCATATCGAATTAAACGTGTACCATTTTGTCAGGCATTTCAAAATATTCTTCATTCACTTCATCCCATACATATCTAATATACATACACCTGCATTTTCATTTTATTTCAATGCATACAACTATTTTGATTTAATTGCATTCAATTTCATTAATTAATTCTTTAATTCATTCAATCGCTTTATTCACTTATAATTGGAAACAATAGTGTTCACACATATTTAATCTACTTATAAAGAAATCGAGTTTCATTTATAACTCAAACTTCATATTTGATTTCAAATTCTATGGACTTACGTTAAGTTCCATTCAAAATTTCATTAACTAACTTCTTTTACTAATTAGTTAATATCATTCCATAATCCAAAATCTGATTTTTATATCAAAAATATTTTTATTCACTCCACTTGAGTTTGTATATATTTCATAACTCAAATCTGGATTTTTCTAATAAAAATTCGGATTTTATTTACTCAAAACCCTTTGAATTTATTAAATAATCATTATTGTTTATAAACGATTTTACAACGACTTTTCTAAAATTTGATTTTGACTCAAAATCTATAAGACGAAATCCAGATTTTTCTCTTCCATTAGAAAACTATCATTCATAAGTCCGGGCGTTTCTTGTTTCATCAAACTTCGACTTTTATTGTGTTCTATAAACTCAATTGATGTTTGAATCGTCAAATTATGTATTACCGTGCTGTGGCGAGTTTGTAACAACCCGAGTTTCGAAAGACCGATTTTTTTATTCAGAATTCTAATCTATCGAAACTCGTGTTGATTTGTCTAGTATCCTGCAGAAAAGACAGAGATATAAAATATATCAGAGCTCAAAAAACATCTCACAGCGGAATGGAATAAAATATAATATAATAGAATATAGCCTTACCCAGATAATAATACTGCCTAACCGGTATCCAAAGCTATTATATCTCTGCCACAAACCTAACCTGCGAGTATGTTATGAGGAAGGGGTCAGAACACAAGTTCTGGTGACTAGATTTAAACTACACATTTTGGATAACCCTATATATACCGTTCAGTTACATTCTCTTATTTATTAGGTTACTTAGGTTAACAACACCTCAAGGCTTACAACACGTCGTAACTATCTACTCCCTAGTAGATTAACCTAACACAATATATGTAGCTACCCCCAATATTAAGGCACACCCCATGGTACCCCACTCGCACTGCCTCCGTCGTAACGCCACAGAAATACACGCAGTCCCTTATCCTACACCGGAACGACGTAGGGATCTCTGTATAACAACGCTACGTTCCACATAGAACCAACATCAACATGTTACCTAAGCGTATGGACTGCCACCTTCGAACTATTCGATCGAATCAGATTCCATCACAGAGTAATGCCCTAGAGTCTACGATACACCACCCAAAGTACACATGCATGTATCTAGACTTTCTCACGTATGTATCATCAATAACACTCGATGCCTCAACCTCTGTGATGCACCATCCGGAAATGGTATGCATGTATCCGCACGTATTACCAACTATGCACTGAGCTCCATAATAGTGTTGTCTCGGAAACACGGAACTCGGTCAGGTGCCTTTTCAGATATCTGTATATATAGATGTTATGTTCAGCATTTTCAGTGGCTATGGTCCCGCTCGACCCCTTCCTCAATTAATGAAAGATAAACAGATGTGAGCTAAGTGACTCCCTCTAAAAAGAATTCAACATCCAAATTGGTATGTACCGAAACCAAAGCCTCGATAGTGAAAGGTCGATGGTCTATTGGTTTAGCTCTCGTCTTTCCGCATCACGCTGACTGTCGATGACGGGTACCGGATGAATTAATATCCTTCAAATGGTTCAACCTGCCCTAAGGCAAACAAATGGTCGTAACCCGCCTAATCACAAGGCCCCGAGCTCGTCGAATCACCTACGCCACCCTACAGCCTTCTGACTGCCCCTTATCGTGGCAGTCATGCTATACTCACCGGGTAGTAACGTGCAGACACAACCTATGCGAGCAAAGCCTAAACTCTACCATCGCACAGAGGACTACCAGGAGTACCCTTTAGTCCCAAGAAGCCGTGTGCTTCCCCTTCCAGTCCTTCGGAGCCAGCAGAACAACATGCAGAACAGGAGGAATAATCAGATGGATGTGCGCTCCCCTCATGCCCCATGACACCACGATGATCTACCCCGTTGTGTTATTCACCTTCAGATGTACGGACTAGTCCAAGCGCCTCAGGTTAATGTGTTATTAGACCCCCATGTCTAAACATTTTAATATGCACTTGCTTTACCTTATCAAATTTCCAGTTAACTTGGTTATTTCAAGTCATACTGACTTCTTATTTAAGTTACCAAGTTACTCTTGCTTACTATATATATATATATATATATAACTTAACCTCATTTAAGTTCATTAATAAGCCTTTAACATGTTATTCTTAATAGTAGATTTTAGATTTTCAGGTTTACTGATAACATGTTCTTCTTATCTACAGGATTATGATTCTTAGGTCTACAAATTACTTAATGTATAATTAAGTACAATTTGTTGCATTACACAAGTTTTCCCCTCTTTTCCCTACTTATTACAAACAACATGTTTCAAATTTCTGGATTTACAGAATTACTTAATTTTTAATTAAGTACAACTTATCTCATTACATAAGTTATCGCATTCCCTCTATCGTTTATTATAACATAAGTTATAATTTCCACTTGTCCCAAGGACAAGCCTATCTATTATCTTTCCTTTTTCCCTTTCAGGTTTATTCATAATAGGTTATCATCATTCCCCGTTCATTCCAATTCTTTTACTGTTGCAACTTTCATTCATTTCCATTAATTACAATTAATGCCATTTATTTCTATTTCTATTATATGCATATATTATCGTTAAGCACCAGACCTCTCACATTAAGCCGTCCGCTTGTGGATGCTGGATTTATCGGGCGGTTCCTGGCAGACTTCTACCATAAGTTGGACTTAACCTCGTGTGCTAGCACCGTTACATGTGCATTTACACACCAGACCTCTTACATTAAATTAATCACTTGTGGATACTGGATTTGCCGGGCGTTTCCGGTTAGACTTCTACCATAAGTTGAATTTAACCTTGTGTCTAGGTGCAGTTACAAATTTTCTACTTATTATACATATTAACGGGGAATGTAAAACGATAAATATACCATTATCAAAAAGGTATAACTTAAATCCACTCACCTAATTGCTTTCCAATTCATGAATCTGGTCCATACCTAACATTCCATAGATACCCTAACTTAATAAAGAACCCAAATAACCATGGATCCACAATTCTCGACTAAACGAAAAAGGGAAGAAAGAGGAGAAATTTAAATTGACCAAATCCAAGAATTTACCTCTCTTCAAAATTTTGAACATCCATTTGCAAATATACATTCTTTTCCTCCGGATCTTGAATCAGAATTTACTTAGACTAATTATTCTATTTTCTAAAGAGATTTGAGAAGGAAGAAGAATTGCAGAGTCTAGACATCCTCTCAGAAAATATGAGGTTTAGGCTAGGCTCTGCTAGCCTATTTATAGGTGTTTAAGATCTTATCGTACACGCAGCGTTGAGTCAGCAACGAATGTGGTTAGAAAAACAGTCCATATTCATCAAATGAATATGCCCGGATCAGGGGTGGGTCGACTCACATACCCTTTGGGTCGACCCTAGGGTCGACCCATCCCCCCTTGGGTTGACCCATAGGTTGACCTAGGCAAGTGTGGGTCGATCCATTCGGGTCCAACGGGGCGCAGATACTTATTTGTTAACGTTTTTGTTTTTAAACATTGGTCAGTTTCTTGTTTTACTTCTCTTGATTTGTTTTCAATATTATATTTACATATAATCTCCTTACGTGTATACAAAACTTCAAATGCCCATTTTACACGTATGTATATACACACAACTTTTATTTCATTTTCAGACTTCAAACGGAATTATGCCATTATTTAATTACTACCAGATTTCTTTGATTGCAGCCTTATTTTGAACTTCTCTCTTGTGTGTGTGCGTGTGTGTGTGTGTATATATATATATATTTGCACATATATATGTTATACTTACATATCCATGTATACATATATTTTTGTTCTTCCTTATATGCATCATTTTCCTTATATGTGCATATATAACTTTCTTTTTTGGCAAGGCCGACGGGGTTCAGTGGACCCCTACCACTTTTATTAATGCACCGGGGAAAGAAACAAAATATAACACACAAAGATAACGGAGATACACAGTACATTAATCACTAGAAAACAGCACAAAAACACTTATTAACAACAAATTACATCAGACTTTGCAAAATAACCGGATCAAACGTAAAATTTAAGAGCCGCAGTCCATTCCCTATCTCAAATCTAGTGTACACCATCAATTGTTCGCTGGTTTTAGCGTCAACAGGATTAAAAATTCTTTGGTTTCTCTCTCGCCATATGACTGATATAAACTTCTTCATTGTATAACAAAGAATTCTACCTCTACTTCTCCTTCTACTTATCTGTTTCTCCAGCATGGACCATTCATCATAACTCATGCAACATATTCCTCTTCCTCCAATACGTTGCATTATATCTTTCCATAAAACATGCACAGTAGGACATTCGAAATACAAGTGCTCCGACATTTCATTGTTCATCCCACACATGGCACAACTAGGATGAATAGGCATACCTCTTTCATATAGCTTCTTTCTAGTATTTACTGCATTATTCATCACTTTCCAAAGAAACAAATTCTCCCTATGTGCGTTATCAGAGAACCATACCCTCTTTCTCCATTTACACTTCGGCATCGATGCATACCCAAACATAAAATGATACATACTGCCAACCCTGTATAGTTTCTTACCATCACCCCCATTGTGTAACGCAATCCACATTATTTTCCACTTTGATCTCATTAGCCAGTCCCCATAACACATTTATGTTATATACTGATGTAGCAGGGAGAACTATTATATTTTGATGAATGTATTGACTGACACGAACATTACGACACACTCTAATCAGTTCAATTTCAAGATCAGAAAGTACATGGCTCAAAATGAGACCATTTTGGAGCCAAGGATCATTCCAAACACCAACATCGGAACCGTTTTTTTATTTTAAAAATGAATTTTGGTAGAATTTTCTCCCTTAACTTGTATAGACACCGCCAGGTCCAATTAAGTTTTTGAGGTTGCGCCATTATCCAGTAGTTCTTCCTTTTTATAACATGCTTGTAGGACCACTGAACCCAAATATTATCTGAGTTGTTGAGGAAATCATCAAGATGTTTTAAAAATGCGGCTTTATTCCAGTTCTGCATGTTAATTATTCCTATTCCACCCATGCTCATCGGTTTTTTCAACACAACTAAAAGCAATTGGCGCCAAGTATTTGCCATCCATTTTTCCTTTCCAAAGAAACTTCATGAATGCAGAACGCACCATTTTAATCAACTTACTAGGAAGAATAAACATCCTAGCCCAGTAAACTTGCATTGAGAAAACGACAGATTTGATTAAAGTCAATCTACCCGTTTGAGATAAAAATCTGCTCGTCCAATGATTTATCCGAGTAACAATCCTACTGTATAATGGTAGACACTGATTAGTAGTGATCTTTGCAGTGGAGAGAGGTAACCCCAGATACAAGATAGAGTCAGGATTATTCGATAAACCAGTTCGCAGAGCTATTTCATTAGCTTGTGCCGTAGGGAGACCTGCGGATTTCATCTCAGACTTCATCATATTCACTTTCAGCCCAGTCATTCAAGCAAAGGTTTTGAGAGTGTTCATTATGGTCTCAATTGTTACACAGTCTGGTTTACAAAAGATCACTAAATCATCAGCGAACATTAGAGAGGAGATTCTTGGTTCTTCGCAGCTAAGGTGAAGTTTGAAGAGACCACCGTCAATTCTTTCATCCAGCATCTGCATCAACATTTCTATTATCATAATAAAGATATAAGATGATAGTGGGTCTCCCTGGCGTATGCCTTGTCTACCACCAAAGTATCCAACAGCACCACCATTAATTAGAAGAGAGAATTTAGGCGGAGAGACAGAAGCATAAGTCCATGCAATAAAATGAGGTGGAAAATTCATGTATCCCATGATTCTAATAATTGCATCCCATTGAAGTGTGTCAAAAGTCTTCATTATATCTAACTTGAACATAGCTCTAGAGGAAATATTGCAGCTGGAGTAACCATTCAGCAGATCGTGAGAAATTAAAGCATTATCGAGGATGCTTCTACCAGGAAGAAAGGCAGCCTGATTCGGTGAAATAATGGAGGGAAGAACATTTTTCAGTCTCATTGCGATGATTTTTGATATGCATTTGTATATGACGTTACAACAGGAGATCGGTCTATAATCGGACACACGGCTCGCCGTCTTGATTTTGGGAATTAAAGCAATATTAGTACTATTACAGCCCGATTCATATTACAAGATCGGAAGAAGTGTTTAACAGCCTTGCACACATCATCGGTAGAAAATTCCAGAAATTTTTGTAGAAGAAAGCATTATAACCATCTGGTCCACATGACGAATTACTGTTAAGAGAGAACATGGCCTTTTTAATCTCTTCATTTGTGATTTCCTCACACAAGGATTGATATTCATTTTCAGAAATCTTCGGCAAGATGTAAGGGTTAATTAGTTCAATGTCAGGATAGAAACCTTCATTGTTACCGAGCAATTCAGTGAAATGTTTAAGGAAGGCAATATCAACATCATTTCTAGTGTTATCAAAGTTACCATTATTGTGCAGGATGGTCACAATGTTTTGTCTGCACTGTTTATCTTTAAGCATTGCACGAAAGTAGGCACTGTTCTTGTCACCCTCCATTTTCCACTTCAAACGTGCTTTTTTCTTGATCATTTCCTCTTCAGCATTGAGCAAAATATAATATTGCTTAAGGATATCTTTCTTCAAACTCGACAGCACCATATTAGTTGGATCGTTCATCATGCTTATTTGTATGTCCTCAAGCTTCTTCCTCCACTGACTTGCCTGCTTACTACCAATACCAAATCGCTCTTTAGCCCACAAACGCAATGTGCTCTTTAAAGTTTTATGTTTTTAGTGCAAAACAAAGCAAGGGTTACCATAAGTAGGCCTCCCCCAAACTTCAACAAAGATGTCGGTAAAGTCAGGTTCATGGACCCAAATGTTAAAAAATTTAAAACTAGATGAATTTTTCAAGTCGAGCCCGCCAAGGTTAAGAATAGTAGGGGAGTGGTCAGACAGTAAAGGAGGGGATCGATGAGAGGAGATGGTTAGCCAAATCTTCTTAGAACATGTATTATTTTAGCCGTTCCCCTAAACAAAAATATGGCACCAGCAGGAATCGAACTCGCGCACTCTCCTGAGAGTCACATGCTCTTACCAACTGGACTACATAGGCTGTTGTTAACAAAACTAAAAACAATGGCGGTCATTGTTCTTTTTCTTTCACCTTCTTTTCATGTTTGTTACAAATTTTCATTTAAAGGTATCTCTTTCATCTTAAATCAATTTTCTGCAATCCATATGTTTAAATTGACAAGAAAATCGCCACGGGCGCAATGACGCTAATCCCGTGACCAAATTTTGGAAGCTCTTCAAATTTTATTTTAATTTACTTAAATAAAATGCGGGGTGTTACATTCTCCCACCCTTAGGAAATTTCATCACCGAAATTTAGTAAGGGAAAAATCAAGTAATTCCTTGCATCAATCACAACCATCATGTGTGCATCCAATTTTTGCAGCCCTTTGTGTACTATTGCAAAGTGTTATTCAACATAATAATACATGAAAGAAATGAATGCCTAAGCGGTACCACCTATATGAATGCAAATTTTTAAAAAATCCTTTAAAAACATGATGCACACATCCTAAATATACCGGTAATTCTACATGAATGCAATATTTTGAGACTCAAAACACTTTTTTCATCCAAATTTTCCTACACTCTTACTGATAAAGAGCGTAGTTCATCTAATTTTTGCATCCAAAACCCTACCAAGCAACTTTATTTTTCTAATTTCAGAAAAACTAATTTTCTAAATTCGATTACTTATGTTACAAAAAGGTGGAAAACGAAAAACTTCACATCCCCCATTTTTCTTTTATGCACCTTTCTATTTGTACTTGGATTTTATACCACTATTATATAAAGATTCCCTATTTTCCTATCCAAGCACAGCCCACATAACAAAACTTTCTTTGTTGTAGGTTTTCTTTTTCAACCTATCTTGAAAAAATTTATTCTTATTCGCCTTTTCTCATAATTTTCCATTTTCTTTAACTGTCATGTTTGTTGCTTTACTGGATTTCTTGTTTCCTTTTTGGTTGTAACATTACTCTTTTCTTAGATTATTTAACTTAATCCTCGGATCTAAATTTAGTTTCAAATAAGCCTTCTAGCCCTTCAACTAAAATAGGAAAACAAACACTCTACACAACTACTACTAAGGGCCAAGTATCTCAGGACTATGTCCCTCTTAGACAGAAAAGTACAAACCATGAGAACAATGACGGGTTTAGGTGTTACCCTAACTACCCAACAGGAACAAAGTAACAAAATTATCCCAACAGAAATGTAATAACGGGTTTTTACCCCTAACAGGAAAATTAGCAACAAGTTCTAAACACTTACTTGCCCTTCACTATCTAGTAGTCACCATTAGTCATAACTATGTACCAACAGTCATTTCCAAGCAATACCCAAGGCTTCTCAATGCTTACGTATTCTATGGGAACTTACAATTATTCCAAGATAATTCTCGCTATCTAATTCATAGGCTCAAAACTTTTCCCAATTCTCTAGGTCTTAATCCTTGCCTACTCCAAATTTTTAAAACCCGGTTTGGCTTCCTCATTTTCTTTCCAAAAATTAAAAGTGTTAAAACTTTATTTTCCTCATCAAAACTTATTTTGGCCAAACCATAAAACATGTCATTGTATATAAAAAAATGTAAATTACTTTTTTCTCTAATCATAAAAACTTGAGTAGATAAGGGAAACTACAATCAGGTTTACAATAGTTCTCGCATATAAGATCAATTCTATTACTTACTACAAGGTGCAAATATCACTCTATTCTTAATTTCTATAAAATATTTTGTCCACTCAACAAAATTTTCTTGTTAAAACAATTTATCAAAAATGATTGTCAAAAGAATAGAGAGTTCAAAATTTCTTTACTGAAAATTCTAGTTTTCCATAAAATGCCACATCAAAATGCAACATTTTCTATATTTTGCTTTTTAATCCTTTCATACAATATAACATGAAAACTAGGTAGCTATACGTGCTCTATAATGTGCACCTTTTACTGAGAGAATTTCATTCTGAACAAAATTTTAACAAGAAATCACTATTTCCAAAATATACCCCATTTAACATCAAAACTCAATGTGTACTTTACATATTTTAAGAATAAAAAACATCTTCCAAAAGCTTTACAGTTTTAAAAAAAAAAGATAACCATGGGGTTTGACTCAAAGTGGCTTTCCAACTTACCTAGACTTTCCAAGACACTCACACAAAGTCAATTCTCTCTACTGTATATATTCATAATCCATTTTTCTATTTTTATCCTTTTCAAATTTATAAGGTTTTGCTGCCAAACCCACTAACCTGAAATACTAACACATGGGGTTCACCGTTTTTCTGTACCAGGTATATTGTACACTTCCCACCCAAATTACCTAACAACCTCAGATTTCCATATTCGCTGCTTTAGAGTACAAAGTAGATATCCTAATTTTTACCATATTATGCTCTTTCTATTTAGTGGATTCCCTTATGGATCTAGGTATATATATAATATAATTATATTTTAAAAATATAAATAAGTTCACTCATTATCAATACAGGAATCCAAAACCTAGGCTCTGATACCAGATGTAACAACACGAATTTCGACAGACCGATTTTTTTCTTTCAAAATTCTAATTTATCGAGACTTGTGTTGATTTGTATGGTATCTTACAGAAAAGACAAAGATATAAAATATATCATAGAGCTTAGAAAACATCTCACAACGGAATGGAATAAAATATAGCCTTATCTAGATAATAATACTGCTTAACCAGTATCCAAAGCTATGATATCTCTACCACGAACCTAACCTGCGAGTATTTTATAAGGAGGGGGTCAGAACACAGGTTCTGGTGTCTAGATTTAAACTACCCATTTTGGATAACCCTACATGTACCGTTCAGTTACATTCTCTTGTTTATTAGGTTACTTGGGTTAACAGCACTCAAGGCTTACACACACGTCGTATCTATCTACTCCCCAATACATTAACCTAATACAATATATGTAGATACCCCCAATATTAAGGTACACCCCATGGTACCCCACTCGCACTGTCTCCCCCATAATGCCATAGAAATATACACAGTCCCTTATCCTACGCCGGAACTACGTATGGATCTTTGTATAACAACGCATAGAACCACCATCACCATGTTACGTAAGCGTACGGACTGCCACCTTCGAACCATTCGTCCGAATCAGATTCCATCACAGAGTAATGCCCTAGACTCTATGATACACCACCCGGAGCATACAGGCATGTATCTAGACTTTCTCACATACGTATCGTCAATCACACTCGATGCCTTAACCTATACGATGCACCATTTGAAAATGGTATGCATGTATCTGCATGTATTACCTATTGTGCACTGAGTTCCGTAACAGGGCTATCTCAGAAACACGAAACTCGGTCGGGAGCCTTTTCAGATATCTGTATATACAGATGCAATGGTCTGCATTTTCAGTGGCTATGGTCCTACCCGACCCTTCCCTCAACTAATGAAAGACAACAGATGTGAGCTGAGTGACGCCCCCCAACAAGCAATCTACATCCAAATTGGCATGTCTCGCAACCAAAGCCTCAATAATGAAAGGTCGATGGTCTATTAGTTCAGCTCCCATCTTTCCACATCACGCTGATTGTCGGTGATGGGTACCCGAAAAATTACTATCCTTCTGATCGTTAAACCCTCCCTAAGGCAAATAGATGGTCGTAACCCGCCTAATCACAAGGCCCCAAGCTCGTCCAATCACCTACGCCACCCTACAGCCTTCTGACTGCCCCCTATTGTGGCAGTCAAGGTATACTCACCGGGTAGTAACGCGCATACCCAACCTCTACGAGCATATCCTAAATGTTGCCACCGCACAGAGGACTACCAGGAGTACCCTCCTCGTTCCAGGAAGCCGCGTGCTTCCCTTCCAGTCCTTCGGAGCCAGCAGAGTATCAGCAGAACAACAGGCAGAACAGGTGGAATAATCAGATGGACGTGAGCTCCCCTCGTGCCTTATGACACCACGATGATCTACCCCGTTATGTTATTCACCTTCAAATGCACGGACTAGTCCAAGCGCCTCAGGTTATTGTGTTATTAGACCCCTTGTCTAAACATTTTAATACGCGCCTGCTCTACCTCATCAGATTTCCAGTTAACTTGGTTATTTCAAGTCATATTGACTTCTTATTTAAGTTACCAAGTTCTTCTTTCTTATTAATTTTAGTTATATAACTATAACCCATTTAAGTTCATTAATAACCCTTCAACATGTTATTCTTATCAGTAGATTTCAGACTCTTAGGTTTACAGATAACATATTCTTCTTATCAAATACAGATTCTCAGGTTTACAGATTACTTAATGTATTATTAATACAACTTGTTGCATTACACAAGTTTCTCCCTCTTTTCTCTACTTATTACAAACAGCAGGTTTCAAGTTTCCAGATTTGCAGAATTACTTAATTTGTAATTAAGTACAACTTATCTCATTACATAAGTTATCACATTCCGTCTATCGTTTATTATAACATAAGTTATCATTTCCACTTGTCCCTAGGAGAAGCCTACCTATTATCTTTCCTTTTTCCCTTTCAGGTTTATTCGTAATAGGTTATTATCATTCCCCATTCATTCCAATTCTTTTACTGTTGTGACTTTCATTCATTTCCATTAATTACAATTAATGCCATTTATATCTATTTTTGTTATATGCATATATTGTCTTTATGCACCAGACCTTACATTAAGCCATCCACTTGTGGATGCTGGATTTGTCCGCCGGTTCCGGGCAGACATCTACCACAAGTTGGACTTAACCTCATGCGTTAGCACAGTTACATGTTCGTTTACGCACCAGACCTCTCACATTAAGACAACCACTTGTGGATGCTAGATTTGCAGGGTGGTTCTGGGCAAACTCGTATGACAAGTTGAATTTAACCTCGTGTCTAGGTGCGGTTACAAAATTTTTATTTACTGTAAATTTAGGCATCGTTCTTCCAAATTTCACTGTAACTCTTATTTATAATCTCTCGGCATAATAATATACTTAATAAATATTCATGTTCATTGTAGATTCCATAATTACATATTTACATTAAATTCCAACTCAAATAGATGATTAATGAAAAACAGGTCTTATACAACATTACAATTATTCCTAATTTCACTTTAACTCAACTTATAATAATTAACAAGTTATTAGAATATGTATATATACAACAGTAATCCTTTCCACATTTTTTACTAGGTTTATACATTTCTACATATTTACATTTCAGCAATTTTATCATTTCAGCAGATTTACTTTACATATTAACGGGGAATGTCAAACGATAAATGTACCATTATCAAAAAGGTATAACTTAAATTCACTCACCTAATTGCTTTCCAATTCATGAATTTGGTCCAGACCTAGCATTCCATGGCTCCCCTAACAGAATCTGGAACCTAAATGACCATGGATCCATAATTCTCAACTAAAAGTAAAAAGAAAGAAAGAGGAGAAATTTAAATTAACCAGATCCAAGAATTTACCTCTCTTCAGTCAGAATTCTGAACATCCATTTGCAGATATACATTCTTTTCCTCCAGGCCTTGACTAATTATTCTAATTTCTGAAGAGATTTGAAGAGGAAGAAGAATGACAGAGTCTAGACATCCTCTCAAAAAATATGAGATTTAGGCTAGGCTCTACTAGCCTATTTATAGGTGTTCAAAATCTTATCGTACATGCAGCGCTGAGTCAGCAAAGAATGTGGTTAGAAAAATAGTCCAGATTCATCAAATGAATCTGCCCAGATCAGGGGTGGGTCGACCCACATACCCCCTAGGTCGACCCTAGGGTCGACCCATAGGTCGACCCAGGCAAGTGTGGGTCAACCCTTTCGGTTCCAGCGGGGCGCATATATTTATTTGTTAATGTTTTTGTTTTAAAACGTTGGTCACTTTCTTGTTTTACTACTTACAACACCAAATAAGCCTTTTTATCACATTTTTTCTTGTGCAATTTGTCATGGTTATAACTGTGATAAAGTTATAACTGTGATAATTGTAAATCACATTTAAAACCGTTATAACTTTTGGTTATTTTGTAAATAGTTAGAAAGGATGGGGAGAGCTTTGTAATTGCAGTTTTTCCTTTTACTCGCTGCTCTTTTCTCCACTTTTATCGTATTCCACTATATTTACGGTTCCTCCTCCTCGCAATTTTTGGTTTGACACATTCCTTCTATTCACAGTTCAGATCTGTGGTTTACATCAACAATTAGGCTTCGCACTCAGATTTGAGGTTTACGTCGACAACCATGGTTGGAGGCGACATCACTATTTGTGTTTGGATCTAGGGTTTATCACTGTTCGAAATTAAGGTAGATTCAAATTTTATATTTAACTAAAATTTGTATTACTTTTGGCTTATTTTGAATTTCGATTTAGGGATTTTAAAGTTTGGGTTTTCTTATTTTTCAAATTTCAATTTGTATTTATCCCTAGAATTTTATTTTGCATCAAAAAGAAAATCGGTTTTTGAGATGGAAGTTTATGTCACCTTAGAAGAAATTTTAGGAGATACGGGACGAGATATTAGGAGGGGAGAATAATTCTTCTACAATTTGAAGCATGACAAAAGTGTCAACTGAATGAAATTTTGTATTTGTGATGAGGGAAATTTTTGCAACATCTAGATAACACTCAATAATCAATGATAATTGCAAATATATCATTGTTACATCATATAACCGGTTGACATTTGTTTGCCTTGATGCCCAAATCCTTGAATAAGAAATTACTGACTCACTGGGTTTTATGGAATATTTAGTTTTATATATAGACCTCACTAATTATTCGCTTAAAACAAACCATCTTATATACCATCATTTTAAAAGTTTGTGTTGATTAATACTTCTTCCTTCCCATTTCCTGCTTTGATGTTTGGATGAGTTTAAGTTTAAAGGTACTATATTCCTAGATTTTTTTTTCCTATTGATTTAATTAGTATAATAATAGGTTGAGCTTCACTGGTGATAAATATGTTATATAAGAACATCAATTTGAACATATAATAGCCAATTGAGCATCAATTGAACAAAACGGACTACATTAGAACTCCAATGTGGTTGAGAATTTGAAAATAAAATTATACAAATGAAGCCATAAAAGCAATCAAACTTAAAACAATGGGAAAATTAAAATTTATGGTTTCATTTGTAGCTTTTATGGTTTCATTTTATTTCAAATAAATTAAATTTTAAAAATGAAATCATAAAATTAAATTTTATGGAACAAAATGGCCTGTTTCATGTGTAGCAAGCCTGTTTTCTCATATACAAATTTGCAGCAAGCCTGTTTTCTCATAATTTTCTTGGTGTAATTTAGTAGCAAGCATGTTCTCATCAAATTGTTGTTTAAGTTTGCATTTATCATTATTCACAGGAAGTAAAATGCAGAGAATAGAAAGAGTACATTTCTCATATAGTGGACGTGACGACCCGCCCCGCACCAGCCGGCATTTCCTCTGAAAGTGCTCTGTACACATGCCCGACTAGCACAGAACGGTCGCCAAAGAAAGGAAAGAAGAGAATGAACTAACAAGGAACCTGTAGAATGTCTCACAGTGCATGGAACAAAATATAATAATAACATAATCTTGACATAAAACAGGCGAGACAGTGCATAAGCTAAAAACTAAACCAACATAGCAGCGGAAATCCAAATGCAGCTTATGATCCCACATCATCATTGCAACTTTAAACTGTCCCTAAAGCAGAAGAAAGCTAAAGTAGAAGATGCACTCCTAATGCCCAAGCAGTGATCTTCAACAACACAGAGAGAATATCTATATGTATCATACATGGAAGCCTCCTACTCGTCTCCGGATCAGCTACTCGTGCATACCCAGCTAACCTGTCTCTAGTCTGCTCATGAGAGCACCCAGAGTAATAAGAAGAGACATAAAACTCTGGGTCAGACAAAAGTCTGGTATGAGCTATAAGCAGCAAAACAGGATAATAACAGGTATACTAAACCATACCTGAACCTGGACCTACAACCAAAGAGTTAGCACTACATACCATACAATACTCTAGGGCGCCACTAAAATATGGTGTAAAGAATACGGGGTGGGGGTGTGCATGTTATATTGATGGCAAACAAATCAAACATAGCAACCATCCTCACATCTCTTACTCAGTGCGTAAAGCATACGATGTCCACCACTGTCAATCACTAGACCCATCGAAGTAGTGACGGAGTTCGACTTGTACAACTACTGCTACTACCAAGCTTACCTCATGGAGTCATGACCAAATCTTTACAAATGACCCCACTACATTGGTCTACAGCTCTTTAGTCATACCTAGGCCACTGTGGCCCTGAATCCGTTCATGTACCCCTTACACATAGTGATCCAAAGTTACAGACATCGACAACCCCTTAGCACACGTCCCGTAGCAAAGCCCAACTCATGAAGTTAACTCGTTGGTTCCCAACTGGATCCTGAGCTATGCTTCCCATTTTGACTCCCTTTGCATCTCGAGTTTTGGTCGAATTGGAGTTGTTCTTCAGAAGAAGTCGTCACGGTGAAGTAAAAGTATACATCTGGTTCGATTCGGTACTCCCAACTCGGTTCGGTGGTCCTAGCCCATGCCTTGATCAGTGCTCCATTCCTCCTCGGTTCGGTCCACTCACACTTTCTTGGTTCGGTTCGGAAGTATAGCGCCTATTCTCTGTTTGGTTCGGTCCTCCAGCCATGGTTCGGTCTTCCCCTCTTAGCTCTGATCCGATCCCCTTTTGGTCTCTCTGATCCGATCCCATTTTGGTCTCTCCGATCTGATCCCCTTTTGGTCTCTCCGATCCGATCCCCTGCCCAACTCCAACTCTAAGTGAATGGCCTTCCTTCTTGCCAAGTCTCCATTAGTGCAAAGTTCCGATCCGGTTCGGTTTCTCTGCCCAGTCCACCTTCCGATCCGAGCCCCCTAACCCGATCTGATCCGAAACCCTGCATATTTTCCTGCAACTTTTCCAGCGACTGTTTTACGCCATACGACGGTGTTTTCGCCCATTCTAACTGTTCTAATCAATCACAAAGCATACCATACAGTCATAGCAACATAGAGAATCAACCACAAACACCAAAATAAAAATTTGATAGGTTAAAACGGATCAAACATAGCTAAAATACCATATTTTTCCTTAAGCATGTTTAAGCAAAACTAATGATAGGATTAGCAAAACTTAACTAAATTAACCCAAGTTTCTAACAGAGGTCTAAAACATCATTTCGAATTTTATAAATATTTTTCCAGAATTTATTAATGTATAAATTTGCTAATTAACACTAATCAACCCTAATTAGCCATAATTAGTGTAAAAGCAAGCTAATCACTCACCTTAGCCACAAATAAAATACCAAATCTAAAATGATTCTCTGTTTGGCGCTATTCTGAATGCAACACAGCAGCTCTAACCTTGCTTTGGTGCTATCCCTCCTTAATTTGATGTTGTTTAGGCTAATCTTTAATTAGAAAGTGGTTTAGAGGTGTTTTGAAGAGATTTAGAGAGTGGAGGCCATGGCTAGGTTAAGAGGAATGAATAGTGACAGCTGAAAAATGAGAAAAAGGTATTCTCCAAACCCTAACAGCCCTTTTAAACTCCTAATCCCGAAATTCCCTTTGGGCCTAGCTGTTAATCACCTGGTTAAGCCCATTTACGCTGTTTTTCATCATCTGAAACTTGTTTCAGCCAAATTTCCCAAACGGTGAGTCCGTTTGGCTAATATGACCACTCTACGAAAAGGTAAACCATCATCCGGAGCCAATGGAAGTGGTTTCAAGTCAAAAATCCTTTCCAATCAAAAGTTATGGCCAAAACAGTATTAGCTAGGGGCAAAACGGTCATTTAAAAATCGGCAAAGATCACGAACATGGGAAATGACTCCAATAGTCGTCTCCCAAAGTTACATGACCATACGACTTCGTATGTGAAAGAAATAAATATCCTACGATCCTTCGATGCGTAGAATGCGGGTCGTTACACTCTCCCCCCTTAAGAAATTTCATCCCCGAAATTCCTTAACCCAAAACATACAAAGGATCCCGCATGCCTACCAACCATTTACAACATCAATCATGCAAAACAAACAAAACAAACATATCCTAGCATGCAGAAAGACTAAATCGAAATTGAAATCTTACCAGGCGAAGAGTTCCGGTTAAGTCTTCCTAATGCTCTCCTCTGTCTCCTAAGTACAGTCATTCTCGTCCTCGCCCCACTGAACTTTGACTAGATTCACCGCTTTTCTTCGAAGTTACTTCGTATCGTTCCCAATAATACGCATAGGCCTGCGGTTCCCAACCGCCTCGGGTTCAACTTCGATATCATCCAACTGATCAGGTGAAATAGTCACATCTGGGTCGTGTACGAACTTCCTTAACTGGAAAACATGAAACACGTTGTGAACTCCTGCCATCTTGTCTGGTAACTCTACTTTATATGCCAAATTTCCAATTTGCTCAAGAACTGGGAACAAACCAACAAATCTTGGTGTCAACTTGCCTCTCCTGCCAAGCTCTTCAACAGAGAAATCTTGACAAACACCAAGTCGCCAATGGAGAACTTTAATTCTCTTCTCCTCTTATCGGTATAACTCTTCTGCCTATCTTGGGCAGCCTTCATTCTTTGTTGGATAACTTTAATCTTAGTTGAAGTTTCTCTTATCACATCTGGTCCAAGCACAAACTTCTCACCAGTTTCTAACCAACATGACGGTGAGTTGCACGGTCTTCCGTACAAAGCTTCAAATGGAGCCATACCAATATTGGATTGATAACTGTTATTATATGCAAACTCTACCAGATGCAAATGGTCATCCCACGATCCACCAAATTCCAATATGCAAGATCTTCTAACACTCGATTCACCCTCTCTGTGTGTCCGTCGGTTTGAGGATGATACGCGGTACTGAGATGTAATTATGATCCTAACGCCTCTTGTAAGCTCTTACAAAATCCATTAGTGAACAACGGATCTCGGTCACTCACAATGCCTTTGGGTATTCCATGAAATCTCACTACTCACTTTACATATAGTTCAGCTAACTTAGCTACCGTCCTGTTTGACTTGACGGGCATAAATCTTGCACTTTTGGTCAATCGGTCCACAATCACCCAAATGCTATCATGGCCCGATCTATTTCTTGGTAACCTATCAATGAAATCCATTGAGACTTGTTCCCATTTCCATTCTGGAATTTCTAATGGTTGCAACAAACCACAAGGCTTCTTTTTCTCAGCTTTAACTAGCTGGCAATTCATGCATTTGGATATAAACTTCCCAATGTCTCTTTTCATCCCTTCCCAGTAGTAGGTCTGCTTCATGTCTTGATACATCTTGTTACCACCGGGGTGTATAGTCAGCTTTGAGTGATGACATTCTCTAAGCACTTCATCTCTCAATCCATTGACATTGGGCACAACAAGTTTTCCATTCTTTCTAAGCCATCCATCTCGATCAAGCCCATACTTGTTCATCTCTCCGTCGATTCCCGTCTCTAACTTTGAGATAATTTCCATTAGGTTAGGATCGTTCCTCTGACTGGAAGCAATCCGCTCAATCAAAGTGGGTTTGATTGTCAAACTTGCTAACATTTCTGGATCCAATTCGCACTTTGGTCAGAAATCATACCCCGCGATGTACACCAGTTGCTTCCATTTTGGAAACATAGCCCCTAAACTGGCATGTCTTCTACTCAATACATCAGCCACCGCATTGCCCTTTCCTGGTGTATATGTGATGTCGAAATCATAGGAAGCCAAGAATTCTAACCATCTTTGCTGTCGGAGATTTAGATCCTTTTGGGAGAAGAGATATTTTAACGATTTATGATCGGTAAACAGCTCAAACCTTTCTCCCAAGAGATAATGTCTCCACATCTTCAACGCAAACACGATCGCTGCTAATTCCAAATCATGGGTAGGGTATCTTCTCTCGTGCGGTTTCAATTGCCGACTTGCATAAGCTACAACCCTACCTCCTTGCATCAATACAACACCTAGCCCTGGGCCACATGCATCCGTATATACTGTCATCTCTTCATTCCCCATAGGAATGACTAACACTGGTGCACATGTCAACTTTTCCTTTAGGCTCTTGAATGCATTCTCGCACTTTTCGTCCCAGACGAAAGCTTGATTCTTTTTGGTCAACTGAGTCAACGGTGCTGCTATCTTGGAGAAGTCTTGGATAATCTTACGATAATATCCAGCTAACCCCAAGAAACTTCTTATGTCTGTTGCATTCTTGGGCGTAGACCAATCTTGTACCGTAGCCACCTTCGCAGGATCCACGGAAATACCATTCTCTGAAACGACTTGGCCCAAGAACCTCACTTCCCTTCTCCAGAAGTGACACTTAGAAAACTTTGCTTTTAATTGGTGTTTTCTCAAAACCTCCATCACTATCCTCAAATGTTCCTTATGTTCTTCCTCTGTCCTGGAATAAACAAGTATATCGTCCACGAACACAAGAACAAACTTATTCAACTGATCTCTGAATACCCTATTAATAAGATCCAAAAAATATGCTGGTGCATTGGTCAGCGCGAATGGCATGCCCAACCACTCATAAAATCCAGACGGCGTCCGAAATGCCGTTTTAGCTATACTATCAGCTTCCACTCTAAGCTGATGAAAACTTGTCGCGAGATCCAACTGGGAGAATACTCTCGCGCCATTCAACTGATCAAACAAATCATCTATCCGCGGTGGAGGATACTTATTCTTCCTCGTCACCTTATTTAGTTCGCGGTAGTCCACACACATATGAAGGGAACCATCAGCCTTGGTAGCAAATACAACTGGTGCTCCCCTCTCAGAAACACTCCTTCTGATAAAGCCCTTCTTCAAAAGATTGCTCACTTGCACCCCGAGCTCTTGCTGCTCCATTGGTGCTATACGACGAAGTGGCATCACTATAGGTCTGGCATCCTTCACTAAATCAATACGGAACTCAATCTCTCGGTGTGGTGGAAGCCCGGTCACTTCCTCGAAGACGTCCGGATACTAGCCAACCATGGGCAAACCTGACAACTCATCATGCGGGATGTCGAGGGAATTTAGAAAACTAGCCATTACCCCATCACTAGGTAGACCACCAAACACTACCCTCCGCCTATCATTCGCTCTAGCTGTCACCAAAAAGCCATCATAGTCTACCATCACCCCGTATCTTTGGAGCCAATCGACTCCCAAAATAATGCCAAACCCAGTAAAGCCCAAAACAAAGCAATCACAAACAAACATACATCCATGAATCGATAAGACCACATTACGGCAAATCATGCTAAGGCTAGTAGAACCACCAATCGGGTTCGTTACTTCTAAAGGTCTATTGACAATCTCGGGCTCCAATCCCAACCTATCTACCAGGTCACTAGATATGAAAGAACTGGAAGCTCCGGTGTCAAACAAAACTCTAACAGGAACATCATAATTATAAAGCATACCCTGAATGACGACATTCTTTCCTTTCTCCGCCGCAGTTGGGGCATTTGACGAAGAAGGAATAGCATTAAGGGCATATACTTTCACCATCTGTTTTTCTTTAGGGGGTTGCGGACACTTGTCCTTGTGATGTCCTACTTGCCAACAGTTGAAGCACTTCCTGTCTGCTGGCTTGGCTCGACAATTACTAGCATAATGACCCTTCTTGCCATAGCTAAAGCACTCAACATCTTTCTTCTTTTTTGGCCCTCCTTAGCTTGGTTCTGCTTCCTCTTATTCTGTGAACCACTCTTGCCTCCACCGCTTGCTTGCGGTTTTGGCTCCTCTGCAGATGCGACCTCAGTCTTCGACTTAGGGTAAAGACTTTTTGATCTTAATGTTTTCCCCACAATCGATTCAAACGTCTCATTGACGTGGTTAATAAGCCTTTCCCCCAAGTATCCATCCAAACCGGTTATGAACTTCTCGTTCTTCTTCTCGGCAGTATCTACTAGGGATAACCCATATTTCGACAAAGTGTCGAATTCGGCAATATACTCCGAGACAGCTCTGCCATTCTGCTTGAGTTCCAAGAATTTCTTAAACAGCACTGACTTCTGAGCAGCTAGAATGAACTTATCGCTAAAGCGAACCTTAAACTGATCCCAAGTAATCTGATCCTCGGGAGTAGCTGCCTATATAGCATTCCACCAATTCATTGTCCGTCCTTGCAGCTGACGGGATGCTAGCCTTCTCTTCATCGCATCCTCGATACCCAAGTCTTCGAAGATACGCTCGCAGCTATCCAACCAATCCTGAACATCCGTAGCCGACTCCGTTCCATGGAACGGCTTCCCACCAAGACTAGTATAATCCTTGTTAAGCTTAGCGAAAGCCCTAGGCGCCTGCACTACTGGACCACTACCATTACCAGCATTGGGAGCTACCCTCTGAACATCTCTAAGCATCTCTCTCATGAGGTCAGTAAACATCGTCCTCATCTCAGCAGCATTCCCATTATTGGCTCCTCTACCGGTACCCCTTACGTATTGGCTCATCGTTCAATCTGTAAAGAGAAACGATTAACCATCTCCATAGTGGTGCCAGTGCAGTGCGACTTCATCCTTAGATATACTAATAGTATATATATATATATAGCTTTTAAAAACCAATATAATCACAAATACGTGCTCTCATATACGTATTATCTCTCCCTGGTGTTCTTTCCTGTGCTAACTACGCAACCTAGAGTTCTGATACCAAGTGTGACGGCCCACCCCACACCAGCCGGCATTTCCTCCGAAAGTGCGCTGTACACATGCCTGACTAGCACAGAACGGTCGCCAAAGAAAGGGAAGAAGAGAATGAACTAACAAGGAACCTGTAGAATGTCTCACAGCGCACGGAACAAAATATAATAATACATAATCTCGACATAAAACAGGCGAGACAGTGCATAAGCTGAAAACTAAACCAACATAGCAGCGGAAATCCAAATACAACTTATGATCCAACATCATCATTGCAATTTAAACTGTCTCTAAAGCAAAAGAAATCTAATGTAGAAGATGCACTCCTAATGCCCAAGTAGTTATCTTCAACAACATAGGGAGAATATCTATATGTATCATACGTGGAAGCCTCCTGCTCGTCTCCGGATCAGCTACTCGTGCATACCCAGCTTACCTATCTCTAGTCTGCTCGTGAGAGCACCTAGAGTAATAAGAAGAGACATAAAACTTTGGGTCAGACAAAAGTCTAGTATGAGCGATAAGCAGCAAAACAGGACAATAATAGGTATACTAAACCATACCTGAACCTGGACCTACAACCAAAGAGTTAGCACTACATACCGTACAAAACTCTAAGGTGCCACTAACATATGGTGTAAAGAATACGGGGTGGGGGTGTGCATGTCATATTGATGGAAAACAAATCAAACATAGCAACCATCCTTACATCTCTCACTCAGTGCGTAAAGCATACGATGTCCACCACTGTCAATCACTGGACCCATCGAAGTAGTGATGGAGTTTGACTTGTACAACTACTGCTACTACCAAGCTTACCCCATAGAGTCATGACCAAATCTTTTCAAATGATCCCACTACATTGGTCTAAAGCTCTTTAGTCGTACCTAGGCCACTGTGGCCCTAAATCCGTTCACGTACCCCCTACACATAGTGATCCAAAGTTATAGACATCGACAACCCCTTAGCACACGTCCCGCAGCAAAGCCCAACTCATGAAGTTAACTCATTGGTTCCCAACTGGATCCTGGGATCTACTTCCCATTTTGACTACCTTTGCATCTCGGGTTTTGGTCGAATTGGAGTTGGTCTTCAGAAGAAGTCGTCACGGTGAAGTAAAAGTATACATCTGGTTCGGTTCGGTACTACCAACTCGGTTCGGTTCGGTGGTCCTAGCCCATGCCTTGATCAGTGCTCCATTCCTCCTCGGTTCGGTACACTCACACTTGCTTGGTTCGGTTCAGAAGTATAGCGCCTATTCTTTATTCGGTTCGGTCCTCCAGCCCTGGTTCGGTCTTCCTCTCTTAGCTCTGATCCGATCCCCTTTTGGTCTCTCCGATCCGATCCCCTTTTGGTCTCTCTGATTCGATTCCCTGCCCAACTCCAACTCTAAGTGAATGGCCTTCCTTCTCGCCAAGTCTCCTTTAGTGCAAAGTTCCGATCTGGTTCGGTTTCTCTACCCTGTCCACAATCCGATCCGAGCCCCCTAACCCGATCTGAAACCCTGCATATTTTCCTGCAACTTTTCCAGCGACTGTTTTATGACATACGACGGCGTTTTCGACCATTCTAACTGTTCTAATCAATCACAAAGCATACCATACAGTCATAGCAACATAGAGAATCAACCACAAACACCAAAATAATAATTTGATAGGTTAAAACGGGTCAAACATAGCCAAAATCCCATATTTTCCCTTAAGCATGTTTAAGCAAAACTAATGATAGGATTAGCAAAACTTAATTAAATTAACCCAAGTTTCTAACAGAGGTCTAAAACATCATTTCGAATTTTATAAATATTTTTCCAGAATTTATTAATGTATAAATTTGCTAATTAACACTAATCAACCCTAATTAGCCATAATTAGTGTAAAAGCAAGCTAATCACTCACCTTAGCCACAAATAAAATACCAAATCTGAAATGATTCTCTGTTTGGCGCTGTTCCCAATGCAACACAGCATCTCTAACCTTGCTTTGGTGCTATCTTTCCTTAATTTGATGTTGATTAGGCTAATCTTCAATTAGAAAGTGGTTTAGAGGTGTTTTGAAGAGATTTAGAGAGTGGAGGCCATGGCTAGGTTAAGAGGAATGAATAGTGACGGCTGAAAAATGAGAAAAAGGTATTCTCCAAACACTAACAGCCCTTTTAAACTCCTAATCCCGAAATTCCCTTTGGGCCTAGCTGTTAATCACCCGGTTAAGCCCATTTAAGCTGTTTTTCATCATCTGAAACTTGTTTCAGCCATATCTCCCAAACGATGAGTCCGTTTGGCTAGTGAGACCACTCTACGGAAAGGTAAACCATTATCCGAAGCCAATGGAAGTGGTTTCAGGTCAAAACTCCTTTCCAATCAAATGTTATGGCCAAAACAGTATCATCTAGGGGCAAGACGGTCATTTAAAAATCAGCAAAAATCATGAACATGAGAAATGACTCCAATAGTCGTCTCCCAAAGTTACATGACTATAAGACTTCGTATGTGAAAGAAATAAATATCCTACGATCCTTGCATAGAATGCGGGTTGTTACAGTGGATGTCGCAACTGACACATTCCGTGATAGTATGTATACAAACTTTTTCTATTGTGCTGCACATTGTATTTCAAAATTATGTTTTTTTAATTTAAATGGTCAACCTGCAGTTTGTCACATTATTTCATTTCCTTATATAGCATTACGCTGAATTGATCTTTGGTTAGCACTGTCTTTTCCTTTTGATAAGTCTGTGCCAGTTTTTCTTGCTTATGCATGTAGATAAGTGTATCCTAGCAGCCCGTATATAGACAAGGGTATCTAAACTTAAAAAGCTAATCATATTACCAGTGAGTTGATTCTAAATTAATTTTTCTCCTTCTATTGTTAAACAGATTCCGACTCCTAATTTAATTTTGCAGTAAATGCATAAAGGCTGTTTTGTAAGAAGATGTTTAGATAATGATTTACTATTGATGGCTGTTAATAATTCATTGTAAGTGTATCAATCATAGCTCGTTTCAAATTGTATTAATCATTAAGGTTCTTATGTGAGAATTATTTTGAATATGATCCAATATGATTGAATCTAATACATGTTTCAAATTGAAATTGCTTATATTACAACATAGAAGTAAATGAAATTGGCAAAGGAAGCATTTAGAAAATGGTGCGTGTTGATGCAATTTGTCTTTTGGAACTTGAGTTCCATTACAAGACCATTATCTATATTAGTGTTGTTAAGTCTGTTAAGGCTTAGTGAAGAGAAACCAATTATTAGGTTGATGACATCTTGGGTAGTAGTTAAATTCTCATGATGCCATCAAATTTCAATAATCTTTGTACAAGGTCTAGTCTCCTTAAATGGAAATTCACTAATATTGAATTCGTTCGAATTGGATCATTCTGCAATTGATAAACTGGGTCTGTTTCAAAACAAATTCTTAACTAAATCTTAACAAGATTTATTGTTTGTACTCAATTTGACGTAGGAAATTAATTAGAATGTTTTATTAAATTATTACATGTTTTAATTATTCATATGTTTTTAAGTGTTGGTATACAAGCATATCATCGGCTCCGGATATATCTGGATGTTATAAATTCCATATCCGAGGATAATCCTTATTGTTGGTTGCTCCCATTGAGTTTATTGCCTTGCCTTTAGTTAAGCAGCTCGATGCTATTTGGTTCAGGTCACCTACGTACAAAATCTTATGTTTCATGAGTTTATCTGCGTATTTTATTTATCATTTGGAAATATTTCATTGTAACTGACTAGCGTCTGTCATGTTCTTGAAGGAGTTTTGTGTTGCTCCTACCCATTGGTAGATCAAGTTCTTATGTTTAATGAAAAGAAAGACATAATGTTCCCCTTTCATCGAGCTTGAGCCGGAATCTATTCCCAACGTAAGTGACAACACTTATCTTCATACCCTTCCATTTCTTTCATATCAAGTTGCAGCTCCTCTTCTTGTTCACTGCTTTTCTTCATTTTCCTGCTGCTCTTTTTAACCCATCCCTTCCTTTTACTTAATTCATTCATTCTTCTTATTGAAAAAAAAACATAAGCCATAAAAATGAAATAAAAATATTGAAGCCACCTCACGCTCTATTTCCTATCTGCGTGCCTGTAAATTGTTGGAAATTTTATGAATTATTTAAAATATGAAATAAGTTTATGATGGCTCCTATATGTGAATAGTCCCACATCATGGGATTATAAGAAAGATGCAAGTATTTATACTTGTTTCTAAGAAGTCATGTTGGGGCCTTGGGCTCTCAATGCATGCTTTGTTGTGAGCAGGGAGACCATGCATCATGACCACCACACACGCGTGCACGACCGACCCGCTCGGTTCGGGATTGGGCTTGGGCCTTGGCTATGCGGTGTAGACACTTATATTTTTGGTCCAGAAAACACTGTATTTTTCGAACCAGTTTTTAAATATGGAAAAAATTTCTGAGCCGACTTTTAGTAAACCTTTGACCAAGTATTTCGCAGATCCTATTTTCCTCCACTGACCAGTATTTTCGTTCATCCCTAATCCCGTCTATATATTATCTTCAGTTGTAGACGAGATTGGTACAGAAAAAAAATCTGTTTTCTCTTCCTCCGCAATTACAAAAATATTCTTCCAGAAATTTTCGAGCAGTTAAATTCGAAAGTGCAAATCTTCACTGATTTGTTGTGCAAAGCAAATCAGTTATTCATTTTTGAGAGGCTGTTTTATCCTAGAGGCGGCGGCGGAAGTACGAACTGGTTTTGCACCACCGACCAGATCGCCTAATCGTCTTCAAGAAAGCGAAAAAGTACGTGACTCATCCATTGTTTCCCAACAATTTGAAGACGATCAGAAACAATGGCTTCGACAACAACCATAGATGATGCTTCTCCTCCCTCTGCATTCCAGATCCCATTGGTGACTGCTGCCCTGTTTCGTTTCGAAGGTCTACACTTCAAACGATGGCGTCAGAAGATGGAATTCTACCTGATGATGAGGAAGGTGGCTGCTGCACTGACCACCGACAAACCGCAGCTGCCAGACAAGCCTGACGGAACTGATGAAGCGCAGATGACATCCTGGACTGAACAATCAAAGCAGTTGCAGACCTGGACTGAACAGGATTATCTGTGCAAGAATTTTATTCTGAACAGATTGAGCGATGATCTGTATGATTACTACAACTTAGAGGACAAGACATCAAAGCAGATCTGGGAAGCGCTCCAGAAGAAATACGATACGGAGGAGGCAGGGGCAAAGAAGTATGATGTAAGCCGCTATCTCAAGTACCAGATGACAGACGATAGGTCAGTAGAGATACAGTCTCATGAGCTGCAGAAAATAGCTCATGAGATCATCTCCTTAGGTATGGTTTTGGATGAACAGTTTCAAGTTGCTGTTATTATTGACAAACTTCCCCTAGGTTGGAAAGACTTTAAAAATTTCTTACGGCATAAGACTAAGGAATTTTCCTTAGAGATTTTGATCACTCGCCTTCGCATTGAGGAGGCGGCATGCAAACAGGACCAGAAAGTGGAAGTGTTGTTTGTTTCAAACAACAACACTAAAAAGACCAAACCCGCAGTTATGAAACCAAACCAGAAGTCTTTTAAGAATCAGAACAGACGCAACAAATAGAATGGGAATCCGCAAGGAAACCCAAAAGGACAGCAAAAATCAACCCAAAAGAATGACTCTGGACAGTTGTTTCTATGTTACAATTGTGGAAAACCAGGCCATATGGCACGAAAGTGTCGGAACAAGCCTAGCTCTGTACCACAGGCTAACTTGACTGAGGAGGAGCCTCTTATGGCTATGATTACTGAGATTCACCTTGTTGGTGGATCAGAGGGTTGGTGGGTAGACACTGGTGCTTCTCGCCATGTCTGCTATGATCGTGCTATGTTTTCCACATACATGGCTGCTGATGATCAAAAAGTGTTGTTGGAAGATTCTCACACCACTAAAGTTGCAGGGATTGGAAACATGGAGATCAAGTTTACCTCTGGAAAGACTGTGATCCTCAAAGATGTTTTGCATACTCCAGAGATGAGGAAGAATCTGGTGTCTGGCTATCTCCTTAATAAGGCAGGATTTACTCAATTTATTGGGGCTGATTTGTATACCATACTGTATAAGGGAAACTTTGTAGGAAAGGGTTATGCTTGTGAGGGAATGTTCAAACTAAATGTTGAATCTAATAAAGTGAATAATTCTGCTTATATGTTGTGTGATTTTAATATTTGGCACTCTACATTATGTCATGTTAATAAACGGATAATTCATAACATGAGCACTCTAGATATGATACCTAAGATAGCAGAATCTAAATCTGATAAATGTGAATTCTGTACACAAGGAAAAATCACAAAGAAACCTCATAAATCTGTTGATAGAGAATCTGAACCCTTAGACTTGATTCATTCTGACATATGTGAATTTGATGGCACATTGACTAGACATGGACATCGTTATTTTATCACTTTTATCGATGATTGTTTTAATTTCACATATGTTTATCTTATGAAAAATAAAAGTGATGCTTTTGACATGTTTAAAACATTCAAAACTGAGATTGAGAATCAAACAAATAGGAAAATCAAGAGATTTCGTAGTGATAGAGGAACAGAATATGAATCCAATTCAATTCTGGACTTCTATAAATTACATGGTATTGTACATGAGAGAACTGCACCCTATTCACCTGAAATGAACGGTAAAGCTAAAAGAAAAAATAGGACTTTTACTGAATTAGTAGTTGCCATCCTACTAAATTCCGGTGCAGCAAAACATTGGTGGGGGATATTTTATTTGACTGTATGTTATGTTTTAAATAGAATCCCTAAATCTAAGAATAAAATTTCACCTTATGAAATTTTAAAGAATCATAAACCCAATGTCTCATACTTTAGAACTTGGGGTTGTCTAGCATATGTTCGCATTCCAAACCCTAAGAGAATAAAATTGGCAAGTAGAGCATATGAATGTGTATTTGTAGGCTATGCTATTAATAACAAAGCATATCGATTTTATGATATAAATGCACATAACATAATTGAATCAAATGATGCCGATTTTTATGAAACTAAATTTCCTTTTAAATTAAGGAATAGTGGGGGCACATCAAGTACGCCTATTAGAACAGAACTTAATAAAAGTTCTGAAGCTGAACCTAGAAGAAGTAAAAGAGAAAGAACCGTAAAAGATTTTGGTTCGGATTTTAGCGCTTTTACTATAGAGGAGGATCCCTTAAACCTCCAAGAAGCCTTATCTTCATTAGATGCCGATTTCTGGCGAGAGGTTATAAATGATGAGATGGATTCTCTTGAATCCAATAAGACTTGGCATTTGGCAGATTTACCCCCTGGTTGTAAATCTATAGGCTGTAAATGGGTACTTAAAAAGAAACTAAAACCTGATGGTACTATAGATAAATACATAGCACGACTAGTAGCTAAAGGTTTTAGACAAAAAGAAAATATAGATTTCTTCGATACTTTTTCACCTGTAACTAGAATAACATCCATTCGAGTATTAATCTCACTTGCTTCCATTCATAATTTACTAATACACCAAATGGATGTTAAAACCGCTTTTTTGAACGGTGAATTAGACGAAGAAATTTATATGGACCAGCCTGAAGGATTTGTAGTACATGGTCAAGAACATAAAGTATGCAAATTAGATAAATCATTATATGGTTTAAAACAAACACCTAAACAATGGCATGAAAAATTTGATAACTTAATCATTTCAAATGGTTTTAAAGTTAATGAAAGTGACAAATGCATTTATTACAAATTTGAGAATGACATTTGCACTATTATATGCCTTTATGTAGATGACCTACTCATCTTTGGGTCAAACATTCGTGCCATAAATTCAGTCAAATCCTTGTTAAGTGCCAATTTTGACATGAAATATCTAGGTGAGGCGAGTGTAATCCTTGGTATTAAAATTACTAGGTCAGAAAAGGGAATTTCTTTGGATCCGTCTCATTACATTGAGAAGATACTAAAGAAATATAATTACTTTGACTGTAAACCTGCATGTACACCATACGATCCAAGTGTAAAGTTATTTAAGAACAATGGTGAAGGTTTAAGACAGTCTGATTATGTGAGCATCATTGGCAGCCTTCGGTATGCCACTGATTGTACTGGACCCGACATTGCCTATGTCGTGGGATTATTGTGCAGGTTTACCAGTAGACCTAGTATAGAGCACTGGCATGCAATTGAAAGGGTCATGAGATACCTTAAACGAACTATGAACCTTGGATTACATTATGAAATGTTTCCAGCTGTACTTGAAGGATTCTCAGATGCAGACTGGAATACTTTATCAGATGATTCTAAAGCGACCAGTGGCTATATATTTAGCATCGCTGGAGGAGCTATTTCTTGGAAATCCAAGAAACAGACTACTTTGGCTTAGTCCACTATGGAGTCTGAGATGATTGTACTAGCTACAGCTAGTGAAGAATCAGAGTATTTGAGAAATCTGCTAGCAGAGATTCCCTTATGGGAAAAACCGATACCGGCTGTGTTGATACATTGCGATAGTACCGCGGCTATTGCAAAAGTTCAGAACCGTAACTATAACGGTAAGAGACGACAAATACGTCTTAAGCACAGCATGGTTAGAGAGCTACTCTCTACAGGTACCATTAGAGTAGATTACGTACGTAGCGAAGAAAATTTGGCAGATCCTTTGACGAAAGGACTGTCCAGAGAGAAAGTCTATAATTCTTCTAAAAGAATGGGACTATTGCCCTTAGATTGTTGAGTAACGCACAATGGTTACCTGACCTAAATGATTGGAGATCCCAAGAAATAGGTTCAATGGGTAAAAACAAGTCGTGTAGTGATAGAAGTTGAACATGTTATATAATAAACTAAGAAGCATGTATTCCTGAAGTGATAGAGGATGAGTTAATAGAAACTCTTAATGAGATCTATACTCTATTTGGAGTGGAGTACCTACCTTCAGGAGTACTCTTGATAGACTCACCTATGTGAATGTGGAAATGTGGCCGTTTCCTATGGAGTTTTGGACAAAACTTCTAGAGCGTTCACTAAACTGGGATAGACGTGTATGGCCATAAATGCACGGGCTTAATTGATTGCACTATTGAAAAGATTGTGTGTGGTTTGATGTCAGGAATAGAGTTCAAGACTACGTGTCACTCTAGTAAAAACTGAATCTTATTCACTATGCAGAGGTTCAAGTCGGATGACATCTTTGTTTATGCACAGTCTTATGTTTTTAGAAACTGCTCGATAATATTTTAAAAAATTCAAGTGGGGGATTGTTGGAAATTTTATGAATTATTTAAAATATGAAATAAGTTTATGATGGATCCTATTTGTGAATAGTCCTACATCATGGGATTATAAGAAAGATGCAAATATTTATACTTGTTCATGTTGGGGCCTTGGGCTCCCAATGCATGCTTTGTTGTGAGGAGGGAGACCATGCATCATGACCACCACAAACGCGCGCGCGACCGACCGACTTGACCCGGCCCGGCCCGGCTTGGTTCGGGATTGGGCTTGGGCCTTGGCTATGTGGTGTAGACACTTATATTTTTGGTCCAGAAAACACTGCATTTTTCGAACCAGTTTTTAAATATGGAAAAAAATTCTGAGCCGACTTTTATATGAAGCGGTAAACCTTTGACTAAGTATTTCGCAGATCCTATTTTCCTCCACTGACCAGTATTTTCGTTCAGCCCTAATCCCGTCTATATATTATCTTCAGTTGTAGACGAGACTGGTACAGAAAAAAATCTGTTTTCTCTTCCTCCGCAATTACAAAAATATTCTTCCAGAAATTTTCGAGCAGTTAAATTCGAAAGTGCAAATCTGCACTGATTTGTTGTGCAAAGCAAATCAGTTATTCATTTTTGAGAGGCTGTTTTATCCTAGAGGCGGCGACGGAAGTACGAACTAGTTTTGCACCACCAACCAGATCGCCGAATCGTCTTCAAGAAAGCGACAAAGTACATGACTCAGCCATTATTTCCCAACAATCGTGCCCAATCCCCTGCCGCGAGCTTCATCTCCTGCTGCCTTGGTTACATCCAATGTTTTAAAACGCAAAAGGCATAGGCGAGGCGTTTTCGGGTCCGTGAGGCGAGTCGTAAGCCTCGACGCGTATGCCTTTCAGGGAAAAAAAAGCGCAACATATATACTCAATTTGTAATATGAAATAACATTAAGTGTCAAGTACTAAGCAATTTCTCGTTTGTCCATTTTTAACTAGCCTGGACATTAACAGATAATTAAAAAAATCCAGTTTAAATAGACACTTAGCAGTTATAAAAAAAATAAAAAATAAAAATCCATTTTTCACATATTTAGACACACAACAGTTATAAAAACAAAATAAAAAAAAAACCTTTCTTTCGATTCTCACTGGAATCGATTTCAATTCCAGTTTACTGGAATCGAACTCGATTCCATAACAGGAATCGACTTCGATTCAAAGTCGAATGACAAATCGTCTACAAGCGTGGAGTTAATGTGAAGTTAAGTTCTGAAATTAGGTTTTTTTTTTAATATACACAAGCACGCCTCAGATAGTTGAGGCTTTGAGGCGTGCGTTTTTGGCGATTTCCATGCCTCAAACCATTGAGGCGTAAGCCTCACGAAGAAAACGCCTATCAAAGCACGCCTCCAGGCGTTTCAGCCTCCGCCTCGCCTCAGGCGCATTTTTTAATACATTGGTTACATCACAGTCTGCTTTGAACAGTGAACATCCCGCCTTCGAGCGAATCACAATATTTTCTTCCATCTTTCAGCCGCCTTCATAGCTGTTTGTCCTATCACTTGCACACCTCTTAGCAACATCGCAGTGTTTTTCTGGCGGTATAAGGTGAGTATACCTCACGAACCACTTTAGTGAAGTTTCAACATCAAATTTGATACTATAATAGGATAGAAATTTGTTTTTGGGTACTGAATTTCCATTATCTTTTCTGTGTCCATTGGTGTCGTACCTTGATCTATGCTATGTTGTTGACATTGCATATTGCTTGACTAATGCCTTTCTGTGACTTATTTTATTGCTTGCACACTTGTCATGTTCACTGGCTGGCATTTAGCGCCCTGATTTGTTTATTCCATGGCTTGACCACCATTTTCCTATACCTAAAACTACTGCATTGCCTTGTGATCATTGTTATAGTTGCTGTACACGGCTCTTGTTGTTTCAGATGCCTAAGTATTTCTATTAGATTATTTAAATATCTTGGGTGGTAACTATATGAATCAGTATCCAAATTTTCATGCATTCCTTGCTCAGCTTATCAATAGTTGCATGCGGTTTTATCATATTGCTGGCACTTGCATGCTCCTGCACTATACTGTATATGAAACACACACACACACACACATACATACATTGCCTTGTTATAAATCTGAAATTGGCTAGCAATGCACCCTAATTTGGTTACTAAATTTTGTGTCTTGCTCGGATGCCAGGGCAAATATGATTATTAAAACTGTCAAAGAGTCTTTTTATATTACCGTTGAATGAATGTATTGCCTTCATTTTTATGTCTGCCGTATATTTTGAAACCCAGTTTGTCATAATGCTTTTAACTTTGTAATTACTATCACATGCACCTTGCTATTACATGGTTCCCCACTTGGACATTGTCACCTACAAAATAAATATGTACACATACTTGCTTATTCATGAATCATATGTTGATTGATTGTAATAAAATTAAATGAGAATACAAAGGATACTATATATTTTTCTCGTCTGATGGCCCAATAGGTTAGAGCCCAATATTCAACTGAAGGACTGGACCGAACTGGATCACAATGAAATTGTTTAGTCATCAAATAACGTTATATTACAATATGTAACAGTATAAATATATGTCAAGAATACTCATCTGTATTATTAGTTCATTCAGTCTGTAAAGAATATATCAGTTTCTCCTTTCAGTCTGTTTCATCTTCGCTTTACATTACAATTGAAAATACAAATTACAAATTCTTTTATGGTATCAGAGCAAAAGCTTAACAGCAAGATTTGCCACTGAAAAACATTCAAGAATTTTATCAGCATCTCCATCAGAGTATTATCATCATTTGGGGATTCCTCTCATCAAAGTTATTAAAACTTTTCATTTGAGAGTTGTTGTGATCTTCAAGATCAGTGCCACACCACGCAACCATCACTGGCTGCATTGAAACTGAGCCTCACCAAGTATATTTCAACTGGCTGCCACAGATGTAATGCCTTGCCTAGCAATCGCTGCAGGCTGCATTCAATCCTGAAAATCAGTTTTCTAAAGCAGATCAGAATTAAAGCATCAAGAAAAACAAAATCAGGTCACCGGAAAATTCAAGAAAGAAATTAAGAAGGCTGCAAATAATAAAGAACAATTTACTTCCTGATTGCAAATCTCAACTGAACCACAGTCTTGATTTTGGCATTCTGAATTCTCTTTTTCTGTAAGTACTTCCTCCGTTTCTTATTTCTTGTATCATCTTTGTCATCATGGTTGACAAATCACCCACTGAAACTGCTTCATCTGGTATACCACCCACAAATCCTTTCATTCCTCCCACAAATTCTCCTTTTTTTCTATCTCCTGTGGATCAATTGGTCAAAACATCCATTAGCCCAGAAACACAGTTAATTTCAATAAAACTTGATGAAACAAACTACTTGAACTGGAAATATCAGATAGAAACATCAATTCAAGGTTATGGACTTGAAGGATATATCTATGGTACACTTGCAATTCCTTCTGCCCATGTTACTGATCAAGAAAACAGAGTTATACCTAATGAAGAATATGTAAAATATCATAAGCAGGACAAATTGATCAGTTCTTGGCTACTGTCATCAATTAACAACAGTCTAATTTCTCAAGTGGTAGGTTGTAAAACCTCAAATGAAATCTGGGTTAATGTTGAAAGAAATTTTAATGCCTAATCTTCTGCAAAGATAATGCATTACAGAAGACAAATTCAAAATGCAAGAAAAGGTAACAACACAATGAGGGAATATCTTTCAAAGATGAAAACCTTAAGTGATCAACTTGAGGCTGCAGGACATAAAGTAACAGAATCTGAGCAAGTGTTAAACATTCTAAATGGCTTGAGCAATGAATATGAAGCTGTAGAGGCAATCATTTCATCACAAAGAGTCACTCCACCTCTTGAAGAAGTTCACTCTATTCTATTGTCTCATGAAGCAAGAATTGAAAGCAAGAAGACTCAAGAATCAGACTTGTCTATAAACTATGCAAATAGTTTTAGAAACAAGGATCAGAGATCTGGAAAAAAACCCCAAAGAGGAGGTTTCAACAATAGAGGAAGAAGCAACAACACAAACAAACCTAAGTGTCAAATTTGTGAAAAGATAGGACACACAACACTCAAGTGTTATTTCAGATTCAATCAAAACTATACACCCAATCAGTCTTTTAGCAATAAAAGAAACAATGCAAATGTGAATGTTGCCCAAATGCAAAATGATCAAGAAAGTTAAAATGAAGGAAAGACATCAAGTGGAGAAGAAATAGCAAGAACTGAACACATAAGTGATGAAAGCTGGTATCCTGACTCTGGAGCAACAAATCATCTAACTAATAACCTAGAAAACCTAAATCTAGGATGCAGAGAATACAGAGGTAATCAATTTGTTTCTATGGGAAATGGTAAGTCTATTTTCATCACTCACACTGGTTGTGGTATGCTAAATGGTAACTAACATTTATTACTAAGAAACTTATTAAGAGTGCAAGAAATAAAGAAGAATATGCTAAGTGTGTCACAGTTTGCTCAAGATAATCAAGTATATTTTGAATTTTATCCTAAGTATTGCTTAGTCAGGGACATACTGACAAACAAAATTTTATTGCAGGGTAATGAAGTCAATGGTTTATACAGATTCAATCAAAGACCCCTGCAGCAGTAATGAAAGAAGAGAAATGAATTGTAATTTCAGTACTAGTAGTTCTGAAAAAGAGATGAGTGCATTTGATATATGGCACAACAAACTTGGTCACCCAAGTAGCAAAATTACTAAGCAAGTTATTGTAGAAAACAATATCAAATGCAATGATATTTCCTTAACATACTTATGCACATATTGTCAAATGGGTAAATGTCACAAACTACCATTCATAGATTCAACCACTGAGTACACCAAACCACTAGAGTTAATTGCTACTGATCTATGGGGACCAGCACCCATCAACTCAGATTATGGATATAATTATTATGTGTCATTTGTAGATGCATATAGTTGGTTTACTTGGATCTATTTACTAAAGTCAAAGTCTGATACTAGCAATGTTGTTATGCACTTTATTGCTCAAGATGAAAAACAAACTAGTTCTCAATTAAAAGTTTTTCAATCAGATGGTGGGACAGAATATAAACCACTAAAAGATTATTTTCTCAAAAAGGGAATAATTCATAGAGTTACCTGTCCTCACACCTCTGGGCAGAATGGGTTAGTTGAAAGAAAGCACAGGAATATTGTTGAGATAGGTTTGACGTTATTAGCTCAAGCTAAATTACCATTGAAATTTTGGCCTGACTCTTTTAAAACAACAGTTTATTTGATAAATAGATTACCAACAAAGGTAATTAATGGAATCAGTCCATTTCAGAAACTTTTCAAACAAAAACCTGACTATAACTTTCTAAAATCCTTTGGATGCTTGTGTTACCCTTATTTAAGACCCTACAACAGGCACAGATTTGACTATAGGACTAAACCATGTACCTTTATAGGATATGCTGATAATCAGAAAGGTTACAAATGCTTAGATGACGGTGGACATGTGTACATTAGCAGACATGTTATGTTTAATGAGAAGATTTTTCCATATCATAATAGTAATATCAAAACCACAAAGAAACTATATGATGGTAGTATATCTATTCCACCCATTCCTGTATACAATGATCTTTTGAGTGCAGGTGAAACTGAGAAAACACATGAAGAAACAGCATCACACAACAGTGGTACTGTTCAATCATCAGGTCAAAACAGTATGTCACCTGTTCCATATCATAATGAAGACAACATTAATAGTGAACAAGAAGAAGAACAAGGTGGTAATAATGAGCAAACAGATGGTGAAATACAACTTGACACTCAAGAGCAAGTGAAACCCACACATCTAATGATCACAAGGGCTAAAAGTGCTGATCAAAGTGAACCAAGCAACTATGAGCAGGCAAAAGCTAATAACAACTGGGTTAAGGCCATGAATGATGAATATCAAGCTCTCATAAGAAATCAAACATGGAAATTAGTTGAACCACCACAAGACAAAAACATCATAGGCTGTAAATGGACATATAGAATTAAAAGAAAGCCTGATGGATCAATAGACAGATACAAAGCCAGACTTGTGACAAAAGGTTTCACTCAACAACAAGGATTTGACTACAATTTCCCCAGTGGTCAAACCAACAACAATTAGAATTATATTGACTATTGCTATTAGTAGTGGATGGAAGCTCAGACAACTAGACGTAAATAATGCATTTCTTATTGGAGTTCTTGAAGAAGATGTTTATATGGAGCAACCTCAGGGATATATTCAAAACACCAATCTTGTATGCAAATTACACAAAGCTATTTATGGTCTTAAACCAGCTCCAAGAGTCTAGTTTGACAAGTTAAAATCTCACTAAGTACAATGGGGTTTCAATCTACCAGATCTGATAATTCTCTATTCATCAAATCAGATAATGACTGCATCCTATATATTCTAATCTATGTTGATGACTTAATCATTACAGGCAATGACATCTTAAAAGTCAACACATTGGTGCAGTATCTAGACAAACAATTTTCAATCAAAGATCTGGGAGAAATGAACTATTTATTGGGGATTGAAGTGAATTCAAAATCTCCAACAGAAATTACTTTATCTCAAAGTAAATACATTGGTGAACTACTGGAGAAAACAAAAATGCATGAAGCAAAGGGTCAACCTACACCAATGATTTGCAGTCAAGCCTTGTCTAAATACAGAGGAGAACCTATTGATAATATAAAACTGTACAGAAGTGTAGTTGGTGCATTGCAATATGCAACAATTACAAGACCTGATATATCATATAGTGTTAACAAAGTGTGTCAATTCATGTAGGAACCTCTAGATACACACTGGAGAGCAGTAAAAAGGATACTAAGATATCTAAAAGCTACAATGAATTATGGTCTCACTTTCAAGGCATGCAATAACTACAACATCACAGGATACACTGATGCAGACTGGGCATCTGACCCAGATGATAGAAAATCCACAACAGGATACTGTATTTACATGGATGAAAATATTGTGTCATGGTGTTCAAAGAAACAATCAACAATCTCAAGATCCAGCACAGAAGCTGAATACAGAAGTACTGCCAATGCTACAGCAGAAATAATGTGGATAAGGTCTCTACTTTCTGAATTAAAGATCAAGCAAGACAAATCAATACTATGGTGTGACAACCTAAGCACTGTCTACATGACCAAAGACCCTATACTACACTCCAGAACCAAACATGTTGAGATAGATCTTTACTTCATCAGAGAACAAGTCACAAGAGGAAACATTGAAATTAGACACATACCTGCTACTTACCAGAGAGCTGACACCCTTACCAAGCCATTATCGTCACCAAACTTCATCAAATTCAGAGAGCAGCTAAGAGTCGAGAACATTAGAAGCACAACTGAAGACCAAAGTGATAAGACCCAAAATCCAAGGCCATGCTCGCAACCTAGAAAGAAAAAAGAAGCTCATGAAGACAAAGGACAAAACAAAGACGAGAGGATACTCAATACAACATCAACACGAAGAAATACATATACCTGAAGAGCAGATGAAGTGAAATCAGTACAAATTATCACCGAGGACAAGAGATTGAAGACGGATCAGGAGAATCGCTCGAGAAGCCACCATTTTAACCCTAACCCTAGTATTGATTTGCGGCGGGGGGGGGGGGGGGGGGGTGGTTAATAAAATGAAATGAGAATACAAAGGATACTGTATCTTTTTCTCGTCTGATGGCCTAATAGGTTAGAGCCCAATATTTAACTGAAGGACTGGACCGAACTGGATCACAATGAAATTGTTTAGTCATCAAATAACGTTACATTACAATATGTAACAGTATAAATATATGTCAAGAATACTCATCTGTATTATTAGTTCATTCAGTCTGTAAAGAATATATCAGTTTCTCCTTTCAGTCTGTTTCATCTTCACTTTACATTACAATTGAAAATACAAATATCAAATTTCAAATTCTTTTATTGATTGCCTTGCATGCCCTATTGGTACCCTTAAGTAATCACTGAATATGTTGATCAAATCATCTTTAATAACCTTGTTATGCCTAACTAAAATATCCTAGAATGAGTATTTTGAAATGTGTGCACTATGCACTACCCCTTTTATTTTGACAGAAATATAAGTGGCATTTTGAACGCATGCAACACCCTTGGATGGAATAAATGTGATATTTTATCATGAATTTAATAACTTCAAATTTTGTTAGGATTAACTATTTTTCATTCTAAACATAAGCTCGTTACTTAGCCTGGCAGGATCTGATTCTATTTTTCATACATTCATTTTCTGTAAGATATGGATTCTTAGGAATCTCCATCATTTAGAGACGAAAGTCATGGAAGATGTGCATGTGGATAGCTTAGCATCTCAGTATCTTCCCATTAATAAGGCAAGTTCACCATTTTTAACTATTTTTGACTGTGCTATCTTATCAATACAATCTCATTATATATATATATAACACTAAAAAAGAGAAAAATCCTTGAACCAGTTAACCAAGCAAACGTGCTATAAGTAACATAAGATACATATTAAAAAACCTGCCCATTCATTCAATCTAAGCAAACCACGCTCATGACTCTAGCTATTCAAAGAGAGCTGGAGCTTTATTCAACAACCCAAAAAATAGAAAATCTAAATTAAAAAGGAAAAGCAAGATAGTAAGTAAGTGTGTTGCCACATTACATATCGTTTTCCCCTCAGTTGTTTTTTTTCAGATACAGAGTCACTTGTGTAGCGAATCAATCATTCTCACGTTTGCTCCTATCATCCCTTCAGCCCTGTCTTTGTTTATTTCCACAAATTGACCCAGGGTTTCATGAAATTCGCCCAGTCCAGATTATGGTAGGATGATTGTTGACCGGTCTGGTCCAACCACCTCAGATATCTTAAGAAAATGGCCCCTGTTATTGCTCCCCCAGTCAAAGAAAACCTCCTCTGATCTTCTCTAATAACTTTAGATAAACTCAAATTTTCCATTTCATCGTGTAATGGTGTTTCAGATATCTTATTAACATCAATATCCAATTGGGCACCACGACCTGGTATGAATCCAGCTCCAACATCATCCGATAGTCCTGCCAATTACTCAGAAGGTTCAGCTTGTTGTTTATTTGATCCAATGAAGAGACATGAAGCCTCATCATTGATATCAAGAGAAATATTTCTAAATGTTATCCATCCCTCTTCACCAGAGCTTCCAACAAGAATGATAATTGTACTTCTATTTCTGCTTACAGATGCTTCTGATACCTTCCGAAACCTCCCTCTTTTGTTCTCCCCAACATCAAAGTAGAACACCTTAATTATTATCAAGATTCAACTCCTTGCTAAAAACCTCTTCATCGCCTCCGCGACTATTAATACAACACCCAAACTATTCGAGAAACCATACAATTTCATTAATCGGTACAATAATTATCGACCTTGTCGCTAACGTGTTCTCCAAAATCTTCAAATACTTGCCACGTGGGTTTTCTTTAAAATCAAAGTAAAACAATTTGTGCTCGAACTGAAGCGTCTTAGAAATCAGCTCAGAGTCATTGCCGCCGCCTTCCATGAAACCCGAGTTTAGTTTGTTGTCTCTCTCATACAATCTCATTATAATTGTATGGACTATCTAGAGTATGTCAGTGTGTGTTTACAATCATACATACACATATACATAAATACCCACAAGTGTTTGTATAAAGATATACATATAGTTTACAATGGATAAAACAAATCAAGTCTAGGATCAATTTATTTAAATATTTCAAAAATTAGACAAGCTCTTTACGGGACATGCATAATTCCATCATTGATGTTATGGTTCACCGGGTACAATTATAGTAGCATGGTTCATCACTTTTCATTTATGGCACATTTAGAGATATTAGGAATACCTTTTTTACAACAAATTTGGTGGATGGTCATCTTTTTTATTAAGGAGTCTAAACTATGGCAGGTATAAGATCAGTGCAACTTTATGCTGACTAGCATCTAGGATTTAATCTATCCTTGATCCGGTAATTTATTTTCGAAATACCGAAGCACAACTGATCTTGATACAATATGATAATCGGTAATTTGTTGTTCTCTGCCTCTTGAGTCTTGACAAAGAAAATCCATATGATGTGTTACTTTGCCTCTTGACTATTCAGTGAAGCTTACTATGAACCACATGATTTCGTCTTATCTTTTTCGTACTTTTTAAATTAAATGACCAAATATTATATCTTTTTATCTAATAATATATTAATCCTACTTTCACTAGGACAATGTTCTAGAGAGATGAAAATTACTTCAGACTAACTCTTGGTATACCCATAGACTTTGCAGATGATGGTGTACCCATGCAGGAGACATGTATCACCTTGAAGAGCATATGAGAAGAAGAAGAGTATATGCAGGAGACATGTATCACCTTTAACAAGTTTCTAATTGGTCTTATTTTTAACGGCCGGGTTTGCATTTTAAAGTACTATGAAAATTGGATTGAAGTTAATTTGGTAGATCATGTATGTTAAAACTGGATTTAGAAGAAATATGTTGAATCCTGTTTTAAATCTTATTATGTATGTTAATGACGGTGCATAACTCTCAATATTTTAAATTTGTTATGTTTGCTATTTTAAATTTGGTACGTTCGACATGCTATTTGTTGTTCTAATGTTATTACCATGCTTGTAGCCAATGCTTTACTGAATATATATTTATGCATATTTGATATGAAATATAGGTGCTTAATGCATGCGTTGTATTATGTGTAGTTTGTCACAGTTATAACCGTGACATATGTGGCAGTAGCCAATGGAATCTTCGATAAACTAACGCTTATAACCGTTATAATTTTGGAATACTTCACATTTAAAACCGTTGGGAATATAAATATTACCACGCTTATTACTGTTAGTAGAATAAATATTATCACACTTATAACCGTTACAATAGAAAATATACTCACGCTTATAACCGTGAGCATATACGTTAGTATTTGTCACGGTTATAAGCGTGATATCATGCGTGATAAAAATCACCAACGCCTGTTGGGTCAACGGTTATAACAGTGAGTATTTTGTTTCCTCGCGGTTATAAGCGTAACAAATGGGCCTTTCTGGTGTTGTGACTCCTGATTTATTTTCAATATTATATTTATATATACTCTCCTTATAAGTATACAAAAATTCAAATTCCCATTTTACACGTATTTATATATACACAACTTTTATTTTATTTTAAAAATTCAAACGGCGTTATGCCGTTATGTAATTCTTACCAGATTTCTTTGATTGCAGCCTCATTTTGAACTTCTCTCTTGTGTGTGTGTGTGTATATATATATATATATTCATATATATATATGTGTGTGTGTGTGTATATACATATCCATGCATACATATATTTTTGTTCTTCCTTATACGTATACTTTTCCTTATATGTGCATATATACCTATTTTCTTCTCAGAACATGTATTATTTTAGTCGTTTCCCTAAAATAAAAATATGGCGCGGCGGGAATCGAACTCGCGCAACTCTCTTGAAAGTCACATGGTCTTACCAACTGGACTACATAGGCTTTTGTTAACAAGGCTAATAACAATGGCGGCCATTGTTCCTTTTCTTTTACCTTCTTTTCATGTTTGTTACAATATTTCATTTAAAGGTATTTCTTTCATCTTAAATCATTTTTCTGCAATCCATAGGTCTAAATTGACCAGAAAATGGCCACGGACGCAATGACGCTAATCCCGTGACCAAATTCCGGAAGCTCTTCAAATATTATTTTACTTAATTAAAAATGCGGGGTGTTACAATGTTCGTTTTAAACTAAATTAATATAAACATTTAAACTTCGTTTAGTAAATAAATTTCAACTCCATTTTCAATATTTTAAAATAAATTAAGTCGTTATCCAAATCTCACTTACCAATTTCGATTACTCAACTCATCAATTATTTTTTTCCATGTTTCTAACACAATTACGAATTTATTCAAACTCAAATTTCTATATTTGATTCTAATCCACCTAGAGTTAAATTACTTATAAAATTTGATATAATCAAATTCCAATTATAAATTCCTTTTATGCAAATAATCAATTAATTCTACATCCCTTACCATTACAAACTAATATCATCTCTTGATAATAGTGAAGCCGTTCAAGTTGGGGTATTTTAATTACCTCTCAGACCTTGATCGACAACGTTCTTATCTTGAAACGGATAAGAGTTTGCAATAAAAACTAACATTACTTATCATAAAAATTCATCTTCTATCTCATTTAAAAATATGATTCTTAAATGCCATTTTTTATATTTGGAAAAATCTATTTCCAATTTACCCAAAGAAAATTATTTCATTTTATTTATAAACATCGTTTATGAATTTCGCTTCTTGTTTTAAATATAAAAGAAAGTTTCTATTTCAAATTCTGTTTGAAATCCAATTTCCACTTCGTAAAATAATTTTTCCTTTTTAAATTCAAACTTGAATTTAAAATATAATATCATCAAATAGTGATTTTTCTTTCATTGATAAATATCGTTTCATAAACTTAGCTTCTTGTTTTTATTATTAAAACAAGTCAATATTTCCTAACTCATTCGAATTTTTCCTTTTTAAATCTAAAATTCATTTTTATGATATTTTTAAATATCAACATTTAGGGCCAGTGATATTTAAAATCCAAATACACAAGCATCAATTCAATTCAACACATCACACATATACAAATATGTAAACACCAATAAATAAATTTTGAGGAATCCAATTGGATCCCTCCAACCTGTTTCCCCTGTATCCACAGATGTAAGACAACATAAATAATACTCATCTTGCTTCAAGGCAGGATATCGTTGTAACACCCCACGTCCATTAATGTCACTCACAAAGGGAATGCATTAACTTCCATGGAGGTTTAAAGTGAATATAGAACAGTAAAATTACAACAAGACAGATATAAAATAGTACTTGGAAATTCAAAAACTTTATTTCATTGTAGCAGAAGTCAAAACATGTTTGATTACATCATAACACCATATTCAATGTCAAGTACAATATCTATCTTGATAAAACAAGTACATAATCCCATTACATGAATAGCCATTAAAAAGAAAGATAACAAGCTGGACTTTACTTCAGCAGTCCAAGCTTTCCAGAAGATAAGCGATCCAACTAGACTCCACTAGAACTTGGCCCAACCTGCGGACTTGAAGGGAGAAAAAGGATGGAAAAGAGGGGGTCAGACATAAGTCTGGTGAATATGATAATTCTACAATACTATTACCAAAATAACTGGACTAAGGCATAAGCTGGAAAACAAGAAAATGTCTATGAAGAGCAGATTAAGGACATAGACAATCGCTAAAGGCAACGTTATAGGCGCTTCTAAATACTAAAGGATAAACACTATACTGCACCACACCAGTCACCCTAAAGATTCATCCTACTTAGCTTCACTTAGAAACTTTCCCAATGGCTTTACGTACCCCTAGCTGACTACATAGGTGCCGCCTGCCCCTATCTCCACTAGGTGTACCCTACTTCCCATTATTCGATCGGCTCTCTAACTCGTAGATACCCGTGCTGGCCCCACAGTGGGGTGTATCACTCCCCTAAAGTGGCAACCTGATACAACGGACATGCACGGCTTATACCTACACGATGCAACAACGTCTTACCTACCAGCCCGGGTCCACACACGCATATGAAACCCGTTGGACTTGCGTTGCCACCGCTCCCTGTTTTGGCCTCTTATAGTCAAACCCAGTATGCGTGTCCCGTCCTCGACTTGGGTCGAGCCCACAAAGATATGTTTTGGGATACTGGTTGAAATGGGCCCCCACTATTTACCACAAGCATTCCACCTAAGCTTGTCCCCATTAGTCCATCCCACTTAACCCACTTAGTCATGTTCATTTACATGTGTGTTTGGTTAAGTCTAATCGTATTTTAAATGCCTCTAAAGGCAACCACCAGATTCCTCATGCCACCCAAGGCACCTACTTAACCCCCATGTCCCACCTTACATGATTATCTGGTTAAGTATTTCTTAGTTCATTAAGGCCATAACCTCATAAAGACCTCTCACATTAGACTGGCATTTATGGCAGCTGGATTTGCCGGGCGGGTCCGGGCAGTCTTACACCATAAAAGAGTCTAACCTCGTGTCTTTACAACTGTTATGCTTTAGTTTGGGCCTAGGACCTCTCACATTGGGCCGACATTTGTGACTACTGGATTTGCCGGGCGGGTCCGGGCAGGTTTACATCACAAACGGGTCCAACCTCGTGTCCTAAGCATTGATTATTAATAATAATCCACTTTCCCCCAATTTTAATAATTCCCTACTTGAATTATTAATTACTTCCAATTTTTAACAATGTCCATAATTGACTCAATTATGGACATCCATTCATGGTATGCAAAATCTTACAAAATTGCACCCAATTTATTAATTCCTAATATTACCCCTACCCCACGTTTGAACGTTTATTCGCAAAATATATGTTAGACTCGAATAGCCTAACTCATAGCATAAAAGAGATTATCATAATAACAACATGTATATGTGACCAAATGAATCATAATAAGGGGTGAAACTTGCATATGTCCAACTTGCATAGATTACACATGTCATGGACCTAAAGGTGTCAACTTGTTCAAAATTCACCTAATATAATCTCAATCAATTTTCATAAACTTACATATGAACATGTGTGAATCAACATCATCTAATTTTTTAACAACATGGTTTTATATGGGTACACCTAACTCAATAGGCAAATTCCCATAATCAAGTTTTATTTAATTATAGTTTCAAGTTTATGGGTACACCTAACCTAATAGGCAAATTCCCATAAACAAGATCCATTTAAATTAAGAAAAAAAAACATAACTTTAAGCATGATCCAACAGCATGATTTTTCAACATAATATAGCATGATTTATAACATGGCATAGTATGATAGTATAACATAGCTTGACATGATTCTCAACATAGCACGACATAGCATAAGAGAATTTACAACATAGCATGACATAGCATATATAATTTACATCATACGACAACATAATAACATAATAAGAGATCCACAATATATAGAATTTACAATTACAAATCACATCACTTTCTTGTGATCCATTCATAACTGAGTCAAATTAGTTTGTAATAGTCTTGTGAGAATCATCATACTCACCAACAAAAGAAAAGAATTAGAGAAAGAGAGATCTTTTGATTTGATTTGTGTAGATTTAGTTGTAGATGATTAGGCTTCCACTTCTTAGTTTGTGACGGCTACGCTGAACTCCATGGCAGCAGCATGACGGTAGCTTCTCTAATTTTACAAGTGATTTAGGTTTAGGGTCTACCCACTTATTTATAGATTTTAGAATGCATTTAGGTCATTAGATTTAACCTAGAAATAACCGCAGCCGTTCAGACAAGATGGGGTTTATCTTGTTGACTCAGCAATGAGTCAGAAGTGACTCAGCAAACACTCAGCAATATATATATATATATATATATATATATATATATATATATATATATATCCTACAATGTACACATTAGATACATCCCCCCCTTTTACACACTTATTATTGTTTTTATATACATATTAGATACATCCCCTCTCTTACACACTTATTAATATTTTTATATTCATATTAGATACATCCCCTCTCTTACACACTTATTAATATTATTATATTCATATTAGATACATCCCCTCTCTTACACACTTTTATATTCATATTAGATACATCCCCTCTCTTACACACTTATTAATATTATTATATTCATATTAGATACATCCCCTCTCTTACACACTTTTATATTCATATTCGATACATCCCCCCTCTTACACACTTATTAATATTTTAGCAACTTTAGTGTTAATAGAAAATTCGGGGTGTTACATTCTCCCCTCCTTTTAGGATTTCGTCCCCGAAATCTTCAAGTCTGGAAGAATGTATATCCTACCATCCAAACGTCCATCTACTCATCCATCATACACAGGCATCCATTGTCCTTACAGACTTCTAATGCTTTCATGTTTAAATGCACAGTGTGTGTATATGTCCGTATCTAATGCAAAATCAGGCGGTCCACTGATTCAGTTGACCTCCTTAATGCAACTATGATCGTGCCATGCATCCATTATGTATGCAAAAGATTCTTAATGCTACATAATACTTCTATATGCGTGCACAACCATCATCTGAATGCAGCATCCACATGATAATACAACCATCGTTCATCCATTTTACTAAATACATCCATATATATGCAATATGCAATATGTAGTGACTGAGCCGATCTAGTGCCTAAAGTGTGTGTATATATGCATCCACGAGCAACCACTAGCAAACACTTGCATCCATTTTGCATTCATCATACATAACATGTCTCAAACACATGTTTCAACCATAGGATTATCCTAACTAAAGGTCAAAGATACTAATGAGAGGACATACTAAAGATAAGATAAGATAAGCTAAGCGATAAAGGAGAAATTAAAAGACATACCCTCAAAAAGAAAAGGGTACAACGAACGCATCTTCTCTTCTGTCTCCCAAGTTGCGTTGCTCTCATCATCTCCCCATTGCACTTTAACCAGTCTGACCTCTCGATTCCTCAACTTTTTGATCTCCGACCCAAGAATGCATGTAGGAGCTCGTCTAATTGTTGCATCACGCTCTATTTCCACCTCTTTAAGCAAGCTCGGCTCTACCACCTCCGCGGTCTTGTGCAAACACTTCCTCAAATGTGATACATGGAATACGTCGTGTACTCCACTAAGTTTCTCAGGCAACTCCACCCTATATGCCATCTTCCCAATCCTGTTTTTTTACAGGAAACGGCCCTACAAACCTTGGTGCTAATTTCCCCACGGACCCAAAGCGAACAACATTCTGTAACGGAGATACTTTGATAAAAACCATGTCCCCAATGTCAAACTCAAGATCTGTCCTCCTCTTATCAGCATACGATTTTTGCCTATCTTGTGCTGCTTTCATCCTCCTTCGAATCAACTCAATCTTCTCCGAGGTTTCCCTAACCATATCGGGCCCAAGTAGGATTTTATCGGTAGATTCCCACCAACATGTAGGCGAACGGCAAGGCCTTCCATAAAGAGCTTCGAAAGGTGCCATGCCAATACTAGACTGAAAGCTATTGTTATATGCGAATTCAACTAACGGAAGGTGCTCTTCCCATGTACCCCCAAAGTCTAGGATACAAAGCCTTAAAAGATCCTCTAGAATGCGATTCACCCTCTCGGTCTGGCCGTCTGTCTGAGGATGATATGCGGTGCTCAAACATAGCTGAGTCCCTACCACCTCTTGTAAACTCTTCCAAAATTCGCTAGTAAAGATGGGGTCACGGTCGCTTACTATACTAGAAGGAATACCGTGCAAACGAACTATCTCCTTAATGTATACAGAAGCCAACCACGGAGCAGTCCTCTTACTTTTCACGGGAATAAAATGGGCGCTTTTAGTAAGTCTATCTACTATAACCCAAATCCCCGTGTTATCCTTCCTTGATCTTGGTAATCCATCCACAAAATCGATTGAGATGCTTTCCCATTTCCATAGTGGAACTTCTAATGGGTGAAGCAACCCACCGGGTTTCTTTTGTTCTGCTTTAACTCGTTGGCACACCAAGCATCTAGCGACGTACTCGGCCACATCCTTTTTCATACCGGCTCAAAAGAAAACCCGCTTCATATCTTTGTACATCTTATCCCCGCCGGGATGAATGGTCATTTTTGAGCGATGAGCATCATCAAGAATGGCCTTCCTTAAGTCTTCGTCTTGCGGTACACAAAGTCTATTATCCCTTCGTAACCAACCCTTATCGTCTAGGGTATACCTACGAAGATGGCTTGACGACTCCCCCCCTTTGAGCTTTTCTACTATCTTAACCAACCGTGGGTCGTCTCGCTGTGCCTCACCAACCCGTCCTAGAAGTGTAGGTCTAACCTCCAAGGATGCTAACAGACAGGGTACTAAGTCAACGGAGGGTCTAAAGTCAAACATAGAGATGAATTCTAAGCTTTGTCGTTCAACAAACAACGGACTCAAGGACAACCTTTTCCTACTTAAGGCGTCTGCTACCACGTTACCCTTGCCCGGGGTATATGCTATTTCAAAATCGTAGGAGGCTAAGAATTCCATCCACCGTTGCTGCCTTAAATTCAAATCCTTCTGAGAGAATAAGTATTTTAATGATTTGTGGTCAGTGAACAGTTCGAATTTCTCACCAAGAAGATAGTGACGCCAAGACTTAAGCGCGAAAACAATTGCGGCTAGCTCTAAGTCATGCGTGGGGTAATTCTTTTCATGAACCCTCAACTGCCTTCCACCATAGGCTATTACTCTTCCCTCTTGCATGAGGACCGCGCCAAGTCCCGTCCCACAAGCATCAGTATAGATGGTAAATGGTTTATTCCCGTCTGGCAGCACTAAGACTGGGGCTGAAGTTAAGGCTCTCTTTAAACGTTGGAACGCATCATCGCAATCTTTGTCCCACGTAAAAACCAGGTTCTTCTTCGTTAACCGTGTTAATGGAGCTGATATTTTTGCGAAGTCTTTGATAAACTTCCTATAATAGCCAGCCAACCCCAAGAAACTTCTTACTTCGGTTGCATTTTTAGGGACCTTCCAATCTTGGATGGCCACCACCTTTGCGGGATCCACTGCTATCCCTTCTTTGGAAACCACGTGCCCTAAGAACCGTACTTCCTTCCTCCAGAAGTGACACTTAGAAAATTTTGCCTTAAGGTTATGTGCTCGAAGGGTTTCCAACACTTCCCTAAGATGTAGGGAGTGCTCTTCTTTATTCTTAGAAAAGACTAAGATGTCATCCACAAAGACTACCACGAATTTGTTAAGGTATTCCCTAAACACCCTACTCATCAAATCAACAAAATATGCAGGGGCGTTTGTCAAACCAAAGGGCATCACTAGCCATTCATAGAATCCGTCAGGAGTCCTAAAAGCAGTCTTATCTATACTATCCTCAGCCACTCTCAGTTGATGAAAGTCAGTGGCTAAGTCCAACTGCGAAAACACTGAGGCGCCAACTAACTGATCAAAGAGATCGTCAATCCTCGGCAGTGGGTGTCGGTTCTTTTTAGTAAGCTTGTTTAGTTCTCTATAGTCCATACAAAGTCTAAGAGACCCATCCGCCTTTGTGGCAAAAACTACTGGAGCACCCCACTCCGATATACTACGTCTTATGAACCCCTTCTCAAGCAACTCCTTTACTTGCTTATTGAGTTCCCTCCTTTCACGAGGAGCCATGTGGCGCACTGGCAAAGATACGGGTTTAGCATTATCCACAAGATAAATTCGAAAGTCTATCTCCCGCTTTGGAGGTAAGCCCTTCACCTCCTCAAACACATCCGGATATTCCCGGACCACTTCTACCGATCGCAGGTTCTCTACAGACGCATCAAGCGATTCAAGATAACTTAGCATAACGGAATTTATGGGATTACAAAAGATGTCGAGAGCATTACCAAGGCGAGTCACAAGCCTAACTACTCTCCTTTCACAATCAAGAATGGCCCTATTTCTAGACAACCAATCCATTCCTAAAATTAGCCCATAGCCCGTGAAGCCCAATACATAAGCATCACATCTAAATTCAACGCTAAGTATAGAGATTTTCAAATCCAAACATATCATGGTCAAATGAGCCGAACCCCCAATTGGATTTGAAACGACCAAGGGATCCTCTACTAAACTGGTGTTCAAGTGCAGTGATTCAACTAATGATGCAGAGATAAACGAATGAGATGCGCCAGAATCGAATAAGGTACGGACAGGATGATCAAACAGAAAAACTAAGCTTTCAACAGAAATTGTTCTACCTCTTTCTTGCAGCGGTGGGGCCGCAATAGCCTGAACTTGCCCCCTTGCCTGCCCTGGTGCCATAAGAGCCTGCACCTGTCCTCTCGAGGTAGACCCTGCCCTCTGCCCCTTCTTTGGACAGTCCTTCACTAAATGTCCCGCATCTCCACAATGAAAACAACCAGTCTTCTTTTTCTTTCTACAATCTTTGCTGAGATGGCCAGGCGTCCCACAATTGAAGCATTTCTTCTTCCCTTTGCCATTATTGTTTTTACCACCCTTCTTATTTTGCTGTTGGGGTTTCTTCTGATCCCCTTTCTTTTCAACTGCCTTATCCTCATGCATAAGTGACATTTCTACTAGCTTTTCAAAGGTGGCTCCCATAGGGATGTGGGTCATAGCCAACCCTTGCAACGGTTCATTCAAGCCTCTAACGAACCTCAAAGCTTTCTTCTCTGGCGTGTTCACCAACTCCAAGCCAAACCTTGCTAACTGATTAAATTTATTGACATATTCCTTTACTGATGAGCTCCCTTGCTTTAGAGCCAGGAATTTTTCCATATTTAAGTTCTCCTCTGCCCTTGAAAGAAACTTTGCCTCAAACCTTCGTCTGAAATCCTCCCATGAATCAACTGGACGTTCCCCGTTAGTGACCTCCCACCAAAACGAGGCCTCTCCCTTCATTAACCAAGCAGCTAAACGGACTTTCCTCCCATCTTCCACTTCAAAGATATCCAACAATTCCTCAGCCTCCTTAAGCCAATCTCTGGCCTCCACAAACGTCTCAGTCCCTTGAAAAGTTTTTCCTCCCATAGCCTTGAATTCCTTGCACGTCTTTGCAAAAGTGTCAACACGAGGAGGAGGAGGAGGAGGAATGGGTGCAACTAGGGGTGGAGGAGTATCCGCTGGGCCTGCAGTGGTGGCCCTAGCCTCCAAGTATCTCCTAAACCACCCTGGAATCGTCACGCCTTCTGGGAGATTAAGATCTTCAGCCATGCTGAAACGAAAAAGGAAAGATTCAAAATGGAGAATTCGAAAGATAAAGATAAGGATGTGGCTATTTGGGATTATGTTTTTCATAAAAACTCTCTTTAAATAACATGTTTTTTTTTTTTTTTTTTGAAAGCACTTCTTCCAAAAGTACTTTAGAAAAAAAAAATTTCTAAAAAAAGTTTTATCTGTTCTGGTAACCTTATGCTCTGATACCACGTGTAACACCCCACGTCCATTAATGTCACTCACAAAGGAAATGCATTAACTTCCATGGAGGTTTTAAGTGAATATAGAACAGTAAAATTACAACAAGACAGATATAAAATAGTACTTGGAAATTCAAAAACTTTATTTCATTGTAGTAGAAGTCAAAACATGTTTGATTACATCATAACACCATATTCAATGTCAAGTACAATATCTATCTTGATAAAACAAGTACATAATCCCATTACATGAATAGCCATTAAAAAGAAAGATAACAAGCTGGACTTTACTTCAGCAGTCCAAGCTTTCCAGAAGATAAGCGATCCAACTAGACTCCACTAGAACTTGGCCCAACCTGCGGACCTGAAGGGAGAAAAATGATGGAAAAGAGGGGGTCAGACATAAGTCTGGTGAATATGATAATTCTACAATACTATTACCAAAATAACTGGACTAAGGCATAAGCTGGAAAACAAGAAAATGTCTATGAAGAGCAGATTAAGGACATAGACAATCGCTAAAGGCAACGTTATAGGCGCTTCTAAATACTAAAGGATAAACACTATACTGCACCACACCAGTCACCCTAAAGATTCATCCCACTTAGCTTCACTTAGAAACTTTCCCAATGGCTTTACGTACCCCTAGCTGACTACATAGGTGCCGCCTGCCCCTATCTCCACTAGGTGTACCCTACTTCCCATTATTCGATCGGCTCCCTAACTCGTAGATACCCGTGCTGGCCCCACAGTGGGGTGTATCACTCCCCTAAAGTGGCAACCTGATACAACGGACATGCACGGCTTATACCTACACGATGCAACAACGTCTTACCTACCAGCCCGGGTCCACACACGCATATGAAACCCGTTGGACTTGCGTTGCCACCGCTCCCTGTTTTGGCCTATTATAGTCAAACCCAGTATGCGTGTCCCGTCCTCGACTTGGGTCGAGCCCACAAAGATACGTTTTGGGATACTGGTTGAAATGGGCCCCCACTATTTACCACAAGCATTCCACCTAAGCTTGTCCCCATTAGTCCATCCCACTTAACACACTTAGTCATGTTCATTTACATGTGTGTTTGGTTAAGTCTAATCGTATTTCAAATGCCTCTAAAGGCAACCACCAGATTCCTCATGCCACCCAAGGCACCTACTTAACCCCCATGTCCCACCTTACATGATTATCTGGTTAAGTATTTCTTAGTTCATTAAGGCCATAACCTCATAAAGACCTCTCACATTAGACTGGCATTTATGGCAGCTAGATTTGCCGGGCGGGTCCGGGCAGTCTTACACCATAAAAGAGTCTAACCTCGTGTCTTTACAACTGTTATGCTTTAGTTTGGGCCTAGGACCTCTCACATTGGGCCGACATTTGTGACTACTGGATTTGCCGGGCGGGTCCGGGCAGGTTTACATCACAAACGGGTCCAACCTCGTGTCCTAAGCATTGATTATTAATAATAATCCACTTTCCCCCAATTTTAATAATTCCCTACTTGAATTATTAATTACTTCCAATTTTTAACAATGTCCATAATTGACTCAATTATGGACATCCATTCATGGTATGCAAAATCTTACAAAATTGCACCCAATTTATTAATTCCTAATATTACCCCTACCCCACGTTTGAACGTTTATTCGCAAAATATATGTTAGACTCGAATAGCCTAACTCATAGCATAAAAGAGATTATCATAATAACAACATGTATATGTGACCAAATGAATCATAATAAGGGGTGAAACTTGCATATGTCCAACTTGCATAGATTATACATGTCATGGACCTAAAGGTGTCAACTTGTTCAAAATTCACCTAATATAATCTCAATCAATTTTCATAAACTTACATATGAACATGTGTGAATCAACATCATCTAATTTTTTAACAACATGGTTTTATATGGGTACACCTAACTCAATAGGCAAATTCCCATAATCAAGTTTTATTTAATTATAGTTTCAAGTTTATGGGTACACCTAACCTAATAGGCAAATTCCCATAAACAAGATCCATTTAAATTAAGAAAAAAAAACATAACTTTAAGCATGATCCAACAGCATGATTTTTCAACATAATATAGCATGATTTATAACATGGCATAGTATGATAGTATAACATAGCTTGACATGATTCTCAACATAGCACGACATAGCATAAGAGAATTTACAACATAGCATGACATAGCATATATAATTTACATCATACGACAACATAATAACATAATAAGAGATCCACAATATATAGAATTTACAATTACAAATCACATCACTTTCTTGTGATCCATTCATAACTGAGTCAAATTAGTTTGTAATAGTCTTGTGAGAATCATCATACTCACCAACAAAAGAAAAGAATTAGAGAAAGAGAGATCTTTTGATTTGATTTGTGTAGATTTAGTTGTAGATGATTAGGCTTCCTCTTCTTAGTTTGTGACGGCTACGCTGAACTCCATGGCAGCAGCATGACGGTAGCTTCTCTAATTTTACAAGTGATTTAGGTTTAGGGTCTACCCACTTATTTATAGGTTTTAGAATGCATTTAGGCCATTAGATTTAACCTAGAAATAACCGCAGCCGTTCAGACAAGATGGGGTTTATCTTGTTGACTCAGCAATGAGTCAGAAGTGACTCAGCAAACACTCAGCAATATATATATATATATATATATATATATATATATCCTACAATGTACACATTAGATACATCCCCCCCCCCCCCCTCTTTTACACACTTATTATTGTTTTTATATACATATTAGATACATCCCCTCTCTTACACACTTATTAATATTTTTATATTCATATTAGATACATCCCCTCTCTTACACACTTATTAATATTATTATATTCATATTAGATACATCCCCTCTCTTACACACTTTTATATTCATATTAGATACATCCCCTCTCTTACACACTTATTAATATTATTATATTCATATTAGATACATCCCCTCTCTTACACACTTTTATATTCATATTAGATACATCCCCCCTCTTACACACTTATTAATATTTTAGCAACTTTAGTGTTAATAGAAAATTCGGGGTGTTACAATCGTGGTATGAAGGTCATCCACTCAATATATCGTGGGGCGATAGAGTCATTGGTACGACCTGACTTTTTGACCGCTTCAAGTCGGTATTTAAACAAACTCAGAACATTCAAAACGACGGGTAGTTATTTAGATTACAGGGTTTAAACAAAAAATAAAACATAATTACAGTACACAGTAATATTCAACGGAGAAAATTTCATAAATATCAGAGTTTTTGTTTTACATGATTATTCGTACAGTGGAAGAAACGTAAAATATATACATGAGTTTAAAAATAAAATTACGGTTTGGTCGGGCCTTGCGCGCGCCGTAGCGTGTTGCGTCTTCACGTGCCTCTCCAGTTCGTTGCGAGCTGAAAACTCTAAGTCTGGATCACTTAGGACCTGACCCGAGCGTTCCATGCAAAAAACAAAACACCCGAGTCAGGATTAAACTTATTTCAAGTTAGCACACTTCGATAAACACTAAATATAATTAATTTAGTCCTAATATATTAAATGATTTAAAAATATTTACCTGTAAAAAAAAAAAAATACTGTTGAAATCAGCACACACGAAATGTGGCATACATGAGAGACATATACCAATGAAATGATGCATATGAAAGGGTACATGGTCCAGTAAACCAATAACAATAATAGCTTAACAACCTTGTTCCATATTAATTTTCTCACGGGTGGAATAATACATATTGTGCTACTACAACAACATAAAAATTAATATTATGAATATACACCCATTGAGCATTAACCTTGTCAAAGTTATCATTTAAGTTGGACTTTGTCTTTTGAAAAGAAAAAAAACATCATCAGGTACAACCGTACGAGAGGGAGCACTGAGATGTAAAGCCTAGTATATACTCTTAGATTTGATGTTCACATTGAATCTAGTTTGGTGAAGTTGGTTGACATTTGCGCCTAAATTCTTGAGAGCTAATGCATTAAAATATGACCAACAATAATGTACCAAGTAAAAAAAAAAGAATAGAACTTTGCAGACAAAACAAATGGCGCTGCAAGTAACAACAAATTCAAGAAGAAAAGAAAAAAAAATCTTCTTCATACGTGTGCTAACGTTTTTAATGTGCCAACATACATTTTACTTCATAACCCTGTCTTGGAATTTGAAATCTTCCAAACAAATCATATAATACTTATTTATGCAATTTATTTCGCGTGTAGAAGAACTTATAGGAGTTACACATGCAACTTATAAACTTTGTGTTCCAACTAAAGTTTGAACCGCTCTTATTTATACTAACTAAATTAGTTTAGTTTTGATAACTCCATCATTCTATTTTCCTGGTTATCGTCATTGGATGATATTATAAATTGACATTATAGTATACTAAGCATGGATATTTCTTTTAGTGGAAAATACCAAATTTACAGGTTAATGCAAACAAGTAAGGATCTTATACACACATGGTAGCGACTACACGCTTGCATGCACACATGCTAGTACCCACACTATGCATATAAAACGCTGCAACACCCTTCAACTTCTTTAATTCACATATATACCCAACAACTACCGAACTCAAACAAGCCAGACCTAAAAGAAGGCAAGGCAACATTCCACAACTAATTTTACTTGGTGAACGGTGAAGAAAACTGATATTGGGATGAGTCAAATGCTACAAGGATTATTACACGTAGTTTAACAGTGGTGCCAAAATTACTTGAAATGACTGTTGTCCTGGGCACCCAATTGGTTGCATATACAAACACCCAAAATGACAATTTACCTCTGTTTATACTTTTGTTTCCCTAGTATCCATTGGTTGCTTATTTCATGCAAGCTGATATGAATATAATCACTAATCAACTAGTTCATTTAAGGGACAACAACATTTTAATGGGATGGTTATGAAATTTCACTAATTTAACATTGGAACAGCGTGGACCATGAAAACGAAATGCAAACAGCATGCAAATATATAGTTTCATAACCAACAAATCGGATTCAAACAATGCAGCCAACTATGATGATAAGCAAGCAATAAGACATTCAGCGCAACAAATTATATTCAGCGCAAAACGACGTGGAAACTTAAAATAGATTTAATCGTAAGTAAACTTACGATCGCTCGGCGGACAGAGGTGTCTGTTCGAGCACGGCTTGAGTTGCTTCGGAATGAGAACAACAGATTCAGGCGCTGCTTCTGCTTGGTGGAGACGGAGTTGCGGTTAGTGACAGGGAGCAGCTTCAAGAGATGACGAACGGAGTAGAGGTGATTAAGGTGCGACAGGGCATGAATGGCTAACGGACGTAGCGGAAGCGAGCTGTCGTCGATGGCGGTCAGTAAATTGAAGGGGCGCGAAGCAGATTAGAAGGCGGAGGCGAGTGATTGAGGTGATTCTGGCAAAAAATAGGAGGAGATAAAATTGGTTTGGGGAAATTTTTCTAGGGAGAGGAAAATAGATAAAAGGGAAAAGGAACGGGAAACAGAATAAATAAAAGGAAGCAAGGAGGCGTGAGAAACAAGGGACACGCATGAGAAGGAAGAGGACGCGTGTAACCAATTTTTGCAATGTAAGGACAAGTGGCCAAAATACAAAAAAAAAAAAAAAAAAAAAAAACAATTATTTTAAAATTATATTAAAAGAGTATATATCAAATGTATACCATGAATACCACCACCATACATATATTTTTATAAAATTCCAAACATCTCAAAATTTAAGTTTAAAAAAAAAATCAAATTCAACTAAACTAAATCCAATTTTAAATTCTCATATTGTAAAAAAAACAAGTTTAAAATTTCTAACCAACTATTTCAATTGGTTTAAACTATAAAATGTTTAATTTAACAAACCATTCAAATTCAAATAATAAATATAAATTCGCTCTAAATTTTTTAATTCCATACCGAGCTAAAATAAACTAGATTCTACCAACAATATATTTAATCCAATTAAAACTTTCAAGCAAAATTTCCAGTTTGTTTTAAAATATTAACATCGTTTATATTTAACAAAACTATCCTGGTCCAAATAAAACTTAAAAATATACCAAATGTTCAAATAAATTAATATATTAAAGCGTCGAAAAACTGGTTCGTTACAGTCATCCGCTAATGATATTGTGGGCATCAGCTAATGGTACTGCGGGAAATATCCAATATATATAATAGCCACAACCATGAAGCCTAAATATTACTAATATATATAATAACCATAATTTATCAATAAACGGTAAGGCAACCAATCAACCAACAAACAACATATAAATATTTGTATTAAATAAACATTCAATTATAATAAATTATAATCGAACTAGAGAGTGAGTTTACTCATCTTGATTTTTCCTTCGTTGAATATCCACTTTAATTCCATATTGTTGCTTCGTCCATATAAATTCAAAGGACTTCGTTTTCATTAATTCTGACCGCATATGAACAATATATAATTGCCATAAATTTATACTTATATTTACTTTTAAACAAATTGTATAATTAACAGCTTCAATAATTAAATTTAAATGACCTAATTAGCTTCTTAATAATATCATTCTCGTTTTATACTGCCGTGGCCTTTGTTCACCAAAATTCACTACTTCCATTCGAACAAAAGAACATCGATACTCCACACATTAATACTGAAATTGTGTTGGCCACAAAATGTATCTTCCTCATTGAAGACTGCTTCTCCCATATTCTTCTTCTTCCCTCTCGATACCACAAACTGCTCCAAACAATTCCCTTTGAACCTGAATGCCGAAATTCCAAACTCCATATTAAGTACGGTTTTCTTTTCAATTAAAATTTGAATTACCTCATGCCATTGAAACAGAGGCCGACCCCAAAGCTGCTACACTGCCCACATACAACAATCGATCAACCCCCAAATCATCACTGCATAACTTGTCCAGTCACTCCGCTCTCCTTCCTAACAGTATCTTCATTGACCAACTCTGCAAACTCAGTTCGACTCCTGACAAAACCCCACTCCATATCGACCAATCACACTAGCTCCGCTTCCCCTGAATCAACAGTGACCTCCTCCTCACATCGCGCACTCAACAAGTCCGATAATCCCCACTACAAATCTCGGAACAACCCTCGATAGTCATCCTTCTCAACCACAGTTGCCCCCATACCAACGTCGGCATTCACTACAATGCGAGCGCCTTTAAATCGCGATGGCTTCAGGTCAACGTCGAGCTTCAGCCGTCTCGAGATTTTAAATCAACGATTTAAATCGATTTAAAATATAAATCAGTTTCAAACAATTTAAATTAATAAATAATTATTATCGTTCTAATTCAAGTAGAATTTATATTGATCGACTGAACCGTTTCGATTCAGTTTTTAACTGCGAATTCAAATGTTTGCTGTTTTCATATTCGATAAATTCGATATTTAATCGTACATCGATTATTAAATCAATGAATTCGATATAAAAATTCATTTATATTTCCAATTCAACATTTAAAATAAATTTAAATGTTCAATATTAAACAGCTAAAATCCATGACATAACATCGCTCAACTTAAGCCCTGGTACCATCTGTAACTGCCCGCAAATCTGTACCATTTGAGTTGACTAAATACACCACACGTCCAATCCAAATTGCACATAAATACGAATCATTATGGGTGAAGAAGAAAATGATAGAAGAAAAATATAAATAGCAAAACAAAATCTCATATCATAGCGGAATAAAATATAAAATATATAATAGCTTTTAACTACAGAATATTGTATCATATATATACCATCATCGAAGTACAACACAACACATCACAGTGAAAATAAACAGTATATATCTAACGCTGAAGCTTCTTGGTTTAAGCTCCTCCAAGGATATATGTAAATACCTGAACTACTTTGATGCCTGTATAAATTAGGGCACCCAAGAGTTTAGGGTAAAACAAAACAAATAAACTCTGGGTCAGTTATGGGACTGGTGTGACTAAACTCTAATTACTTGATTTACCTTTAAAAATCCTTTCTAAAGAAAAGATAATTGTACAATTGTTCCACACATAAACATGGATGGTTTTTACCTTACGATAACCCAAAACATTCTTTGTATCAACATTATTCTGATATTATAATATTGTCTAATCAAATCAATAGAAATCTACTAGAACTCTTGCATCTCATGCTCCACAAGCGTAGTGTACAATCGAAAACCGCGGGCGCTTATTGGAAAGTGGATTTCCAACTATGACAAGGTATGGAACCACCTTCCGATAGTGTATCTCTAGAGAGTAATACACTGGGTTCAACAAGAACATCTTGCACCTGGCCACACACGACCGACCACTCATTTCGCTTGAGTGGACCGAATGTATTATTACCAACGGTTGTGACCAGCAACCATTTTTGAAAGCATACAACAACGATAGAAGAAGAACAAATGAATTTTCCCTAGATCAGGTGATAATACACCCTAATGGTGCGACCCACATAGCCATGCTGCCTTCCCGATTTTTGTTATCTTTATAGTTAAAGAGGCTTAAGGATATGGTTACCTTTTTGGCTATCACATTCAAACTTTAAATGTTGCATTGTTAGATCCACAATCACTAATTTATTTGCACAAATACGTGCTGGGTGTTAAGCTAAAGAAGTTACCTTCTCTACAGCCATACTTGGTATATTTGTAAAAACCAACATATGTAATCATTAGAAATACTCTGTCAGACATTCTTCCACAAAAGTCCGTTCTATGTCTGAACGAAACCGAAGGCACTATTTTCATTAATCCATCTATAGCATCCCAAAAAATTCGATTCTCGAATTTTCGACACAATTACATCCCATGCACAAACTCGAGTACGAACATCCAGAAAGCTAAAAGAAAGAAGTTAGAGGGTGAGAAAAGATAAGAAAGAAAGTTAGAATAGAAGAATAAGAAGGAGAACCAACACAACGTAGAGTCTCACACCGCAGCAGAACAAAATATAATATAGTAATAAATCTTTATTGAGAGATTAAAAAATACTTACAGTCATCATAGTACATCAACATATCTAGACAGTAATAATAACTTGTCCACATATATAACTCACAACAGAAAAATATTACATAATATCACACATCTGAATCCATCCAGCTCGTCTTTTCACATCATCTGATAACCTAAACCTGTACAACTCAGTCTAACCGAAGAATTACAAACGCTGGATTAGTCTGGTGAACCAGAGTGAGAAAATACACTAATCCTAAGGGTATCTTTCAACTTGATTTTAACGTCAAAATCTTTTCAATGAAAAGGATAATCGTAAGACCAATCAACGCATAAACACATATGGTTTTTACCTTACGATAACCCAAAACATTTTTGAAATCAATATCTATTCTGTGACACCCCATGTACGTTAATGTCACTCACAAAGGGAATGCATTAAGTTTCATAAAGCGTTATAGGTAAACAGATACAAAATATTACAAGACAGATATAAATTTTTTGCAGCAGAATAAACAACTTTATTAATCAAAAGTTAGTGTGGTCCAAAACATCATTTGTCTGAAATATAAAAAAAAACCATTACAACATAAAAATCACTGTCTTGTACTTCAAAAATATCAAAGTACATAAAAGAAATAAAATTCCCCAAGAAAAAAAATATAGCCACATCAACAAGGATAGGAGCTTGATCTATACATATCAGCAGCTCCAGCAAAATAAGTAGAATCACGGTCAAGCCTATGCGTTTCCTCCCTGAGGACCTGGGGGGAAACGGAAGAAAGAAGGAGAAACAAAAAGAGTCAGACATAAATTCTAGCGAGTCTAGTTACTTTTAGCCAGTAAATAAATAAAAGTAACATGATAGGCATATAAAGTGGATAAGAGAGATCTTTTCATATATGGCAGGTGTGACAAGGCAGACATGATAAAGTATATGTGCTTCACCAGTGATTACTCTGCGCTATCACTAGTATAACTAAAATGAGATGATCCCTTCCACTATAAGTTGGTAGACTTAGGGCATACGTCCAGGTGTACCCTAACCACTACCCTAATCGATCGGCTCCCTACTCCGTAGAAATCCTGTGATGGCCCCACAGTTGGAGGTATCACTTCCGAAAGTGGCAACCCAAGGTGAGCACAACCATATCTACTGGTGTCACGGTCTTCTTAGCCCCTTCTGCCCGGCCCATGCACGCACATGTCCCCGATCGGTTTGCTCGCCCACCACATCCATCTCGTTTGTATCTCTTATAATTAATTAGTAAGCGTGCCCCTTCTCCGCCTAGTACGAAGGTCTTTTCTTCATACTAACTCCGGGTTACTGACTAAAATGGGTCCCACACAATATGGTACAAGCTCTTCCCCTTGTCTTAAGTCCCCACTAGGGTTTCCACTGACTATGTATACCCTTAGGTGTCTTTAACTACATAGCCATATACTAGTTATGCTTACCCTAAAGGGTGTCTTTAATTACATAACTTCGTTACATTATCTATTGGTTATGTATACCACTAGGTGTCTTTAATTACATAACCTTATTGGGTTAAGTTCGTGGGTCTATATGTAAATATTACCCACCCCCTCTCAACCCACCCACCACCCATCCAATTTTACTTAACCCTAACTTAAGTTCATAGTCCTGCAATCTTTATGAATTAAATTAGGTTAAGTAGTCCCTTTCATCACCAAGTCCAATTATGGTTACATTGGGCTAGACCTCCCACATTAGACCTACAACGTGTGGATGCTGGATATGCAGGTCGGGTCCAGGCAGTCTTATTCCACAGTTGGGCCTAACCTCGTGTCTTAGCCCGATTCGTATTTACGTACTTAGACCTCCCACATTAGGTTCAACATTAGTGGCTGCTGGATATGCCGGTCGGTTCCGGGCAGACTTCCACCACTAATGTAACCTAACCTCGTGTCATAAGTACAATTACAATTCCTAATTGTAATTACTAAATATTCCATTTTTATTCAAATCTACCTATGTCATTATAATAATTTATCTATGTTTTCCCCATTTGAATTATATGTCCATTTCATATAAAGATTACACAAATTATGCCAATTATAAATCCCTTTTCCCCGTTTCCTCACTAATGTATTCGCACGTATTTCGGTATCATCTACGCTATACTATAGCCTAATTATAACAATGAAAAGGGAATGTGATAAAGGTGGTAGTTTCAACATATATTGGCATAACATACTGGCATGATAACAAAGTAAACAGACATGTAACTAGCATCATAACCATGTGAACATAAAACTGATAACTTGTGGCAATTACTATGATGTAAAAGCAACATAATGAGATCTAGATTAACCCTTTAAGGTGTCCAACTACTTAGATCTAGCATACTTAGGGTGACATAGTAACATGTTTATATCAAAATGTGGATTCACATGTCAAGTTTACAACATATCTCAATGTATCACAATATAATGGGGGAAAGGTGATTAACATAAAGATCTAGATCCAAGTAATATGTCACAATTGCCCAAATTAATAGATGTACATCCACCATAACATGGTTACAAGTCAAGATCCACATAAGTAACATAATCGAATCACCACAATTTTATTAGATCTAGGAAGATAGATCTGTCATGACATAGTATAGAATTTCATATTAACACAGAATCATACTTTTACAACATATCCAATTCATAGTCTTTCAAAGTATAATTTTATTTATCTAAACCTAAAGTAATCTAGAAACTCACAACGTTAGGTTTAGAGAATTGAGAAAGAACGGATCTAGAATTCTGAATTGGATTTGTAAAATATGTTGTTGTAGAAAACGGTTCAGTTTGCACTCCAGCAGCCTATGGCCTTCATGATCTCCAATGTAGAAAATCGGAGAATAGGACTCATATATATAGCTGCAGAACCTTAGAAACCGACTATGCCACCTCATCCCTAGGGGTGTCGACACCCCTGTGGGTGGATCGACCCTTGGGTCGACATCCCTCTAGGGGGGTCGACCCTTTAGAGCGGCAATTTTGCCGCTCAGAGGAATTTTCGAATTTTGAACCTTCTGGATAAAATGCTGACTCACCCCTGACTCACTTCGAACTCATGCTTATATATATAATTTTTCTGTGTGTATACAAACTTAAAATCCTCGTAACTTCTTCATACGATGTCCGTTTTACGCAAACCAAACGTCTATCTTGACCAGAATTTCGAGATGGACGCAATGGTGCAGTCCGTTTCCTCTAATTCTGAATATAAAATTAATTATTATTTAATTTATTCTCTTTAATGTCGTTAAAAATTTGGGGTGTTACATTCTCCCCTACTCAAAGGATTTCGTCCCTGAAATCTCTAAGTCGAGAAGAATGCATATCCTACCATCCATCATCCATCTACTCATCCACCAATCACTGGCATCCATTGTCCTTAAAGATTTCTAATGCTTATATGGGTACATGCAAAGGTGTGTCTATATGTCCCAATACTAATGCGAAGATCAAGAGGTCTACCGATTCAGTTGACCTTCTTAATGCAATGTATGTTAGTGTCATGAATCCAATATGTATGCAAATAAACCTATTGTATTATGTAAGTTCTGTATGCGTGCACACCCATCCATCCAAATGCAACGTCCATATGCTAGTTCATCCATTTCCATCCATAAAAGGAAAGAAAATGCACACACATCCATATGCAATATGAAAGTGATTGAGCCGATCTTAGTGCCTAATGTGTGTATAGGCATCCACAGGCAACCACTAGCAAACACTTACATCCACTTGTATCCATCAAACATAACATGTTTCAAACACATGTTTACACTCATAGGATTCCTATCTAAAGGTCGAAAATACTATGGATGAGATATGCTCACATGATAGAAACAAGCACGATAAAGCTTTGCGAAAGGAGTTAAGAACATACCCTAAAAAAGAAAAGGGTATGAAGCACGAATCTTGTCTTCGGTCTCCCAAGTCGCCTCTTCTGGGCTATCTCCCCATTGAACCTTTAGCAACTTGATCTCTTTATTGCGCAGCTTTTTAACTTCTGACCCAAGGATATGGGTAGGGACTCGTCTGACTATCGCCTCCCATTCTATCTCTACTTCTTCCAACATACTTGGCTCAACAACTTCTGTGATGTTATGTAGGAACTTCCGCAGATGAGAGACATGGAAAACATCATGAACACCAGATAGATTTTCTGGGAGCTTTACTCTGTATGCCATTTGGCCAATCCTCTCGGTCATGGGAAATGGTCCTACAAACCTAGGTGCCAACTTCCCTATTGCTCCGAAGCGAATCACATTCCATAGAGGTGATACTTTGATAAATACTAAGTCACCCACTTCGAATTCAATGTCAGTTCTTCTCTTGTGTGCATAGGACTTCTACCTATCTTGAGCCGTCTTCATCCGCCGTCAAATAAGGTCAATCTTTTCGGACGTTTCCCTAACCATATCTGGTCCAAGAAATAATCCTTCTATAGATTCCCACCAAAAAGTTGGTGATCTACAGGGTCGTCCGTACAATGCTTCGAAGGGTGCCATGCCGATGCTAGCTTGATAACTGTTATTATAAACAAACTCTACTAAAGGAAGATGATATTCCTAATTCCCTCCGAAGTCTAAGATACATAGCCTCAAAAGATCTTCAAGAATTCTGTTCACCCTCTCCGTCTGTCCATCGGTTTAAGGATGATAAGCGGTGCTCAAACACAACTGTGTACCTAATGCTTCTTGCAAGCTCCTCCAAAATTCGCTGGTAAAGAAGGGGTCACGATCCCTCACGATGCTGGAAGGTACTCCATGAAGACGAACTATCTCACAAACATAAACTGTTTCCAACCACGATGTCGTCCTCTTACTCTTAACTGGAATAAATTGAGCACTCTTAGTGAGTCTATCCACCACAACCCAGATACTGGTGTTGCCTTTCTTCGATCTAGGCAAACCATCTATGAAATCCATAGGGACGCTCCCCCAGTTCCACTGAGAAACCTCTAAAGAATGAAGTAAACAACTGGGCTTCTTTTGCTCAGCTATAACTTGCTGGCAAACTAAACATTGAGAAATAAATTCGGCCACATCTTTCTTCATCCCAGCCCAAAAGAAAACCCTCTTCATGTCGCTGTACATCATCACCGCCTGGATGAATGGTCATCTTAGAATGATGGGATTCTTCTACGATTGCCTTTAAGCTTCCAGTTTGAGGAACACAGAGTCTTCCATCTCGTCGCAACCAACACTTTTCATCTTTGGCATATCTACTAATGTGACTAGAAGTCTCCCCTCTTCTAAGCTTTTCCATGATGTCTAGAATCTGTGGGTCACCTTGTTGCAAAGCTCCTATCTGATCCACAAGAGTCGGTTGTATCTCTAAGGATGCAAATAAATCAGGCAAAACCTCGATGATGGGTCTAAAATCAAAAGCTGATATGAACTCCAAGCTCTTTCTTTCCACAAACAGAGGACTCAGGGCCATCTTCTGCCTACTTAGTGCGTCTGCCACCACATTACCCTTGCCAAAGGTATAAGCAATCTCAAAATCATATGAAGCTAAGAACTCTATCTACCGTTGTTGCCTTAAGTTGAGATCCTTTTGTGAGAATAAATACTTGAGAGATTTATGATCGGTGTATTACTCGAACCTCTCTCCCAGTAAATAATGATGCCACGTCTTTTACACGAACTCTATGGAAGCTAGCTCTAGATAATGGGTGGGGTAGTTCTTCTCATGAACCCTCAACTGTCTACCCCCATAACATATTACTTTCTCTTCTTGCATCAGAACCGCACCAAGCCCTGTACCGCACGCATCATTGTAAACAGTAAACACTTTACTTCCATCAGGCAAGGTCAAGACTGGGGCTATTGTCGGAGCCCTCTTCAGTCGTTGGAAAGCAACGTCACAGTCTATGTCCCATGAAAATGCCAAATTCTTCTTCGTCAGCCTGGTGAGAGGGGATGATATCTTCGCAAAGTCCTTAATGAACTTCCTATAGTAACCTGCCAACCCCAAAAAGCTTCTCACCTCGGTTGCACTTTTAGGAATCTGCCAATCTTGTACTGCAATCACTTTCACGGGATCTACAGCTATCCCTTCTTTGGAGACAATATGCCCCAAGAATCTTACCTCCTTTCTCCAAAAATGGCATTTGGAGAACTTAGCCATTAGCTGGTGGTCACGGAGAGTTTTCAAAACTTTTCTCAAATGCTGGGCATGCTCTTCTTCATTCTTGGAGAAGATCAAAATATCGTCGACAAAGACTACGACAAATTTGTTTAGGAACTCCGGAAACACCCTACTCATTAAATCAACAAAACAGGCAGGTGCATTCGTCAACCCAAAAGGCATAGCCAGCCATTCAAAGAAACTATCCGGAGTTCTGAAAGCAGTCTTATCTATGCTGTCCTCAGCCACCCTCAACAAATGGAACCCCATTGCCAAGTCCAACTAAGAAAACACCGAGGCACCAACAAGCTAATCAAATAAATCATCAACCCTCGAAAGCGGATGCCAATTCTTCTTGGTGAGCTTGTTCAACTCTCTATAGTCAACGCACAAATGATCCGAACCATCCTCTTTAGTTGCGAATACTACTGGAGCACCCCACTCAGACATGCTTCATCTAATAAAACCTTTCTCAAGTAGCTCCCCTACTTGCTTAATCAGCTCCCTCCTTTCCCTTGGAGCCATATGGCACACTGGTAATGCAACTGGCTTTGCATTGTCCACTAGATATATGCGGAAGTCAATCTCACGCCTTGGGGTTAAACCCCTTACCTCATCAAAAACATCAGGATAATCTGGAACCACTGGAACAGATTACAAATCATATATGGATGCATCTAGAGACTCTAGGAAGCTAAGCATAACAGACCCTTGGGGTCACAAGAAACTTCGAGGGTCTTCCCATGACAAGTCGAGAGTCTAACTACCCTTCTCTCACAATCCAGAATGGCCCCATATGTGGTAAGCCAATCCATTCCTAGAATCAACCCATAGCCCACAAACCCGAGCACATATGCGTCGCATTCAAATTCGTCGCCTAACCAAGAAATTTTCAAACCCCGACAAATCATCGATAAATGAGCCGAACCACCAATGGGGTTTGAAACAACTATGGGATCTACTACCATACTAGTAATTAAGTGCAGAGATTCAACCACAGAACTAGATATAAACGAGTGTGAAGCAGCAGAATCAAAAAGTGTTCTAATTGGATGGTTTGAAAGAGAAACTAAACTTTCTACATAAATTTTTCTACCTCTTTCAGGACCACTGATCGCGAGAGCATGCACCTGCCCTCCTGAAGTTCCTGCTTTCTGACCTTGTCCCTACGATCCCTGTTTCTTCGGGCACTCCTTAGAGAAGTGTCCGACCTCTCCGCAATTAAAGCAACTGCCCTTCCTTCTCTTGCAATCTTTGATTAGGTGGCCCTCCTTTCCACAATTGTGCCATTTTCTATTATCCCTACCTTTGTCATCTTCTCCTCCTTTCTTCGACTATTGCTGTTGTTGATGTTGTGATTGTTGTTGTTGCTGCCCCTTCTTGGGCCACACCTTCTTATTCTACGATGTCCCCTCAGTCTTTGCTTCCTTCTTCTCTCCCTTGTCTTCCTCATGCATTAGGGCCATGTCAACAATTATCTCAAAAGTGAGCCCCATTGGAATATAGGACATGGCTAACCCGTGAAGGGGTTCATTCATCCCTTTAGCAAATTACAAAGCCTTTTTGTGCGACGTGTCCACCAACTCTAATCTGAACCTTGCCAGCTGGTTGAACTTGTTCACATACTCCTTTACCGTCAAATTTCCTTGTTTAAGTGCTAAGAACCTCTCCATCTGTATGCTCCTCTTATCTTGGGAAAAAAATTTCATTTCGAACATCTATCTAAAATCTTCCCAAGTTTCCATCGAACGTGCAGCTTGGGTGAATTCCTACCAAAATGAGGCTTCGTCCTTTAATAGCCAAGCAGCTAACTAAATCTTTCTTCGGTCCTCCACTTCAAAGACTACGAATAAGTCCTCGGTCTACTTAAGCCAATTCTGAGCTTCTACAAATGTCTCATTCCCATGGAATGGCTTCCATCCCATAGCACAGAAGTCCCTGAAGATCTTGGCGAAGTTATCTGCCCTTAGAGGGGGAGGAATGACGGGTGCAGTTGTGGGAGGAATGTCTCTTTGTCCCTCGGTAGGCGTCGTGGCCTCTAAATACCTATGGAACCATCCAGGTATTGCGACGCCCTCTGGGAGATTAGGGATGTTTTGTTCCCCAGACATGCTGAAAAAGGAAAAAGGAAGAAATTTAGATAAAGAACCGAAGGATATTACATATGGCTTCTTGGGGAAACATTTTAAAAATAGACTTTTCTTTTTGAAAATACTTTCTTTTAAAACCTTTTTGAAATTATTTTTCAAAAACTTTTATCTAATCTGGTAACCTTAAGTTCTGATACCAAGTGTGACACCCCACGTCCGTTAATGTCACTCACAAAGGGAATGCATTAAGTTTCGTGAAAAGTTATACGTAAACAGATACAAAATATTACAAGACAGATATAAAAAATTTCAGTGGAATTAACAACTTTATTAATCAAAAGATAAGTGATCCAAAACATCATTTGTCTGAAATATAAAAAAAGCCCATTACAACATATAAATCACTGTCTTGTACTTCAAAAATATCAGAGTACATAAAAGAAAGAAAATTCCCCAAGAACAAAAATATAGCCATAGAAACAAGGATAGGAGCTTGATCCATACACATTAGCAGCTCCAGCAAAATAAGCAGAATCACGGTCAAGCCTGTGTGTTTCCTCCCTGAGGACCTGGAAGGGGGGAACGGAAGAAAGAAGGAGAAACAAAAAGAGTTAGATATAAAGTCTGGCGAGTCTAGTTACTTTTAGCCAGTAAATAAATAAAAGTAATATGATAGGCATATAAAGTGGATAAGAGATATCTTTTCATAAATGGCAGGTGTGACAAGGCAGACATTATAAAGTATATGTGCTTCACTAATGATTACTCTGCACTATCACTAGTATAACTAAAATGAGGTGATCCCTTCCACTATAAGTTGGTAGACTTAGGGCATACGTCCAGGTGCACCCTAACCACTACCCTAATCGATTGGCTCCCTACTCCGTAGATATCCTGTGCTGGCCCCACAGTAGGAGGTATCACTTCCTAAAGTGGCAATCCAAGGTGAGCACAATCATATCTACTGGTTTCACGGTCGTCTAAGCCCCCTCTGCCCGGCCCATGCACGCACATGTCCCAGGTCAGTTTGTGCCGCCCAAACCATCCATCTTGTTTGGATCTCTTATAATCAATCAAAAAGCGTGCCCCTTCTCCGCCTAGTCCGGAGGTCTTTTCTTGATACTAACTACGGCTACTGACAGAAATGGGTCCCACACAATATGATACAAGCTCTCCCCCTTGACTTGTGTCCCCACTAAGGTTTCCACTGACTATGTATACCCTTAGGTGTCTTTAATTACACAGCCCTATACTAGCTATGCTTACCCTAAAGGTTGTCTTTAATTACATAACTTCATTACATTATCTATTAGTTATGTATACCACTAGGTGTATTTAATTACATAACCTTATTCGGTTAAGTTCGTGGGTCTATATGTAAATATTACCCACCCCATCTTAAGCCACCCACTACCCATCCAATTTTACTTAACCCTAACTTAAGTTCATAGTCCTGTAATCTTTATGAATTGAATTCGGTTAAGTAGTCCCTTTCATCACCATGTCCAATTATGGTTACATTGGGCTAGACCTCCCATATAAGACCTACAACGTGTAGATGCTGGATATGCCGGTCGAGTCCGGGCAGTCTTGTTCCACAGTTGGGCCTAACCTCATGTCTTAGCCCGATTCGTATTTACGTACTTAGACCTCCCACATTAGGTTCAACATTAGTGGCTGCTGGATATGCTGGTCGGTTCCGCGACTTCCACCACTAATGTAACCTAACCTCGTGTCATAAGTACAATTACAATTCCTAATTGTAATTACTAAATATTCCATTTTTATTCAAATCCACCTATGTCATTACATGTAATTTATCTATGTTTTCCCCATTTGAATTATATGTCCATTTTATATAAAGATTACACAAATTATGCCAATTATAAATCCCTTTTCCCCATTTTCTCACTAACGTATTCGCACGTATTTCGGCGTCATGTAGGCTATACAATAGCCTAGCTATGACAATGAAAATGGAATATGATAAAGGTGGTAGGTTCAACATATATTGGCATAACATACTGGCATGATAATAAAGTAAACGGACATGTAACTAGCATCATAACCATGTGAACATAAAACTGATAACTTGTGGAAATTACTATGATGTAAAAGCAACATAGTGAGATCTAGATTAACCCTTTAAGGTGTCCAACTATTTAGATCTAGCATAATTAGGCTGACATAGTAACATATTTAGATCAAAAGGTGGATTCACATGTCAAGTTTACAACATATCTCAATGTGTCACAATATAACAGGGGAAAGGTGATTAACATAAAGATCTAGATCCAAGTAATATGTCACAATTGCCCAAATTAATAGATGTACATCCACCATAACATGGTTACAAGTCAAGATCCACATAAGTAACATAATCGAATCACCACAATTTTATTAGATCTAGGAAGATAGATCTGTCATGACATAGTATAGAATTTCATATTAACACAGAAACATACTTTGCAACATATCCAATTCATAGTATTTCAAAGTATACTTTTATTTATCTTAACCTAAATGTAATCTAGAAACTCACAGCGTTAGGTTTAGAGAATGGAGAAAGAATGGATCTAGAATTCTGAATTGGATTTGTAGAATATGTTATTGTAGAAAACGGTTCAGTTCGCACTCCAGCAGCATATGGCCTTCATAATCTCCAATGCAGAAAGTCAGAGAATAGGACTTATATATATAGCTGCAGAACCTCAGAGACCGACTATGCCACCATAGCCCTAGGGGTGTCGACACACTTGTGGGTGGGTCGACCCCTGGTTCGACACCCATTGAGGAGGGTCGACCCCTGGGTCGACACCCCAGCTGGAATTTTGCCTCTCAGAGGAATTTTCGAAATTTGAACCTTCTAGATAAAATGCTGACTCACCCCTGACTCACTTCTGACTCATGCATATATATATAATTTTTCTATGCGTGTACAAACTTAAAATCCTCATAACTTCTTCATATGTTGTCCGTTTTATGCAAACCAAATGTCTATCTTGACCAGAATTTCGAGACGGACGGAATGGTGCAGTCCGTTTCCTCTAATTCTGAATACTAAATTAATTATTTAATTTATTCTCTTTAATGTCGTTAAAAATTCAGGGTGTTACATATTCTGATATTATAATAATGTCCAAATATAAATAATTAAGAATCTTGCAGAATACTTGCTTCTACCGCTATACATCATAGTATACAATCAAAACCGCTAGTGCTTATTGGAGAATGGATTTCCATGGAAAGGTATGGGCAACCATATTTCCAACAATGTACCTCCGAAGATGAATACATTGGGGTTCAACAAGAACATCCTGCAACCCAGGCTAAACATGATCGACCCCTCACTTCGCTTGAGAGTACCGAATATATCATTACCATGGTTAGGGGACTGCCAACCGAACCAATAGCATACATACTAAAATAAAAAGGGACAACCGAAGGCATTTGATTTCTCCAAATCAGGTAATGATATACCCTTTTCATGGGTGCGATCCACATAGCCATTCGACATATCCGATTTTTACCAATTCTCGATTGATAAGGCTTGAGGTTATAAATCTTTTGGAGTATTTGGTCACCATTCACGATGAATGCCACATCATCAATTCTGCAAAATCACTAATTGACGTCCAAAAAAATATTCTAGGTGTTAACGCTACCAATAGAAGTACATTTGTAAAAATCAATGTACGTGACTCTTAAGAAATACTTTGTTAGATATTCGTCCATACAAGTCATCCAAGAACAAGATGAACCAAAGGCACCTTCCTACCATATCTTAGGAATCACCCTATGGATCAGTAGCAAGTAGTCCTTGCACACCATTGATTTCAACCACGATAGGATCACAATTGGAATATCTCCGGGCGCGACTTTAGGGAATTCGACAAGTAGTCCTTTCGCTTATGAAGATCCACGGTCTTCGCTGCTCCATCTTTAAACAGGATCTTCAACGTATTCGTTGGTTCGGAATGGTTTTCGAATAAAAATTTGATCTTGTTCTTTCCGTATGAATAATCATATAGGCCAAATTTGAAAGTTGGCTACTTAACTATCAAATAAATAATCATGAAAATAAAATGAGCTCATTGATTCAGTACTCGGCAGTACTTGGCCTCTTTAATTTAAACAATTAACGATGATTAATTTAAAACACTTAAATTTTCCAATATTATGAATATAGCTTTACACTTCTCATTTTACATAAGATTTATTTTCAAAACTATTTACTTCAATACTTAGGAAAATACCCTATAATCATATCCAGTTTTCTATTTTAATATCATTTGCTACCTCATTACTCATTTCCTATAATTGTCAAATTAATTCAACTTGTATTCATAAAATAATGTTACGAAATCTCTTTTGTTTTATTATTTGAAACAATAACCATCCTTATTCTTTTTAGAATAAACTCATTTCAAAACTACACTTTCCATTTTCTTTTACCTCGAAAACACTGTTATAATTTCACATAATCTCCTTTTATTTCTTTTAGTTCGGGAAATTCATTATATATATATGTGTGTGTTCTCAAATCTTTCCATTTCCGTTGCTTTGGAAATCTCATTATATATATTATCAAATCTTTTAATTAACGTGGCATTATTATTTCTCTTATGGAAATAATAAATTATTCTTAACCACTTTCCCTTACAACTAATATCATACTCGGATAATCCTGAAGTCATTCAAGTTGGGGTATTTATTTACCTCTCAGACTTTGATCGACAACGTTCTTATCTTAAGATAGATATGAATTGTAATTCAAAAACCGATATTTATTCTAATATCAAACCAAATTCTATTAACCATTTTGCTTAAACCATAATCTTATAATCCATTTCTTATTTTTGGAAATCTCCTTTTTAAATACAACCATTATTATTTAATTCGTTGATTAAATAAATGCTTATAAACATCCCCTTTTTCTTTAAATTTTTTTAACCAATTTGTTTTATAACACGAATCTTTATTACAAAGTCTTATTCTTAAATCGTTTGCCCCATGCCATTTCAAAAATCCCTTTTTCCCAATCCATTTAACCATTTCCCTTTTTAGAGTCTTATTTCATGTTCATCCACTTTACTTAATTCTATTATTAAGTAACGTTAATTTAAAATTAACCCTTTCACTCCACATCTCTTTTATACATCTCGTTTATAGAACTCAAGTTTATATTAAACCTTTTTTTTTTCAATTTTCTTTTTCTAACTTCAAATATTAAGTAAAAATTTAATTCAAGCTATCGTATTCGCTTAAAATTCCTTTTATAACTTCGTTATAACAACTCGGGCTTTATATTAAAACCCATTCATAAACTCCTTTCACAATTAGATTTCATTACAACCATACTTAAATTATTATTTATTTAAAATAATAATTTACTGTATCATTAACTACCGTAGAAGTAGTTAACTTCTAAACTAAGCAGTAATTTTTTTTTAAGATCTTATTAAAATTTAAAACAAATATTCATTACACTATTTCTTTAAGTTAATTAACAACAAACTACTTATATAAATCCCAGTAAAACGGTTGGCTTAGTCAACTCAAAACACGATTAATTCGTTAACCAATTCCAAATATAGTCCTTCCTATAAATTAATTAATAATATAATTAATTTAAATAATTTCATTTAATTGTTTCTTAAAAACAATTATTCAAATCTTAACCATTAGATTAATTCCTGCTCATTTGCTTATAAATCTTCTTACATAAGAATTTTTTTTGGCAACGCCGGCCGTTTTTTTATAGTGGTCTGTTCCACTTTCATTATCACTAATAATGATTACATGAAAATACAGGTGATAGGTAGTTGGCCTATCAGCTACATACAGTTTTGAAGTGGACCGACACTATATCTAATAGGATTAAAGAACTACAATTACAAATCCAACCTACAGGCAATAACAATACACACTCAGCAATTACAATTACAACCTCACCAAACATGCACAACATTCCGTATCGTACAGACCAAACTTGGGAAGAGAAGAGAACAAGCATCACAGTAAGAAGGCTGAGCGACATGGAGACAACAACAAAGCCAGAGTACCACCAGCACAGAACATAGCCAACAAAAAGAACCAGCCAGTAAACGATTAATAATCATACCTCAGCAAAACCATAACAGACATACCAAACAAAACATCTAGTTATACTCCAAACACCGTCAAGACGGAAGAATTCATACCAGAAGATGGCGTGTATTTGCTGAAGTAGAAGCAGAAGTAGCTGGATACGAACTGATGAGAAGCAGCAATGGGCTCAAGAGCTACTAGATGCCAACTAAAAGGGCTACGCGGAGCAAGATAAGTACAAGATGAAGAGCTTCCACACCACTATTACAAATCACACACCAGAACATGTTCTGGGAGCCAAACCAGGCTTCAGAATGAAGGGAGAAAGAAGCAGGCAGGCCGAGAAAGACCCAACTACCAACGATTTGCTGCAAGCAGTCATGAGTGTTGAGCAACAGGCGAAAGAACGATCTTTAGACAAGGGAAATAACTAGGCGAAAAAGGCTCAGATCTGAAAGAAGGCACGAAGAGAGAGGAAGCGAGAAAGGAGATCACGATAAAGGGTAAAACAAAAGAGAAGTTAGCAAAAGAAGAGAAAACAAATTACGAAGTGGAAGAAATCGGTTGCAAGAGGGAAGAAGAGAGCAGAAAAGAGGCGGCGGCTAAAATCTCGGTGTCCCCATTAAAACGAAAACCTGTCTCATATTTTTAATTAAACTTTAGGGACACAAAGACTATGTCTACCATGCCTTTGGTTCAGCAGGTTTTAGAGTGGCCATGCACTATGTCTCGATATTGTGGCTGTTGGGGATCGAACCTGTGCCACTGCAAACTACATGCAGCAACTCATGGTGTTCGTAAACCACTGTACCACTAGACTTTGACAAAACTTTAGGGACACGAAGACTATGTCTAACATGCCCTTTGGTTCAGCCGGTTTTAGAGTGTCCGTTCACTATGTCTCCGTATTGTGGCCGCTGGGGATCGAACCTGTGCCATTGCAAACTACATGCAGCAAATCATGGTGTTCGTAAACCACTGGACCACTAGACTTTGGCTTTATAAAATCATTTAATACTCGCTTATAAATTTAAATAACAAATAATAAATATTTATTTCCTTTTTTATAACTTTCACTCAAATTAATAGATTTAAAAATCTATCTTTAATTATAAAATAAATTTTATAACTTCATTTCATCAATTCACCTAACGGTAAATCAATATTTCAAAATAATTGATTTATGTTCCATCTACTGCCAGTTACTTAACCAATACTGCCCATTGGTTAAAACAAAACAAACTTTGAATTTTTCAGTCGATGATCAACAACCAAATCAATCATCCAATCAGAACAGTTCATAAAACGATAATATGAATATAAATAACATTTAATATATTTGAGGAGTCCAGTTGGATCCCTCCAACCTGTTTTTCCTTGCATCCAAATAGATTATCTCAAATAAATTCATTCAATTCAATTTAACTGATTATTTCTATACCAGTAAATAATGCCTATTTAACATCAACCAATTTATTTAACATTAACAAAATAATTTAATAAATTCATGAAGTTAAACACGTTTATTTTACAAACGTGACCAACAATGTAAATTACCTCAATTGGTTCCAATCGTTAGAATAACGATTTAGTTTTTCACTTAAATTAATCAATGTTTAATTTCATCGATTTAATCAACATATGAATATATAATTATAAAACAATCAACCATTAGCAACCATAGCACAAATTATAAAACCTAACTTATATAAAATATAAGTGGGAAGAACTCAGTGAGTTTAACTCACCTTGGGTTGATTCCATTGTCAAAATAGCATATTTCAGTTGAATTAAACAAGCATTTAATTTAATTGAAAAAATTCATTCCAATCATCCAGTTCTGTTCCATGTTGTAGTGCTCGTCACTCCGGTTCCAAAAGGCACCTTGTTAGTCCAACTCTGATAAGATGTTAACAAGTTATAAATATTTTAGTTAATATAATTTAATTATATAAATAACTCTAATTAGGGTTTTAATTATAATGATTAACTTTAGTTAAATCTTTAGGTAATTAACTAATTATATATTTATTAGGCCACGCTAGTCATGTACACTATTGCTATATAACCGTAAATAATTAGGCACTTTTATAATATAGTTAGGCCTATCAAACCATATTAGGTAGTTTGCACATATCTTTATCCAGACTCTATATTAAAACATGGCTACTTTAAACTTTACTTTCCCGCCTGTTGATCATCCCTTGTTCACCCCCATACCCACGTTTTCCTTCTCTCCTTTCCATTTTTTTACAATATGCCAAAGCCCATCATTAAAATCATGACCCGTATGTTGTGATTACCCCGTAATTTTGTTAGGCATGTTTAACAAAAAAGATCAGGTACATATAATATATATCAGGTCCATTATCAAAACACCCTATGCGTTAACTACCTGCTCCTGTTTTGTTTTCGTTGTTCCCATCTAACCTTAACCACAAATTCCTTTTTATTTTTATTATACTAAACAATAACTTCTTAAATCAAAGTATAAACTAGTAACGTTGGGTAAAGGATAGGCCAATCGGTTCCTCCTGATTCGTTGGTGTAGACAATTTCAACAAGGCAGCTAAACTTTTGTCTTTGTCTGTTTCGTTACTTTCTGAAACCTTATCACCGAAACAAACCTACCTCTTCACCTTCAACAAATCACTGCCAATCACCACGCTGACCCCCAAGACATGATCGTAGATTTTCACTCGTTGCGGCTAACCCTCCTTCATCTTTTCGTACGCCCTTGATGAAATAGGTGCCACCCTGCTCGCTCCATTTTACTTCGAGCGACGTGACTTTAAGTGGATGCTCCGGCCACTTCGGTACGTAACTTCTGATCGTCGTCGGTCAACTTCAAGAGCTCGAAGCCCCGAACATAAGTGTAGTTAAACATTTGTAAAGAAGGTGAATGGATGAAGAGTTAGATTGGAAGGAAGATGGAATACTTTCGTTCATTGATTTGTTTTGAAGGCGGCGACCCAAAGTTTGACCATGCAAGGGAATAACAGAAAAAAATTTAGGTTTTGATCCCCTTATATAGATACCCATAGGAATATAATATTAATATTTAAAACTTACCCATGAAGTAATAGGCAAAACCGACCACATATGACTTCATTTTTAATGAAAATTTCCATCTCAGCATAATTAAATATTCCGGACACGATGGAAATGGTTTCATCTCATTCAGAGGTCGTTCGTAAAAATTCCTTTATAACTCATATATGTGAATCGACACGCATCTAAATTGCGTACGATCACAAAATAAATCCAATTAACATAAAAATTGAAATACAACAAAAATAAATCATCACGGATTTAATAAAATTAATTTCGTGGAAAACGGAGTTCGTTAGATAATCAGTTATTCTAAATACAAAATCAAATCGATAAAACAATTAAATAAAAACAGAGACATTTTTGGCTACCGAAGTCACATACAACATCAGTTTGCCATGAAATTTAATATAATACAATAATTTAATGTTACGATTCCAATGAAACTAATTTCATTGAAAACTGAGACCGTTTGCAAAGTGGCCATTTTAAAGGCTTTTAATAATATCAATAAAATATTAATTAAATCCCAAAATAATTTATTTAAATATTAATAAATTATTATTATTGTAAATATCCCAATAAAATATATCTATAGCTTCAAATATAAATAGATATGATTTATAACTCAACATTATCAATTTCGAATTAAAACAGTATTCAAATTATATTAAAATCACTCGTTGTGTCTAACCCTCCTTCATCTTTTCCTACGCCCTTGATGAACTAGGTGCCACCCCGCTCGCTCCATTTTACTTCAAGCGACGTGACTTTAAGTGGATGCTCCGACCACCTCGACACGTAACTTCTGATCGTCGTCGGTCAACTTCAAGAGCTCGAAGCCCCGAACATAATTGTAGTTAAACATTTTTAAAGAAGGTGAATGGATGAAGAGTTAGATTGGAAGGAAGATGGAATACTTTCGTTCATTGATTTGTTTCGAAGGCGGCGACCTAACGTTTGACCATGCAAGGGAATAACAGAAAAAAATAGGCTTTGACCCACTTATATAGATACTCATAGGAATATAATATTAATATTTAAAACTTACCCATGAAGTAATAGGCAAAACCGACCACATATGACTTCCATTTTTAATGAAAATTTGCATCTCAGCATAATTAAATATTCCGGTCACGATGGAAATGGTTTCATCGTATTCAGAGATCGTTTGTAAAAATTCCTTTATAACTCATATATGTGAATCGACACGCATCTAAATCGCGTACGATCACAAAATAAATCCAATTAACTTAAAAATTGAAATACTACAAAAATAAATCATCACGGATTTAATAAAATTAATTTTGCGGAAAACAGAGTTCGTTAGATAATCAGTTATTCTAAATACCAAATTAAATCGATAAAACGATTAAATAAAAACAGAGACATTTCGGGCTACCGAAGTCACATACGACATCAGTTTGCCATGAAATTTAATATAATATAATAATTTAATGTTACGGTTCCAATGAAACTAATTTCATTGAAAGCCGATACCATTTGCAAAGTGGCCATTTTAAAGGCTTTTAATAATATCAATAAAATATTAATTAAATCCCAAAATAATTTATTTAAATAATAATAAATTATTATTATCATAAATATCCCAATAAAATATATCTATAGCTTCAAATATAAACATATATGATTTATAACTCAACATTATCAATTTCGAATTAAAATAGTATTCAAATTATATTAAAATCCTTATTAAATTATTAGATATTATCGTTTATTAACGAATTCCATAGCAACTATTCTAAAATTTTGATTTGGACATAACTCTTCATTTTTCTCATTTATATGAAAATTAAAATCAACATGATTCAAACATTTCTTGTTTCACAAAAATCCGACTTAAAACGGATTATGTATATTCAATTGATGTTCAAAACTCCATATTACGAACTACCGCGCCGTTATGAGCTCGTTAAAAATTAAATATTAATTTAATGTTCAAAATTCGTTTTATAAACGAATTCAATATTAAAAACCAATAATATTCCAAATATAACATTTTAAAATAAATTAAATATTTTACTACCAAAAATGCAGAACATTACACCATCTTAGAAAACTTCTACATAGGATTAACAGAAAAAGCCCTTGCGCTTTACTCCTTCTTCGATTATCTTCAAAATAATTTGATTCGCAATGCTTATGCCAATGCGAAGTGGTTTCGAATTGTAACAAACCGTATTTTTGGAACCAATTTAAAAATTATTTTTAATTGATTTTCATAGAAATTAAATACTTTAGATGGATTATTTTGAGAATAAACGACTTAAAATTTATTTTAATCATAGTTAGAACGTATAAATTTAAAGTTTAATTAAAACGAGCTTGAAATGGTGCGGTAGTTTGAAATTTTGATTTAAACTTTGAATGAATGTACCGAATTCATTATAAGTTGGATTTTGATAAAACAAGAAGCATTGGAGAATATTTTGAATTGTAATTTTCTAACGAATGTAAGAAATTGAGATTTCACTTTATAAATTGTAAGTTATGCCTAAATTAAAATTTAAAATAGTCGCTATAGTTTTTTTTAGTATTATATATAACCTTTAAAAATAGCCATTTTGCATGCGGAAGAATTTGGACTCGAAACCACTTCCATTGAGTTCAAAATGCCGTTTGTGACTTTTAAAACTATAAACATCGGTACCTTAAGAGTTTGTGAAATTTGGTCATTTTCATTAGATGGATGACCAAAATATCACTTTTTGCATATAGACGAATTTGAACTCGAAACCACTTCCATTGAGTTCAAAATGTCGTTTACGACATGAAAAAGTGTAAGCAACGATATGTTACGAGTTTCAGAAATTTGGACTTTCGACTTGGGTTTGGGTTAGCTAACCTAGTCCACCCTTATAACTCCCACAACCCTCTCCCCTTTCATTCACTTCCAACACTTAGCAAAAAAAATAGAAAATGGGGAACAGGAAAGGGAAACTGAAATTCCTAAGATAGGTTTTAGCAATTAAAAGCTCAAATCAAGTGTGAAAACTTGGGTAAGCTTCTCCATCTTCTCCAACTCCATTCCTCTTCAATTTCTTATGATTTCCTAAACATAACTCTTAGGAAATTAGTTTGTTTTGGGTATGGATTGAAGATTTTAAAGACCGCCCACAACCCTCGCACTGAACAAGAGGAATGGTGCGTTGGAAGGTGTGCCAGGCAGCTATGGGCGATCATCATAGGAAGTAACCAACATTGGAACCTGTCGTAAAACTCACAGCGCAAGGATAACATATAATAGAACATATACAGCTGGTAATAGTAGTGAAGATCATATAGCAAACTTTTCAAACTTCCACAACATCCTGAAAGATTATCCCAACATCATAGGAGATGTCAAGTATATACATAAGGCCTCACTACAACATTCATGGAGCATCTCAAACAGTGGAAATAGAAATACTAGATAGTAGTAAAAGTAATACGCCAGCCCCCTGCTCGACTTCGCACATCAGCATCGTCCTCACTAACCACCTGTCACTGCTACCTATTCTTCCCATCCACAACCGGATGAACATCCTATGGTAACAAGAGGAAACATAACACCTTGAGTCAGACAACAGTCTTAGTGAGAGATGAAACAACTAACAAACTTCATCAATAAAGTATATGAGAATGGATAGATAAACATACTAATCTACCCATAACACCAGAGAAGAACTCAATCCTATCTTCCCTACATCGGACAGTGCTAGCCTTTACAATGAACAATTCAACCATTCATCCATGGAAACTAGAACACCCATTCGATCATGATAAGCACTCATAACATCCAGATTATATGTATCTTATGTGAACCCTCCTAATTGAATTCAACATCCCTCAAACACAAGCCCCAAAGGCCTAAACCAATATCAGACAAGCACCCAAGGGACATATCCTTCGACGTTGGACAATCTACATGAGACAGTTCAAATAAGGAAACTAATCAACCACGACAGACTCTGGCTATCATCTCCAATCCTGCTTCGAAACCATCCTTAATCGTATGACGACCAACCTTGTCATATGTCAAGGGATAATGGTAACCCCAGCTCTAGCTAAAGCTCCATATGCCCAACCTGGACAATGTCCATCCTTGACAACTAGGCCTTTCTACAAGACCTAGGGTACTCGACCTACAACCGGTCTTTTAGGTGACCTTATCGTACCCCTGCTTCGAGCCTGCTAGAATTTACGACAACGATAATCCCTCAGCGTTCACATCTCAAGTCACCCAACCCGATGACTCTTCATAGATCAAGCAACATTCTCGAGCAACAATTATCCACCATATCACGACTTTTGAGTTATCACCTCATTTGCTGTTCTACACCGATCAACGAACACCTTTCAACACTTCGAACCTTCCTACTTGAATTTACTTCGAAGTCACAACATCACCAAGCCAATTACATAACTACGCTGCGGCTAGGGTTCAGGGGGTTTCCCCCGAAATGTATTTTTTCAGACCTTTTTGTTCAAATCAGAGTCGTACCCGAAAATATAAATTTCCAAAAAATAACGTTGTGCGACCGACCCCTAGCCTGCTCGACCGACCCACCTAGCTCGACCCAACATCCATGTTCAACCAACCCACTCAGGTGCGACCGACCCAAACACTACTCGAGCCAACTCTGCTCCAAAACATGACCCATACTCGACCAGCTCGACCGACCTTGCTCGACCAGCTCGACTGACCCTGCTCGACCCATACATGCACGACCGACCGAACCACCATGGCTCGCTCAACCGACCCTTGTGACTTGCTCCCCAAGTCATACATATGAACAACCGACCGACCCACCGTGGCTCGCTCGACTGACCCAAACCTGCACCTCTCCAATGCAACTCCAATTTTGATCAAAACTTCGCCAAATCGATATAATCGACGAAACCAACTCAACCAATTCATCCAATATGACAACAAGCATGATATGAAATCAACAATAACACCAATATGGCAGTTCCATCAATAATTATGTAAAATTCACCAAAATCACCATAAATGTGCATATGAACAAATCTATTGATTTAACTTGCATATTCATGTGAAATATCATAGAAATTACCTATTTAAAACTTGTTAAATCACATCATAGGGTGATTTATATGAAAATGGACTTACCATTGCATGGATCTATGGAAAAACACTTGAAGTTGATGAAAAACATGAACAAACACTCATATTCTTCATTGAATCGATGTGAGAGATGCATATCACTCACTGATTCTCCAAATCAAGCTAAAATCAATGTATTAAGATTCTAGATAGCAAGCAATTCAAACCAACCCCTTGACCCGATGAATTTGCCCTTGAAGTGTTGTAGATCAATCCTCCAATGGTGTAGATCTTCGATTTCCCAAGCTTGGATCTTGATTTTAATGGTGGAAAGGTGTTAGAGGAAAGAGGAACACAAGGCCACCAAATGAGAGAATCAGGAAGCAAAAATATTTCCTATATCCTTCCCCCCTATTTATAGTTTCCACCAGCCCACTAATGGGCCTCTCCAAATCAGCCCATTAGGCTTCCAAAACTATAACGACCAATTGAAAAACCTTAAAACAACGGTTCCTCCAAAACCGCTGAGCCAAATCGTTAATGTAACCACTCTACGGAAAGGCAATCATCAATTCCTTTCCAATGGCACAGGTTTCACCCTTTGATTCGACCTAAGTCAAAAGTTATGCCCTGTACAAGACTGATAGGGGAAAAATGGTCACAAACAAAATTGGTAAAAACTATGGACATGTCTCATATCCCTATAAGCAACATATTAAAATATGAGAATGATCCAACCCACAGGGAATAAATTAAAAATATTTCTTGATCCTCCGATACGTAAAATACGGGCTGTTACATTCTCCCCTCCCCCTTAGGAATTTTGCCCTCGAAATTCTAAGCAAACACAAGCAACCACAGCAATTCCGCATGCCTGTCATCCATGAGAAGCCAAATCTATCATTATACTAGCAATCATCAAGCCATGCATCCACAGCCTTATCCTAGCATGCAGAATTCTATCAAACATCAACAAGATACGACGATGTAACGATATTAAAGGGTCCTACCGACGAAGAGTTTAGGATGAGTCGCTCTCATGCTTTCTTCCGTCTTCCACGTACAATCGTCACCATCTTCACTCCATTGTACCTTGACTAGCTTAACCATCTTCCTCCTAACATGTTTCATGTCATTTCCCACAACACGAAGCGGCTTACGAGGTTTTGCAACTACGATTTCAACTTCTAGGTCTTTATTACTGCTCTGGGGATACCATCACATTCGAATCATTCACCAACTTCCATAGAAATGACACATGGAAAACATTATGCACACTCGACATCTTCTAAGGTAACTCCAACCTATATGTGAGATTTCCAATTTGCTCGACTATCGGAAATGGTCCAACGAACCTACGAGGTAACTTTCCTTTACTTCCGAATCGAACCACACACTTTAATGGTAAAATATTCACGAAAAACATATCACCAACGTCGAATTCCAAATCTTTTCGACGCTTATCAACAAAACTCTTCTGACGATCTTGGGCTGCCTTCATTCGTTGCCGAACGACCTCGATACAATTGAAGTTTCTCTAATCATCTCTGGCCCAAGTATCAACTTATCTCAAGTTTCTAACCAACAAGCTGGAGAGTTCTACGGCCTACCATACAACGCCTTGTATGGTGCCATCCCAATGCTAGACTGGTAGCTATTATTATATGCAAACTCAACTAGACGTAGATGGTCTTCCCATGAACCTCCGAAGTCTAAGACACAAGCCCTCAGGAAATCTTCTAAGACTTTATTGACTCTCTCGGTCTGACCATCCGTTCAGGGATGATAAGCCGTACTCAGGATTCGGTTCCCAAAGCTTCTTGTAAGCTTTTCCAAAATCCACTCGTAAACAATGGATCTCGGTCACTCATTATACTCTTTGGGACACCATGGAATCGAACTATCCATTTCACATAAAGCTCGGCTAATTTTGACGTCGTCCTAGTCGATTTGACAGGAATGAACCTCGCACTTTTGGTCAAGCGATCCATGTTGACCCATATTCCTTCGTTTCCTGTCCTGGTTCTAGGTAGTCCATCAATAAAATACATCGATATCTGCTCCCACTTCCACACAGGAACTTCTGACGGCTGAAGCAAACCACTCGGCTTCTTCTGTTCAGCTTTCACCAACTGACAGTTCATACATTCAGAAATTAACTTCCCAATATCTCGCTTCATCCCCTCCCAGTAGTATACTCTCTTCATGTCCTGATACAACTTATTACCACCGGGATGAATCGTCAGCTTCGAGTGATGACATTCTCTCAGAACTTCATCTCTCAATCGGTCACTATCAGGAACAACTAATCACCCTTGCTTTCAAAGCTAACCTTCTCGATCGACCTCAGACTCTTTATCTTCTGGTTCTAGCTTCTGGATAAACTCGACAAGCTTCACATATCGCTTTTGGCTCTCGCCAATCCTTTCGATATGTGTAGGTCTTATCGATAAGCTTGCCAACATTTCCGGTTCCAACTCACACCTTGGCCAGAAATCAAACCTTGCCAAATACTCGAGGCTTTTCCATTCCGAAAACATCGCCCCCAAACTTGCATGTCTTCGACTCAACGCATCTGCAACTGTGTTACCCTTACCAGGATTATAGGCTATACCGAAATCATACAATGCCAGAAACTGTAACCATTATTGCTATCAAAGATTCAAATCCTTTTGGGAGAAAAGATATTTCAACAACTTGTGATCCGTGAACAACTCGAATCGAACTCCCAACAGGTAATGTCTCCACATCTTCAGAGAAAACACAATCGCCTCCAACTCTAAATCATGAGTTGGGTAATTTTTCTCATGCGGCTTCAGCTGACGACTCGCGTAGGCCAGAAACTTATCCTTCTGCATTAGCACTGCTCCAAGCCTAGTACCACATACATCGGTGAATACCACCATCTCTTTATTTCTACTTGGAATGGTCAACACAGGTTCAATCGTCAATTTCTCTTTCAGGATCCCGAACGCTTACTCACACTTTGTAACCCATTTGAACACTTGGTTCTTTTTCGTCAATCCTGTTAACGGTGCAGCTACCTTGGAGAAATCTTTGATAAACCGTCGGTAATACCCGTCTAACCTAAGGAAACTCCACACATCCATCGCATTCTTAGGTCGATCCCATTCCTGGATTGCTGCCACCTTAGCAGGGTCAACCACTATCCCATTTCCAATAACAACATGCCTAAGAACCTCACTTCACTCTTCCAAAAGTGACACTTCGAAAACTTAGCTCTCAGCTGATGCTTTCGTAAGATTTCCAACACTACTCTCAAGTGCATCTTGTGCTCTTCCTCATTCTGAGAGTAAACCAAAATGTCATCCACGAACACAAGCACAAACTTGTTCAACTGATCTCTGAAAACTCTATTCATAAGATCCACAAAATACGCTGGCGTGTTAGTCTACCCGAATGGCATCACCAGCCACTCGAAGAATCCGGATGGTGTCCTAAAAGCAGTCTTTGGCACACTATCCATAATCACCCTCGATTGGTGAAATATCATTGCCAAATCCATCTGAGAAAACATCTTGGCTTCGTGAAGCTGATCGAACAAGTCATCAATCCTTGGCAATAGATACTTGTTCTTCTTAGTCACCTTTTCAGCTCACGATAGTCTACACACAATCTTAATGAGCCATCTGCCTTGGCTGCAAACACAACCGGTGCACCCCATTCGGAAACACTTATCCGAATGAATCCCTTTACTATAAGGTCATGAACTTGCACCTCCAACTCTCACTGTTCCTTAGGCGCCATCCGCCTAAGAGGCATAACAATTGATCTAGCACCCTCGACCAAATCGATCCTAAACTCGATCTCACGATGCGGCGACAACCCTTTGACCTCGTCAAAGACATCCTTGTACTGATTAGCGATCAACACAGATGATAAATCTTCCTGTGGAATCCCAAGAGAATATAGATAGCTCATGAAGACACCCTCTTCGCGCTTAAATCTAATTAACACCTTTTGCCCTTCCACATCCCCGACTCTCACCTCTAGCTTTTCACAGTTCACCCTTGTCGCATACCTCTTAAGCCAATCCATGCCCAAGATGATCCCAAACCCAGTAAAGTTCGATACAAGGCAATCACACACAAAAGAGAGACCATGGCTCGACAACACTAGACCGGACAAACCCCCAACTGGATTAGTCACGATCAATGGTCTATCACAAATCTCGGGTTCTATACCCAAGCGACAAACCAGCTCATTGCAAATGAATGAATGCCATGCTCCAGTATCAAATGAAACTCAAACTGAAACACCATTAACAGAAAGAGTACCTTGCACCACGACACCGTTTACCTTCTCCTCTATAGTAAGAGCTCTTGAAGAAGTTGGCACGAATTCTAAAGCATATGCCTTCACAACCTGCTTGCCCTTAGCTGATTCTGGATAGTCTTTCTTCTCCTACCCAGGCTTCCCACACTTGAAGAACTTCTTCTCAGCTTTGGGATTCTTGCACTCACTAGCAAAATGACCTTTCTTTTGGCAGTTAAAGTAAACTACCTCACTCTTAGGCTTCTTTTGGCCATTCTTCCTTTTCTGTTGTTGTTGCTTCCATTTCTTATTATTACCACCCTGATGTGTCTTCTGTTCTTCCTTAGGTGCAACAACAGACATCTTCTTAGGAAACAGACTTTTATGCCTCAAAGCCTTCCCAACGATCTTCTTAAAGCTATTATCGAGGTGATCCACAAGCTGATTCCCAAGATATCCATCCATCCCTAAGACAAACTTCTCGTTCTTTTGATAAGGAGTATCCACATATGAACGAGCATACTTTGACAAGGCCTCAAAGTCAAAATATAGTCAAGAACTGGCCGACCATTCTGCTTAGGCTCTACAAATCTCTTAAACAGAATAGGCTTTTTCACGGTGGAGATAAACTTCGCTTCGAGCTTAGCTTGGAACAGCTCCCATAAAACATCCTCTTCAGGGGTCTCAAGTGTGACAGAGTTCCACCAGTCCATTTCTCTGCCCTTTAACTGCCTTGATGCAAGTTTCTCTTTGTTGCATCATCAATGCCTAAGTCCTTGAGGATCCTTACACAAGTATCCATCCACCTCTGGACTTCTTCAACTGGTTCAGTGTCCTTGAATTGTTTTCCTCCCAATGAAGAAAAGTCTTTGCATAATCTTCCAAATTCTACAGCCCTAGGCACTGGAACTCCAACACCAACCGTAGCTGCCACTAGAGCGGGGACCCTATTCATGATCTCTGCAGCCATGGCCTCGAACGTGGTTGGGTAGTCTGGTTCTCCACCAATTCCCCCTCTAGTATTAGCTCCCCTAGCAGCGTTTCTTGATGGTCATCTACTCATTCTAAATCTGCAATTTGGAATAATTAGCCACTTCCAAGAAAAACTGCTAAAGAGATACAACTGCTACTACTATATATGCTAATATATGTAGTAAGCATCCAACTAAAATCTACAAGTACGTCTCTCATACATAATTACATCCTCTAACTTTAGCTAAAATCGTTAACCAGAGCTCTGGTACCAAATGTGACGACCGCCCACAACCCTAGCACTAAACAAGAGGAATGATGCACTGAAAGGTGTGCCAGACAGCTATGGGCGATCATCAGAGTAGCTAAACAACATCGGAACCTGTCGTAAAACTCACAGTGCAAGGATAAAATATAATAGAACATATACAGTAGGTAATAGTAGTGAAGCATCATATAACAAACTTTTCAAACTTCCACAACATCCTGAAAGATTATGCCAACATCAACGGAGATGTCAAGTATGTACATAAGGCCTCACTACAACACTCATAGAGCATCTCAAACAGTGGAAATAGAAATAATAGATAGTAGTAGAAGTAATCCGCCAGCCTCCTGCTTGACTTCGCACATCGGCATCATCCTCACTAAACACCTGTCACCTGCTACCTAGTCTACTCATCCACAACCGGGTGAACAACCCAAGGTAATAAGAGGAAACATAAAATCTTGAGTCAGACAACAGTCTTAGTGAGTGATAAAACAACTAAAAAATTCCGTCCATAAAGTATATGAGAATGGATAGATAAACATACTAATTTACCCACAACACCAGAGAAGAACTCAACCCTGTCTTCCCCACATCGGACAGTGATAGCCTTTACAATGAACAATTCAACCATTCATCCATGGAAACCAGAACACCCATTTGATCATGGTAAGCACTCGTAACATTCAGATTATATATATCTCATGTAAACCCTCCAAATTGAATTCAATGTCCTTCAGGCACAAGTCCCAGTGGCCTAAACCAATATCAGACAAGCACCGAATGAACATCTCCTTCGACGCTGGACAATCTACATGAGGCGGTTCAAACAAGGCAACTAATCAACCATGACAAACTCTGGCTATCACTACAATCCTAGTTCAAAACCATCGTTAATCGAATGATGGCCAACCTTGCCATATGTCAAGGGCTAATGGTAACCCCAATTATAGCTAAAGCTCCATATGTCCAACCTTTACAATTAGGCCTTTCGACAAGAACCAGAGTACTCTACCTACAACTGGTCTTTTAGGTGCCCCAATCGTACCCCTGCTTCGAGCCTGCTAGAACTTACGACAACGATAATCCCTCGGCGTGCACATCTCAAGTCACCCGACCCGATGACTCTTCATAGCTCAAGCAACCTTCTCAAGCAACCATTATCCACCAACTCACGACCTTTGAGTTGTCACCTCATTTGCTGTTATACACTGATCAATGAACACCTTTCAACACTTCGAACCTTCCTACTTGAATTTACTTCAAAGTCACACCATCACCGAGCCAATTACATAACTGCGTTGCGGCAAGGGTTCGGGGGGTTGCCCCCGAAATATTTTTTTTTCAGACCTTTTTGTTCAAATCTGAATCATAATAAATTTCCAGAAAATAACCCTATGCGACCGACCCCTGGCCTGCTCAACCAACCCACCTTGCTCGACCCAACATCCATGTTCGACGAACCCACTCATGTGCGACAGACCCAAACACTGCTCGAGCTAACTCTACTCCAAACGTGACCTATACTCGACCAGCTCGACCGACCCTGCTCGACCAGTTCGACCAACCCTGCTCGACCCACACATGCACGACCGACCGACCCACCATGGCTCGCTCGATCGACACTTGTGACTTGCTCCCCAAGTCATACAAATGAACGACCGACCCGCCCACCTTGGCTGGCTCGGCCGACCCAAACATGCACCTCTCCAATGCAACTCCAATTTCGACCAAAACTTCGCCAAATCGATACATTCGACGAAACCAACTCACCCAATTCCATGATAAGAAATCAACAATGATAAGAAATCAACAATAACACCAATATGACAATTCCATCAATAATTACGTAAAATTCACCAAAATCACCATAAATGTGCATATGAACAAATCTATTGATCTTACTTGCATATTCATGTTAAATATCATAGAAATTACCTATCTAAACTTGTTAAATCAGATCATTGGGTGATTTGTATGAAAATGGACTTACCAATGCATAAACCTATGAAAAAACACTTGAAATTTATGAAAAACATGAATAAACACTCATATACTTCATTGAATCCATGTGAGAGATGCATATCACTCACTGATTCTCCAAATCAAGCTAAAATGAATGTACCCGGACAACAAGTAATTCAAATTAAACCCCTTGATCCGATGAATTTGCCCTTGAAATGTTGTAGATCTATCCTCCAATGGTGTAAATCTTCGATTTCCTAAGCTTCGATCTCGATTTTAATGGTGGAAAGGTGTTAGAGGAAGGAGGAACACAAGGCCACCAAATGAGAGAATGAGGAAGAAAAACTATTTCACATATCCTTCACCCCCTATTTATAGTTTCCATCAGCCCACTAATGGGTCTCTCCAAATCAGCACATTAGGCTCCCAAAACCTGAACAACCAACTAGAAAACCTTAAAACATTGATTCCTCCCAAACTGCTGAGCCGAATCTTTAATGTAACCACTCTACGGAAAAGCAATCATCAATCCCTTTCCAATGCCATAGGTTTCACGCTCTGATTCGACCTAAGTCAAAAGTTATGCCCTGTACAAGACTGACAGGGGTAAAATGGTCACAAACAAAATTGGTAAAAATTATGGTCATGTCTCACATCCACATAAGCAACATATTAAAATATGAGAATGATCCAACCCTCATGGAATAAAATAAAAATATTTCATGATCCTCCGATACGTAAAATATGTGTTGTTACAAGATTCATGAGCAATATTAGAAGAGAAGTTGTTTTTTCTTGCTATTGGATTTATGTTTTGTTTCTAATCAAGCAAATGTGGGTTATTTAAGAACCCACATCTATGCCACAAGCTATTGGCTTGTGAAAGTGTAATTTAGTACTCATTTGAGTGTGCATATATTAGTGAATTAGGTAGGCTAGTGTAACTTAACCAACTTCATGTGTTCATGTTCCATTGAATCGAAAATTACGATTCGGATTGTCCACACAATCTAATTCATATGCTACTAGTTGATTTGGTGATCTTGTGAAGCTCCGTAGTCGCTCGGCAAAGTCTTAAGTCTTCACAAGTCGCTTGAATCGCTTTTACATGCTTTGATTTGGAATTTAGTTCACTTTTGAACATATAATCAAAACCATTGCAAATCTCTTGTATGAATGTTTGTGCATGTGCATTTGGGTGTTATAAGTTGTTTCAACAAGACTTTGAAGCCTCGTGTTCATGTATATAACATCACAGGCCTTTGAGCATTTGCCGATATCCTTTTGAACATGTTTTCTTGACCAAATGGTGCTCTGGCCCAGATTCAGATGTCTGAATTATTTTGGTCAGACATTTGTCCTACATCAAACAATTATAAAAACAAACAGAGAGTAATTCTGAAGTCTAAATTTTAATTTAGACGTTTGATGAGGAAAACTCAGACGTCTGAATCTCAGACAGAAAGTTATGTCTCTGGAAATAACTTTCAGACGTTTGAAATTCTTGGGCCAGACGTCTGAATCCTGTTTTCTACTGTTGACCAGTGGAGACCACAGTCAACAGTTTTGGTCCATTCATGTTCATTCCCGGCCGAGTTTAGGCGCATTTCGCCTTTATTTATGACTTTTCAGTTTCTCTAATTCACAAATCTCTACAGCCCGATTTTTACGTAATCGTTTTATAAGATCGTCAATCAAAGACTAACGGATTGGAAGCCAATAGTGAGAACTCTCTCACTCAATTCTTTTGTACAGTTATTTATTTTTATAACTGAATATATATGGATTGGCTATGATTGTAATATTTTTTTCGTGGTTGACTAATGTTTACAGTTTTAATGTTATCATTGTTAAACTGTGAAAATAAAACGTTTATATTTAAATTAATTCGGGATGACAATTTACCCACCCGTCTCCCAAATATAAGATAAGTTCACATGGATTGTGATGTAAACCCCACAAGGGTGTTGGGACGATCATTTTACACATCGCCCAAGTATACAAATAATAATATTTGTTTGATGTTCGAAAACCCCTCATGGGTCGGGAGATGATAACTAATTCACATATCCCTTAGATTTAATTGTATGTCAACCGATTGATTGACATACTGTTATAAGCATTATTTAATTATTTAATGCTTATACAGTTGTAAATTACACTTTGGATGTGAATTAAATGTTTAATAGTTGTTTATCACTATTTTTGAGTACATGCGATGTATGAAATCCATATTAATAAAATTATATGGTAATTGATTGAGTCTGATTCCAATTCAAAAATAACAAGTATTCTAAAATAATATTCAGTGAAGAATAAAAATATGATTTTGATGTCTGATTTTGGATGGACACGAAAATACGAAAATAATTTTGGATGAAATACTCCAAGTTTGAAAAGATAAAAGATATTTTTATCTAAATGAAATGGTTAACAACTAGAATAAATAATTGATATAGTTTTAATATAACTAGAATTTTTCCAATGTATGAATTGGAAAGGATTTGAATGGAAATAAGCTTCGGAATATTTCGATATTGGATTCCATGATTTTACGGATATTTTTGAGGAATTTGGAAGATATAGATATCATTTTTCCTTATACGACATCCGTTGGTTTCAGAGTTTGATATTGAATGTAAGTCGATATAATTTCTATTCAGAGCCTCGTATTTGATATCAAATTGGATTTTGGGTTTGTCATGAATGGTGTCTTCAATAACACTATTCTTAAACCCAGTTGAGAAGAGAATAAATCTTTTAATTCAGATTAATGAAGTTTTCAAATTAATGCATACAATTGGAATTAATTGAGAGTTGATTTTGGGTTTATTGGGAATGATGTTTCAAATAACATTTGTTCTTAAAACCTAATTAACAGTGAAGATATGATTTGGAATTTATAAATATTTTAACTAAGATTTAAAGAAAATTTCCAAAGTAAAGTTCTCCAGTTTAATACATTAAATTGGAATTGAGTGGAACTCAGTTTAGTGATAATCGAGATGAGCTTCTATGAAGGAAGACCGTTGCTATTTATGGAATTTAAAAGGCCTTGTCGTTATCCAACTTATAGTATTAGTCTGATATGGAAATTTATATCGATTACGATTGATTGAATTTCCGTGAAAGTTCCATTTTAATGGAAGAGGATTTTGGGCTTATCGTGAACCGTGTTTTAAATGACATTGGTTCTTTAACCCGGTTAAGGGCAAGGTTAATTTCCTAAAGTTGAATAATCATTAAGTAATGATTTTTGAGTTAAAACCAAGTTGGAATTTAAATGAATCTATAATTAGATTGAGTTGTGAATAAGGTAATTAAATTTACTGAATTCAAGGAATGTTCGAGAATATAGTATCGCCAATTTTACTCCATGCAATAGTTAAATCTTTAATTAGATTTGAAAACGTGAAACGGTAATTAATTTTACCGATAACATAGAGGGTGTTATATATGGAGTACTTTTATATTTGCTCCACGAATGAATAGGTTGGGATTGGGATAATAAAATGAATGATTACTTCGGTAAGGCCCATATATCCTGACTAGTTTGATAAACCTTAATTTGGTTTAGGATCGTTAAAAGATAACACAAAATCTTTTGCAATGGTTTTCAAAGACAGATTTAAACAAGAGGTCTAAATGAATTAAATCTTTGATAAGATTTATGGAAATGTTTCCCGATGTATTGAATATTTGAATAAAAGAATATTTTGGATTGGAATAAGGTGTATGATTTGTTTTTTAGCACTTGATTATAAGATACGCGAGTTATTCGGAAAGACTGGGTTTAACCCATTTTGAATAACTAATACGTCGACCACAAGTCGAAGATTTGAAGACGGTGGTTTAAGACCGGAGATCTTCACATCGTTTGGATGATTACGATGATTACTGATGGCTTGATTGTGATGTACACCCAAGATTAGGAAACAAGTGTTGATCGTCCAGACGTACTAGGAGATCGACCAGATATGCGAGGGCCTCTCTCCTGTATTGGACATATGGGACGAGGAATATGGTGCCTCCAGTTTCGTTCAAACCCAGAACGGACTTGCAAATGGATTGTTTGTCTGACATTGTATTTCGCGCTGTATTAATTGATCTCTGCTAAATATATATCTGTCTGGTGGCGGAGAATTTATTATCTTGCTTAACCCTTCTCTGAGACGTACGAGCTTAGAGGTTATATATTGGTGGAAATCAATGATATAGTATGGATTGACAACGTGGCATGTTGATTTGCATGGATCAAAGCTTTTGTTGAAAAGCATGGCTTTGTGGTTGATGATCAAAGCATATCTTTAAGTAGCGCAGCTTTATGTAGCGTTAATTTGCGAGCTTCACACGCCGGTATGAACCAAAATCGGGATGAGGACCGAAGGGAAATGACATACGTTGGTTTTTGGCTTGAAGTGATGTCATGGTATAGAGCCTAGATATTTAACTTAAGTGGATGCTGGATATTAATTGATGGAAGGCGAGGTACCTCAGATTTGATTTGGGTCGCCAATGGCCCTCGATTTGATCGACTATACTGACCATTTTGGAGGTTCGATAGAACCAGCTAACATATTGTTTATGGCAATACTAATCAGCGACGGCTGTCCGGCCCTACCGCTGACCTAGGGTTGCCTAGAGTTGTGATCCTAAGGCATTTGCTAGAGTGTCTCGAAATCGGTGAGGAAGATCCCTTGCCTCGGTTGATAGATGGAAATCCAATTTCCAATACGTGACTTTACGGTTTTAGTTTCAAACTTATGGCGACATAATATATGGTACTTATGCCGCCTATGATTGATACATTCATATTTGAAGTTGATTTCTTCACTTATAGTAATAATAAAAGATAAATTTCTCGTATCAATCATGTTTGGCCATTATAAGGTAAAACTCTATCCTTTGGCTTATGTTGCATTGTGTGATGGGACCTGAGTCTTATAATGGCTTCATTTTTTCCTTTAGCATTGTGTTCTTTGTTTTTTGGTATTCTTGGGAGGAAACCCGTTCCGTGTTATACGGCGTAGTCTCTTGACTTACCAAGCATTAAAATAAAGTTAATAACTATTTCAGTTCTCACACTAGTCCCATGACTGACTCGGAGTTTATTGTTTCCCACCTAAAATATGGTTGCCCATATTTGCCACACGGGTAGGTAGTAGTTTTGGCTTGTAGATATTTCTTTTCACAGGATCCTGGGTTACGGCTAAAGTTATATTCGGAATGCTTTGTATCCGTGTATTTCTTTCATTTGTGGTAGTTGATGTTTTCCACTGCACATTATATTTATGTATTATATTTTACGCTATTTTGTAATTTAAATCTTTGATATTATTTTCTGCTTTATATTATTTATTTGAACTCTGATATCTTGTAATCTGATGTAAATTGTTGTAATATCAATGAAACATTCTCATGTTTGTGTTCTGATGCGTCGTGTTATCATTATAATCCGCGTTCTCGAATGGTCTTAGTCAGTTTAGCGATCGATTCAGACCGAGCGAAGTTCGGTGCGTAACAGTTTAATATCAGATCTTTGGTTTACAAAGCTCGAGAAAAAGGCATATTAGAACCGAATGAGAGAATTCATCGGAGATAGGATTAGTAATATCATATAAGAATGACTCGTTAGAGATAGGGTTATTAATGCCCCAGAATGAGTTAGAAGAGTTTTTGTTTATAAAAACGAATTTGGTTTTGAAAATTATATCTTATTATATGTATTTGAGTTTTTTATTTTATTTTATTTTACTTTGGACTACCAAGTATAAGAAGATTTTGCATATATATATATATGATCCGCATGTATTCGAAGTCTCAAGTATACTGGGTAGATATACAATCACACTGTAGTCGTCTGGGGTTGACTCTGATGATAGCTCGAGCATTATCAGTGTTTATGTTCGAGTTTCGAAAGTTGGATGTCTATATATTTTCAATTGACTGGTGTGAGAACTAAAACTTAGCTAGAGTTTAATGTTTGTGATTTAGCATTGAAAATATGATTTTGAGTATATATAAAAGATATATGTTTGAAAATCTAGTTAACTAATTGATTGCTGGTTGTGATGTGAGATTATTATTTTAACTAATAAAAATATTGGAATAATAAAACCAATGTGAAAATGAAAGGCTAAAATTTAGGCAAATCGAAATTAATATTGAACTGAATTGAAAATTAGTACGAATTGGATATATATACACACATGTATATATATCTTATACAGGTTATTGCGTGGAAACTAAGAAGAGGAATAAAATTGCATGCCCGACAAATAGGTACATATTTACTGTATTTATTAGGTCTGATGATTTTATGAGCCGATTGGCTTTTTGATTTTCTTTTGATGTATGAGATCTTGTGGAGGCCATTTGTAGTTGTACCGATCAACCCGTACAAAGGAGGTCATGGCGAAAATTTTCAAAAATTTAAGGCGTTAGCCAAATTTTGAGAAATTAGAAAGTTCTTAGAAACTGAAAAGTCGAAGAACTTGAGTCAAGCGAAGGCTGAGTTGGTTAAGTAAACGGCCTTCAGTTCCTTCTTCCTTTTGGGGATGAAAAGATTTTAAGTGGGGGAGGTTGTCACAACCCGTATTTTTGGAACCAATTTAAAATTTATTTTTAACTAATTTTCATAGAATTAAATATTTTAGATGAATTATTTTGAGAATAAATGACTCAAAATTTATTTTAATCGAAGTTAGAACGTATAAATTTAAAATTTAACAAAAACGAGCTTGAAATGGCGCGATAGTTTGAAATTTGATTTTAAACTTTGAATGAATGTACAAAATTCATTATAAGTTGGATTTTGATAAAACAAGAAACATTGGAATATTTTGAATTGTAATTTTCTTACGAATGTAAGAAATTGAGATTTCACTTTATAAATTGTAAGTTATGCCGAGATTAAAATTTAAAATAATCGCTATAGAATTTATATTTTTTTAAATATTATATATATCCCTTAAAAATATTCATTTTGAATACGGAAGAATTTGAACTTGAAACCACTTCCATTGAGTTCAAAATGTTGTTTGTGACCCTAAAAACTATAAACATCGATACCTTTAGAGTTGGTGAAATTTGGTCATTTTCATTATATAGATGACCAAAATATCACCTTTTGCATATAGATGAATTTGGACTTGGAACCGCTTCCATTGAGTTCAAAATATCGTTTACGACATCAAAAAGTGTAACTGTCGATATGTTCCGAGTTTCAAAAATTTGGATTTGGGTTAGCCAACCTAATCCACCCTTATAACTCCCACAACCCCTCCCCTTTCATTCATTCCCAAAACTTAGCAAAAAATTAGAAAATGGGGAATAGGAAATAGAAATTCCTAAGATAGGTTTTGCAATTAAAAGCTCAAATCAAGAGGAAATCAAGTGTGAAAACTTGGGTAAGCTTCTCCATCTTCCTCTCCATCTTTCCCAACTCCATTCCTCTTTAATTTCTTATGATTTCCTAAACCCAACTCCTAGGGTGTGGATTGAAGATTCGTGAGCAATATTGGAAGAGAGGTTGATTTTTCTTGCTATCGGATATATTCCTTGTTACTAATCAAGAAAAGGTGAGTTCTTTAAGAACCTACATCTATGCCACAAACTATTAGCTTGTAAAAGTGTAATTTAGTATTCATTTGAGTTTGCATATGCTAGTGAATTGGGTAGGCAGTGTAGCTTAACCGACTTCATGTGTTCATGTTCCATTGAATTGAAAATTATGATTAGGATTGTCCATGCAATCTATTTCGTATGCTACTAGTTGATTTGGGGATCCTGTGAAGCTTCGTTGTTGCCTCGGTAAAGTCTTAAGTCTTCATAAGTCGCTTGATTTGCTTTTGCATGCTTTGATTTGGAATTTAGTTCACTTTTGAACTTATAATCAAAACCATTGCAAATCTCTTATATGAATGTTTGTACATGTGTATTTAGGTGTTATAAGTTGTTTTGGCAAGTCCTTGAAGTCTCATATTCATGTATATAACATCATAGGCCATCAGGCATTTGCCAATATCTTTTTGAACATGTTTTCTAGGCCGTATGGTGCTCTGGCCCAGATTCAGACATCTGAATTATTTTTGTTAGATGTCTGAGCTGCTTCAAATAATTATAAAAACGAATAGAGAGCAATTCAGAAGTCTGAATTTTATTTTCAGACGTCTGAATTTTAATTCAGATGTTTGATGAGGAAAATTCAGACGTTTAAACCTCAGACAGAAAGTTATGTCTCTGGAAACACCATTCAGATGTCAGAAATTTTTGGGTCAAACGTCTGAATCATGTTTTCTACTGTTGAACGTTGGGACCACGGCCAATAGTTCAGGTCCATTCAGGCTCTTTTCCGGACGAGTTTCGGCCCGTTTCACCTTTGTTTGTGACTTTTCAGTTTCTCTAAATCGTAGATTTCTACAGCCTGATTTTTACGAAATCGTTTTGTAAGATCGTCAATTAAAAACTAACAGAGTGGAAACCAATGGTGAGAACTCTCTCACTCAATTCTTTTTTGTAATTATTTATTTTTATAACTGGATATATACTATTGCCTGTGATTGCAATATTTGTTTGGTGGTTGACGAATGTTTACAGTTTTAATGTTATCATCATTAAACTATGAAAATAAAATGTTTATATTTTAAATTAATTCGGGATGACAATTTACCCACCCATCGCCCAAATATTAGATAAGTTCACATTGATTGTGATGTAAACCCCACACGGGTGTTAGGACAATTATTTTAAACATCGCTCAAGTATACAGATAATGATATTTGTTTGATGGTTGAAAGCCCCACATGGGGCTAGGGATGATAATTAATTCACATCTCCCTTAGATTTATTTGTATGTCAGCCTATTGATTGGCAGACTATTATAAGTATTATTTAATTATTTAATGCTTATACAGTTGCAAATTGCACTCTGGATATGAATTGAATGTATAATACTTGTTTATCACTATTTTTGAATACATGCGATGCATGGAATCCATATAAATAAAATTATATGCTAATTGATTGAGTCTGATTCCAACTCAGAAATAACAAGTATTTTAAAATAATATTCAGTGAAGAATCAAAATATGATTTTGATGTTAATTTTGGATGGACACAAAAGTATTGAAATAATTTTGGATGAAATACTCCATGTTTGAAAAGATAAAAGATATTTTTATCTAAATGAAATGGTTAACAACTAGAATAAACAATTGATATAGTTTTAATATAACCAGAATTTTTCTAACATATGAATTGGAAAGGATATGAATGGAAATAATCTTCGGAATATTTCAATATTGGATTCCGTGATTTTATGGATATTGTTAAGGAATTTGGAAGATATAGATATCATTATTCCCCATACGATATCTGTTGGTTTCAGAATTTGATATTGAATGTAAATCAATATATTTTATATTCAGAGCCTTGTATTTGATATCAAATTGGATTTTGGGTTTGTCGTGAATGGTGTCTTCAATAACACTATTTTTAAACCCAGTTGAGAAGAGAATAAATCTTTTAATTAAGATTAATGTAGTTTTCAAATTAATACATATAATTGGAATTAAATGAAAGTTGATTTTGGGTTTATTGGGAACGATGTTTTAAATAAGATTTGTTCTTAAAACTCAATTAACAGTGAAGATATGATTTGGAATTTATAAATATTTTAACTAAGATTTAAAGAAATTTTCCAAAGTAAAGTTTTCCAATTTAATACATTAAATTGGAATTCAGTTTAGTGATAATCGAGATGAGATTCTGTAAAGGAAGAACATTACTATTTATAAAATTTAAAAGGCCTTGCCGTTATTCCACTAATATATTAGTCCGATATGGAAATTTATATCGATTACGATTGATCAAATTTCCATGAAAGTTCCATTTTAATGGAAGAGGATTTCGGCTCTTTAATCCAGTTAAAGGAAAGTTTAATTTCCCAAAGTTGAATAAGTAATGATTTTTGAGATTAAAACCAAGTTGGAGTTTTAATGAATCTATAATTAGATTGAGTTGTGAATAAGGTAACTAAATTTACCGAATTCAAGGAATGTTCGAGAATGGAGTAACACCAGTTTTACTCCTTGCGATAGTTAAATCTTTAATTAGATTTGAAACATGAAACAGTAATTAATTTTACCGATAACATAGAAGGTGTTAGATATGGAGTTGTAACACCCCATGTTTGTTAATGTCACTTACAAAGGGATTGCATTAACTTTTATGAAGCATTATAAGTAAACAGAACAGAAAATTACAAGATAGATACATAAAGTAGTACTTGAAAAATTTATAACTTTATTACAGCAGAAACAGAAACAAGTTTGGTTACATCTTTCAAAATCACAATACCAAAACCTAAGTACACAAGTATCAGTCTTATACAAAATCCTTCAGAGTGCATAATTTTAAAGTCATAATCCCCAACATAAACTGCCATGAAAGAGATAGAGTCAAAGCCAAGCAATACTTCAAGCACTTCAAGCAGAGGGAATTTGAATCAAGCTCCTATGTTTCCACCCTAAGCACCTGGGGTGGGGAAACGGAAAGAAAAGAGGCGAAAACAAACGAGGTCAGACATAAAGTCTGGCGAGTCTAGTGACTTTCAGCATATAAACAGATAATAGTATCATGACATGTAAATAAAGTTGGATGAGAGATAACAACAACAGGAGTAGCAGGTATGCTTAAGTTAAACAGAAGAATCAGAATGATATAGACCAAGTTATGCTTCTTACTTATATCTTACTTCTCTGCACTAATACTATTGTAACAAAATTAGGTGTTACCCTAATGTCTAAACTGAAATAGAATAATCTCTATAGAAACAGAATGCTAGTAATGGGCTTTTTACCACCCCAATAGAGACAGAAGGTACAGAAACAAAATGCTAATAATGGGCCTTTACCACCCCAACTAATATGGCCTTTGCCACCCCAACAGACGGTACCACATGGAAACAGACAGGTGTTACCACCCCAACAGAAACAGATGGTACCCCAACAAAAACAAACAGAACTAGGTGTACCCTAAATTCTACCCCAAGCGATCGGCCCCCTAATACATAAATACCCTGTGTCGACCCCACAAAAGGGTGTATCATTCCCTAAAGTGGCAATGTAATGACCCGCATTGGTAGAGTTATAATAATTAAATTATTTAATTATATATATAGTGATATAGTGAATTAAATGGTCGTGGAATTAAATAATGATGAATATTTAATTAAAATAATAAATTAAATAATACATATAATTCTGAAATAATCAGAATTGGCTGAAAAGGCGATATGTGTGAATAAGGCAATTTGAATTATATAATTTAGTTTAAAGTTGAATGATTGAAACGAATATATTCAATCATCGACAGTTGAAGATATAGTTTATAATATAATTATAAACGAGCTCGAAATTGGCGATTCGAACATCAACTGAATGTACAGGATTCGTTATAAGCCGGATTTCTGTGAAACAAGAAACGTGTGGAGCTGGTGGAGTATATCTTTCTAGTGGAGGAGAAAAATCGGGATTTCATCGTATAGATTTTGATTTACAACCAAATCAAATTCTAGAAAAGTCGCTGTGGAATTCCTTTACAATTTATAAAGGAATTATTTATATTTTTAAAAAGGAATTTCAATATAAACCGAATATCGGGTTGACCCAGATTGAAATATCGAGTTAGAAATTCATATAGGATTTTTTTGAAGCTGTATGGTATTCCACAGTGAATATATACGATAATATTTATTTATAAATATTTAATTTAATTATATTTTAATATATTTTTATATTTAAATGGGTTATTTAGGACTTTAAAAATAGCCACTTTTGCAAACGAAGTCGGAATTCGATAAAACTAATTTTGTTGGATCCACAATGTCAAATAGTTGTTAGATTTCCAGTTTCGTCATTTTTAGAGTCACTGTGTGGTCGTACGGATTTTTAGAGTGAGAATCAGTCTGCATTTCGATGGTTAAAAATACGCCGTGTGAGCATACGAAGTCGGAATTCGACGAAACCAGTTTCGTTAGGACCGAAATGTCGAACTGTAGCTGCAGATCCAGTTTCGTGATTTTTGGGTATCATGTGTGATCACAGGAATTTTAGAGGACATACATGAACAGCATATGCTTAAAAATAAATAAAGTAATAATATATTTTCACTATATAATACCCTTAAATTTCCCTAAACCGAAAACCCTTCATTCATTAGTCAACACTTTATCCGCCGCTCCCATTTCTTAAGGGAAACGGGGAAAACCCTCCTTCTAAAATCAAGATAAAATCATACGAAGGTGCTAAAATCTTGAAAACAAATATAAATGAATCGTTGAGTAAAGAGATTGCTTCTGGTACGCTGTTTGTGTGGTGCGATTCACATTTTGGGGGATGGGGTTTTTCAGCATCGACTAGGGTTCTAGAAATCTGGATGTTGGAGCCTCGATTTTGATTTTGGGTATCATAGTTTAGTTCGTATGATCGAATGGAGTAGGTTAGATGATATTTGAGGGGATCGGTTGAATTTTCCGTCGCAGGTTCCACTGTTGTCATGAGCAGATGGTGAACGACAGACGCTACCTCAGGCATGCGAGTTCAAGGGGATTAGCATGGGGAGGTGCGGTTTTTGATGGGATGATTTATGGCGATTTTTGTTCAATTTATTGGGGGTTGTTGAAGGAGAAGCATAGGGGAGACGTTGGCCATTGGGAGTAGTTCGGATTTGTATTAGAGTTCGTGATTTTGTTTGAGGGAGAAGGAAGAAGTTTCGGGTCTGGTTATTTGCAAAGGGAGGGTGGGCCTTAAGTGAAGGGTAAAGCCCAATAATTTAAAAATCCAAGTTGTTTATTTATTTAAAATGTATTAACTTGTTTATATCGTATCTAGTTCATACGGAATCGAAATCATGAACGGTCAGATGCGTTGAATTCGTATGGACGAACACTTCAAAATGGAATTGGTTTGAAGTGGATTGGGGCTCGTTTGAATTTACGGCAAAATAAATTGTTTGATTCAAATCAAACAAACAGTTTATCGTTCTTTAACGATGAACTGCCAAAGTGAGTAAATCTCACTAACTCTGAACAGTTTATAATTTCATGTTGTATTTTTAGAACTGTTAAATATTGGCTGATTGACTATGTGTTGACTGTTTGATTGAAATGCTAGTCAGTTAGTTGAATTTCTATATTGATTCTGTTTAACAGAATATATCATATGGAACTGAAAGTGATGTTGATTTTATTGTGTAACATCTGTGGATGCAGGGAAACAGGTTGGAGGAATCCGACTAGATTCCTCAATAGTTATTTTATTGTTTTCATATATTGTGATATATGATGTGATTTATAATCTGTTGTTGATTATATATATATATGAACGATATTGGACATCATAGCTTGATATGTTAAACACCATCAGTGATACTAGAATATCAAAAGGAATTTTCAAATATGTATATTGAAAATGAAATGTTTATAAAATCATAGGATTTTATAAAAGAAATATTTATTTAGAAAATAAATAAAAGTAAATCTTTATTTGGAAAATAATAGAGAAAATAAAAAGGAAATATTTATTTAGGGAATAAATAGAATTAAAAAAAGAGAATAATTATTTAGGGAATAAATAGGATTATTAAAAAGGATTGGTCAAATGAGTTAGTTAAACCAGATTTGTCAAATAAGTTAGTTGAACCAGATTAACCAAATGGGCTAAGTTAGTCAAGTTAACCAAATGGGCTAAGTTAGTCAAGTTAACCAAATGGGTGAAGTTAGTCGAGTTAATCAAATTGAATTTAGTAAAAGGAGTTAATCAAACTGAGTTAGTCAAAGGAGTTAGTCAAACTGAATTAATCAATTTGAGTTAGTGAGTTAAGGTAATCCAATTGAGTTAGCGAGTTAAGGTAATCAAATTGAGTTAGCGAGTTAAGGTAATCAAATCGAGTTAGCGAGTTAAGGTAATCAAATTGAGTTAGCGAGTTAAGGTAATCAAATTGAGTTATCGAGTTAAGTGAATCAAAATTGAGTTAACCAAAGCGAGTTAATCAAAGTAGAGTTAGCCAAGTTAAGTAAATAAGTTAAGTGGGTCGAGTAAGTTCGTCAAGTTGAGTTAATTAAGTCGAGTTGGAAAACCGAGTTAATTAAATTGAGTTTATCAAATGGAGTTTATCAAAAGGGGTTATTCAAATAGAAGTCAATTGAACATAGTTATTCAATAGGAGTTAATCGAACATAGTTAAAAGAAATAGAGTTAAACCAGATTAGAAACTGATTAGAGAATTGTTCTCCTACTAGTTTACAGTCAGGGACTGATAGTTGTGAAATGATAGTGATATGTAAATAAACAATGGAAATGTTTTCCAGTGTTAATAACGTATATTTTCTAAACATAGAAAATAAGGAAATATATATATATATATATATATATGATTGATGATTGGTTGATAGAATTTCCATTTGGAAATAATATCATTGTTTGCACACCTGTTTTTCTTCGATAGTTAACTCACCGACTGTCGAAGTTTTTGACCATTTTAACGTTGTTAATATGGAGAGACCGGTTGGATTTTTATCTAAAGAACCACTCAGTATTGGCATAAGTGTTGCGAATCATATATGCCAAAGATAATTGAAGACGGAGTAAAGTGCAAGGGCTATTGTATAAGTCTTAGATAACAGTGCCTAAGATGGATGTACTGAATAGTGCCTTCAGTTCATCCTATTCCTTGATGACTTGTATGGATGAATGCCTGACAGAGTATTTCCAGGAAGGTCACGTACATTGATTTCTTCAACCGTACCAAGAGTGGAAGCGGAGAAGGAAACTTCTTTTAGCTGACACGTAATGTATGGTTGTAGACGTCAAATTAGTGATTTTCGTTGGATCTGACAATGTGGCATTCGAAGTGAATCTGATGTGATGATAAAGCGTAACCTCAAGCCTCATCAACCGGTAAATGACAGAAATCGGGCAGGCAGCATGGCTAAGTCGGTCGCTCCAAAGTAAGGTGTATAATCACCTATCTAGAGAATTTTCATTTGCTTCTTAAATTTATCAATGCTGTCCCATATATACAAGAAACGGTTGCTGATCCCAACCGTTGGTGATATACATTCGATACACTCAAGCGAAATGGGTGGTCGGTCATGTGTGGCTGAGTTGCAAGATGTTCTTGTTGAACTCCAGTGTATCGTTCCTAGAGTACACTGATCGGAAGGTGGTTCCATACCTTGTCATAGTTGGAAATCCATTACCCAATATGTGCTTGCGGTTTTGATCGTAAACTATATATTTAGAACGTGAGATGAAAGCGTTTCTGCTAGATGAATATTATATTGTGGTTGATAGACATTTTTATAATATCAAATGGATTTTGATATAAAGATATTTTTGGATTCTCATAAGGGAAAACCCGTTCCATTATACGGCGTGGTCTTATGAAATATCGTTTACTTGTTCAAACTGTTTTACTCACACCAGTCCCATGACTGACCCGGAGTTTATTTTGTTTTGTTTTCACTAAACTCTTGGGTGCCCAATTTTGTACGGGCAGTCAAGTAGTCGGGATTTACAGATACTTGAAGAGCTGGAGCAGGAGGCTTCAGGACTATATAGCTATAGTTATTTCCGCTGTGTTGTAAGTGTTGTACTTTGATAATGATGTGTATTCAAGTACATATTTATATTTCAAAGTTATGTTATACATATTATATGTTATTTGTTCCGCTGTGAGGTTCGTGTTACTCTGATGTTGTGTTCTTCTTCTTCTTCTATTCTAAGTTTCTATCTTATCTATCCTCACCCTCTGTTTTCTTTCTATTAATTTCCTGATTTCCAGTACAATTTGGGTTGGATGTGTGTTATTTAGTCAGCTCAAATTCTAGCGGATTTTCGGGTCAGTACAGTTGGTATCAGAGCTTAAGTTAAGTGAATTACCTTGGCTCTGTGGCGTGACTCAGTAGAGATAGGGTTAGTAATACACTAGATTGAGTTGAGTGTATATATACGAGTGAGCGTATTTGTTATTGATATAAAAATTGTTTTATATTGTGGAGATTCATTGGTTGAGTTGTTTATGAGTTCTGGTCGATCAGTTTGATCCACTGTATCGGTAGGAGTTTATAAACACTCGAATACGATGTGTCGACACGATATGTTTTGAAAAGAGGGTAAATTAAAATAAATTTACCCAAAGTATATTTTGATATAAAGAAGTATATATATTGGATATATTGGTTGTTATTATAATCGAGTAAGATTATAAATTAAATGGTTATGTAAATAACCAATCAGAATTCATATAAGTGAAATACGTGAAATCAGATGAGTTAAAACTGAAATTTAAACCAGAAATTTAATTAAAACTTTGGAGAATTGGATAAGTGTTTGTAAATGGATTTGGATTAAAAATAAGGAAAATTTAAGATCCTGGGAGAATTTAAATTGTTTTACAAGCAGTGTGAATTATATTTTGAAATGAATTTCAAAGTGGAAATGTTTAGAAATGGTTTTATAGTATTGAACTCACCTCGATCGCTGGAAAATAGATTCCGATGATGACAGCTGCGTCATCAGTATTCATTTTCGAGTTGTAAGTGACGAATTACTACCAGAGATACTGTTTTGAATTTGTTTTGGGAAAGACAAGTTGTGTTGAATTTCAAAATGGGATTTGATATATAGAATTTGAATATATAGAATTTGAATATAGAAATTCAAATGGGATTTATAATATAGAATTTGAATAATAAAATTTGATAAATAGATTTGAATAATAGAAGTGATATAAAAATTGAATAGAATTAACTAAGTCGAAGGGGAATTAGTTAATCGAGTTTTGAATTTGAAGTTGAACTTTGAAAGGTGAATTGGATTTGTAAATGGATATTCGAAATCGATATAGAACTTAAGTTTGAAATTTGGATCCAAATTAGTTAATAAGCAAGTTAAAATATATTTGAACATGTCATGTTCAAATATAAAGTGAAATAGACTAAAGAGTTAATTAACAAATTAATTAACGAATTGAGTTAAAACGATCAGGTATAGTTAAAATAGATTGGGCAGGTATAAATATACATGAGATAGGTATGGATAAGGTATGAAGGTATATAAATAGAATGCTCGACGAAAAGGTATGTATTTAATTCATATATGAGATTTTATGCGCCGTATCGGCTAGCCGCTTGTTTTTTTTCTTTTTCTTTTGGATTGGTGAGGGACATGGGAGGCTATTTGAAATATCCCGATGCTCATGGTACAAAGGAGGTTATGGCGAATTTTTCTAGGAATTTAAGGACTTAGAATATTTTTAAGATAATTTGATAGTTAGAAATCAACGTATCGATATATATATATATAAGTCGATAAGGAAACGAACTTAGAAATAGAATAGTAAAATCAAAAAGGAAGACTAAGAATAAAATCTAGTAAGAATAGAAAGAGGAAGCGTATACGTGTTTAAAAGTGAATAAGTAGTTGTATGGTATTGATTATTCGAGTAAGTAGTCATATCTGTTTTGACGTTATAAATGTTATTCAGTCAAGGTCTGAGAGGTAGTTATACCCCAACTTGATTGATTTCATTATTAACAAATAAATAGTAAGATTTCATGCTCGAAGATCAAGGTTGAATAAGAGTTAGTTGAATATAGTATTCGGGTTGTCGTAACGATGTTTTACACAACATCCGTTTTAACCCAAATAAGTGTAAGCTTGGAAATATAATAAAGAATATTTCCTAAGTATAGAAATAAACGAGATCGGAAAAGAGATAAGTAATTGGAATATTTTCCAATTATAAATAGCATATTTTTCTAAAGTTTAGAAAATAAAGGAAGGCGATATTCGAAAATGTTTTCCAAATAACATAAAAGGCCAATATGGTTATTGAAAATATTTGGTTAACAAATATTGATAAAGAAATAGAGAAGTGATTTAACTAATGGAATATTAATTAAGGGCTTAGTGACATGTTCAAAAGGAAAATTTGATTTTTGAAAAGAGTAAACTGTTTAAAAACTCCCAGGGAAAGACTGTTTGAATTAAAAACAAATTTAACAGAAATTTGTGAAAGCAAATTTGAATTAAAGTAAAGCCAGTAAAGTGGTAACTGAGATTGAATTAGAATGATATCAAGACAAATTGGATTGTGAGATTCAAATTTGAAGTGTAATGTGATAATCAAGTTAAGAGTTGGGAATCGAGAAGAAACTCGAGTTAAAATGATATTTGGCTCGGATATAAGCGAATGGTTGTGTTGTGGATAAAAGCAGATTGGAATTTGATTGGGATGACCCTTATATCCGCTGAATTTATAACAGGTGGAAAGGATATAATGATATACCGACAAAAGGTACAAGTTTATATTTCTATTGGATATAAGATTTATGAGCCGAATTGGCAAGCCGCTTGGCTGTTTGATTTTCTTTTGGGATGGAGAAGGCCCAGAGAGGCGAGTGGTGGTTTGACGTATTGATCAGTACAAAGGAGGTGCTGGCGAAATTTTTCGAAAAGTTAAGGCGTTAGAAAATTTTCAGAATTTTTGAAATTTTCTGCTGATAGGAATTAAATAAATTTTTAATTGAAGTTAAATTGGTTTAGTTGAAATTGAAGTTAAGAAGTGAACAAATATGTTCTAACCAGTCGATAGGGTCGTCCTCTACCTTAGCAATTTCGAGGACGAAATTATTTTAAGTGGGGAAGAATGTAATGTCCCGCATTGGCAGAGGTATTATAATTAATTAATTTAATTATATATATAGTGATATAGTGAATTAAATGGTCGTGGAATTAAATAATGATGAATATTTAATTAAAATAATAAATTAAATAACATATATAATTCTGAAATAATCAGAATTGGCTGAAATGGCGATATGTGTGAATTGGGCGATTCGAATTATATAATTCAGTTTAAAGTTGAATTATAGTAACGAATATATTCAATCGTCGACAGTTGAACGTATAGTTTATAATATAATTATAAACGAGCTCGAAATGGCGCTGCAGTTCGTAAATTGGCGATTCGAACTTCAACTGAATGTACAGGATTCGTTTTAAGCCGGATTTCTGTGAAACAAGAAACGTGTGGAGCTGGTGGAGTATATCTTTCTAGTGGAAGAGAAAAAATCGGGATTTTGTCGTGTAGATTTTGATTTATGTCCAAATCAAATTCTAGAAAAGTAGCTGTGGAATTCCTTTACAATTTATAAAGGAATTATTTATATTTTTAAAAAGGAATTTCAATATAAACCGAATATCGGGTTGACCCAGATTGAAATATCGAGTTAGAAATTCATATAGGATTTTTCTAAAGCTGTATGGTATTCCACTGTGAATATATACGATAATATTTATTTATAAATATTTAATTTAATTATATTTATATATTTAAATGGGTTATTTAGGACTTTAAAAATAGCCACTTTTGCAAATGAAGTCGGAATTCGACGAAACTAATTTTGTTGGATCCACAATGTCAAATAGTTGTTAGATTTCCAGTTTCGTGATTTTTAGAGTCATTGTGTGGTCGTATGGATTTTTAGAGTGAGAAACAGTCTGTATTTCGATGGCTAAAAATACGCTGTGTGAGCATACGAACTCGGAATTCGACGAAACCATTTCATTGGGACCGAAATGTCGAACTATGGCTGTAGATCCAGCTTTGTGATTTTTGGGTATCATGTGTGATCATAGGAATTTTAGTGGACATATATGAACAGCATATGCTTAAAAATAAATAAAATAATAATATATTTTCACTATATAATACCCTTAAATTTCCCTAAAACCCTTCATTCATTAGTCAACACTTTATCTGCCGCTGCCATTTCTTCAGGAAACGGGGAAAAACCTCCTTCTAAAATCAAGATAAAATCATACGAAGGTGCTAAAATCTTGAAAACAAATATAAATGAATCATTGACTAAAGAGCTTGCTTCTGGTATGTTGTTTGTGCGGTGGATTCACATTTTGGGGGCTGCGGTTTTTCAGCGTCGACTAGGGTTCCAGAAATCTGGAAGTTGGAGCCTCGATTTTGATTTTGGGTATCATAGTTGAGTTCGTACGATCGAATGGAGTGGGTTAGATGATATTTGAGGGGATTGGTTGAATTTTTCGTCGCAGGTTCCAATGCTGTCGTGAGCAGATGGTGAACGACAGACGTTACCTCAGGCATGCGAGTTCAGGAGGATTAGCATGGGGCGGTACGATTTTTGATGGGATGATTTATGGCGATTTTTGTTCAATTTATTGGGGGTTGTTGAAGGAGCTGCAAAGGGGAGACGTTGGCCATTGGGAGTAGTTCGGATTTGTATTAGAGTTCGTGATTTTGTTTGAGGGAGAAAGAAGAAGTTTCGGGTCTGGTTATTTGCAAAGGGAAGGTGGGCCTTAAGTGAAGGGTAAAGCCCAATAATTTAAAAATCCAAGTTGTTTATTTATTTAAAATGTATTAACTTGTTTATATCGTATCTAGTTCATACGTAATCGTAATCGTGAACGGTCAGATGCGTTGAATTCGTATGGATGGACACTTCAAAATGGAATTCGTTTGAAGTGGATTGGGGCTCGTTTGAATTTATGGCAAAATAAATTGTTTGATTCAAATCAAACAAACAGTTTATCGTTCTTTAACGATGAATTGCCAAAGTGAGAAAATCTCACTAAATCTGAACAGTTTATAATTTCATGTTGTATTTTTAGAACTGTTAAATATTAGCTGATTGACTGTGTGTTGACTGTTTGATTGAACTGTTAGTCAGTTAGTTGAATTTCTATATTGATTCTGTTTAACAGAATATATCATATGGAATTGAATGTGATGTTGATTTTATTGTGTAACATCTGTGGATGCAGGGAAACAGGTTGGAGGAATCCGGCTGGATTCCTCAACAGTTATTTTGTTGTTTTCATATATTGTGATATACGATGTGATTTATAAACTGTTGTTGATTATATATGTATGAACGATATTGGACATCATAGCTTGATATGTTAAACACCCTCAGTGATACTAGGATATCAAAAGGAATTTTCAAATATGTATATTGAAAATGAAATGTTTATACAATCGTAGGATTTTATAAAAGAAATATTTATTTAGAAAATAAATAAAAGTAAATATTTATTCGGAAAATAATAGAGAAAATAAAAAGGGAATAATTATTTAGGGAATAAATAGAATTATAAAAAGAGAATAATTATTTAGGGAATAAATAGGATTATTAAAAAGGATTGGTCAAATGAGTCAGTTAAACCAGATTTGTCAAATAGGTTAGTTAAACCAGATTAACCAAATGGGCTAAGTTAGTCAAGTTAACCAAATGGGCTAAGTTAGTCAAGTTAACCAAATGGGTGAAGTTAGTCGAGTTAATCAATAGTAAAAGGAGTTAATCAAACTGAGTTAGTCAAAGGAGCTAGTCAAACTGAATTAATCAATTTGAGTAAGCAAGTTAAGGTAATCAAATTGAGTTAGCGAGTTAAGGTAATCAAACTGAGTTAGCGAGTTAAGGTAATCAAATTGAGTTAGCAAGTTAAGGTAATAAAATTGAGTTAGCGAGTTAAGGTAATAATAATGAGTTATCGAGTTAAGTGAATCAAAATTGAGTTAACCAAAGCGAGTTAATCAAAGTAGAGTTAGCCAAGTTAAGTAACCATGTTAAGTGGGTCGAGTAAGTTCGTCAATTTGAGTTAATTAAGTCGAGTTGGAAAACCGGGTTAATTAAATTGAGTTTATCAAATGGAGTTTATCAAAAGGAGTTATTCAAATAGAAGTCAATTGAACATAGTTATTCAATAGGAGTTAATCAAACATAGTTAAAATAAATAGAGTTAAACCAGATTAGAAACTGATTAGAGAATTGTTCTCCTACTAGTTTACAGTCAGGGACTAATAGTTGTGAAATGATAGTGATATGTAAATAAACAATGGAAATGTTTTCTAGTGTTAATAACGTATATTTTCTAAACATAGAAAATAAGGATATATATAGATATATATATATATATATATATATGATTGATGATTTATTGATAGAATTTCCATTTGGAAATAATATCGTTGTTTGCACACCTGTTTTTCTTCAATAGTTAACTCACCGACTATCGAAGTTTTTACCATTTTAACGTTGTTAATATGGAGAGACCGGTTGGATTTTTATCCAAAGAACCACTCTGTATTGGCATAAGCATTGCGAATCATATATGCCAAAGATAATTGAAGATGGAGTAAAGTGCAAGAGCTATTGTATAAGTCTTAGATAACAGTGCCTAAGATGGATGTATTGAATAGTGCCTTCGGTTCATCCTGTTCCTGGATGACTTGTATGGATGAATGTCTGACAGAGTATTTCCAGGAAGGTCACGTACATTGATTTCTTCAACCGTACCAAGAGTTGAAGCAGAGAAGGAACTTCTTTTAGCCGACACGTAATGTATGGTTGTAGATGTCAAATTAGTGATTTTCGATGGATCTGACAATGTGGCATTCGAAGTGAATCTGATGTGATGATAAAGCGTAACCTCAAGACTCATCAACCGGTAAATGGCAGAAATCGGGCAGGCAGCATGGCTAAGTCGGTCGCTCCGAAGTAGGGTGTATAATCACCTGTCTAGGGAATATTCATTTGCTTCTTAAATCTATCAATGCTGTCCCATATTTACGGGAAACGGTTGCTGATCCCAACCGTTGGTGATATACATACGATACACTCAAGCAAAATGAGTGGTCGGTCATGTGTGGCTGAGTTGCAAGATGTTCTTGTTGAACTCCAGTGTATCGTTCCTAGAGTACACTGATCGGAAGGTGGTTCCATACCTTGTCATAGTTGGAAATCCATTACCCAATACGTGCTTGCGGTTTTGATCGTACACTATATATGTAGAACGTGAGATGAAAGCGTTTCTGCTAGATGATTATTATATTGTGGTTGATAGACATTATTATAATATCAAAAGGTTTTTGATATAAAAATATTTTTGGATTCTCATAAGGGAAAACCTGTTCCATTATACGGCGTGGTCTTATGAGATATCGTTTACCTGTTCAAACTGTTTTAAACTGTTTTACTCACACCAGTCCCATGACTGACCCGGAGTTTATTTAGTTTTGTTTTCCCTAAACTCTTGGGTGCCCAATTTTGTACGGGTAGTCAAGTAGTCGGGATTTACAGATACTTGAAGAGCTAGAGCAGGAGGCTTCAGGATTATAGAGCTATAGTTATTTCCGCTGTGTTGTAAGTGTTGTACTTTGATAATGATGTATATTCAAGTACATATTTATATTTCAAAGTTATGCTATACATATTATATGTTATTCGTTCCGCTGTGAGGTTCATGTTACTCTGATGTTGTGTTCTTCTTCTTCTTCTATTCTAAGTTTCTATCTTATCTATCCTCACCCTCTGTTTTCTTTCTATTAGTTTCCTGATTTCCAGTACAATTTGGGTTGGACGTGTGTTATTTAGTCAGCTCAAATTCTACTGGATTTTCGGGTCATTACAGGCAAACTATAGACATAGACTTATTTACAGATGTCACGGTGTCCTACATCCTCAGAACAGACCGGATCCATGCACGCACATGACCCGGTTGGAATGCGCCATCAACACCCCTCGCCGTTATCAGAATGAACCTCTTACAATTAGTTCAATAAGCGTGCCCGAACCCATACTTAGTGTTGGGTCATAGTTTTGATACCAGAAAAGGGTTACTGACTAATATGGGTCCCACACAATATATGACACAAGTAATTACCCCTCCTAACCTTGTGTCCCCAGACTAACAGATTTCAGATTAACTAGTTCTCAGATCAGACATACAAGTTAACAAGTTTTCAGACTAACGGATCAAATGTACAGATTTTCAAACTTACAGATTGTTTCACCTAACCTTGCATTGGGTCTATAGATTTACGAATCGGGTTTATTATATTCATCAGTCCAGTTGATTTAACCCTATCCACCCAACACGTTTTAGGCATCATATTTATCTTAGATTTGCATTAATTAATTATTAATGCACAGACTTCTCACATTAAGTCGGTATCTTGTTGCCGCTGGATGTGCCGGGCGGTTCCGGGCAGACTTCTGCCACAAGCCAGACCTAACCTCGGGTCTAAGCATCTTTAGTTATGCCTACGACCTCTCACATTAGACTGACAGTTTGCGGTTGCTGGTTAAGCCGGTTGGATCCGGGAAGGCTTCTACCGCAAACAGAGTCTAATCTCATGTCTCAGCATTCTTATTTTAGCTAAAGTAGTCATTCACAGAAATATCAGACTAATTATGCTAATTCAACAAATTAACTTCTTTACAAGTTATAGCAGATTATTCAAAATTCTATTAACATGTTTTGCTCAATTTTGGATCGAGCCTACAGATTTTCATACTCCAAATCACCGTATTCTGTTTCAACAGATCTAGCAGATTAGGCAATTTAACAGATTTAATCTCCACTTAAAGTTCCATTGACTTATATCGCCTAATCTTAAAATTAAGCCTAATTTAACATGCCTAAATTGTGGTCATAATTCACAATATAACATATGCCCCAAATTTTAGTTAAATTTGTACAGTACAGAATATTCTAAAAACCCCAAATCATGATATATAATATGAATAATGCCAAATTATAGCATTTGATTTCAGCGTATGCCAAATATCCAAAAATCCCGTTTTAGGCGTATTTACAAATAGTTATCCCTATTTTTATATAGGTTTTTCAGGCCTAAGTCACATATCCTTTTCTTCGAAGTCATAAATCGTCATATAAAATATGCTCCAAATCTAGATCTTAAATTACAACATGTATTATTTCCTCAAAATCAGATCTTGAATTATAACATGCATTATGTCCCCAAATTTCAAGTCATATGTTATCATACAATAATTCTTCTTCTTCCAAATCATGAACCATCATATATAGTATGCTCAGATCTAGATCTTAAATTACAACATGTGTTGTGTTCTCAAATCAGTCACATATCAGTTATGCATCATTCAATATTTTTCCCAAATTTAGCGTTCGTGCGTTCATCTCTTATGAGATTTGGCTCAGGCTCGTGGTAGCCTGGCTATAAAAACAGAAAAGTGGGAAAAGATACAGAACAATCACAATAAATAAGATAGAATCACAGAAAAACAAATCTGATAAACAAAAATATGCATAATCTCAGATTCAGATTTATAACAGTGTCAAGATCATAATTAAATTTCATATCTGAAAATAACTGTACTCATCTTGGTTGGATTCTAAAAGAAAAGGTGGTGGTGGTGTTGTATAAAATCAAATTTGGGGCTGATTAATCTTCAAAGTTGATTGTTTGATGAAGAACTCCTAATTTGATTTAGGTTTTAGAGGCGACGTCTAAGAGAGCTGAGAGTTCAGCAGCATAGAGATGTCAGAAGGAATTGTTTATGAATTAGGTTAGGTCTAGGCACTATTTTATAGGTATAGAGAGTCTTTTAGAGCCATTAGATCACCCTAGAAGCATCAGGTCCATCCAGCACATCAAAAATCATCATCAGAACTCTCCAGAACCCTATGCAGGTTTCTGGCTTAACATGGGCGCACTTCCCAGGTGCGCCAATGTATATTTGTGCTGGCGCACTTCACAAGTGCGCCAGTGCATTCTGACCTGTTTCCAGTTTTTCTGCCTAACTTCGTTCGTCCATATCTCCTTCATACGGTATCCGTTTTACGCAAACTCGGACTCTATCTCAAGAAGAATTCCGAGACGAATGCTATGGCACAACCCATTTCCTCTAATTCTTTCTTTAAAATTTAATTATTCTTTAATTTGTTACTTTTATGTTTACAGAAAATACGAGGTGTTACATTCTCCCCTCCTTAAAGGATTTCGTCCCCGAAATCTTCAAGTTAAGAAGAATGTGTCCTACCATCCAATCACCCATCTACTCAACCATCATCCACAAGCATTCATTGTCCTTAAAAAGATTTCTAATGCAATATGAACATATGAAAATGTGTGTGTATATGTCCCTAATACTAATGCAAAAGATCAGGCGGTCCACTGATTCAGTTGACCTCCTTGATGCGAATCATGTTAGTGCCATGAGTCCAATTATGTATGCAAGAAATCCTATTTGGTACACATCATTTCTATATGAGTGCATAACCATTCATCCAAATGCAACATCCATGTGATGAGTCAATCATTCTGCATCCACAAAAATTGAAAAACACATGCACATCCATATGCAGTATGAGAGTGTTTTTGAGCCGATCTAGTGCCTAGTGTGTGTATATGCATCCACGAGCAACCACTAGCAACCACTTGCATCCACTTGCAATCATCAAACATAACATGTCTCAAACACATGTTTATACCCATTAGTCTCTACCTAAAGGTCGAACACTCAATCGATAGGATACAACCGAGTGATAGAAGCAAGTACAATTAAAACAAAAGCTTTGTTCCCATTATTTTCCAAAAGTAGAGTTTATTTTGAAAAACATAATCCCTAAGAGCCATATATCTTTCTTCCGATTCTCCGTTTTAAATCTCTTCCTTTTTCCTTTCTGAATCTCTTCCTCCGCGTTTAGATGGTTTTCCTAAGATATGTAAGGACTTCCGTGCGATGGGCGGAAAACCGCTTCATGGGACAGAGACGTTTGTCGAGGCTAGAAATTGGCTCAATGTAGTGGAGTACTTGTTTGGTATCTTTGATACAAACGATGGAAGGAAGGTTCAACTAGCTGCTTGGTTAATGAAGGATGAAGCTCCATCTTGGTGGGAGGTCACGAATGGAGAACGTTCAGCGGAGGCATGTATATGACACGGGATAAGAAAGTAGAACCTAAGAAGGGTGGAAAGAATAATAAAATCCGTGACAAGAGGAAGACAGGTGGTTGTTTCCAGTATGATGAAGCAAGGACAAGGATAGAGGGCAGGATCTTCTGGAGGGCAGTTGAATGCTCTCGTGGCTGGTGGACAGGATAGAGATAGGAAAATTTCTATAGAAGGTTTAATTTCCTTATCTGATTCTTGTGTTAGAGCTCTTTCTGATTCTGGCATTTTGATTCAGTAGCTAAGTCTCTGCACTTTAATACTAGTCTTGTTTCTGATCCCACAGTAGTCTCAAATCCCATAAGGGTTACGGCTCATCTGTTTGTGATAGGTTGGGGTTTGAGGGTATCTGTGTTAGGCGTCAAATTAACTGTGACGCATGCATTTCGGGTTTTGTGGGATATGGTTAGGCTTTCTCATGCTTAGTTTTCTAAGAATCATTTGATAATCTAATCTGTACCAGTAGTCTGTAAGTATCTGAATATTTCTGATAAGGTTAGGGGTTTTTACTCGAAGCGTGAAGTAGATTTCCAGTTTTGACATTGTTTAATGGGAGTAATTCTCTGAGTGTCAATCTGATGTTGATTTCGGTCTTCGGGGTTGATACTTAGGGAATTATTCTCTTAACTGATGTTATACTTCCTTTTTTAAAATCTTTTTGAAAATAGTTTTCAAAAACTTTTATCAAATCTGGTAACCTTTAGCTCTGATACCACGTGTAACACCCCATGTCCGTTAATGTCACTAACAAAGGGAATGCATTAACTTTCATGAAGCATTATAAGTAAACAGAACAAAATATTACAAGATAGATATGTAAACTAGTACTTGAAAAATTTATAACTTTATTGAGCAGAAATAGAAACAAGTTTGGTTACATCTTTCAAAATCACATTACCAATACCCAAGTACACAAGTATTAGTCTTATACAAAATCCTTTAGAGTGCATAATTTAAAAGCCATAATCCCCAACATAAACTGCCATGAAAGAGATAGAGTCAAAGACAAGCAATACTTCAAGCACTTCAAGCAGAGGGAATCTGAATCAAGCTCCTATGTTTCCACCCTAAGCACCTAGGGGGAACAAAAAGAAAAGAGGTGAAAACAAACGAGGTCAGACATAAAGTCTGGCGAGTCCAGTGACTTTCAGCATATAAACAGATAATAGTATCATGACATATAAATAAAGCTGGATGAGAGATAACAACAACAGGAGTAGCAGGTATGCTTAAATCAAACAGAAGAATCAAAATGATATAGACCAAGTTATGCTTCTTACTTATATCTTACTTCTCTGCACTAATACTAGTATAATAGAATTAGGTGTTACCCTAATGTCTAAACTGAAATAGAAACGGAAACAAAATAATCTCTATAAAAACAGAATGCTAGTAATGAGCATTTTACCACCCAAGCAGAGACAGAAGGTACAGAAACATAATGCTAATAATAGGCCTTTGCCACCCCAACTAATGGGCCTTTACCACCATAACAGACGGTACCACGCAGAAACAAACAGGTGTTACCACCCCAACAGAAACAGACGGTACCCCAACAGAAACATACAGAACTAGTTGTACCCTAAATTCTACCCCAAGTGATCGACTCCCTAATACATAAATACCCTGTGTCGGCCCCACAGAATGGTGTATCATTCCCTAAAGTGGCAACCTATAGACACAGACCTATTTACAGATGTCACAGTGTCTTACATCCTCAGAGCAGACCGGATCCATGCACGCACATGAACTGTTTTGAATGCGCCATCAACACACCTCGCCATTATCAGAATGAACCTCTTACAATTAGTTCAATAAGCGTGCCCGAACCCATACTTAGTGTTGGGTCTTAGCTTTGATACCAGAAAAGGATTACTGACTAATATGGGTCCCACACAATAGATGACACAAGTAATTACCCCTCCTAACCTTGTGTCCCCAGATTAACAGATTCAGATTAACTAGTTCTCAGATCAGACATACAAGTTAACAAGTTTTCAGACTAACGGATCAAATGTACAGATTTTCAGACTTACAGATTGTTTCACCTAACCTTGTATTGGGCCTACAGATTTACGAAGCGGGTTTATTATATTCATCAGTCCAGTTGATTTAACCCTATCCACCCAACACATTTTAGGCATCATATTTATCTTAGATTTGCATTAATTAATTATTAATGCACAGACTTCTCACATTAGGTCGGTAGCTTGTGGCCGCTGGATGTGCCGGGCGGTTCCGGGCAGACTTCTGCCACAAGCCAGACCTGACCTCGGGTCTAAGCATCTTTAGTTATGCCTACGACCTCTCACATTAGACTGACAATTTGCGGTTTCTGGTTAAGCCGGTTGGATCTGGGCAGGCTTCTACCGCCAACAGAGTCTAACCTCGTGTCTCAGCATTCTTATTTTAGCTAAAGTAGTCATTCACAGATTACGCCAATATCAGACTAATTATGCCAATTCAACAAATTAACTTCTTTACAAGTTACAACAGATTATTCAAAATTCTATTAACATGTTTTTCTCAATTTTGGATCGAGCCTATATATTTTCATACTCCAAATCTCTGTATTCAGTTTCAACAGATTTAGTAGTTTAGGCAATTCAACAGATTTAATCTCCCCTTAAAGTTCCTTTGACATATCTCGCCTAATCATAAAATTAAGACTAATTTAACATGCCTAAATTTTGGTCATAATTCACAAAATAACATATGCCCAAAATTTTAGTTAAATTTGTACAGTATAGAATATTCTGAAAACCCCAAATCATGATATACAATATGAATTATGCCAAATTATAGCCTTTGATTTCAGCTTATGCCAAATATCCAATAATCCCGTTTTAGGTATTTACAAATAGTTATCCCTATTTTTATATAGGTTTTTTAGGCCTAAGTCACATATCCTTTTCTTCCAAGTCATAAATCGTCATATAAAATATGCTCTAAATCTAGATCTTAAACTACAACATGTATTATGTCCTCAAAATCAGATCTTGAATTATAACATGCATTATGTCCCCAAATTTCAAGTCATATGTTATCATACAATAATTCTTCTTTTTCCAAATCATGAACCATCATATATAGTATGCCCAGATCTAGATCTTAAATTACAACATGTGTTGTGTTCTCAAATCAGTCACAAATCAGTTATGCCCAATTATGCATCATTCAATATTTTTCCCAAATTTAGCATTTGTGCGTTCATCTCTTATGTGATTTGGCTCAGGCTCGTGGTAGCCTGGCTATAAAAACAAAAAAGAAGAAAAGAGGGAAAAGATACAGAATAGTCATAATAAATAAGATAGATTACAAGAAAAACAGATCGGATAAACAAAAGTATACATAATCTCATATTCAGATTTATAACAGTGTCAAGATCATAATTAAATTTCATATTTGAAAATAACTGTACTCACCTTGGTTGGATTCTAAAAGAAAAGGTGTTGTTGTTGTGAAATCAAATTTGGTGCTAATTAATCTTCAAAGCTGATAGTTTGATTAAGAACTCATAATTTGATTTAGGTTTTAGAGGCGGGGGCTAAGAGAGCTGAGAGTTCAGCAGCATAGAGACGTCAGAAGGAATTGTTTATGAATTAGGTTAGGTCTAGGCACTATTTTATAGGTGTAGAGAGTGTTTTAGAGTTAGATCACCCTAGTAGCCATCAGGTCCGTCCATCTCATCAAAAATCGTCATCATAACTCTCCATAACCCTGTGCAGGTTTCTGGCTCGATATGGGCGCACTTCCTAGGTGCGCCAGTGTATTTTTGTGCTGGGCACTTCACAAGTGCATCAGTGCATTCTGGTCTGTTTCCGGTTTTTCTGCCTAGCTTCGTTCGTCCATATCTCCTTCATACGGTATTTTACGCAAACTCGGACTCTGTCTCAAGTAGAATTCCGAGACGAACGCAATAGCGTAACCCGTTTCGCCTAGTTCTTCTTTTACAATTTAATTATTCTTTAATTTGTTACTTTTATGTTCATAGAAAATACGAGGTGTTACAGGAGTACTATTAGTTTTGCTCCATGGATGAATAGGTTGGGATTGGGATAACAAAATGAATGATTACTTCAGTAAGGCTCGTAAATCCCGACTAGTTTGATAAACCTTAATTTGGTTTAAGATTGTTAAAAGATAACAAAAAAATCTTTTGCAATGGTTTTCAAAGAAAGATTTAAACAAGAGGTCTAAATGAATTAATTTTTTGATAAGAATTATGGAAATGTTTCCCGATGTCATGAATATTTGAATAAAAGAATATTTTGGATTGGAATGAGGCGTATGATTAGTTTTTTAGCACTTGATTATAAGATACACGAGTTATTTGGAAAGCCTGGGTTTAATCCATTTTGAATAACTTATACGTCGACTAAAAGTCAAAGATTTGAAGATGGTGGTTGAAGACTAGAGATCTTCACATCGTTTGGATGATTACGATGATTACTGATGGCTTGATTGGGATGTACACCCAAGACTAGGTAGTAAGTGTTGATCGTCCATACTTACTTGGATATCGACCTGATATGCGAGGGCCGCTCTCTTGTATTGAACATATGGGACGAGGAATAAGCTGCCTCCGATTTCGTTCAGACCTAGAACGGACTTGGAAATGGATTGTATGTCTGACATTGAATTTCGCGCTGTATTCATTGACCTATGCTAAATATATATATGTTTGGTAGTGGATAATTTATTCTCCTCCTTAACACCTTCTCTGAGACGTACGAGCTTAGAGGTTATATATTGGTGGAAATCAATGGTATGGTATGGATTGCCAATATGGCATGCTGAGTTGCATGGATCAAAGCTTATGTTGAAAAGCAAGGCCTTGTGGTTGATGATCAAAACATAGTTTAAGTAGCGTAGTTTTATGTAGCATTAATTCACGAGGTTCACACCCCGGTATGAACCAAAAACGGGATGAGGACCGAAGAGAAATGACATACGTTGGTTTCTGGCTCGAAGTGATGTCATGGTATGGAGCCTAGACATTTTACTTAAGTGGACGTTGGATATTATTTGATGGAAGGAGAGGTACCTCATATTTGATTTGGGTCGCTAATGGCCCTTGATTTGGTCGACTGTACTGCCATTTTGAAGTTTCGATAAAACCGGCTAACGTATTGTTTATGGCATTACTAATTAGCGAAGGTTGTCCGGCCTTGCCGCTAACCTAGAGTTTCCTAGAGGTGTGATCCTAAGGCATTCGCTAGAGTGTCTCGAAATCGGTGAGGAAGATCCCTTGCCTCGGTTCATAGATGAAAATCCAATTTCCAATACGTGACTTTACGGTTTTAGTTGTAAACCTATATGGCTACATAATATATGGTACTTATGCCGCCTATGATTGATACATTTATATTTGAAGTTAATTTCTTCAATTATAGTAATAATAAAGATAAATTTTGCATATCAATCATGTTTGGCCATTATAAGGTAAAACTCTATCCTCCGGCTCGCCTTGCATTGTGTGATGGGACCTGAGTCTTATAATGGCTTCATTTTCCCCTTTAGTATTGCGTTGTTTGTTTTATTGTATTCTTGGGAGGAAACCCATTCTGTGTTATGCGGCATGGTCCCTTGATTTACCCAGCATTAAAATAAAGTTAATAACTGTTTTAGTTCTCACACCAGTCCCATGACCGACTCAAAGTTTATTGTTTCCCACCTAAACTTTGGGTGCCTATATTTTCCACACGGGTAGCAGGTAGTTTTGGTTTGCAAATATTTCTTTTCATAGGATCCTAGATTAGGGCTGGAGCTATATTCTGAATGCTTTATATCCTTGCATTTCTTTCAGTTGTTGTAGTTGATATTTTCCACTGCACATTATATTCATATATTATATTTTCTGTCATTTTGTAATTTAAATCTCTGATATTATTTTCCATTGTATATTATTTATTTGAACTCTGATATCTTGTACTCTGATGTAAATTGTTGTAATAGCAATGAAACGTTCTCATGTTTGTGTTCTGATGCGTCGTGTTCTCATTATAATCCGCGTTCTCGAACGGTCTTGGTTGGTTTAACAACTGATTTGGACCGAGCAAAGTTCGGTGCGTAACACGAATAATAAATCTAATCTCTTTCTCTATATTGACAACAATAACATTTAATTGGCCATAATTTCGATAGTCAGTTATTTAACTATTGAAGAAACAAACATTCATCCAGATATCTTATTTCCAAAAGGAAGTACTATTGATTTGCATCAAATAATCACTAAGCCCTTTTAATTAATATTTCATTAATTAAATCATTTCCCAATTTCCTTTCAATATCTATTACCGAAATTTATTTTCAAATCGTTTTGTCCTCTTATGATGTTTGGAAATATTTCTGTAACAGCTCAGAACTTATTAAGAAATATTTAATGGATATTAAATAATTAAAACGGTTTATTTTAAGAATAACGACTTGAAATATATTTAAAATAAGGTTTAAACGTAAAATTTATAATATAATTAAAAACGAGCTCGCAACAGCATGGTAGTTTGTAATATTATGTTTTGAACTTTAAACAGCTATGCAGGATTCGTTATAGGACCAACTTCGTTGAAACAAGAAATGTTAGAACCTATTTAACCATATCTTTCTAAAAAAGTGAAAATTTGAGATTTCGGCTAGTAGATTGTAAGTTAGGCCCAAATCAAATTTCCAAAAAGTCATTATGGAATTATTTATAAATCATAACATTTTATTTAATAAAATAAAAGGATTTTCATATATATTGAACATCGATTTGGCTAAAAATTGAAAATTCGAGTTATAAACTCAAGTATGTTTATTTTGGGGATATATGATGTTCTATTTGGAAATATACGATAGTATTAGTTTATTATTATTAAATCGAATTGTTTCGGAATTTAATAATATTTTATTGGTTTTATTCAAGCCTTAAAAATAGCCATTTTTTAAATGACCTCGGATTTCGACATAACAAATTTGATCGGATCTGTAATGATGAATTATTGTAAGACTTCAAATTTCGTGTCAATCGGAGTTAGTGTATGGTCGTGATAAATTAGAACACGTGTTGAAAATTGTTTTTTATACTAGTTTAAAATTTGGTTTTGAAAATAGAAAATATTGACGACTGAATTAGCTCTCGGAATATGTTCTATTATGTCCGGAATAGGGGTATTTGTCTAGGTAAGTTTCTCTGGATAGTTAACTTCACGACCAAGTATTGTTAATAATTAAATAATAATAATAATAATTTCTTAGTATAAATACCTTTCAAAATCCCAACCCTACTCCTTTTATTTTCGCCGCCGGCCTTAGGTTAGATGGTCAGAAATCACCCAAATTCATGTTCTATGATCTCTCAATCCATAAACATTTAGCAAAAACATCCAACAAAATGTTGTAGATCTCTTCAAGACCTTTAAATCCAAACAGATTTGATGAAGTATGGTGTAATAAATCGAGAGAATTTTGGGCTTGAAGGTCGAGCGTTCGAACGCGATTTCAGGGCGTAGGGTGAGGTCGAGTTAGTTGTCATGGCCAGCGAAGGTGGAGGAGGCTCGGGCTGTAACGTTCCAGGTTTTTTGTGATTTTATAATTGATTAATTTAATTATTTTAATATATTGGTTTAATAATTTAATGGTTGAATTTAAATAATTCTGAATATTTAATTAAAATAAGTAGTGGAATAATATAATTTATTTTCGAAATTTTCGAAAATAGTTGAAATGGCAATTTTGTGTAAATTGGATTATTTAAGGAATTTAATCAAGTTATATTCAAATTAGAATAACGAAAAAATTTATAGCAACGATGGTTGAACGAATTAATTGTAATCGAGCTCGTAACGTCGCGATAGTTCGTAATATTGAGTTTTGAACTTCAAACGACTATACATGATTCGTTATTAGTAGGATTTCTTTGAAACAAGAAATATTCGAATCTATTAAATTATATTTTTCTAATGGACGTTAAATATCGTGGTTTCATCTTATAGATTGTGAGTTACGTCTAAAACAAAATTTCAAATAGTCGCTATGGAATCGTTTATAAAACATAACAATTTATTTAATATAATAAAATATTGGTTTTGAATTTGGATAAGATTTTTAAGATGTATTTTTAATTTAATTTATAGAATTTTTCAATCATTTTTAATTTGGAAAATATGCAACTTTTTGTTCAACGTATTTTGCACCCTATATCAATATTTTTGGGATTTCACAAAATAAGTAAGCTTGTCTATTTTAATATATTTTTAGAATCATGACATGTTGCTTGACACGATGATATTTTTATTTTTTGTCTGGAACGGTTCATACGTAAACGGAATTTTACGAGTTTCCAAAAATGAGCTATTGTTGATTTTTTGGGCTATCACATGAGACTGAAATGTTGGCTATCATGTGAGCTAATCGTCACCATGTCCCTTTTTATAGGATGGATGTCCCATCTCCTTCGTTTTGGTATCCTATTATATATATACACATACATATAGGCCTTACATAAGTCACATTTGCCTTGGTTGCCAAGTTTGAAATCGAAATAAAACGAGTGCAAGGGAGGAATGTTTGTTGACCAATGTGCCTTATATGGAATATCTTTCCATTTACTTTTTAATTGGGTATGCAGAAGTGTCAATGATGACGTTCGTATGCATATATTTTGTGCACCTGTGAACCTTAATTTTGTCCGACTGTTTGGCAAATTTGTTTTCTTGTTTTATCACAATTTAAGCATGCAAGTTAATTACAAGTAAGTGTAGAATATAGTATTAATATCACAATACATAAAATGCGATTAAATACAAACTACTTTACGATGTTGCATCTTCAATACAACGCATGATAGAATCAGATGGAAACAAAACCAAAGTGAATAGTTAAATCAACCCAGCACATGTTAAAGACTGTATTCGTACCCTAAATACCTAAAACAAGCAGATGATGAGTTTTCCTATGCCTATCCCAACTTCACCTTCCCTAATGTGGATGAATTATCATCCATCTTTCAATAGGCTACCCTACCCTATTCTTCAGCTACTACTTAGTGCCTAAGAATCAGACTTCTATAAATACACGTTCTTACGCGTTGTAGAAACCTACACCATCGCCATTAAACAAAAATATTTCGTTGTGCAATATTGCTCTATGGAAATAAGGAAAGCGCGACTAGGTCTGAGGAGTGTTGATGGTTGAAATGATGACAGGGAAAACGATGGGTTGCAGGGCGTTCGTTGTGTCAGATTGCATCTTGTAGCCATTTTTGGGTGGAATCGGAAGTGAAAAATGTCGTGCTTCACGATAGGTGGCATGAGGAGAAGCATTTATCCTAGTGAGACGTGTGTGCGAGCTCTGGTTGAACAGTATGGGTAGATAGAGGAGTAAATAAGGAAGGCTATGGTAATTTCCATTTTGAATTTCATGAGAAAAACCGGGGAAAACGTGGGGTATAGCGGGTAGGAAATGGCGGCATATCTGAAAACGAGGGAGGCATAATTGTTCAGAGAAAGAAGGAACAGTAGGGGTTGGAGGCGGGTTAGAAGTTTTATGCACGGGCTGGGTTTTATATGTGAGCCCAGTTATTAAAAAATATTGGAAATGAAAACAAGAAATGGTGTTTTTTATGAAAGAACGGATGGTTGGAGAATTAAATTAGGAAAGAAGAGGATATAATGGGCGTGGGTTCAATTTGGGTGTGGGCCAAAGTGGATAATAAAGGTGAGGCCTGCTATTAATTTTAATAAAATTTAAATTTAAATTGAAATAAGCATGTTAACTTATAATGATCATATCTAGCTCATACTTTAACAAAATTTAACAAAATAGGATCCGTTAGGATGATATAGTCATAGGCTACATACTGGAACTGGTTTGGAGCAATTTGGAGCTCGTTACCATTTTAGGCAAAATAAAATGTCTGGCCGAATCTAGCGAACGATTAACGACTAATGTGAGTAAACTCACTAACTCTGTCCAATTTTATAATATTATAAACGTTATTTAATATTGATAAATATTGAATGAATGATGTGTGATGATTGTTTGGATGAAATTGCAAATTAATTGGTTAAAATTATATATGTAGTTATATATAATAATAGTTAATTAAATATTGATTCTATTTATCTTGATATTTCATATTCAGATGAAATTAGTATTATTGATGTTTATTAACATCTGTGGATGAAGGGAAACAGGTTGGAGGAATCCAACTGGATTCCTCAACATTATTATTTTTTATTTTTCATATATTCCGTTATATGACGTGAGAAATAATCTAGCGTTGATTGTTGTGTGTTTGGGATGTTTGAATAACATTGACCTTGAAATAATTGGTATTTAAATACCGTAAAAATATATTAGAAAAGAATTCGAGTTTTAAAAAGGAAAATCCATTTTTAAACAAAAATTAAATTTTGAATGGACTAGAATATAATAACTTATTTTAATTATATTAAAACAAGTAGTTTATTTATAAACGATATTTAAAATGGGATTAAATAATTATTAAATTTGGGAATATCAATTCAAGGATGAATTAGAAGGGGAGTTGGGAATCGTTTTCAAAAGAAAACGATGAAATTATTTCGACATTTGAAATTCAAATATAATTGAAATAAATCCATAAGGGGTTATAATTAGAATTCTATTACATCGAATGTTATAAAAATAATCTATTTTTAGAAATTAGATATTATATAATTTGGAAATTTACAAGATAATTGATATGTGGTTCAAAACCCATAATTTATAATCGAATATGAAGTCAAGATTTAGTTAGAAACTTGATATATAATTAACAAGAAGTTTACTTGTAGATGGAGTTTATGAAGTGGAATATGAATTTAAATTTATAAAATATCACAGTAGATGGGATTTTAATTGTAATTGGTATTGACTATTTAAATAGAGTTTTATTTGATAAAACGAGCCCAGTTTTCTATCAAGGAATAATATTCATGTTTAAAGTGAATAATGAATTAAAAGCAAGCGTTTTGCAAATTTAAATGCTTATAAAGGGAATTGGTAATAGTTTGGAAGTGATAAATTCAAAAATGAATTCAGAAATTGAGTTGACCTGAAATGGTAAATTATTCCGAAATTAGGAACGTTAATCGAATAGAGTCTATTCGAAAGAGAGTCATACATTAAAATTTGATTATATCGAATTTGGAAAAGTATTTTTTTACTTTCCTTTTTTATCAAGTTTAATTTATTTATCTATTTATTTATTCAAATTTATAAATAAGAGTTACATTTTTAAGTTAATATTTTTGAAGGGATTATAATGCCGTCGTTATAATCACTAAATTACGTTAAAGAAGTGGATTCGTAAACTGAGTCCAAGAGTCAAGTAAGAAATGATTTGGTAAGACATTTAGAAATGAAATAGGTAATCAGAAACTCACTGGAAATTTGTGGAGTTGAATGGTTGCTTGAGTGTTGATATGATGTTGGTTTCAACCTTCGGGGTTGATACTTAGGGAGTTGTTCTCTTACTAGTTTACAGTTAAGGACTGATGGATATAGAAGGATAGTGATGCGTGAATAAGGAATAGAGATGTTTTTCAATGATAACGTTATTTTTCTAAACATAGAAAATAAGGAATTGGGAATATATGGAAATGTTTCCCGATGTTATAAATATGTTATGGAATACAGAAAATAAATAGTTTTAAATAGATAGAAAGGTTTTCCAAGAATTGAGAGCGGCTAAACGAGTTTAAAGAAATATTCCAGTGAAGATATTGAAAGGAAATTAGGAAATGAATAAATTATTGATAAACTAATTAAAGGGGCTAAATGTTGATTGATGGTTGAACGATATAAATTTAATTTTCATTTGGAAAGTAGATCGTTATTTGTGTGGATGTTTTCCTTTGATTGTTAAATAACCGGCTAGCAAAGTTTTTGACCATTTAGGATCAGATTTATTATCTGAAAACCACTCCGTATGGGCATTAGCGTTGCAAATCAAATATGACGAAGATAATTGAAGACGAAATTTATGCAAAGACTGTTCTGGCAATCCTAAATTGCCAAAGATGGATTTACATAATAGTGTCTTTGGTTTGTCCAGTCCTAGGACAACTTGAATGGATGGATGTCTGACAGAGTATATTTAACAAATCATGTAAGTTGATCTCTTCAAACGTATTTACGTTTGGTGGCGGAGGAATTCGTTTCTCTTAGCTTTATAACCATGGTATTTTTGGAGAAATCAATTTGTGATTTGGAAGGTATGACAATGTTGCATTCAAAGTAAATGAAGATGTAATCTTTCAAAAGATACGTTATGACCGCAAGCCTCATCAACCGGGAAATGACAAAAATCAGGCAGACAACATCGCTAAGTGGGTCGCTCACAATTAGGGTATATTGTCACCATCTAGAGAATATTCATTTTTGTTGTTCTTTCTCTTCTATATCTCCCGGGAAAGGTTATGTTGGTATACCAACCGTAAGGTGACAAGATATTTGGAAAATTCAAGCAAATGAGTGGAGGGTCATGTGTGGCCGAGTTGCAAGTTGTTCTTGTTGAACTCCAATGTATCCCCTCTAGAGTACAATGACCGGAAGGTGGTTCCACACCTTATCACAGTTGGAAATCCAGTCTCCAATAAGTGCCAATGGTTTTTGATTGTATATTATGCATGTAGAGCGTGAGATGCAAGCATTCAGCTAGTTTGTTATTTACTTGATTTAGACATTATTATAATATCAGAAAAGTATTGATTTTAAGAAATGTTTTGGGTTATCGTAAGGTAAAAACCATCCATGTTTTTATATGGATCAGTCTTACGATTATCTTTTCGATTGAAAATGATTTTTAAACATTAAACCAAATGGTTGAAGTTTATTCGCACCGGTCCCATGACTGACCCAGAGTTTATTTTGTTTTGTTTTACCCTAAACTCTTGGGTGTCTAAATTTGTATGGGCAGTCAAGCAGTCGGGATTTTTCATATATGCCTGAAAGTGCTTAGAGCGGGAGGCTTCAACATTAGTTATATATAGAGTTTATTTTCGCTGTGATGAGTTGTGTTGTACTCTGATAATGGTAAGTATATACCATTACAAGTTTGTATTCCAAAGTTAAGTTATATAATATATTTTATTCGTTCTACTGTGAGATTCGTGTTTACTCTGACTTTGTTCTGTTGTGTTATTCTTCTTCTTCTACTCTATCTTTCTTTCTATTCTCACCCTCTAAATTCTTTCTATTAACGAACAGGTATTTCCGATGCTTGGATAGTCGACATGGTGTTTTGTGTCTATTTCAGGGTCAAAAACCCTTAGGTCGTTACAATGGTATCGGAGCAGATTGATTTTCGAGTTTCTAAGCAACATATTACTACCGAAGATTTTGTTTTGAATTGTTTTGTGGAAAAAAGTTATCAAAAATCCAAATGTTTTGTATTGTTATTATTATATGTAAATATTAATGATTTCAAATTGATTTGAAATAAAACCCAAGAATTTAAATTCTAAAATTTAAATTTAACTTATGAAGTTATATAGATTGTGATGGTAAAAGTGTACTACTAAAATTAAAATTTAATTAAACAAGTTAAATAAAATTGGACTGAATTAGGGATAATTCAGAATGAAATTTGTGAAAGAGAAATATTTGAGATTCAAATCATTAAAATGAATGGATTCTTGGAAAATAAGAATCAAATTTTGAATTTGGAGATGAAGATAACTGATTTGAAAAATAAATCAGTAAATGGAATGTTGTAATAAAACTTAACGAGGTTAAGAATTTGGAATTGAGAATGGAACTGGAGTTGAAATGGGATTTTACTTGGCCATAAGCGAATGATTGGATTTTAGGATAAGTTAATTAGAGATAAATTGGGAATGCATGGGTATATGATGAAGTGATAGCAAATGGAAGAGAAAGAGTTAGATGTCCGAAAAAAAGGTACAAGTTTATATTATACTTGAGTATGAGATTTTTCATGAGCCTATTTGGTAAGCCGCTTGGCTATTTAATTTTCTATTGGATTGGAGGAGGCCTAGTGAAGCAAGTTGTAGTTGTACCGATTGAGCCGTGCAAAGGAGCACTAACAAAATTTTCAAATATTTAAGGTATTAGGAAATTTTCAGGATTTTTTAAACTTTTCGTTAATGGGAACGAATTAATATTGAAATTAATTTGTTCAATTAAAACTGAAGTTAAGAAGTAAAATAAAAGAATTTTAACTTAGTTAATGGGGTTTGTAGCATTTTTCCTACCTTAATAATTTTGGGGACGAAATTCTTTTAAGGGGGAAGGAATGTAAAATCCCGGATTTTTAGCGACTTAATAATTAATTAATTAAATTATTTTAATATATTGGTTTAATAATTTAATAGTTTCAATTTAAATAATTTTGATTACTTAATTAAAATAAATAGTGGAATAATATATATTTTTTCAAAATAGTTGAAATGCCAATTTTGTGGAAATTGGAATATTTAATGAATTTAATCGAGTTTATATTCAAACTAGAATAAAGAATAAATTTATAGCAACGATGGTTGGACGAATTAATTATAATATAATTATAATTGAGCTCGTAACATCAGGACAGTTTGTAATATTGAGTTTTGAACCTCAAACGACTATACAAGATTCGTTATTATTCGGATTTCTTCGAAACAAGAAACGTTCGAATCTATTAAATTATATTTTTCTAATGAAAGTGAAAAATCGAGGTTTCATCTTATAGATTGTGAGTTATGTCCAAATCAAATTTTCAAATAATCATTATAAAATCGTTCATAAACCATAATGATTTATTTAATATAATGATATATTAGTTTCGAATTTGGATAAGATTTTTAAGATGTGTTTTTAATTTAATTAATAGAATTTTTCCATAATTTTTAATTTGGAAAATACGCAACTTCTTGTTCAACGTATTTTGCACCCTATATCAGTATTTCTGGGGTTTCACAAAATTAGTTAACTTGTCTATTTTATTACATTTTTTGAATTTTAACATGTTGCCCGACATGATGATATTTTTATTTTTTGTATGGAACAGTTCATAATTAAACGGAATTTTGCGAGTACCGAAAAATGAGCTAATGTTGATTTTTCTGGGCTATCATGCGAGCTAATCATCACTGTTCCATGTCCCTTTTTATAGGCTGGATGTCCCCTCTCCTTAGTCGTTAGGTATCCTATTATATATATAGGCCTTACATAAGTTACATTTGCCTTGATTGCCAAGTTCGAAATCGAAAAAAAAACGAGTGCAAGGAAGAAATGTTTGTTGACCAACGTGCCATATCTTTCCATTTACTTTTTAATTAGGTATGTAGAAGTGTCAATGATGACATTAGTATGCATAAATTTTGTGCACCTTTAATTTTGTCCAACTGTTTAGAAAATTTGTTTTCTTGTTTTATCACCATTTAAGTGTGTAAGTTAATTACAAGTAAGTGTAGAATATAATATTAATATCAAAATTCATAGAATGCGATTAGATACAAACTACTTACAATGATGTGTCTTCAATACAATGCATGATAGAATCAAATGGAAACAATACCAAAGTGAATAGTTAAATCAGCCTAACACCTGTTAAAGACAATATTCGTACTCTCTAAATACCTAGAACCAGCAGACGATGAGTATTCCTATACCTATCCTTGCTTCACCTTCCCCAACGTGGATGAATTGTCATTCATCTTTCAACAGGCTACCCTACTCTATTCTTTAACTACCACTTGGTGCCCAAGCATCAAACTACAATAAATACAAGTTCTTATGCACTGCAGAAACCTACACCATCACCATTGTTTACTACCTAAAAACCGTACGCACATTGATGGATCAAACACTAACGAAAGATAGAAAGGCACTATAGTTCAATTCATAACCATTCGGTCAGAGGAGGTAGGTACCGATCGGAGGTATTCATCCCCTCAGATCCCTGACTCAACTCACATCCAACTTCACTGATCGGTTAGAAAAAAGAGGCATCGATCGATAGAGAAGTAAGTACACACTATATGAGCAAGATATAGGTATACCGCCCGGTAGGGACACCGATCGGTTATATCAACGGAGGCACCGATCGGTAGGAGAACAGGTGCACATCGTGGTTAGCTGGACTGATGGATATCGATCGACTATGTTTAGGAGAAACCGATCGCTAGGGGACAATGGATATTGACAGCTAGAGACAAGTGGTCAGTGGCAAACTTGTAAATACCAGTTTATACCGAACGGTGGCCCTGGATGCTTTATCTCCACATTCTCCATACCTATAAATAGAGGTCCAACCCACTTTATTGGGGACAAATTTCCCTCACCCCGAAGGGCTGCCAAATTGCTTCCTCTCCTGTTCTAAGTGATCAAAACACCTCCTACCATCTTAAAGCAAAGATCAAGTGTTGAATCCATCATGAATTCTACCAAATGTTCTCATGCATCTTAGAAAGTGGAGATTCTCTATCATTTCCTTTGCATTTAGAGGGATTTACTAGGTTCTTCGCTGATTTGATTTGATTAGAGTGAAATCTAAGTGTTAGAGAGAGGATTAATGTATTTTTGAGTAATTCTACTTTTGTAACTCTTGAATTGCTAATGGAAATTTTTGCTGGAGTGCAGTAGATCTTTCATAGGATCGAACGACTATAAAATCATTGTCTTTTTATTTGCGTTTTATGTTTGTGGCTCCTTTTAATTCCTTACCGAATTGGTGAAGTGCAATTTTTGCACCTTTGGTGTTGAGATCTAATTTGGATTTTAACAACCATTAAACCAAAATGTAAATTTCATTTCGCAATACTGATCTCTAGAAATAGGGAAGGTGTGGCTAGGTCTAAGGAGTGCTGATGGTTGAAGCGATGAGGGGAAAAACGATGGGTAGCAGGGCGTTCATGTGGTAGATCGCATCATTTAGCCATTTCTGGGCGGAATGGGAAGTGAAAAATGTTGTGCTTCACAGTAGGTGGCGTGAGGAGCAACACTTAACAAGGTGAGACGTGTGCACGAGCTCAAGTTGAAGAGTATGTGTAGACAGAGGAGTAAATAAGGTAGGTTATGGTAATTTCCATTTTAAATTTCATGAGAAAAACAGGGGAAAACATGGGCTATAAAGGGTAGGAAATGGCGGCATATATGAAACCAAGGGAGGCATAATTGTTTAGAGAAAGAAGGAACTATAGGGGTTGGAGGAGGGTTAGAAGTTTTATGTGTGGACTAAGTTTAATATGTAAGCCCAGATATTAAAAAAAATTGGAAATGAAAACACGTAATGGTGGATTTGAAGAAAGAATGGATGGCTGGAGAATTAAATCAGGAAAGATGGGGATATAGTGGGCGCAGGTTCAATTTGGGTGTGGGCCAAAGTGGATAATAAAGGTGTGGGCCGCTATTAATTTTAATAAAGTTTAAATTAAAATTTAAATAAGCGTGTTCACTTATTATGATCTACCTGGCTTGTACATTAACGAAATTTAACAAAATAGGATCTGTTAGGATCATAGAGTCGTAGGCTACATATTAGAACTGGTCTGGAGCAATTTAAGCTCATTACAATTTTAAGCAAAATAAAACGTCTGACCAAATCTAGCAAATGTTAATCGTTATTCAACGATTAACAACCAAGGTGAATAAACTCACTAACTCTATCCAATTTTATAATATTATAAATGTTATTTAATATTAATAAATATTGACTGAATGATGTGTGATGATTGTTTGGATGAAATTGCAAATTAATTGGTTGAAATTATAGATGTAGTTATATGTAATAATTGTTAATTAAATATTGATTCTACTCATCTTGATATTTCATATTGAGATGAAATTAATATTATTGATGTTGATTAACATCTGTGGACGCAAGGAGACATGTTGGAGAAATCCAAGTGGATTCCTCAATGTTTTTATTTTTGATTTTTCATATATTGCATTATAAGATGTGACAAATAATCTTTTGTTGATTATTATGTCTTTAGGATATTTGAATAACATTGACCCTAAAATAATTGTTATTTAAATAACGTAAAAATATATTAGAAAAGAATTCGAGTTTTAAAAAGGAAAAATCTATTTTTAAATAGAAATTAATTTTTTAACAGACTAGAATATAATAACTTGTTTTAATTATATTAAAACAAGTAGTTTTTTTATAAAGGATATTTAAAATGGGATGAAATAATTACTAATAACTATTAAATTAAGGAATATCAATTCAAATATGAATTAGAAAGGGAATTGGGAATCGTTTTCAAAAGAAAATGATGAAATTATTTCGACGTTCGACATATAGGTAGAATTGAATTAAATTCACAAGGGGTTATGATTAGAATTCCATTATGTCGAATGTTACAAAAATAATCTATTTTTAGAAATTAGATATTACATAATTTGGAAATTTACAACATAATTGATATGTGGTTCAAAACCCACAATTTATAATCGAATATAAAGTCAAGATTTAGTTAGAAACTTGATACATAATTAACATGAATTTTACTTGTAAATGCAGTTTATAAAGTAGAAAATGAATTTGAATGTATAAAATAATTCAGTAATGGGATTTTAACATTTAATTCTTAACAACCCTGATTTTTGGAACCAATTTAAAATTTTATTTTTAATTGATTTAATGGATTTTAATAATTTAAAATGATTTATTTTGAGAATTAACAAATTATAATTTATTTAAATCGAAGTAAGAATGTATAAATTTAAAATTTACTTAAAATTAACTCGTAATGGTGCGGTAGTTTAAAATTTTAGTTTTAAACTTCAAATGAATATATAGAATTCAATATAAATCAGATTTCAGTTAAACAAGAAACGTTGGAATATTTAGAACTGTAATTTTCTAATGAATGCAAGAAACTGAGATTTCATATTATAAATTGTAAGTTATGTTCAGTTTAAAATTGGAAATAGTCGCTATAGAATTTATTTATATTATATATATAGCCCTTAAAAATAGCCCTTTTGCAAACAACCTCCGTTTTCGACGAAACCACTTTTGTTGGATCCAAAACGTCAAATTATTGTTAGGTTTAAATTTCAAGTCATTTGGAATTAGTATGTGAGCGTAGTAAATTTAAACGCGTTTTCAATTTCAGTTAGAATTTAATAAGCTAATAAAAAGGCCATTTTTCAAATGGTCTCCAGATTCGACGAAATAATTTTGTTAGGACCGCATCGTCAAAACATAGCTAGATTTCAATTTTCACAATTTTTGGTGTTAGTATGTGGCCCCGGTAAATTAAAATGTGTGTTGAAATTTAATATTGAACATTATATTAATTTATATTTAAATTTTGATGAAAATTGATCAAAACAGCCAAATTGGCTTACGAAACATATCCCATTGTGTATGGAATGAGGGTATTTGGTTTGAAACGGCAGTCGTTGAGTTTGATTTGGAGTTCGAATGTAAAATCGCACTTTTACGGTTTAAAATATTATTAAATGTTAATTATATAAGCCCTAGTCAAACCCTAAGACCATTTCAGCATGGTCAAACCTCTTGGAGCCGTCGTTCTTCACGTTCAAAGGCCAAAATTGCTCAAAATTTCGCACCCCATTTTCTCCAAATCCGTTCAACATTTTTTGAAATGTCCAGAAGTAAAATCGATCAGCTCAACAAGATCTTCCATTTCATTGGTCGTGATCAACTCTAGTGTGGTGAATCGCTCAGATTTCTTGCGCGAAGGTGGCTTGTTCGCGGCCTTTCTCCAGTGTTAGAGGGGCTTCGAACTTCACACCGAGGTGGGCTGTGGTGGCTCATGCGACGGGCTCCGGACACGAAAATATTGAAATATATGAAGCCGAGTTAAGTAGATGTGCGCCATTTTAACTCGAACGAAAATTTTCAATATTTCCGTTGGAGTTAAAATGGCCCACATCTACTTAACAGGCATTTGATTTGCTAAAAAATCAACTTGTTCCAGTTCCATTCTGGTCAGTTCCATGTTGGTACGAGCGCAACTGAAATCGATGGACTTCGATCTCATATGAAAAGATATAGTATTTAATACATTGAACAATTTAATACATTGATATATTGGTCGCCAATGGCCAAGTGATAAGTCTATAGGACCGGGAAATGTGTGTTCAGGAATAAGCAATCCACTAAAGTGTGGACCGGCCCTGACGCTAACCATGGTTGGCCGGAGTGTGTATTCCTGAGGCATTTGCTAGAGTGTCTCGAAACCGGTGAGGAAGATCCCTTGCCTCGACTCATATGATGGAAATCCAATTTCCAATACACAACTTTTTGGTTTTTGTTGTAAACCTATATGGCGACATAGTAGGATGGGTACTATGCCATCTATGATTGATACATTTATATTTGAAGTTGATTTCTTTACTTATAGTAATAGTAAAAGATAAATTTCGCATACCAAGCATGTTTGGCCATTATAAGGTAAAACTCTATCCTCTGGTTAGTGTTTGCATTGTGTGATGGGACCTGAGTCTTATAATGGCTTCATTTTTCCTTTTAGCATTGCGCTGTTGCTTTTATGGTATTCTTGGGAGAAAACCAGTTCCGTGTTATATGGCGTGGTCCCTTGATTTGCCCAACTTTAAAATAAAGTTAATAACCGTTTTAGTTCTCACCCCAGTCCCATGACTGACTAAGAGTTTATTGTTTTCACCTAAACTATGGGGCCCCATATTTTCCACGCGGGCAGCTAGTAGTTTTGGTTTTGCAGATTTCTTTTTAGCAAGATCCTAGTTTACAGCTAGAGCTATATTCGGAAAGCTTTGTATCCATGTATTGCATTCAGTTGTGTTAGTTGATGTATTTCCGTTGAGCATTGTTTTTATACATTTTAAATTTGTGTATTTTAATCTCTGATATTTTTCCGGTGTACATTACTTATTTGAACTCTGATATCTTGTACTCTGATGTAAATTGTTGTAATAGCAATGAAATGTTCTCATGTTTGTGTTGTGATGCAACGTGTTCTCAATACAATCCAGGCTCCTCCGTCTCTTTGGGGATCGGGGAAGTCTAGGTCGTCACATAATTGGTATTGACTATTTAAATCAAAATTTATTTGATAAAACGAGTTCAGTTTTTCTGTCAAGGATTAATATTCATGTTTAAAGTGAATAATGAATTAAAATCAAAGTTTTTGCAGATTTAAATGGTCATAAAGGGAATTGGTAGTGTTTGGAAGTGATAAATTCAAAAAAGAATATAGAAATTGAGTTGACCTGAAACGGTAAATTATTCTGAAATTCAGAATGTTAATCGAATAGAATATATTCGAAAGAGAGTCAAAAATTAAAATTCGATTATATCAAATTTGGGAAAGTATTATTTACTTTCCGTTTTTATCAAGTTTTATTTATTTCTTTATTCATCTATTTATTTGTTCAAATTTATGAATAAGAGTTACATTTTAAAGTTAATATCTTTGAAGTAGGTATTATAATTCTATCGTTATAATTAATAAATTCCGCTAAAGAAGTCGATTCATAAACTGAATACGAGAGTCGAGTAAGAAATGATTTGATAAGAAATTCAGTAATGAACGAGGCAATCAGAAACTGACTGGAAATTTGTGGAGTTGAATAGTTCCTTAAGTGTTGATCTGATGTTGATTTCGGCCTTCGGGGTTGATACTTAGGGAGTTGTTCTCTTACTAGTTTACAACTAGGGACTTATAGATGTGGAAGGATAGTGATGCATGAATAAGGAATGAAAATGTTTTTCAATAATAACGTTTTTTAAACATAGAAAATAAGAAATTGGGAATATATGGAAATGTTTACCGACGTTAATAAGAAATATGTTTTGGAATATGGAAAATAAATAGATTAAAATAGATGGAAACATTTTCCAAGAATCGAGAGGGGCTAAACGAGTTTGGAGAAATAGTTGAGTGAAGATATCAAAAGGAAATTGGGAAACGAATAAATTATTGGTAAATTAATTAAAGGGGTTCAGTGTTGATTAATGGTTGATCCATATAAATTTCCATTTGGAAATTAGATCATTGTTTACATGGATGTCTTCCTTTGATAGTTAAATAACCAGCTATCAAATTTTTTGACCATTTTTCTGTTGTCAATACGGAGAGACTGGGATCAGATTTATTATCTGAAAACTACTCCGTATGGGCATTAGCATTGCGATTCAAATATGATGAAGATAATTGAAGATGAACTTTATGCAAGTGTTGTTCAAGCGACCCTAGGCAGAAATTGCCTAAGATGGATTTACAGAATAGTGCCTTCGGTTTGTCCAGTCCCAGGACAACTTTAATGGACGGATGTATGACACAGTATATCTAACAGATCATGTAAGTTGATCTCTACAAACGTATTTACGTTTGATGGCGAAGGAATTCATTTCTCTTAGCTTTATACCCGTGGTATTTTCGGAGAAATCAATTTGTAATTTGAAGGTATGACAATGTGGCATTTAGTGTAAATGAAGGTGTAATCTTTCAAAAGATGTGTTTTGACCTCAAGCCTCATCAACCAGGAAATGAAAAAAATTGGGCAGGTAGCATGGCTAAGTTGGTCGCTACCAATTAAGGTATATCGTCACCATCTAGAGAATATTCATTTTTGTTCTTTTTTCGCTTTTGTATCTCCCAGGAACGGTTACGTTGGTATACCAACCGTAAGGTGACAATATATTCGGAACATTCAAGCGAAATGAATGGTCGGTCATGTGTAGTCGAGTTGTAAGATGTTCTTGTTGAATGTATTTTTGAGTGTTAGAGAGAGGATGAATGTATTTTTGAGTAATTCTACATTTGTAACTCTTGAATTGCTAATGGAAATTGTTGCTAGAGTGGACGTAGATCTTTCATAAGATCGAACCACTATAAAATCATTGTCTTTTTATTTTCATTTTATGTTTGTGGCTCCTTTTAATTCCTTACCGAATTGGTGAAGTGTAATTTTCGCACCTTTAGTGTTGGGATCTAATTTGGATTTTAACAGTTAGCGCCCACCATGGGGCCGCATTCGCAAATCCTATTCTCACGCTCTCTCACTAGGTTGAAGGCCTTGCATTAAGGTTATAAGTCTACTTTTTGTCATAGATCCTATTAGACTACAATCTAAGCCAATTGACGAATTTTCTTCCAAATTCAATTCCTTATCTGAAATCATGGGTAGACCATCGAAGAAGACTGCTAGTAAGACTATCGAAGAAATGATCGACAGCGCCGCCAACAAAGAAACTACTCCTCTCACCAACCAATTCTATGTTGGAGAATCTTCTAAGGCTGGAATGGCTATAACGAGAAGAGAGTTGGACGAAGTTGTTGTGGGTCTAACGAGTCAAATGGACATTGTAAACAATTCCATGCTAAAGAAACTTGAGTCTATGTTCGCAATGCAGGCCGCTATGGCAAAGATTACTATGAATACCCTTGTGCTAAGTCTGCTCAGGCAGATCATACGGAAAATGCGGGTTCATCCTCTTCAAGTCCAAATCGAGGAGATTCTGTCCAAGAGGTTGTAGATACTAATGATCCTCTAAAGAAACTAAGCCACTTATGCGTAACTGCTCCGATAAAGCGACCTCTCGACTAGCACTTGGAACCACCAAAGGGGCACCTCCCCAAGTGGAAGGCCCAGGGCCCTGGAATCCAAACCGAGACCGTTTTCTTAAGCAAACATCCGACAAGGATGATGGCGTCCGCCCTGTGGAACAGCTCAACGAGGAGGAACGCATATCGGAAATGGTCCGCAAAATCATGGAAAAGAGCTTGAGAAAGCAAGATGATGAGAAGGAGTGGGGGTTCGCTCCTACCAAAACCCCACTCACAGAGAGGATCAAGATGGCTCCATATCCAAATAAGTTCAAACCTCCGACGGTCCAGCCCTATAATGAGACAAGTGATCCCAACGCGTTCTTGTTCAAATATGACCAACATATGGACGGATCACGTGCCACAGACGAGTTGAAATGCCTGTACTTTCCAACTTACCTCGAAGGGGTGGCATCGCTTTGGTTCACAAAGTTATCGCCTAAATCTATGGATGAGTTTGCTACCTTGGCCAAGCTATACAGAGAGCAATTCAAGCTCCAAGCAATGAAGGTGCGAGATGTTATGAGTTGAACGAGCTTAAATAAAGTCCATGAGAACCCATCAGGGCCTTTCTCACCCGTTTCAACACAGCTGCAGTCTGTGCAGTTAAAGCGCTCAGCGGATCCAACGCCGCAAAGATGCAAAAAGTTATAGCGGGGATAAAGCGAGGAAATAGTAGGATATAGCGGTTAAGTCTGAAATATCATATAAAACTCATGTTAAATGGTTTTACAAATATACAAATGAAAAATAAATGAAAAATTAACATTCAATTTAATTATAATTAATACAGTCTTAATTTTAAATAAAAGTATGTGCAATTATATGCAAATAAATATAAACTTTTATCTGGTTTGATTAAATTTAATAGAATATTATAGTATTTTCTACTATGAAAAATATATGTCAAAAAAATCTACTAAAATATTGATTTTATAAAATTTATTATATAAAAATAGTCATTTTTAATTCATTCATTTTGTAGAAGATATATTGGAAATAGCAGAATATAGATGAAATAATGGGATATATCGGGAATATCAGATTATATTGGGGCTTAGCGGAAAGGCTATTTCATAGGCTATTTGGAAATAGCGTAGCGATAGAAATTCGCTACACGATATAGTAGGGATATGGCGGGGTAATAGCGGGGCATATACTGCACAGGCTGCAGCCAAGGTTGGGAATTATGAGCCTCGTTTGGTTTTAATGGCTTTGAAGGGAGCCATAAACAAGAAGACTAAGCTTGGATGATGGATTAAGAAGAAGAAACCAAGTACGCTTGAGGAACTATTTGACAAAGATGAGGAGTATATAGGTGTGGAAGAAGATCCAGCCTATGCCATGGATGTTCCTGAAAGCAGCATACAACCTAGGAAGAAAAATAATGATGCAGAAGGTGGCCAGAAAAATCCCGGTAGTCAAAAAAGGGGGAATGATGGAAAAGATAATAGTGCCAACAAGAAATTTCGCTTCTTTAAAAATTCGGAATTGACTCCTTTGAACGACACCATGGAGAACATCTTCATGGAAACTAAAGACACTGAAGAGTACCGAACACCAAAGCAATTAAAGGTCAGTGATGCTGTGATTAAATCAGGGTGATTCTGCCAGTTTCATAACTAGCCAGGACACAATACATATGAATGCCGACACCTAAAGAACTTAATTGAAGAACTGATATAGAAGAACAAACTTCAGTAGTATACAAAGAACCCGCAAAACACTCAAACTGCTCATGGCCAGGGAACATATGTGGGGCAACCTAAGCAAAACAAGAATGCTTCAGTCGCTGTCATTCCAAGGTCGATCATCAATACCATTTCGGGAGGCCCTCACCCAGCTGGAAGAAGCTGGGGGGACATTGTGAAATACACTAACGAAATGAAGAGCCTTCCGAAAGGAGAAGAACTCATGATCATGAATGAAGCCTTTTCGGCAAAGATGCCAAAGACTCCATAGGATGACATTGTATTCAAAGATCGAGACTCAGACGAACTACTAACATCAACGGTAGATCCAATGGTAATAACCATTGGCTTGGGACCGGCCATTGTCAAAAGAGTCTTGGTCGATAGTGAGGCATCCACCAATGTCCTTTTCATCAATGCATTTAATAAGATGAACCTTTTCCATGGACGATGTGAAAGCTTGCCAAAATAAAATCCATGGGTTTACTGGGCAAGCCGTTTAGCCAATTGGCGTCATCATCTTACTCGTTGAGCTCGGAGAAGGGAATCAGAAGGTTGCATTAAGGCAAGATTTTGTCATAATCGATGAGCTATCTGCTTATAATGCTTCCCTTAGAAGACCGACCCTCGCAGCATTTAGATTAACAATGGCTCCATGGTGTCTAACGATGAAATTTCCTACCGAAAACAGAGTCGGCGTAGTAAGAGGCCACCAACAGGCAGTAAGAGAATGTTATCTGGCTGAGCTGGCCGAGGCAAGGAAGAAGGAAGTGAAGAAGGATGTGGAGCCTCCGCTCCGCATTCATAACACCCCTTTATAACAATTAGGGCGGGGCCCTCATACTGGCGAGTATAGCGGAGATCAGAAGGAAATTGATCCAAGAAAAGCTCGTATGGGGGAAAACAGAGTGGCACCAGGTGAAGACACTATCTTTATTCAAGTGCACGACAAAGATCCCAACCAAGTCTTGAAAATAGGTTCTCAACTGGGCCTAAAGATGCAGAAGGATTTGATATTGTTTTTAAAATCAAATTTAGATGTTTTCGCTTGGACACATTCTAACATATACAGAATATCACCTGATGTAATTGTTCATAAGTTGAATATTAAACCCAGTTTGACTCCTGTAAAACAAAAAAGAAGAATTCAAGGATTGGAAAGTTCTGTGGCATTAAAAGAAGAAGTGGATAGGTTATTCAAAAATAACTTCATAATAGAATCTACATATCCAATTGGGTTTTAAATCCGGTCCTTGTTAAAAAATTCAATGGCAAATGGAGAGTATGCATAAAATATTCGGACCTTAACAAAGTGTGTCCAAAGACAGTTTTCCATTACCCAGAACTGATCAACTTGTCGATACGACGGCGGGGCACGAACTATTATCCTTTATGGATGCATACTTTGGGTATAATCAAATTATGATGTATAAGCAAGACGAGGAGAACACAAGTTTCATAACAGATAGAGGCTTTTACTGCTATCGAGTAATGTTGTTCGGACTGAAAAACGCAGGAGCAACGTACCAACGCCTTGTGAATTCCACGTTCAAATCGCAAATCGGAAACACAATGGAAGTTTACATGGATGATATGCTAGTAAAGTCAATGAAAGCCAAGGACCATCTTGAAAACCTGGCAGAAATGTTTCATATCCTCAGAAGGTATAGGATGAGCTCAATCCGTTAAAATGTTCATTTGGAGTTACGTCGAGAAAATTTCTTTGGTATATAGTCAATGCTAGGGGCATTGAAGCAAATCCTCTCAAGTCACGACCTTATGAGAAATGCACGCTCCGAGGACAATGAAAGTAGCAGCATTTGACCGATTCATCTCTAAGGCGACATTTCGGTGCATTCCACTCCTCGATGCCTAAAAGAAAGGAAAGAGTTCCAGTGGACTCCTGAATGCCAAATAGCCTTCGAAGAGTTAGTCAAGCACATAGAGTCACCACCAATGATTTCTAAACCTAAAGATGGAGAGGAGCTATTCATATATTTGGCCGTCTCATCTCATGCCTTAAGTGCTGCGCTAGTTCGAGAGGATGCCAAGGTCCAATGGCCAGTCTATTACATCAGTAAGAAGCTCACTGGGGCAGAACTAAACTATCCGAAGTTGGAAAAACATGCGTATTGTCTGCTCATCGCGTCGAAAAAGTTAAGGACATATTTCCAATCCCATCCTATAAAGGACCTCACTGATCAATCGCTAAGACAAGTTCTCTTTCGCCCAGAATCTTCGGGAAGGTTATTAAAGTGGAACATAGAGCTCAGTCAATGTGATATCACTTTTCACCCTCGAATGGCTATTAATGGGCATGCTCTAGCGGATTTCATCTCCGAGTTCATGGATAGGGGAGAGGAAACGGAGGAACCAGTAGAGACCGTGGCTAGTTGGAAGTTATACATCGATGGATCCAGAAATGATTATTTTTCAGGGGCAGGAATCGTCCTAGAAACTCCAGATGGTCATTCTCAGTGCTTGTAACGGCTGGAAATTTCCGACTCCTCGAGAGTCAGAAATTCCGAGACGTTAGTGAAAGAAAGTAGAGGGTGAGGAAGAAAAGATAGAACTAATAGAATAGAAGAAGAAGAACTTACATCATCAGAGTAAACACGAATCTCACAGCGGAACGAATAAAATATAACATAACTTTGAAATACAAATCAGTACTCGTATATACATACCATTTCAAAGTACAACACTTAACAACACAGCGGAATAATAATAGTTATAATCCTGAAGTCTCCTGCTCCAAGCTCTCCAAGTGTATCTGTAAAATCCCAACTACTTGACTGCCCGTACAAATTTAGGCACCCAAGAGTTTAGGGAAACAAAACAAAATAAACTCCGGGTCAGTCATGGGACTGGTGTGAATAAAACTCTAACACTTGGTTAAATAAAGGATATCTTTCTGATATTATAATAATGTCTAAATACAAATAGATATCAATCTAGCAGAACGCTTGCATCTCACGTTCCACATACATAGTATACAAATAAAACCGTGAGCGCTTATTGGAGATTGGATTCCAACAGACAAGGTATGGGAGTACCTTCCGATCAGTGTACTCTAGAGGAGATACACTAGGGTTCAACAAGAACGTCTTGCAACCCGGCCACACATGACCGTCCACTCATTTAGCTTGAGTGTGACGAATATATTATCACCGATGGTTGGGATCAGCAACCATCCTTCCCGATAAGGGACAGCATTGAAATAGATTATAAATAAGTACAATTGAATATTCTCTAGATGGTGATAATACACCCTGCTTGGGTATGGCCCAACTAGCCATGCTGCCTAGCCCAACTTCTGTTATTTTCCGGTTGTGAGGTTTTGAGGTCACGTTTATCACTTTGACAGATTATTTCTTCAATTACTTTGAATGCCACATCGTCATACCCGCCAAATCATTATCGATTTCTCAAGGCATCACGGGTATAAAAGCTAAGAGAAACGAATTTCTCCGCCACCAACGTAATACGTTTAAACATATCAACATATATGATTCGTTAAGAATACTTTGTCAGACACTCGTCCATATACGTTGTTCTGGGACTGAACAAACCGAAGGCACTATTCAGTGAATCCATCCTACCTAGGCTTTTCACAATAGCCCTTGCACTTCACTCCGTCTTCAATTATCTTCAGCGTACTTGATTCGCAACGCTTATGCTAATACAGAGTGGTTCTTCGGATAATAATCCAACCAGTCTCTCCATATTTACAACGTGAATATGGTCAAAACTTTGATAGTCTGTGATTCAACTATCAAATGAAAACATGTCGGTGTACAAACAACGATCTTATTTCCAAATGGAAATTCGATCGATCAATCATCATATGTACATATTTCCTTATTTCATATATTTAGAAAATATATGTTATTAATCATTGGAAAACATTTCCATAACTTATTTTCACATCACTATTATTTCGCAACTATCAGTCCCTAACTGTAACTAGTATGAGAACAATTCTCTAAGTATCAATCCGGAAGGTCGAAACCAACATCAGATCGTCACTTAGAAAACCGTTCAACTTACCCTCTCCAGTCAGTTTCCGAATTTGCTTAACTCTATTTCTTAAATTCTTATCATGAAAACATTTCATTTTCTATGTTTAGAAAACATATCTGACTATATTTGGAAATCGTTTCCAAAACACATTTACGGATTTCCAATGAACGTTGTATAAAACATCGTTACGCTTAATCCATTAATCGCTTATTACTTAACTATATTTCAAATCAACCTTTTCTATCGAACCACAGCTATTCCTTTGTCAATTCTGAAGTCAATCAAGTTGGGGTATAATTACCTCTCAGACCTTAATTGAACAACGTCCTTTACTGTGAAATAGATGAAGCTCGTCACTCACTTTTTCCAATCATCTGTTTACGCAAATTCTCGGATTCAGGTTACGAATCCACTTCTTAAATGACAACGTTTGATTATAACTATAACGTTATAATTCCTACCCCTAAAATATCTAACCTAAATTATGAATTTATTTCCTAACTCGAATAATTTAACAGACACCTAATTTCTAAATCAATAACTAAATCTTGATTTAAACCCTGGAAAGTAAATAGTACTTTCCCGAATTCGCTATAATCGAATTCGACGTATAACTCTCTTTCGAGTAATCTCTATTCGATTAACTCTCTCTTTTTAATAACTTATATTCGATAAACTCTATTTCGGTTAACTCCTATCGAATAACTAATATTCGAATAATTCTTCTTGGTTGGCTCTATTTCATTAACTCTTATCGAATAACAAATATTCGATTTTCTTAAATGTGTCAATTCTTATCGAATAACTAACATCCGATTAACTTAAATGGATTTACTCTTATCGAATAACTTTTTCGATTAACTTAACTTGATTTTCTTAACTCGATTATCTCAACTCGATTACTTAACTCGATAACTTAACTTAACCGAAATCGATTAACTCAACTCTAATCGATTAACTTAATTTGATTTACTCCTTCGAATAACTAATTCGAATAACTTAATTGATTAACTCCTTTGAATAACTAATTCGATTTACTCTTCTCGAATAACTAAATTCGATTAACTCAAATTGAATAACTAATATTCAATTAACTCTTCGACTAACTCCTTTGGATTAACTAACTTCGAATAACTCCTTTGGATTAGCTAACTTCGAATAACTCCTTTGGATTAACTAACTTCGAATAACTCCTTTGGATTACCTAACTTCGAATAACTCCTTTGGATTAACTAACTTCGAATAACTCCTTTGGATTACTAACTTCGAATAACTCCTTTGGATTAACTAACTTCGAATAACTCCTTTGGATTAACTAACTTCGAATAAATAATATTCGGTAACTCTTCTCAAATGAATAACATTTGATTTCTCCACTCGAATAAACTATATTCGATTACTTTTCCCTCGAATACACTATATTCGATAACTCTACTTCGAATAAGTGATATTCGGCAACTCTATTCGATTAACTCCACTTGGATAACTCTAACTGGTCAACTCTAACTGAGTAACTCTAACTGATCAACTTTAACTAGTCAACTTTAACTGGTTAACTCAAATAGTTTAACCTAACTTGATTTACTTGTCTCGATTAACTGAACTAATCCACTTAGTTTAACTTAGTTAATTCACTTTGATTAACTCTAACCGATTTACTTCGATTAACCAATTAGTTTAACTTGACTAATTCACTTAGTTTGACGCAACTAATTCACTTTGATTTACAAATTAGTTTAACTTAACTAAGTCACTTAGTTTGACGCAACTAATTCACTTTGATTTACCAATTAGTTTAACTTAACTAATTCACTTCGATTAACCGCTTAGTTTATCTTAACTAATTTACTTTGGTTAACTTAACCAATTACTTTGATTAACTCGACTAACTTGCTTTGGTTAACCTAGCAAATTACTTTGTTTAACTTGACTAACTTGCTTTGGTTAACCTAACCAATTACTTTGTTTAATCCTTTTATCACACTCTGGTTACAATTCCTACTTCTACAATATCTCCTTAAAATCCATATCGTGTTATACTTGTGTGCGAAGCACGGGTTTTAAATCTATCCTTGTATAATTCTATTTATTTTCCGAACAAGTGTTCCTTTATTTATTCCCTAAATAAATATTCCTTTATTCCATTTATTTACAATCTAAATAAATGTTCCTATATTTATTTCCTAAATAAATATTCCTTTATATTCTAATTCATTTATTTTCTAAATAAATGTTTCTATTTTATTTCATTTATTTTCTAAATAAATGTTTTCCTTTTTCATTTATTTATTTTCTAATTAAATAAATGTTTTCCTTTTATAAAATCCTATCGATTTTATAAATAAGATTTCATTTTCAATATAAACATTGAAAATCCCCTTATCAACATTTCGGTATGTTATGGTATTCAATCATATCAAATCACGATGTTCAATATCATCCAAGCACATATAATCGCCCACAGATTTTATATCACATCATATAACAATATATGGAAAACAATAAAATAACTGTTGAGGAATCCAGTCGGATTCCTCCAATCTGTTTCCCTGCATCACAGATGTTAGACAATATAGATAACATCACTTTTAGTTCCATATGATATATTCTGTTAAACAGAATCAATACAGAAATTTAACTAACTGACTAGCAGTTCAATCAAACAATCAACACACAGTCAAACAGACAATTTTAACAGTTCTAACAATACAATATGAAATTATAAACTGTTCAGAGTTAGTGAGATTTACTCACTTTGGCGCGTTTATCGTTAAATAACGGCTTGCGTTATTTGACTGCGACGGGCAATTTATTTCGCCATAAATTGTAACGAGCTCAGATTCACTCCCGATTAGTCTCATTGTGTTGCTCCCATCCATACGGTCCCAACGCAACTTACGGTTCATCAATCTGATTACGTTTGACCGAGATATTGCTTTTCAAAGTTTGAACATAACTAATTAAAAACCCATTGGGCCTTAACCTCAAAACTTGGCCCACTTCTCTTCTACAAAGCCTGGCCGCACAACTCCTTTCTTCCCCAAAACTAATGACCGCTACCTGCTCCTCAACATCTCCCCATTCCTTCACGCGAACGAAAACTGAGGCCATCAATGAACTTCTCATCACAGGCTCCTTCCGCTACATAGTTCATACCCGACTTCGGTGACTCCATCTCCATCGCGGTTCAGCCCATCTCGAGCTTCCACCGTACACGGCGCGTCACCAATACCCACTGAACCTACTCAAGATCCTCTATAACTCCTGCTACAGTACTTCGAAAATCAAGACCGTGTTATCCCCATCACGTACACACGCAAACACCCTGTACTTGCAAACATGCAAAACTTTACCACCCACACTGTTCACAAAAACTTACATTACCTCCTAGTACCCTTCACGTCCGCGTTTTCTCCACGAAACTCCTCACCGTCCCCTTATGTAAACTGCCTGCATCTTCCACGGTTCAACCCTTTCGACGTTTTACTCTCTTCGACCAACGAACAGAACAAACCCATCCACGAACTCGTACTCCCCAACCTCCTCAGACATCGAACCAAATCTTGCGGTACCACATAAATGGTCCGACATTTTTATTTGTAGAAAATAAAAAGGAGGCGCCTCTTTTGTTTTGATTTACAGTCAACGAAAAAGGATTCGGTTAGAGGGATTTTAGGGTTGGTTATATAGGGGTTTGCTGAGGATGTTAGTAAGTCCATGTTCTGTTTTGATGAACCACAGTTTTTGGGCGGTTGAGAGGAGATGGTACGTGGTATTGTAAAGGACACAAAGACTGGTGGATGGAAAAAGAAAGGACGTGGTGCTTTAGGGACCATTTTCTTATTTATATTAAATAAATTAAACTTACTCGTGAAGTTTTGTCTTGAAACCCATCCATACGAATTCTGTTTTTGACAAACTAAGTCAATCCTAGCATAGAAAAATATTCCGGATCCAATGGGACAGGTTTCGTCGAATTCCGACGCCGTTTGCGAAAATCCTTTAGAAAATATCTATGAAAAACACCGAGCAATAATTCCTAACAATTCCAGAAAAAATCCTAAAAATATGAGGCCTTGACGTTTCACTAGACCTCTTCCTAAGGTTTCGTATGAAACTTGTTTCGTTGAATTTCGAGTTCGTTTGACCAGTTAACCATTCAGTTTTAGTTTGTTTTAAGTTAAAAACATAGTGTACCGTACTATGAAATATTCTGTTCACGTAGGGACTGTTATGGACAGAAACAAAAATACCATTGAAATGAGTGACGTGCTCTGGTCCCAAAAATGTAAAAATACCGGTAGATGGACTCATATTGTGAAATCCCGAAATGTCGATACAGGGTGCCAAATACTCCAAATAAAAAGTTGCTTATTAAATTAATTAAAAATTACCATAAAATCCTAAAAATTAAATTATCACTACGCCTCAAAAGAACCTTGTCTGAATTCAAACCCGATCTCTAGTTATATCGAATAAACCGATACGGTCGATAAACGATTCTATAGCGACTATTTTAAAATTTGATTTGGACATAACTCAAAATCTACACGATGAAATCCTGATTTTTCTCTTCCACTAGAAAGATATACTCCACCAGCTCCACACGTTTCTTGTTTTACAGAAATCCGGCTTAAAACGGATTCTGTATGTTCAGTTGAAGTTCAAATCGCCAAATTTCGAACTGCCGCGACGTTTCAGGTTCGTTTTAATTATAATTATAGATATAAATTATAAGTTCGAACGTTTTACTTTAAGTTATCGATATCGCCAAATCGATATATAAATAATTAAATAAATTAATTATTCGACAGCTAACAAAACGCGCCATTACAGTGCTACGCCTTAAGATTGGAATTCCCATCGACCAATAATGAGGCTGAATATGAAGTTTTAATCGTAGGGCTAAAATTGGCGAAATAATTGAATCTAAGAACCTTGTAAATCCTTGGTGACTCGCAGCTGGTAGTATGTCAAGTCCTAAAGGAATTCCAGACCAAACTTGGAAACCTTCCTGCTTATCTTACCAAAACTTTGGAACTTCTTAACGACCTTGACTACACTATATCTCACATTCCTAGAGAAGAAAATTCAAAGGCAGATTCTCTTGCTAAGTATGCCAGTTCCTCGAATGCAGAGTTACTGGGATTGATTCCCGTTGAAGACCTTTCAGCTCTCGCCATTGAAGGAGCAGATCTTGACTGGATAATGGAGACTTTTGAAGAATCTATGTCCTGGATGACTCCAATCAAGGAATACATCTTCAACGAAACACTTCCAGAAGAGCTGGAAAAGTGAAGGAAGATATTGCGCAAAGCTTCATTATACCTTATCCAGGACGGAAGGTTGTATAGGCGAGGATTCTCCACGCTACTCTACGTTGTGTAACAAAGGAAGAGTCCAAAGCAATCTTGTCAGAATTGCATGAGGGAGAATGTGGAGGTCACACAGGAGGTCAAACACTGGCCAAGAAAATTCGGCGATACAATTACTTTTGGCCCGATGTGAACCTCGATGCGATGACTTATGCTAAGAAGTGCGACATATGCCAAAGATTTGCGAAGATTCCAAGAGCACCTCCCATATAATCAACTCAGATGGTTAGTCCATGGCCATTCGCCGTTTGGTGCATAGACTTGATTGGAGCATTGTCTACAGCTAAATCAAATATGAAATACGCAATCGTGGCAGTGGACTACTTCACTAAATGGGCCGAAGCTGAACCATTAACAACAACTACCTCAAAGAAGGTGATCAACTTTGTTTTAAAGATCATTATTTGCCAATTTGGGGTACCTTAGAAAATAATCACCGATAACGGAACTCAATTCGAGAGCAATGAATTCCTAGATTTTTGTGCTAAATACAAGATTAAGAAGAGTTTTGCAGCTATTGCTCATCCGTAGGCCAACGGGCAAGTCGAAGCAATCAACAAAATTTTGAAGTCAACCATCAAGAAGCTCCTCTAGAAGGCTAAAGGTGGTTGGGTAGATGAGCTTCTTCCTACACTATGGGCATATCGTAGAACTCATAAAAATGCAACTGGGCACACTCTATTCTCACTCGCATTTGGATCCGGGGCTATGATTCCAGTGGAACTAGAAGTTCCCACTCACCATAGAATCCACTTCAATCAAAAGGAGAATGAGAAGCTACAACTTGAGGCACTCGACTTACTTGAGGAAAAAAAGGAAAGAAGTAGAAATCAGAGTCATTGCACATCAGAGAAGGATAGCTCGTCATTTCAATGCCAAAGTGAAATGGAGAACCTTCCAAGTTGGAGACCTTGTTCTAAAGAGAATCATGATAGGAACCGGAATATTCAGACCCAATTGGGAAGGTCCGTATATGATAAGCCAAAATTTCTCTTTTGCTAGTTATATATATATATATATATATATACTAGGATGCAGACGGTGCTTAGTAGCACCCGACACCCGTCCACATACCATGGACTTGTTTGTTTGGTTGTGTAGTTGGTTAGGTTATTTGGATTTGATTGATTGGTTGAATTGGAAATTGATTAAAATTGATACGTGAATGGCGTGGGCCTTCACTAGACCGGGGATAAGGCTAGGCCTCGTCCCGTTTCTAGTATCGTGCCGTTATGCCGCCGAAATTTTCTAAAATATGTTAGAAAAATAAAAATATCATTTTATTGAATAAATGAATCGAATAGAAATTCATATGTTGAAATAAAATGTTTTATCGTTAAAATTATAATTTTTAACGTGAATGTGAATAAATAAAATATTCATTTACAAACCGGACGGTTTGTTTATGTACACCTATTTGACTGACATTGATTGGGACGATAAATTTTACACATCGCCCAACTGCACGAATAAAATCTGTGTTTGATTGTTTGAAACCCTACACGGGTGTTGGGATGAAATATGAAGTTCACTCATCCTAATCGATTAAATATGTCGATCGATTGATTGACAGGCTGTTATAAGCGTTAGATATCTATATTTGATGCTTATACAGTGTAGTGCACTTTGGTTGATGGTTGATTATTTTTCAATGCTATTATATACATGTGTTGTATGAAAATCCATGTAATTAACTTTATATGGTAATTGATTGGGCCTCATTCCAATTTGAAATATAAAGAATATTATAAAATAAAGGTTCATGTGTTGACTATACTCATCCGTTGGGAATAGCCATGTGTTGAACGAATTATTTTTATAATAAAATTTACATCTTTATCAATATAATATAAAGGTTCATGTGTTGACTATACTCATCCGTTGGGAATAGCCATGTGTTGAACGAATTATTTTTATAATAAAATTTACATCTTTATCAATATAATATAAAGGTTCATGTGTTGACTGTACTCATCCGTTGAGATTAGTCAGGTGTTGAACGAAATAATTTAACAAAAATAGTCACACATGGACGGTACTCATTCGTTGAGATTAGTCGTGTGTTGACAAAAAGAAATATTTGAAATAGAATATATAAAGCCGTGTTGATTAGTGATGCGCCATTTTGACGCGAACGATATTTATAACGATTTCGAAATGAATTGAATATATAACGATTTCGAAATGAATTGAATATATAACGATTTCGAAATGAATTGAATATAAAACGATTTCGATTTGAATGGAATAGAAAACCAATTTGATTTCAATTGAATATATAATAAATTTGATTCAAATAGAAAACGAAACGAATTTGATTTGAATAGAAAATGAATTTGAATCGAATAGAAAACATATTTGAATTGAATTGAATTGAAAATGAATTCAAATTGAATTGAAAGCGAATTGAAATGAATTCAAATTGAATTGAAATTTGAATTAAATAGAAATGAATTTTAAAACGAATTTTTAAAGAAGAATTCAATTTTGCTTTGGACTGAAATAGAAGTTGAAATGGTTCTTGAAACGAATTTAAAACTGTTTATATAATTCGTTTTAAATAGAAATCGACGAAATATATATTATATATATTATATATATAATATAATGGCCTGAATAAAACGCGTCGCGCCGCGGCAGTTCGTAAATTTCGACCATTTATTTCAAATGGACATTACGGGAGATCCGACCGTCGGATTCTCCTAAAACCGGAACCGTTGGGTTCGTATCGAAAAGAGCTTTCTAACGAATATCAGAAATTTGAAATCTAATGGTTGGATTTGGAGATACGTCCAAATCAAATTCGAAAAAGGTCGCTATAGGTGCAGTTCGATGGCCGTTGTTGGAAATCGACTGTACGGACCTTGATAAAATTATTAAAAATAGTAATAATTTATGTAAAATCATAAGAAATGATTTGGGAAAAATTGGGATGAAAAACTCCATATTTGAAATGATAAAAATAGATTTTTATCGAAATGAACTAGTTTTGAACTAAATTTAAAACCTAATTATTTTTAAATAAATAAATTATATTTAAAAGGGGTTTTAAATAATCGGGATTTCTAATATATTTGATTGGATTTGAAATGGGTTTATCGTGAACTATGTTTTAAATAACACTAGTTCTTTAACCCGATAATAAATAGAATGTGATTTGGGTTTGTCGTGAACTGTGTTTTAAATAACACCTAGTTCTTTAACCCAGTAAAAGGAGTTTTAATGAATCTGCAATTAGATTGAAATGTGAATTGATAATCTAAATTATCAAATTTAGAAATTGAGCGAGAATGGAGTATCACCAGTTTTGCTCCAAAGCGATAGTTAAATCTTTAATTAGATTTGAACGTGAAATGGTAATTAATTTTACCGATAACACCGTGGTGTTAGATATGGAGTGTTACCAGTTTTGCTTCATGGGATGAATAGGTTGGGATTGGGAAATAAAATAAATAATTACTTCGTTACGGTTCGCTAATCTTGACTAGTTGGGAAAAACCATAATTTGGTTTTAAATGACATCCAAAGGAAGATTACAGGATCCTGGTTTACAGCTGGAATGATATCCGGAAAGCTCTGTATCCGTATATCACCTTCAGTTGTGCTTCATATTATTTTTCCGCTGCCATGTATTTAAATGTAATTTAAATCTCTGATATTTCTGTGTAATATTTATTCATTTATACTCTGTATATTCTTGTAATCTGATGCATTGTTGTAATATACAATGAAATGTTCTTCTGTTTGTGTTCTGATTTGTCCTGTTCTCAACAGTCAGGGGTTTCGAACGGTTTAGATCGGTTTAACGACTGATTCAGATCGAGCGAAATTCTGGGCCGTCACATTTGGTATCAGAACTTTGGTTTACAGAGCTCGAGAACAAGACACGTTAGAACCATACGAAAGAATTCATCAGATATTGGATTAGTAACATCCAATTAGAATGACTCGTTAGAGATAGGATCAGTAGTATCCTAGAACGAGTGTGAAGAGTATATTTTTCAATTAAAAACCATTTTGTTTTGAAATTTAAACCATTTTAAACGTATTTGACTATTTATTTATTTTGAATATGGACAATCGAGTATATAAAGATTTTGCATATACGCGTCATGAACGTATATTCGAAGTTTTAATATATTGGATAGATATAGAATCATACTCTAGTGGCCCGAAGATGATTCTGATGATTGACTAGTTGTCATTAGTATTCATGTTCGAGTAACGAAGGTGTGATATCGATATATTTCCATTCGACTGGTGTGAGAACCAAAACTAATATAGTTAGAACACATTGTTGTGAATTGGCATCAAAAACATGATTTTTGTATATATAGTAAAATTATCAATTTGAAACTCTAATCCACTAATTGATTGATGTTTGTGTTGTTTGCCTATTTGTTTGCTAATTTTGAACCATTATGTCTAATATAACCAAATATTGAACTATATTGAAAATTGGTCGCATTTGCTTCCATATACATATACTTACATTGAACAGGTCATAGCAAGGAGGCTAGAGCAGAGAATAAAATTTGTTTGCCCGACAAATAGGTACATGTTTATTACATAATTTCCTGTTTTGTTTGGGTGATGATGATTTTGTGAGCCTATTGGCTAGCCGCTTGGCTTTTTCTTTTTCTTTTTGAGATCTGAAGGACCGGGGAAGCTATTTGAAATTCCCCGATGCTCCCGGTGCAGGGGAGGTTATGGCGAAATTTTTCGAAAATTTAGGGTGTTAGCCAAATTTTTGAAATTTTGAAAATTCTCAGAAACTGAAAAGTTGGAGAATGGAAGCCCGACCGAATGTAGAGCTTAATAATCAAACCACTTTCGACTTTGTTCCTTTTCGAGGACGAAAAGTTTTAAGTGGGGGAGAGTGTAATAACCCGGAAATTCTGGGCCAGTTTAAAATTTTTAATTTGGCAATTTTAGCTAATTTTGAATATTTAAAATAGATTATTTTAAATAATATCGACGAGAAATTTATTTTGAATATAATTCGAACGAACATATTTATATACGTCGTCGTTAGAATATAAATATTTATATATAATAATAAATAGAATTGAAAATGGCGCGGTAGTTCGATAATTCGATTTCAAACTTCAATTGAATGTACCGGGTGCAAAACAATCCGGATTTTAGTGAAACCAAAAATAATGGAATCTAATAGTGAATATCTTTCCAACGAATCCGAAAAATCAAGATTTCATATCGGGAATCAAAAGATATGTCCAGTTGAAAATTCTGAATAGTCGCTATGGAATTCAGGCCCTTAAAAATGGACATTTTGCAAATGACCTCGGATTTCGACGAAACCACTTTTGTTAGATCCGCAGTGTCAAGTTATTGCTAGGTTTCAAATTTCATAATTTTTCGAATCAATATGTGAGCGTGGCAAAGGAAAACGCGTTTGACCGATTTCAGTTGATTTTAATCGACTGGAAATTGGCCATTTTTCAAACGGTCTCAGAATTCGACGAAACTAGTTTTGTTAGGACCGTATCGTCAATACGAAGCTAGAAAATATTTTTCGGGAATTTTTCTAGTTAGTATGTAACCCCGGTAATTTGAAATGTACGTTTAAAATTCAATATAAGGATTTAAACGTAAATTCAACGGAAACTGATTGTAACGATCAAATCAGCTTGCGATACATATCCCATTGTGTTCGGAATGGGGGTAAAACGCTATGGACGACAGGCGGTGGACCTCGTTTAGAGGTCATAAGTAAAAGTCAACCCTTTGGCAAAAATTTAATAATTAAATAATAAAGTAAAAAAAAAAAAAATAGAATCCCCCCCTTTTCTCTTCTGCTTGCCCCCCCCCCCCCCCCCCCCGATTCAGTTATTCACAAAAAAAAAAAAAAAGGAAACCTAAAACCTAAATCGCGCCGCCCCCCCTGACCTGGAAGCCACCGCCGACGATCGAGCCGCCCGCCTTGTCTTCCTTCCTCTCTCCAGACATCCTCGACTAATCGAAGCAGCCCCCAGTCGAAGCCTCCGAACCTCGACGCGACACCTCCCTGGACCACCGACCGCCACCCTGCATCGCCGAGCCGCCCTCTTCTTCTTTCCTCCTCCCCTTCGCAAGATCGGTGAGCCATCTTATTTTATTTGTTTTTTTTTTATTTAAAAACTGTATTTTCTTTAGATTTAAAACTGTATTATTTTCTTCAGAATAAAAACTGATTTTTATGAAGTTATAAAAACAGAATTTTTAAAAGAATTTTAAAACAGAATTTTTAAAAGAATTTTAAAACAGAATTTTTAAAAGATTTTAAAAACAGAAATTTTTAAAAGATTTTAAAAACAGAAATTTTTAAAAAGATTTTAAAAACAGAATTAAAAAAAAAAAAAAAAACTGCATTTTTATAAAAGAGTTAAAACTGGATTTTTAAAGAAAATATAAACTGATTCTTTTTAGAATATTATGAACTGTTTTTTTTAAAAAAAGAAATTGAAAACTGCATTTAAAAAAAAAAAAAAAAGAAACAGATTTTTTAAAAGATATAAAAACTGATTTTTTTAAAAGGTATTGAAAACTGATTTCTTTAAAAAGAAAAATCATATTTTTATATATTGAAAGCGAAGTCAAAATCATATTTTTATATATTGAATAGCGAAGTAAAAATTCGATTTTTACATATGTAGTGGCTACGACAACGAAGCTGACAAAAAGGGCAAGAACGACGAAGATCTCTACAATAGGAGTATCGTGAAGTTGGATAGCTTTCGGTGAGAACTTCTCACTCAAAATTTCTCTTTTGCTAGTTATATATATATATATATATATATATATATATATATATATATATATACTAGGATGCAGACGGTGCTTAGTAGCACCCGACACCCGTCCACATACCATGGACTTGTTTGTTTGGTTGTGTAGTTGGTTAGGTTATTTGATTTGGATTTGATTGATTGGTTGAATTGGAAATTGATTAAAATTGATACGTAAATGGCGTGGGCCTTCACTAGACCGGGGATAAGGCTAGGCCTCGTCCCGTTTCTAGTATCGTGCCGTTATGCCGCCGAAATTTTCTAAAATATGTTAGAAAAATAAAAATATCATTTTATTGAATAAATGAATCGAATAGAAATTCATATGTTGAAATAAAATGTTTTATCGTTAAAATTATAATTTTTAACGTGAATGTGAATAAATAAAATATTCATTTACAAACCGGACGGTTTGTTTATGTACACCTATTTGACTGACATTGATTGGGACGATAAATTTTACACATCGCCCAACTGCACGAATAAAATCTGTGTTTGATTGTTTGAAACCCTACACGGGTGTTGGGATAAAATATGAAGTTCACTCATCCTAATCGATTAAATATGTCGATCGATTGATTGACAGGCTGTTATAAGCGTTAGATATCTATATTTGATGCTTATACAGTGTAGTGCACTTTGGTTGATGGTTGATTATTTTTCAATGCTATTATATACATGTGTTGTATGAAAATCCATGTAATTAACTTTATATGGTAATTGATTGGGCCTCATTCCAATTTGAAATATAAAGAATATTATAAAATAAAGGTTCATGTGTTGACTATACTCATCCGTTGGGAATAGCCATGTGTTGAACGAATTATTTTTATAATAAAATTTACATCTTTATCAATATAATATAAAGGTTCATGTGTTGACTATACTCATCCGTTGGGAATAGCCATGTGTTGAACGAATTATTTTTATAATAAAATTTACATCTTTATCAATATAATATAAAGGTTCATGTGTTGACTGTACTCATCCGTTGAGATTAGTCAGGTGTTGAACGAAATAATTTAACAAAAATAGTCACACATGGACAGTACTCATTCGTTGAGATTAGTCGTGTGTTGACAAAAAGAAATATTTGAAATAGAATATATAAAGCCGTGTTGATTAGTGATGCGCCATTTTGACGCGAACGATATTTATAACGATTTCGAAATGAATTGAATATATAACGATTTCGAAATGAATTGAATATATAACGATTTCGAAATGAATTGAATATAAAACGATTTCGATTTGAATGGAATAGAAAACCAATTTGATTTCAATTGAATATATAATAAATTTGATTCAAATAGAAAACGAAACGAATTTGATTTGAATAGAAAATGAATTTGAATCGAATAGAAAACCAATTTGATTTGAATTGAATTGAAAACGAATTCAAATTGAATTGAAAGCGAATTGAAATGAATTCAAATTGAATTGAAATTTGAATTAAATAGAAATGAATTTTAAAACGAATTTTTAAAGAAGAATTCAATTTTGCTTTGGATTGAAATAGAAGTTGAAATGGTTCTTGAAACGAATTTAAAACTATTTATATAATTCGTTTTAAATAGAAATCGGCGAAATATATATTATATATATTATATATATAATATAATGGCCTGAATAAAACGCGTCGCGCCGCGGCAGTTCATAAATTTCGACCATTTATTTCAAATGGACATTACGGGAGATCCGACCGTCGGATTCTCCTAAAACCGGAACCGTTGGGTTCGTATCGAAAAGAGCTTTCTAACGAATATCAGAAATTTGAAATCTAACGGTTGGATTTGGAGATACGTCCAAATCAAATTCGAAAAAGGTCGCTATAGGTGCAGTTCGATGGCCGTTGTTGGAAATCGACTGTACGGACCTTGATAAAATTATTAAAAATAGTAATAATTTATGTAAAATCATAAGAAATGATTTGGGAAAAATTGGGATGAAAAACTCCATATTTGAAATGATAAAAATAGATTTTTATCGAAATGAACTAGTTTTGAACTAAATTTAAAACCTAATTATTTTTAAATAAATAAATTAGATTTAAAAGGGGTTTTAAATAATCGGGATTTCTAATATATTTGATTGGATTTGAAATGGGTTTATCGTGAACTGTGTTTTAAATAACACTAGTTCTTTAACCCGATAATAAATAGAATGTGATTTGGGTTTGTCGTGAACTGTGTTTTAAATAACACCTAGTTCTTTAACCCAGTAAAAGGAGTTTTAATGAATCTGCAATTAGATTGAAATGTGAATTGATAATCTAAATTATCAAATTTAGAAATTGAGCGAGAATGGAGTATCACCAGTTTTGCTCCAAAGCGATAGTTAAATCTTTAATTAGATTTGAACGTGAAATGGTAATTAATTTTACCGATAACACCGTGGTGTTAGATATGGAGTGTTACCAGTTTTGCTTCATGGGATGAATAGGTTGGGATTGGGAAATAAAATAAATAATTACTTCGTTACGGTTCGCTAATCTCGACTAGTTGGGAAAAACCATAATTTGGTTTTAAATGACATCCAAAGGAAGATTACAGGATCCTGGTTTACAGCTGGAATGATATCCGGAAAGCTCTGTATCCGTATATCACCTTCAGTTGTGCTTCATATTATTTTTCCGCTGCCATGTATTTAAATGTAATTTAAATCTCTGATATTTCTGTGTAATATTTATTCATTTATACTCTGTATATTCTTGTAATCTGATGCATTGTTGTAATATACAATGAAATGTTCTTCTGTTTGTGTTCTGATTTGTCCTGTTCTCAACAGTCAGGGGTTTCAAACGGTTTAGATCGGTTTAACGACTGATTCAGATCGAGCGAAATTCTGGGCCGTCACAAAAAGCTTGAGCTTGCTCGATTAAACCGGAAACCCTTTGGCTCATAAGAAAGTCAGAAGATTCCAAGCATAATCGATTGTAAATATCATGCCTAACCTTCAAAAGTTCATGATGAATATTGGTATGGGGGCATTAGCACCGCATTAAAGGAAAATCAATAATGCTCACTTAAACATACCATAAACTCATCATAACTTTACATTGAAAGTTTGGTACCAACAAGGGGTATTTTGACCAATGAAGTTGAATCTTGAAATGGCTAACGCAAACTTAGAAACTTCGATGCTGTGATAAGCACAAAAGTGGTTAGTCGCAAGAAAGAAGTCGCGGGTATTGCCCCGGTCAGAACTAAGGAAATTTAACAAAGTCGATCGAGTACACCCAGCCAGTAATGTTTCGTAGCTGCAACTAAAAAACCAAGTTACAAAAACAAATGAATTGTAGCATAAAAAATTGTGTTGTGAGCATGAAAAGAAAGCAGGTGTGAAATGTAAAACAATAAAGCACGACAAAGTTAAAGTAAAAGCTTAAAGTACAACAAGCAGAACACATTTTCATCACAACAACACAAGACTAGATTGCAGAATCACAGGTCAAGTGACAGAATCGTGAATCTAGTACAGAAGCTTCAAACATATAGTAACATAAAGTAGTAAGCGGGGACTGGCACCCGCATATACAACCGGTCTAGACACAGCATACAAAAGAGAATAGTTGAGAAGAAAAATAAGCTAGTATCGAGTACTACTACTTCTTTCTGTCACCTGACCTTAAAGATGGTTTGTTGAGAGGAGGAGGAGGGGTCTCTGCCACATCACTCGGATTTTCTTTAGAAGATAAAGTGATTGCTTCTATATTCTTCTTCTTCTTCTTCTTATGCTTCTTAGATGATGAGGACTTGGAAGCTTTCTTTCTTTCACCCTTAGCAACATCCTTTGGATTTCATCTATTCCCGTGGCTTCCGGATCATCACTAAGAATGTAATCGGCATCTTCTAAGTCGGAGAGCGCACGAATTTTAGCATCTTGTGAGCCGGGAATTGCAATGACAAGTAAGGATGTATCACTAATGGGAGGGGGAGTGATAATGGAGGTAAGGGGAATAATCATCAGGGGTGAATCAGTTATTGCGGCTTCAAATGTTGTCGCCTTGCCTAATGGTAGGAGAAGACAGGAGTGAAATTAAACCTAGATTATAGGAGCAATGAGCATAATAGGCAAGAGACCAAGGTGAATCAAAAATTGATTCTAAGTGTGATATGGTATAGTCAATTTTGATTTTACCTGCATCTAGAAGATTTTCCTGAACATCTATAGGCTCAGTTCTCCAGTTCTCTATGTTTTCATCATCACCTTCGTCATCTCCATCATGTTACTCTGTGATGTTCTCCGTAACAATATTCCCCTCAGTGTCTACGTCTTTACCTGTTAAAGCAATAGTAGCATCCACATGAACCTGTGAACTAGAAGCTTCAATAGTTGCGGGATTGACTGGAGACTCGACGTTGGTTTGATCTTGAACCTTATCTCTAGAGGTACCAGCTCTATTCCCCGTCAACTTGGATTTTCCCTCCACTAGAGCCTTCTTGGACTTGTCATCTAAAATCTCATTGATGAGATCATCCTCGCTACGATCACCATCATTAATCTCAAGTACTCGTTCCCAGACAAGTGCCAGAGTAGTTGGAAAGTTGTCCCCTACGTAGTGTAAACTCCCACTGCTCATGACAATGAAAACATAAAACTGAAATATGTCGGCATCAGCTTCATCTATATCCTTTTTAAGAGTTTTTTCAGCAGTTTGCTTATCCTTCTCAAGAGATTCAACTTTGGCTGTTAGTGTATGATTGGAAGCTTTTAAAGAAGTGATGGTTTCTCTGAGCTGGGCAGCTTCATCCCGATATTGTTTAGAAAGGTCTTTTTCCACCGACAGTGTGGCTTCAACATTGTTTTTTGCAGTTAAAGCTTCCTTCTCCTTTTATTTAGCAGCTTCAAGTTCTTCACTGAGTCTCTTATTCTCTATATTTAATCCTTCCAGTTCTGAAATTCTTTTATTAAGAGAGGTGATGGAAGCATCACGAGAGTCTAAGACTCCCTCCCATTTGGCCTTATCATCCTCCAAAGCTGCAATCTTAGCAAGATTAATGTCGTGGTACTTTTGGAGGTCATCGCCGAATTTGTTCCATCCCTCCAATTTTTTCTTAGCATTGTTCTTGACAATTTTTAGCTTCTTTTCAAGTTGACTCTTAGCAGTATCAAGCTGGGTATGTGTTTGTTTTATTATGATATCTACCTCATCAGCTATGTCATTAGCGTCAGATGGGCTTATTCCACGATCGAAAAGCAACCCTTTCAAATTCCATCCTGGGAATCGTTCGGAATAAGGAGCGATTGCTGGTTCGGCATAATGAAGCTTGTGAATGACTGAATAGATTTCAGCAGAAGGACCAGGAGGACCAGAAGACGGAACCGATCGGGGTCTGATAGGAAGCATGTCCGATCGAGAGCGTTTAACTGGGCCTTCCTTCCCTTGATCGTCCTTCCCGCGCTTCTTCCTGCGACCCTCATAATCAGGAGAATCTTCCCTAAGCCAAGTATGCCTTCTCCTTTCCTCATCCTCTTCCTCACATATCTTCTTCCTTTGCTCATTAGTCAAGTCTAACTCTGATACGTGTGAAGGCCGGTGAGAGGATTTTGGAGCAGGTGGAGGGTAGGACTGTTTGGAATGATGCGACGGTCGTTGAGGGTCATATTGTAGCAAATACTTCATATTGTATGCTTTTCTTTTATTCCTAAAATCTGACAAGTGCTTTCCATGCATATCTGAACCTGAAAGAGATAAAAGCAAGATTTCAGTACTTGAGTTTTAAAGTACTGGGGCAAGTCATGAAAGAAGTAAAGGAATTTTAAAGTATATGTATATTTGACAGGCTTTCTAGAACATTGCTATTAACAAATCGGTTTTCCTAGTGGATTCTAAGGAAATTCCTAAGGATTTGAACAACTTTCCTGGCTTGGAAACAGGAGCCTCCATTATACTAGCTACTGTAATTGTAGTATGAGGATCAAGAGGCTGTGAGGCAATGTCATCCTGACTGAGATACTTGGCTGAGTTAAGATCACCCAGGTTTTCAAATGTACCTACGGAACCTTCCTCTGTCACATTTTTATAAGAATATCCTCAGTCATTGTTTCGGTATTTGGATCGGTGTCTAGCGTGGGTTCACCTTCCCTAGCATGTTCAGTTTCATGTGCAGATTTTGAACTCATGCCTTCTCTATCCTCTCTTTAGGTTTGTTCACTTTCATCCTTATGATGTTCAGACTCTCCTTCTCTAATAGAAGTTGGTTTGTGTTTAGAAGGCGTTTTGATACTGCCTGCAGTATCTGAGCAATTCTTTAAAGAAGCTTTGTTAGCAGGCAATTTTTTGGTAACCTCTTTCTTAAAAGCCGGATCCAATATTAGAGTTCGAGAAGGGTCAAGTAGATGATATTCGCGAAGAAACGGTTCTGTAACTAAGAATCTCCTAGTCCTTTAATTTTCATTAACACTTGTCAGGAAGCTAAGCAAATTCTCATCAATAGTATCACCTGAGTCAGCAGATGGAATTTCAGAAAGGATAAAGAAGGAATCTAGAACTTAAGTTCTTGAAATATGAAAAAAAAAATTAATAAGGATGAACATAATCCTCACCTCCTTACATCCATCCGCCAAAGAAGTTATCCAGACATCGGATAAAGCAATAATAGTCCACATATCCTTTAATACTATCTACCAAGTTTGTTATGATTTTGGAGTGTTTTGCTTCTATAAAACTGATATATGGTTTATCCCTCTTTTTGAAAGCATACAATGAACAAATTTCATGAAATGAGGGCGCTCGTTGTTTAACTCTCATAAACATCACATATAAACTTATTTAGATGGCGTAGCCATTAGGATGTAGCTGCATAGGGGAAATAGCTAGGTATTTTAAAATCATTTCAAGAAAGGGATTGAAAGGAGGGACAACTCCCATCGTCAACATATGCCGACTAAATGCGACAAATCCCGGAGGAGGGGAATCAGCAAATTCATCCTGTCCAGGGAATTTGGCATCAGCCTCTTGGATTCTAAATTAAAGACACAAACTCTTATATGACTATAAACTGAGTTTGGTTGGAGTTATTTCAGAAGGTATCCGAACAATAGGATGTGACACAGGAAACTCCGAATTAACTCCAAACTCTGGGGCATTAGCCATCTCAGTGTTTAGGGTTGGTTGAAAGTTCCAGCTTGAGTAGATTTGGGTATTTCTTCAAGTTGCCAACGTGATTGTTTCCGAATCTTCATTCCTATACTGATAGTTGCACTCAAAAAACAAATAATAGGTGAGTATTTCCTAAAACAAGAGATGTTATATGCAATAGCATAAAGATGGAATTTTAAGTCTATAACTGATTGACCGGTTCCACATCTTAATATGAACAAACATATGAATGGACAAAACTTGTGGGAAAAAGAGTGTGATTAAATGGTCACCAAAACACCACAAATAAAAAAACCCGTTCAAATGTAAGTCGTAAAAATATTGTGTATAAATTCTATATGAAATTGTCTAACTTGTTGTCGACATGGGCAGTCGACGATAGAGTATAAATGGTCCAAAATGAATGGTTTATTACAGGACAAGCGGCAACTAAAAGTGTTTGCACTTTGGATAATGATTGGAGAAAGCTAGGAGAGAGACATGAAACGCTATGCGACGGTCATTATCAATCAGACTTCACAGGTTTAATATCAACTGATTGAAGTCCAAGACCGATCGGTTAGTACAATCAATTCCTCAGGGAACTGGTTCTGACCGATCGTTGCTCAGAGCATACCAACTAGCATGATAAATTCTTTAGAAGATTAATGTTGACCGATCGGTCTGTGCTCAAGGCTAATCGAATGGTACAGTTAGTTCCCTGGGGAGTTATAACCGATCAGTGCTCAAGGCTAATCGAATGGTACAGTTAGTTCCCTGGGGAGTTATAACCGATCAGTGCTCAAGGCTAACCGATCGGCATAGATAATTCCCTAGGGAGTTGATACCGGTCGGTGCATGAGATTAAATAATCGGTACAAGCAAACTGTCGTTTGTGTTTCTAAGGTTCTTTAACTTTTCCTAAATAAAAACCAAGTGCAACTCCAGTTAGTCCTAATGCAATTAATAAAGTCAAGCGGTATTCAACATGTTTGAAAGAGCTACTGTGATTCATCAACAAACAAAAGGATTTAAGATTTCAGTAACAAAATTGCGTGTGCAAGTGTCATTGGTGCAAAGTGTACAAGTTCAAAATAAAGTTCACATGATTCGAATGCAGTTGCGAACAAGTTATTCATATATGGTTTTGCAGTAACCAAGAAAAATCGCGCAAAGATGAAATTCTTTGACTCAAGTAATTGGTCAAGCGCCTTATGTGCATCGCATTCAAACCAAAGCTTAAAGGGTGACATGATATTTGATTCATTCAAACACAATCCTAAGCTTAATTCCTTTCAAATTACAAGCGTAACTAAAAGAATACTACCAATCATACTCCAAACCAAGACCTCAATTCCAAAAACAACCATACCAAAACCTTAAGTTTACCAAACCATCACCCTAACTCCAAATCGGTCCATTACAAGTTCAAGCCTCAATGTTCGCAAGTACAAATTGCAAATTCAGGATAAAATCAATACCTGTGAGCAATCAGATTTTAGTAATGATGTTTGATTTGGGTTCAAGAGCTTAGGTGGGAGATCAAAATTGAGGGACGCAACTTCAAATCGGCAGAGCGAAGACGGAGACACGAGGTGATTGAGATTAAGATGAGAAAGAGGTTGAAGATTAGAAAGAATTTGAGTGGTTTGTGGAAATTCTATGCCGCCATTAGGGTTTCCAGATCTATCGAGAGATATGAAGAAGAAAGGGAAGAGTAAGATCCATGGGAGTAATATAAAGGCAACGACCAGATGGGCCGACCGGTCCATAGAAGCCCATTGCACCCGATCGATTGGTCATCTTCCAAGCTAGTTCAACTAAACCGACCGGTCATTCAATTTGTTGAGGCGAATGATTGTGCATGTTGCCTCGATGCCTAGTCCTTGTAGATGATCCATCAATTTGTAATAAGAACGTTCATATCAGAGCTCACAATTTTTTGCAAACAATAAATTATAAACTCAATGGGAAAATATTTACTCCCTAAAAATCGTACACACATTGATGGATCAAAACACTAACGAAAGCTAGAAAGGCACTATAGTTCAATTCATAACTATTCGGACAGAGGAGGTAGGTACCGATCGGAGGAATTCATCCCCTAAGATTCCTGACTCAACTCACATCCAACCTCACCGATCGGTTCGAAAAAAGAGGCATCGATCGGTAGAAAAGTAGGTACACACTATATGAGCAAGATATAGGCTTACTGGCCGGTCAGAGACGCCGATCGGTTATATCAAAGGAGGCACTGATCGGTAAGAGAACAGGAGCACATCGTGGTTAGCTGGATTGATGGAAACCGATCGGCTATGTTTAAGAGATACCGATCAGTAGGGGATAATGGATATAGACAGCTGGAAACAACTGGCCAGTGGCAAACTTGTAAATACCAATTTATAGCGATCGGGGGCCCTGGATGCTATATCTCCACATTCTCCACATCTATAAATAGAGGTCCAACCCCACTTTAATGGGGATGAATTTCCATCACCCCGAAGGGCTACCAAATTGCTTCCTCTCCTGTTCTAAGTGATCAAAACACCTCCTACCATCTCAAAGCAAAGATCAAGCGTTGAATCCATCATGAATCCTACCAAAAGTGCTCAAGCATTTTAGAAAGTGGAGATTCTCTACCATTTCCTTTGCATTTAGAGGGATCTACTTGGTTCTTCGTGGATTTGATTTGATTAGAGTGAAATATAAGTGTTAGAGAGAGGATGAATGTATTTTTGAGTAATTCTACTTTTGTAACTCTTGAATTGCTAATGGAAATTTTTGCTGGAGTGCACGTAGATCTTTCATAGGATCGAACGACTATAAAATCGTTGTCTTTTTATTTGCGTTTTATGTTTGTGGTTCCTTTTAATTCCTTACCGAATTGGTGAAGTGCAATTTTTGCACCTTTGGTGCTGAGATCTAATTTGGATTTTAACAACCATTAAACCAAAATGTAAATTTCATTTCGCAATACTGATCTCTAGAAATAAGGAAGGTGTGGCTAGGTCTAAGGAGTGCTGATGGTTGAAGCGACAAGGGAAAAAACGATGGGTAGTAGGGCGTTCATGTGGCAGATCGCATCTTGTAGCCATTTCTGGGCGGAATGGGAAGTAAAAAATGTTGTGCTTCACAGTAGGTTGCGTGAGGAGCAACACTTAACAAGGTGAGACGTGTGCACGAGCTCAAGTTGAAGAGTATGTGTAGACAGAGGAGTAAATAAGGTAGGTTATGGTAATTTCCATTTTAAATTTCATGAGAAAAACAGGGGAAAACATGGGCTATAAAGGGTAGGAAATGGCGGCATATATGAAAACAAGGGAGGCATAATTGTTTAGAGAAAGAAGGAACTATAGGGGTTGGAGACGGGTTAGAAGTTTTATGCGTGGACTAAGTTTAATACGTAAGCCCAGTTATTAAACAAAATTGGAAATGAAAACACGTAATGGTGGATTTGAAGAAAGAACGGATGGCTGGAGAATTAAATCAGGAAAGATGGGGATATAGTGGGCGCAGGTTCAATTTGGGTGTGGGCCAAAGTGGATAATAAAGGTGAGGCCCGCTATTAATTTTAATAAAGTTTCAATTAAAAATGAAATAAGCGTGTTCACTTATTATGATCTACCTGGCTCGTATATTAACGAAATTTAACAAAATAGGATCTGTTAGGATCATAGAGTCGTAGGCTACATATTAGAACTGGTCTGGAGCAATTTGAGCTCATTACAATTTTAAGCAAAATAAAATGTCTGACCAAATCTAGCAAATGTTAATCGTTATTCAACGATTAACGACCAAGGTGAATTAACTCACTAACTCTATCCAATTTTATAATATTATAAATGTTATTTAATATTAATAAATATTGATTGAATGACGTGTGATGATTGTTTGGATGAAATTGCAAATTAATTGGTTGAAATTATAGATGTAGTTATATGTAATAATTGTTAATTAAATATTGATTCTACTCATCTTGATATTTCATATTGAGATGAAATTAATATTATTGATGTTGATTAACATCTGTGGACGCAAGGAGACATGTTGGAGAAATCCAAGTGGATTCCTCAATGTTTTTATTTTTGATTTTTCATATATTGCATTATATGATGTGACAAATAATCTTTTGTTGATTATTGTGTCTTTAGGATATTTGAATAACATTGACCCTAAAATAATTGGTATTTAAATATCGTAAAAATATATTAGAAAAGAATTCGAGTTTTAAAAAGGAAAAATCTATTTTTAAATAGAAATTAATTTTTTAACAGACTAGAATATAATAACTTGTTTTAATTATATTAAAACAAGTAGTTTTTTTATAAAGGATATTTAAAATGGGATGAAATAATTACTAATAACTATTAAATTAAGGAATATCAATTCAAATATGAATTAGAAAGGGAATTGGGAATCATTTTCAAAAGAAAATGATGAAATTATTTCGACGTTCGACATACAGGTAGAATTGAATTAAATTCACAAGGGGTTATGATTAGAATTCCATTATGTCGAATGTTACAAAAATAATCTATTTTTAGAAATTAGATATTACATAATTTGGAAATTTACAAGATAATTGATATGTGGTTCAAAACCCACAATTTATAATCGAATATAAAGTCAAGATTTAGTTAGAAACTTGATACATAATTAACATGAATTTTACTTGTAAATGCAGTTTATAAAGTAGAATATGAATTTGAATTTATAAAATAATTCAGTAATGGGATTTTAACATGTAATTCTTAACAACCCTGATTTTTGGAACCAATTTAAAATTTTATTTTTAATTGATTTAATGGATTTTAAGAATTTAAAATGATTTATTTTGAGAATTAACGAATTATAATTTATTTAAATCGAAGTAAGAATGTATAAATTTAAAATTTACTTAAAACTAACTCGTAATGGTGTGGTAGTTTAAAATTTTAGTTTTAAACTTCAAATGAATATATAAAATTCAATATAAATCAGATTTCAGTTAAACAAGAAACGTTGGAATATTTTGAACTGTAATTTTCTAACGAATGCAAGAAACTGAGATTTCATATTATAAATTGTAAGTTATGTCCAGTTTAAAACTGGAAATAGTCGCTATGGAATTTATTTATATTATATATATATATCCCTTTTGCAAACAACCTCCGTTTTCGACGAAACCAGTTTTGTTGGATCCAAAACGTCAAATTATTGTTAGGTTTAAATTTCAAGTCATTTGGAATTAGTATTGAGCGTAGTAAATTTAAACGCGTTTTCAATTTCAGTTTGAATTTAATAAGCTAATAAAAAGGCCATTTTTCAAATGGTCTCCAGATTCGACGAAATAATTTTGTTAGGACCGCATCGTCAAAACATAGCTAGATTTCAATTTTCACAATTTTTGGTGTTAGTATGTGGCCTCGGTAAATTAAAATGTGCGTTGAAATTTAATATTGAACATTATATTAATTTATATTTTAATTTTGATGAAAATTGATCAAAACAGCCAAATTGGCTTACGAAACATATCTCATTGTGTACGGAATGAGGGTATTTGGTTAGAAACGGCAGTCGTTGAGTTTGATTTGGAATTCGAATGTAAAATCTCACTTTTACGGTTTAAAATATTATTAAATGTTAATTATATAAGCCCTAGTCAAGCTCTAGTTAATTATATAAGCGCTTAGCGGTTCCTTAGCGGCGGAGGTGCAAAAGGTGTAGCGGGGATAAAGCGGGGAAATAGCGGGGATATAGCGGAGGTGCAAAAAGGTTTATTAAATGTAAAACCAAATATCTGAAAATTAATTAATCATCTTTCTCACATTTTATGTGTACAAGAAACTAATATTAATTAATCTTATATAGGAAAATCATGGAATATCATAGTTTTGCGTGTTAAATTTGATGAGTGTAATTGAATGTTAGCATATATTTGGCACTTATGCCTTAAATTTATCCCTTTACGCTAACTTTACTAAATTTTTTGAAAAGGGAACTTGTCAAATCAAGCTTTATATATTAATATTGCTAAATCGGATGCTAAAAAGCCTTGATTTCGCGGATGCAGCGGAAAATAGCGGGGCTAGAAGCGGATCTACTGTTCATCAGTGCTAAATTGAAATAGCGTAGCAGTTCAAGAGCGCTATGGGCTATAGCGGGGATATTGCGGGGCTTTAGCGGGGCTTTAACTGCATAGGGTCAAACCTCTTGGAGCCGACGTTCTTCACCTTCAACGTACAGAAGTAAAATCGATCAGCTCAACAAGATCTTCCATTTCATTGGTCGTGATCAACTCTAGTGTGGTGATACGCTCAGATTTCTTGCGCGAAGGTGGCTCGTTCGCGGCCTTTCTCCGGTGCTAGAGGGGCTTCGAACTTCGCACCGAGGTGGGCGGTGGTGGCTCATGCGACGGGCTCCGGACACGAAAATATTGAAATATATGAAGCCGAGTTAAGTAGATGTGCGCCATTTTAACTCGAACGAAAATTTTTAATATTTCCGTTCGAGTTAAAATGGCCTACATCTACTTAACAGGCATTTAATTTGCTAAAATTTCAACTTGCTCCATTTCCATTCTGGTCAGTTCCATGTTGGTACGAGCGCAACGCAACGGAAATCGTCGGACTTCGATCTCGTATGAAAAAGATATAGTATTTAATACATTGAACAATTTAATACATTGATATATTGGTTGCCAATGGCCAAGTGATAGGTCTATAGGACAGGGAAACGTCTGTTCAGGAATAAGCAATCCACTAAAGTAAGTGTGGACCGGCCCTGACGCTAACCATGGTTGCCCAGAGTGTGTATTCCTGAGGCATTTGCTAGAGTGTCTCGAAACCGGTGAGGAAGATCCCTTGCCTCGACTCATATGATGGAAATTCAATTTCAGATACACAACTTTTTGGTTTAAGTTGTAAACCTATATGGCGACATAATAGGATGGGTACTATGCCATCTATGATTGATACATTTATATTTGAAGTTGATTTCTTTACTTATAGTAGTAGTAAAAGATAAATTTCGCGTACCAAGCATGACATAGGTACATCCCGCTTGTTTTATAAATCCAAGTACCTTCTTATATAGCATTCTCAGCTGCATCCTTATATTCCTAAACCTTGGACATAAGCATCATGTAAACATGAGAACCTTAAAAAGTAAGAATAACGTGGATTGTACTGTTTTTCAATGGGGTTTCCATACGTATTAGTTATAATGGTGGTTCACGTATGGAGTAAGCAAAAATAAAGATAACATATTCCTAAAAAAGACTATAGTTATTCTTATACAAAACCGGTAAGGAGAAAGTTGTAGAACCTAAATAAAATTCAAAAAAATAAGTCCAAAAGTAAGAAAGATAAGGTTAAATTTGTTACCTAGCCATGGTAGCAAAAATAAATAAATATACCTTGTAAGAATTGACTGCAAATGAATTTGTAAGTAATGTGTCGAAATCAGCCTAGATGCAAAACAATTATACTTTTTACATTCCAAAAGCAAATAGAATGTGAAAATTAGTTTCATAAATGAAATAAAAAGGAGGCGTAATTGTAGAATTTCTAATTATTTGCCGCGTTATGAGACTTAGAATGAGCAGGTAAATTTGCTATCACAACAGAACAAATACGGCACATAAGAATGTAATATAATTCTAATTTTACTCATCTAGAGCTGGTATTTCTCCTACACTAATTTTTCCATTTATTGAAATAATCTCTTTCATCCACAGCATAATACAAATTCATAACCTTCATCATTGTATTTTGCTATGTATAGCAACAATTTCAATTGCAGGTACAACAAATAAATTTTACATGTACTATGTAATATTGATATTTAAACTTACTAAAGCTTCAGACATCATAAGTGAAAGACTAACGACTGACCTATGCTCAAGGGTCCAGTACTGAAGATTCATTAATCCAAGACAATTGTGCATTCAAAATATTGAAGTTGTACAAAGCGTAGTTACATAGTTACTTTTAATAAAGAAAAACTGGACAATGTTAAATGATAACTGAAATAATTGCAATGCAAGGGCATAAAAAGCTCATAAAGTCTTGGCCGTAGCTTTATTCCATGCATTCTGCTAATATTTTCCCAGCACAGCAACAAAAACTTGGAAGGTTTAAAAAATGATACCTGAATTCAGTTGATGTAACTATTCAACCCTTGAAGGCAATATACGATTCAGCAGCGATGGTTCCGAAGAGTAAGCAGGTGAATTGAGTTTGTAAAACGATGCAACGGGTAGAAAATTGAAAACCAAAAGCAACAAATGAAAAGGAATACCCTTACCTACACTGAACGGTAGGGTAAAGTGAGAGCCAACTCTAAATTACATAAAAGTAAATAAGTACGTAAATCGGGAGAAGAGAAGGAACCGTTCAGGACATCCATTTCACATCGCTTTGCAAGCAACCTGACGGATGGTCGAAGGAGAGTATAGGGAAGACATGCGTGACCCTTCAGTTTTAATTTTGTGCAAAGGCATGACCCTTCAGTTTTAATTTTGTGGGAAGGCCTGTGAGCTCTCGAAACCAAACTCAGTAATTATATTATCGTATAGATTTATACATAATATGTCATACATGAAGAATTAAACGTAAATATTTGTGATGAAAATTAATAATACATACGACTATCGAAAACCAAAACAATACATACAAAAAATATTTACATGAAAGTTGAAAAGCATGACCGATTTGAAGGAAAAAGAGTGTGACATTATGTATCAACCTCAAAAGCATCATACAATACCTGCCAAGAAGCACAAAAAATAAGTATGTTAATTAGTATATACAAGTATGTATAAGTACAAAAGATGCATCGGCCAAAGGTCAAAAAAAAATTAAGTCCTATATGTTCTATTTGTTCGAATGATATCATTTTGTACAACGTTTTCAGCTTACTATGTTGATTAAATAAATTTTGAAACAAAGACAAGGAGGCTGCTCTTATGTACCAGAGCAAGCCAAAGTAAGGATCCAGAAGATTCGCACAGCCTGCTCGTATGAGCTGAGGAGAGGTTGTACGAATCGTGTGGTTTTAATGGTTGTGTTAGGGGAACTGCTAACCACATACACGATACATGTGATGTGATAACATATAACTAGTATTGTGCTTTGCTTTCTACACGGTAAGCTGCTGCAAACTAAAGGAGATATAATGTTTTATCTAACTGAATTTTGTGCAACTTCTAACTACTTACATCATACAAGTATAAACTACAGTTTTTTCTTTTCTTTTTTGAACGCTTTTACTCGTTGCATGATCATGACTCCACAAGTTCACAAAGTCTTACAAATGAGAAGTTGCAAAAAATAAAAATAAAAGATGTTGATGTCATCCTATCACCACAAAACCATAGAAGTTTCCCAAAATAGAAAGCACCAAAATAAAATCTGTAAGGCAAGGAAGTTAGTTTACTAGCGTTCTAGTTGATAGGAGCATCAACAACGGCATCTATATCCTTTCTACTCTTAACCAAGCTTCTCTTTTTACTTTCTAGGTCAAGGTTATCCAAGTCTTCAGCTACTGCCATATAGCCATATAGAACGTCTTCATCCTTCTAGAATGCAACTTCGGATTTCAAAGAGTTTATCTGATTATATCCTTTACTTATTTTGTTCTTATCAGCATAATACTAGTGAAGCTTTTGCTCTTCTTTTAACCCAGAGAAAGTAGCCATGAATTTCACTAATAGCACACTCTGATCAGCTGGCCTCTCTTCTTTTAACCCAGAGAAAGTAGCCATGAATTTCACTAATAGCACACTCTGATCAGCTGGCCTCTCTCTTTCTACCTTCATTTTTTCCAGTATTGAAACCTCTACCTGCAACTAACGACTTCAAATATCATTGTTGCACACCACTATTTTATGCAGTAAAGCTTGACAAATAAACAAAATTGACTTTGGATAACGTATTAGATAAACAACTATAATGATGTTGCTATTATCGTCTATTGGATATATAGCATGAAACAATCATGAGACAAGCCTACAGTTATACTAGAAGCGACAACGACTTTAAAACAGTTCTAACCATTCTGACACTAAGTTCTGCTTTCCCATAAAGAATTTGACTCAGATAGTCGACAAATTCTTCTTTTTATAAGGTGGAAATTGAAATAAATTTAAGAATTAATAAGACAACTAGCAGAGCTAGACATGTCATAGTATTCTTACACAATCAAGCAAGGCAATATCTATACATGATCCTAGATAGAAAATTGAGATTATAAGCAGAACAAGAGGAAACTAAAAAAAAGTGAACCTTCGAGCATTTCCTCCATCTCCTTGACCGACACAACCTTTGGTCCATTAGTACGCATGTGCCCGATAGAAAAATTAACAATGGTAACAATAGGACAGAGGATGAGATCATCTTTCAGTGTCTTGATTTCAGATGGACTTTCTCATTTATAAGCATAAGGCACATCTGAAATTACAAGCCAATCCCACCCGATGAGAACACGAAGCGCTTTATGAAAATCTCATATGTTCTGTTATCAACCTCACTTTTAGAGAACGGTAGGAACGGCATAAAAGACTCTGTATATTCGAACACTCCTTTGAGAATGAGAACCTGCGAAAAACCAGGCATAAGAGATTAGTGCACCTGAGTTTATTTTACTGCACTCTACCTGTTTTGTTAACGTGTATAACAAACTTTTGAATGTTACCTCAACTTCCACACATATATCATTCCTACTTAACTCCTCCTGTATTTTCCTTAAATTTTTATGTCCACCTGACATTCTTAGTTTTGTGAATACTCATAAATGCATATGTTGACACATTTATCAATACACATGTTGACTGATTTCTTTGACATTGTAATAACTAAGCCTAAGTAATTTATGTGGCATCATAGCATAGCGTAATTTAGGGGAATCGCATGATTCAGGTCATTGTAGTACTTTATATGAGGGGGTTGAATGTTACTTGCAATATTAATTTAACGATGTACATAAGCTTAGATGTCAACAAAGAAAAGAGAAATATTTACAACATTAACAAACAATAGAGCGGTGCACAAAGGGGTGGTAAACTAACTAAGGCTATCTTTTTTTTATCATATACTTTCATGTAGTGTGAAAGATGACTGGTTTTGGTATAAAAACATAAGCAGGAATTTACCATCTAATATGTGCTATTTGAATATTAAAACTATTCAGATCAAAGGAAGCAATTTAGTTCTTTCACAAACAAATCAGAGCTAAAATATACCGTTCAATCTGAATTGCCTCGTGTCATGATCCCTTGTTTAAATTTTACCAGAGGCTCCTTGAAATACGTATACTCGTTTTCAGTGCTCTGCTCTATTTGAATTCATGGTAGCCTAGACAATACAGTTGAGAAGTTTGCACAACATTTTCAGTCCACTTCTCATTTTGTCTGACTGATGTTCTCGTCCCGATTGAGCCTCGTTAGCAGTGCATTCCTTCTTGTCTTCAGAATTTATATGATGGCATGCCCCCTCCTGCTCTATATTATGTGTAGCAGCTTTGTACCATTCCTTAGAAAAAAATATCAAATTGGCTTCCCAAGACACAAAAGCATACAAATATTAGAATAGAACAAATGATGTTCATTCTTCATATTGAACAAATAAAAGGATGTAAGGTTAAAACATTACTTTTGCAAGCAAATTGCCTTTGAATAATTATATCATCCACCATTAATATATTGACTATGATTATAGGTGACTATATACTAACCTAAAGCTTCTGCAAACATACACTCAATATATCTATCAAACATGCATAAATATTCACCTCCACAAAATCTCAATTGCACATCTACACATAATCCCTATTCAAGATGTTGCAATTAATGGAAAGTCACAATTATGAATAATAAATTTGAATATGGAATCAAATATAAAAAGTTGTGATTGCAAAAGTAGAAAAGGAATATGGTAATAGCTCAAATTTGTATTTCCCCCCATGATTGTTAGAATCAACATGCTCAAAGTTATACACACGTTATGTCAGTCGGTTTTTCAACTAAATTGAATATAACATTTATTAGGTGTTTTTGTATTGTATATAACTTATAGAAGTAAAATTTATTGTGACACGTATAAGAGAATTAACACAACTATATGAACATATAAGTGCATAAATTGCATTTCGAGATAAATGTCTTATGAATGTGGAAAGCATGTTGATACAAATTCCTTTTATCGGGAGATGGATGCATCGAATAAATAATAGTACCTAAAATGATTGCTATTGTAATAAAAGGGGCAACAATCAATAGTTACAGTTAATAGTTTCTATGGCCAACAAATCCACTAAATTGTGAAGTTTCCTAGCAAATATAGTAAATTATCTTAGCTGTAAGCAGCTACAATATTATTTCGTGTATGAAGGAAATCCAATGGTAACACAGGAATTTATCACAGTTATAACGGTTAGAAACTGAATTGAGTATTTCCCTCTTAGGATGCTTTTATAATTTAAACATTAATGTACGATAGCAAGTCTACAAGTATGCTTTTGGAATTCAACTACCTGGTTTTAATATCCTAAGTCAAAAAATGGAATATAACATAGCATTTAGGTACAGTAATAACATTCAGCCTCTCTTCCTACAGATTTATACAGATCTATAGGCAAGGCAAGTAATATACTAATGCTAAAAAATGAGCATGAGATCATAAAAATGAGTCCCACACCTTATTGCATATAGGTTGAATACAATATCCTGCAAAAAAAATTACACTGATTAAAAAGAAAGAAAACCTTTTGATTATAACAAGGGAACCAACTAATTATAAAGAAAATCCAACTAGTGTTGCATGAAATTCTACACCAAACAGATAATTCAAATCCATTTTAAGAAAAATCCAGGATAGAATACATCTAATTATGAAGAAAAAATGTGGACGTTTGCATTTTAGCATATAGGATGAAGTTGTCTTAAATCAAATTAGCAATATTTAAGCACATAAACAAACTCAAGCCTACATGTGTAGGAAAAATATTTGAAAATCACAGTAAAATAAATTTGAATTAAGATCAAGTGATAGGAAGGAACAAGATTAAAATATAGATGGTCATTTAAGATCTCGATGCTTATTTACCACTGTTTCAGAAAAAAATAATATGAATGTACCAGGAATGGAGTAAACGCCTCTATTTTTATTCAGAAACTATTTGTGATTGACAGTCAAATCTTGTGTATATGCATCAATGTCAACGAAGGTTTTCCAGCAGCTATTTGTTAGCAATCATTGTTGTAATGTTTAATTTTTCCGGTAGCTTTACATCATGACATTAAATGCATTTTGTTATTAAATGCATAAATTGCGTGTTATGCATCATTTACGTTTTTTTAATTAGTCAATAGAAGACTAAAACAGCTTTGCATGTTCAAACGTCGTCCTAACCTGTCGTTGATTAGTAATTTCTTATAGTGGTTGCATGGATCATCACATTTTTATGTAGAAAATTATGTTGATTTAGCACACAGGAGAGGTTATAAGATCGTGATGACCACTAGTCTCTCATCTGATGTTCCAGTTTTCACAGGAAGAATACGACATCATGGCACCATTGGTTCCAAAGACTGCAGATGCTCTTGCAGTTGTGTTCATTTCTAATTGTTGCACTCACAATTTTCAGTTAAAAGATGCAGAAATTGTAACACCCCAAATTTTCTGTTAACTATAAATTAAGAAATTTAAGTATAATTAATTCTTAATGATAGAATTAAGGGAAATAAGTTACGCCTTGCGCTCGTCTCGGAATTCTGCCTGAGATAGAGTCCGAGTTTGCGTGAATCGGACTCCGTATGAAAGAGTTATGACCTCCGGAAGTTTCAGAATTCAAATTAAAATTCAAATGGTTCAAACGAAGTTCAAATTTCAAAAAATCAGACCCAAACTGGGCTGAGCGGGAAAATTCCCGCCCAGGCACCAGGTCGACCTAGGGGTCGACCATAGGGTCGACCTCGGGGTCGACCTGCCCAATCGACCTGGTTTGGCCCTGGCTGGCCTGGTCAGGTTTCTGGTCGATTTTTGGGGCTTGGCTGTGTCACTAGGGATTACATGTCGCTTTCTGATTGGCTTCTCTTGAGATGGATGTTCTGGATTCACTCTAGCTTCATCGACGGCTCTAATTAATTTGAAATTCTATAAATACAACTTGAGTCTAAACCTAAATTCACACAAATAAATTGGAGATAGAGTCGTCATGCTGTTGGAAGGAAGCAAGAGTAGCCTCCACTTGTAGAAAGCTTAGAGACGAGCCAAAATCAAAGTTAAAACATAATTCAAACAACGTCAGTCTACTCAAAGGAAAGCATTTCAAATTCAGAACTCAAAATCCAGAATTCAAGTTCGTCGTTCGTTGTAAGTATACTGATTTTTCCGATGTGAATAAAATTAAGACTTGATTCGATGTAAATTGGGAATGGAATTGTGCTATTATGTAACGACGATGTTAATTCATGTATTGAAATGATTGTGGTATTGTGATGTTTGTGGTATAATTGAGTTTATGTTGATCCTATTGTACATTTAGAATGAAAACAACATCGCATGCAAGTTGTATAGTTCATGTTGTAATCTACACCTATATGTTTATGTGATTATATAGGTTGCATGTATACTTTATGCTAAGAACCAGTATGCCTAAATGGTTATGTTCATATACATGCTCCTATGTTTATACAAAAGTTGCAAGTTCCTAATTGGATCCATGTCAAGATCCATTTTAATATATGCTTCATGTTGTAATTAGACATATGATTGGATCTAGTTCACACATGCAATGAAATTATACATACTTTATGAAAACGTCATATTCTTGGCATATGCTAGTTATGTTCGATGTTATGCCTAGATCCAAAACATGTTTAGGCTTATGTTGTCTAAATCATATGTTGATTTATGTGACACCTATTTGGTTAGGTCCCTATTTCAATGCAAGTTCACATATATGTAAGTTGATTTAGGCTATGTTGTAAATTCACATGTATGTTGATTAGTCTATGTTGTAAGTTCACACCTATGACATTCATGTTGACTATTTTGCAAGTTCACACCTATGATGTTCATATTGACTATGCCAAGAATGTCAAGTTTACACCTATGTCATGTTTATGTTTATGAATTACCTTATGCCAATTTTTGTGTGCGCTAAATTAGGCTAATATTTTAGCCTAATATTATATGTTAAAAACCATGCGAACGAAAATTAGGCTAAGATTGTTAGCCTAATATTTAGATGGGGTAACGTTGGGAAAATTGGTAACTTGACATAAATTGGTAAAAATATATGGAATTGGCATGTTTGTCACATGCCAAAATTGGTGGCATTTAAACGGTATAAATTCTTATACCAAAAATGTTAAACTTGGAAAGTGGGCCACAACATTTAATTGTTGAAAAATTTACATATATTAAATAATAAAGACAAATATATAAATTTAGAAAATATGAGTATGCTTAACACGAGGTTGGATTGAGTTGTGATGCAAACCTGCCCGGACCCGCCCGGTTGTCCAGTAGTCACAACAATACCTATCCAATGTGGGTGGTTAAGCATGGAGCCCAATAAGGACCCGAGGTTAGACTGAGTTACGGTGTAAATCTGCCCGTAACCGACCGGCACATCCAGTAACCGTAACAATATCTGTCTAATGTGAGTGGTCAGTGCTTTAAAAAGATAGGGACAGACAAGTCAGGATGGTAGGGTTAAGTTAACTAGAACACTTAACCAATTCAACATGTTAATTAAACTGATGGGTGGGGTTAGGTAAATACAGACACTTAACCACTTAACATGTTTGACTAGAAAACCCTAGTAACGGGGACCCATTTCAGCAGTAACCCAATTAGGTATCATGGTACCCTGAAACTAGGCAGGGTGGGACACGATTACTGGGCTGATTGTAAGCGGTCAAAAGCGACGACGGTGGATGCAACAGTGTGGGATCTAACAGAGTGCGGGCGTGCACACACTTCGGAGCAGACAAACAGGGCACTGTGGGCACCAGTAGTATAACCTATGCATTCTAAGGATTGTGTCGGGCCGCCACCATGGGACTTGATACACCCCATGGTAGGACCAGCATGGGTATCTACAATCTTTGGGGGCCGTAAGACACAGATAATTATGCGAGTAGGAGCCGATCTTTAGAAAGGGCATCACTTCACCCTGATCATGGGGTGCCAGTTAAGACAATGCAAGTAGGTGCAGAGATATAGTATGGGGTGCGATAGTATATTCAATTCAAACTGCCTTACCTTAGTTTATGATACTTTCCTATCATGTCCTTTTTCTTATTCTCGTACTGAAGAGTCACTAGACTTACCAGGCTTTATGCCTGACCCAATTTTCTTTCGTCTTCTTTTCTTCCGTTCCCCCACCCCCCAAGGTCCACAGGGAGTAAACCACCCAGCTTAGTCAGATTCTTTGCAAGCTTCAAGATAGTAGATGTACAGTTTGGACTCTCTTTCCTTGGCTATGGCTGTTGGACACACTCTATGGGGATTATGCAGTTTTAATTATGTTTTTATGCTTCTTTATTTAAGTGACAGTTATGGAAATGTTTTATATTAACACATATTTATGAAATAAAAAGTCTGTTGTTTTCCGTTACTTATATATATGTGTTTATATCTGTCTTGTGTTTTATCTGTGACTTTTACTTACAAGCCTCCACCAAAGTTAATGCATTCCCTTTGTGAGTGACCTTAATGGAGGGTGGGGTGTTTCACTTGGCATCATAGCACAGTTTTACCAGACTAGATAAAAGTTTTTGAAACTATTTTCAAAAAGAAGTTTAAAGAAGCAGTGTTTTCAAGAAAAAGAGTTATTTTTAAAAGGCATAATTCCCCAAAAGCCATATGCAGTATCTCTCTATCCTTTGTCTTGAATACTTTCCTTTTTGTTCCAGCATGTCTGGAGATCCTAACCTTCCAAAAGCATTACTGATCCCTTGCTGGTTCCGAAGGTACCTAGAGGCTAGGGCCAATGGTGCGGGCCCAGCAGACATTCCTCCTCCCACAGTGGCAGCGATACCTCCTCCTCCTCCTTGTGGAAATACTTTCGCTAAGATATGTAGAGACTTCAAAGCTATGGGTGGAAAGGACTTTTATGGAACTGAATCCATTGTGGTAGCAAGGAACTGGCTGAAGGAGACCGAAGATTTGTTCATCATCTTCGAAGTTGACGACAGGCAAAAAATGCAGCTAGTAGTATGGTTGCTTAAAGATGAAGCTTCCTATTGGTGGGAAGTTACCCATTCTTTGGAGACTTGGGAAGATTTCAGGATGAGGTTTGAGATGAAATTCCTCTCCCAAGCCGAAAGAAGCCTGCAAATGGAGAAGTTCCTAACTCTTAAACAAGGAAGTATGACGATCAAGGAGTATGTTAATCAGTTTAATCAGCTGGTCAGATTTGGGCTGGATTTGGTAAACACCCAACACAAGAAGGCCCTTCGCTTCGTCAAAGGTCTGAATGAGCCTCTACACAGCCTTGCAATGACCCATATACCCATGGGAGCAACTTATGAAAGCTTGGTGGACATGGCGTTGCTACACGAGGAAGATAAAGGAAAGAAGGAGGCAAAGGTGGAAGTGCCTCAAGAAAAGAAAGAAGGTTTACAGGCTAAGAAGACAAACTTCAAGAAAGGCGGGAAGAACAACAATTCCCGTGAAAAGAGAAAGTGCAATTTCTATGGCATTGTGGGACATATAGCAAAAGACTGCAGGAAGAAGAAGGCAAAGATGAATGGGGGTTGTTTCCATTGTGGAGAGACTAGACACATGGCTAAGGACTGCCCAAAGAAGCGGGGGCAGGGACAAAGAACTGGGTCCACCTCAGGGGGGCAGGTTCGTGCGCTGATGGCACCTCCATAGGAATGAGGTAGAAATATTTCTGTAGAAAGCTTAGTTTATCTTTATGATCATCCAGTTTGCACTCTCTTTGATTCTGGTACATCACACTCCTTTATTTCATCTGCTTTAGTAGAATCTCTGCACCTAGACACTAGTATGGTAGAAGATCCCTTGGTTATTTCAAATCCAATTGGGGGCTCGACTTATTTGTCGATAGTTTGCTTGGATTTGAAAATCTCTATTCTAAGTGTTGAATTTAGATGTAGTGCCTTTGTTTTGGGCTTCTCAGGATATGGACTGATCTTAGGCATGGACTGGTTATCCAGTAATAGTGCCATTCTTGATTGTGAGAGAAGAGTGGTTAGACTCTTGACTCGGCTCGGTAACACTCTAGAAATTTCTTGTAATCCCTTGAATGTTGTTATGCTTAGTTATCTAGAGTCGCTTGATGCTTCTGTTGAGAATTTGCAGTCGGTTAAAGTGGTCCGGGAATATCCGGATGTCTTTGAAGAGGTGAAAGGCTTACCTCCGAAGCGGGAAATATACTTCCGCATATATCTTGTTGATAATGCAAAGCCCGTAGCTCTGCCTGTTAGACACATGGCCCCAAAGGAGAGAAAGGAGCTCAGTAAGTAAGTTAAGGAGCTTCTCGAGAAGGGGTTTATAAGGAGAAGTATCTCGGAATGGGGTGCTCCAGTGGTGTTCGCCACCAAAGCAGATGGTTCACTACGTCTTTGTGTGGACTATAGGGAGCTAAACAAGCTGACGAAAAAGAATACATATCCGCTCCCCAGAATAGACGATTTGTTTGATCAGCTTGTAGGTGCGTCGGTCTTCTCCCAACTTGATCTAGCTACTGGGTTCCATCAGCTAAGGGTAGATGAAGATAGTATTGATAAAACGGTGTTTCGAACCCCAGACGGTTTCTTCGAGTGGCTTGTCATGCCTTTCGGTTTGATAAACGCACCCGCTTATTTCGTGGACCTAATGAGCAGGGTGTTCAGAGAATTCCTCAATAAGTTTGTGGTTGTCTTCGTAGACGATATTTTGATCTTCTCAAAGAATGAGGAAGAACATGCTCAGCATCTGAAGGAGATCATGGAAACTCTTCGAGTTCATCAACTAAAAGCCAAATTCTCCAAGTGCCATTTTTGGAGAGAAGAATTAAGATTTCTTGGACATATAGTGTCCAAAGAGGGATTAGCTATGGACCCCACGAAAGTGGTGGCAGTGCAAGATTGGAAGACACCAAGAAATGCAACTGAAGTCCGAAGCTTTCTTAGGCTAGCCGGTTTCTACCGAAAGTTCATTAGGGATTTCGCGAAAATCTCAGCTCCACTCACAAGGCTAACGAAGAAGAATCTGGCGTTCGCTTGGGATTTGGATTGCGACATTGCTTTCCAATGCTTAAAAGGGGCTCTCACAACCGCCCTAGTTCTGACTTTGCCAGATGGAAGTAAGATGTTCACAGTATACACGGATGTAGTACGGGACTAGGCGTTGTTCTAATGCAAGAAGGGAGGGTAGTAGCTTATGGTGGAAGACAATTGAAACTGCATGAAAAGAACTACCCAACCCACGATCTTGAGTTGGTCGCCATCGTCTTTGCTCTTAAGTCTTGGCGCCATTATCTCCTAGGTGAGAAGTTTGAATTATATACTGACCATAAATCGTTGAAGTATCTTTTCTCGTAGAAAGATCTTAACTTGAGGCAGCAAAGGTGGATGGAGTTCCTTGCCTCGTATGACGTTGAAATTTCCTATACTCCTGGCAAAGGCAACGTAGTAGCAGACGTGTTGAGCAGAAAGAAACTGACCCTAAGCCCTCTCTTTGTGGAAAGGAAAAGCTTGGAGTATATAGCCAGTTTCGACTTTAGGCCCTCCTCATATTTTATACCTGGTTTATTGGCATCCCTAGAAGTACGGCCCACTCTTTTAGACTCAATAGGGGGCCCACAACGCGAAGACCCTTAGCTTGTTGATGTGATTGATAAACTAATTAGGGGTGAAACTTCCAGTCACCTCAAAGGTACTCCCTCGATGATAAGGGTTGGCTGAGGCGGGATGGAAGGCTATGCGTCCCACAAACAAGGGATTTAGTGAAGATGGTTCTCGAGGAAGCACATCATTCCAAGATGACAATACATCCAGGTGGAGACAAGATGTACAAGGACGTAAAGAGATTTTTCTATTCGAGCGGCATGAAGAAGGACGTGGAAGATTTTGTTTCTAAGTGCGTGACATGCCACCAGGTCAAGGCAGAACAAAAGAAGCCTGGAGGACTGCTTCATCCTCTAGAGGTCCCGCAATGGAAGTGGGACAGCATTTCAATGGACTTCATTGATGGGTTGCCTAGGTCAAGAAGAGGCAATACTAGCATTTGGGTAATAGTGGACAGGCTTACCAAAAGCGCCCACTTTTTACCTATCAAGAGTAGAAGGACTGCTTCGTCTTTAGCTTCTCTTTATCTCAAGGAAATAGTTCGACTTCATGGAATACCCTTCAGCATAGTGAGTGGCAGAGACCCCATCTTTATGAGCGAATTTTGGCGGAGTCTGCAAGAAGCTGTAGGCACACAGTTATGCTTGAGCACGGCCTATCACCCCCAAACCGATGGTCAGACGGAAAGGGTGAATAGAGTACTAGAAGATCTTCTAAGACTGTGCGTTCTTGACTTCGGAGGGACTTGGGAGGAACATCTTCCTTTAGTGGAATTTGCCTACAACAACAGCTACCAGGCCACCATCGGTATGGCGCCCTTCGAAGCTTTGTATGGAAGACCGTGCCGATCACCAACTTGTTGGTGGGAGTCTACTGACAAACTTATACTTGGGCCGGACATGATTCGAGAGACTTCAGAGAAAGTGGATTTGATACGAAGGAGAATGAAGACAGCCCAAGACAGATAGAAATCCTACTCTGACAGAAGAAGGACCAACCTTGAGTTTGAGGTTGGGGACAGGGTTTTCCTTAAGGTATCCCCTTTAAGGAACGTCGTTCGCTTTGGATCCGCAGGAAAGCTAGCACCAAAATTTGTAGGACCGTTCCCTATCATCGAGAAGATTAGGAAAATGGCTTATAGAGTAGAGTTGCCCGAAAAGTTGGCCGGAATTCACAACGTCTTTCATGTTTCTCATCTCCGGAAATGTCTACATGAATCTGCGGAAGTGGTGGAGCCGAGCATTCTAGAAGAAGCCAAAGTGGAACGCGAAGCAACTGTAAGGAGAGTTCCAACTCGAATCATAGGAACTGAAGTGAAAAAGCTACGCAACTGCGAAGTCAAGCTCGTCAAAGTTCAATGGAGCTATGCCGAGGAAGACGCGACTTGGGAAACTGAGGACAGAATACGCACGGCTTACCCTTTTCTTCTTTAGGGTACATCTTTGATCTCTCTCTTTTTCCTTAAGTTATGCTTGTATCTATCTTTTTTAGGTATATCTCCTTGGTCTTACCCTTTTATCCTTAGGTAGAAACAAATGGACGTAAACATGTATTTGAAACATGTTATGATTGATGGTTGCAAGTGGTTGCTAGTGGTTGCTCGTGGATGCATATACACACACAACCTAGGTTTTAGATCGGCTCAGTCACTTCATACTACATATGCATATATGTGTTCATATTTGTATGTGGTTGAAACTTGATATGTCGTCATATGGATGTTGCATTTGTATGAATGGTTGCGCACTCATGAAGAATTATGAGTAGGAAAAATTTGCATACATATGGATTCATGACACTTACATGATTTGCATTAAGGAGGTCAACTGAATCAGTAGACCGCCTAATTTTTGCATTAGATAAGGACATGTACACACACTATGCATATAATCATGAAGCATTAGAAGTCTTTTAAGGACAATGGATGCCTGTGTTTGATGGTTGAGTAGATGGACGATTGGATGTTAGGACTTACGTTCTCCTAGACTTGAAGATTTCGGGGACGAAATCCTTTAAGGAGAGGAGAATGTAACACCCTGAATTTTCTGTTAACTGTAAATTAACAAATTTAAGTATAATTAAAGCTTAATGAAAGAATTAAGGGAAACGGGTTACGCCGTTGCGCTCGTCTCGGAATTCTTCCTGAGATAGAGTCCGAGTTTGCGTGAATCGGACTCCGTATGAAGGAGTTATGACTTCCGGAAGTTTCAGAATTCAAATTAAAATTCAAACGGTTCAAATGAAGTTCAAATTTCAAAAAATCAGACCCAAACTAGGCTGGGCGGGAAAATTCCCGCCCAGGCACCAGGTCGACCTAGGGGTCGACCTGGGTGACCAGGTCGACCATAGGGTCGACCTGGGGGTCGACCTGCCCAGTCGACCTGGTTTGGCCCTAGCTGGCCTGGTCGGGTTTCTGGTCGAGTTTTGGGGCTTGGTTGTGTCACTAGGGCTTACATGTCGCTTTCTAATTGGCTTCGCTTGAGATGGATGGTCTAGATTCACTCTAGCTTCATCAACAGCTCTAATTAATTTGAAATTCTATAAATACAACTTGAGTCTAAACCTAAATTCACACAAATAAATTGGAGATAGAGCCGTCATGCTGCTGGAAGGAAGCAAGAGTAGCCTCCACTTGTAGAAAGCTTAGAGACGAGCCAAAATCAAAGTTAAAACACGATTCAAACAATGTTAGTCTACCCAAAGGAAAGCATTTCAAATTCAGAACTCGGAATCCAGAATTCAAGTTCATCGTTTGTTGTAAGTATACTGATTTTTCCGATGTAAATAAAATTAAGACTTGATTCGATGTAAATTGGGAATGGAATTGTGCTATTATGTAACGACGATGTTAATTCATGTATTGAAATGATTGTGTTATTGTGATGTTTGTGGTATAATTGAGTTTATGTTGATCCTATTGTACATTTAGAATGAAAACAACATCGCACGCAAGTTGTATAGTTCATGTTGTAATCTACACCTATATGTTTATGTGATTATATGGGTTGTATGTATACTTTATGCTAAGAACCCCTATGCCTAAATGGTTATGTTCATATACATGCTCCTATGTTTATACAAAAGTTGCAAGTTCCTAATTGGATCCATGTCAAGATCCACGTTAATATATGTTTCATGTTGTAATTAGACATATGATTGGATCTAGTTCACACATGCGATGAAATTATACATACTTTATGAAAATGTCATATTCTTGTCATATGCTAGTTATGTTCGATGTTATGCCTAGATCCAAAACATGTTTAGGCTTATGTTGTCTAAATCATATGCTAATTTATGTGACACCTATTTGGTTAGATCCCTATTTCAATGTAAGTTCACATATATGTAAGTTGATTTAGGCTATGTTGTAAATTCACATGTATGTTGATTAGTCTATGTTGTAAGTTCACACCTATGACATTCATGTTGACTATTTTGCAAGTTCACACCTATGATGTTCATATTGACTATGCCAAGAATGCCAAGTTTACACCTATGTCATGTTTATGAATTCCCTTATGCCAATTTTTGTGTGCGCTAAATTAGGCTAAGTTTTTAGCCTAATATTATATGTTAAAAACCATGCGAACAAAAATTTGGCTAAGATTGTTAGCCTAATATTTAGACAGGGTAACGTTGGGAAAATTGGTAGCTTGACATAAATTGGTAAAAATATATGGAATTGGCATGTTTGTCACATGCCAAAATTGGTGGCATTTAAACGGTATAAATTCTTATACCAAAAATGTTAAACTTGGAAAGTGGGCCACAACATTTAATTGTTGACAAATTTACATATATTAAGTAATAAAGACAAATATGTAAATTTAGAAAATACGAGTATGCTTAACACGAGGTTGGATTGAGTTGTGATGTAAACCTGCCCGGACCTGCCCGGCTGTCCAGTAGTCACAACAATACCTATCCAATGTGGGTGGTTAAGCATGGAGCCCAATAAGGACCCGAGGTTAGACTGAGTTACGGTGTAAATCTTCCCGGAACTGACCGGCACATCCAATAACCAAAACAATGTCTGTCTAATGTGAGTTGTTGGTGCTTCAAGAAGCTAAGGACAGACAAGTCGGGATGGTAGGGTTAAGTTAACTAGAACACTTAACCAATTCAACATGTTAATTAAACTGATGGGTGGGGTTAGGTAAATACAGACACTTAACCACTTAACATGTTTGACTAGAAAACCCTAGTAACGGGGACCCATTTCAGTAGTAACCTAATTAGGTATCATGGTACCCTGAAACTAGGCAGGGTGGGGCACAATTACTGGGCTGATTGTAAGCGGTCAAAAGCGACGGCGGTGGGTGCAACAGTGTGGGTTCTAACGGAGTGCGGGCGTGCACACACTTCGGAGCAGACAAACAGGGCACTAGGGGCACCAGTAGTATAACCTATGCATTCTAAGGATTGTGTCGGGCCGCCACCATGGGACTTGATACACCCCATGGTAGGACCAGCATGGGTATCTACAATCTTTGGGGGCCGTAAGACACAGATGATTATGCGAGTAGGAGCCGATCTTTAGAAAGGGCATCACTTCACCCTGATCATGGGGTGCCAGTTAAGACAATGCAAGTAGGTGCAGAGATATAGTATGGGGTGCGATAGTATATTCAATTCAATCTGCCTTACCTTAGTTTATTATACTTTCCTATTTCCAGTTTATACTTATCATGTCCTTTTTCTTATTCTCGTACTGAAGAGTCACTAGACTTACCAAGCTTTATGTCTGACTCTATTTTCTTTCGTCTTCTTTTCTTCTGTTTCCCCCCCAGGTCCACAGGGAGGAAACATCCCAGCTTAGTCAGATTCTTTGCAAGCTTCAAGATAGTAGATGTACGGTTTTGACTCTCTTTCCTTGGCTATTGCTGTTGGACACACTCTATGGGGATTATGCGGTTTTAATTATTTTTTATGCTTCTTTATTTAAGTGACAGTTATGGAAATGTTTTGTATGAACACATATTTATGAAATAAAAAGTCTGTTGTTTTCCGCTGCTTATATATATGTGTTTATATATGTCTTGTGTTTTATCTGTGACTTTTACTTACAAACCTCCACCAAAGTTAAGGCATTCCCTTTGTGAGTGACCTTAATGGAGGGTGGGGTGTTTCAGAAATGCTTGAGAAATTGCAAGTGAAGACAGATTCATATGGTAGGTATCACCGAAACAAGGATGGAAATGTCAATAAAGTTGAAACTTTGAAGCGCTATAAATTTTGCCTGGCATTTGAAAACTCCAGTGAAGCAGGTTATGTCACAGAGAAGGTTTTCCATTCCCTTCTTGCAGGAACTATCTGTAACCTACGTTGCTAATATCTTGCATCAATTCCTGAAGATTTTAGCAAGTCCATTAGTTGGAAATATGACGGTCTATCTGACTCCTTCAAGGCTCTAATAGACATGGCACCAGTACACTCATCATATCGACTCTGTATTCATATAACATTAAAGATTCATGAAAAGGAAGAGAAGTCCACTAAATTTCAAAATCGACCATGTAAATGTACAAACAGTAAAGGAACTGTGTATCACTTGTATGTCAGAGAAAGAGGCCGGTTTGAATTTGTCTCAATCTATCTCAGATCTTGGTATTTCTCTCTAAAAGCCTTGGAATCCAGCATACTCTCTAAATTCCAATCAAAGAACTACGCACCTATGTGGAAAAATGAGAGGCCAAAGAGCCTCAAAGGATGAGATGAATAAAATATTTACAGAATATACCTTGTCAGACTCACACAGAGACAAGCGTTGTACAGCTGCAAGTTTGACGGCATTAAACCCAACCTGAATTGACACGACCCAGAAGACCCGACCAAAAACATTGAAATATAAGTATATTTACTGTTATTTTCCAACCGGATCTGAACCGATCCGACCCGACCTGAAGCTTTGGTCCGATCGGGTCGGGTCCATATTTTTGAAATGTATATGAATCAGACTCGACAAAATGCGACTCGCTTAGAACAGAGACCCGTCGGGTCGGGTCTGGGTACGTCTGGTCGGGTCTGGTTACGTCGGGTCAGGTCTAATTTCCACCACTCGTTTGACTCCAATAGTCAACAGATTTTTCTTTATTTAAGGTGGAAACTGAAATAAATTTAAGAATTAATAAGACAACTAGCTGAGCTAGACATGTAATAGTCTTTTTAGACAATCAAGCAAGGCAATAGCTATACATGATCCTAGATAGAAAATTGAAAATACAAGCACAACAAGAAGATACTAAGAAAAAAAGTGAACCTTCGAGCATCTCCTCCATCTCCTTGACTGACACAACCTTTGGTCCATTAGTACACTTGTCCCCGATAGAACAATTAAGAATGATAACAATAGGACAGAGGATGAGGTCATCTTTCAGTGTCTTCATTTCATATGGACTTTTTCGTTTATAAGCATAAGGTACATCTGAAATTACAGGCCAATCCCACCCGTTGAGAACACATAACGCTTTATGAAAATCCCATATGTTCTGTTCTTAACCTCACTTTTAGAGAATGGTACGAATGCTATAAAAGACTCTGTATATTCGAAAACTCTTTGAAAATGAGAACCTGCAAAAAACCGAGCATAAGAGATTAATGCACCTGAGTTTATTTTACTGCACTCTGCCTGCTTTGTTAATGTGTGTAACTAAGTTTTGAATGTTCCCTCAACTTGCATACATATATCATTCCTACTTAACTTCTCCAGCATTTTCCTTAAATTTTTATATCCACCTGACATTCTTAGATTTGTGAATACTCATAAATACACATGTTGACACATTTATCAATACATAAGTTGGCACGTTTATCAATACACATATCGACTGATTTATCTGACATTGTAATAACTATGCCTAGGTAATTTATTTGGCACCATAGCATAGCGTAGTTTAGGGAAATTGCATGATTTAGGTCATTGTAATACTTATACTAGGGGATTGAATGTTACTTGCAATATTAAGTTAATGATGTACATAAGCTTAGATGTCAACAAAGAAAGAGAAATATTTACTGCATTAACAAAGTAAAGAGCAGTGCACAAAGGGATGCTAAACTAACTGAGGCTGTCTTTTTTATAATCATATAGTTTCATTTAATGTGAAAGATGACTGGTTTTGATATAAAAACATAAGAAGGAATTTATCATCTAATATGTGCCATTTGAATATTTAAACAATTCAGATCAACGAAAGAAATTTAGTGCTTTCACAAACAAATCAGAGCTAAAATATACCGTTTGTTAAATTTTGGTGATACAAAATCACAGATAAGTGGAAAGTTAATAGTTGTTTAATATAGAAATGCATGAATTAATTGATTGCATTTGCATGAGATGGAAAGAATTAAATACAGGCATTAATTTCTTCCATTTATCATAAGAAAGGGATTGATTTACTTTCTATATGTGCACATTTGTTGCTATTGTAATTAGCGTCCATTATTTTATTACCATATGTTGGTAATTTAATTGTTTACTCACATAGATTTGCACTGGCTACATATTGAGGGGTATAGTTCATTGTAAACCCATCCTGGCGTGGAGCCAGTGATCCCCAATGGTGTCTCTTCTTGTTAAGATATGTAAACTCTTATTTTTGTAATCTTTTGTAATTCTGTCATGTGGAATAAAATCTCTCTCTTTTGGACTGGACGTACACTATCTCGATGTTAGTGGAACCAGTATAAATATTGTGTGTCTCTTTGTTTCTCTGTTATAGTCATTTACTATTTTGTTGATGTAATAGAATAATTGCTATCAGATTAGATTGATGTTCAATTGGCAAATCTAGATCTTATTTTATTGTGCTTCCGCATTCGCGCAATCTTCTCGCACAACAGATTGGTATCAGAGCAAGGCAATTTTTTTTAAATTGTGCATCAATTATATCTACAAAGGTTGGTAGATTCCATAGTGATTATGTTATTACTATTTTGGGATAAAAGGAGATTTTGGTGGAGAAGATTATGTTGATAGAGAAGAGTGTTCCAGGCTTATAATTAACTTTGATATAGCTTGAGCTTCAGATTCTCATTAAGGTGGAATTATATGTTAGAACGCGGCCTGCCCTACCGTAGAAAAGTGACTTCGTAGATAACAACTTGGACAAATTGCTTTGAGGTGGTAGCGACCAAAGACGAACCTTTGGAGGTGTTAGCGACCTTTCCAAGTGTTTGAGGACCCTGTATAACTTCAAGTTCAGTTGAGAAATGCTCGCATTGTACAAGAGGTAGGTGATAAAGAGTTTAGTGTGTTGAAGAGACCATTACGTTTAGAAATTGTATCTAATGTAGCTGATTTTGGTAATGGATTTTGACGCCACTCGGACTTATCGACTTTTTGATGCCATCTTGGAGATTTCAATTCATAGAGCTGATTTTGGCGGATTTGGTGCCACTATGATACATCGTCAATTTTGTGATGCCGTCTTAAAGGAGGTGCTACATGTAGATATGTGGAAGGAGAGAGAATTTCGTTGCATATGGAGATTTGGATTTTGGCACTGTTTTTGAATTGGTGATTGAGAGAATTATTTTTGGTCTTGGTGGTGTTGATATTACTTTGGAATCTGCCCTTTTTTTTTGGATATTTGCAACAATTTGTTAGCGGGCGGGGACGTAGTCTGAGCTCGTTAACATGATGTGATGGGGGTAGCTTTGCTGGAACCCATTTGGCAAATATTCATTTTTGTTTTTTTATCTCATCGTGAGATTTTGATTTAAGGTGGAGTTCTGTTGAAGAGTTTTATGATGTGATGAGAATTTGATTGGAGATGGGGTGTTGCAGATATGTGATTTTGCATCAAGGTGGAGTGTTAAATTTAGGTGATACAAAATCACAGATAAATGGAAAGTAAATAGTTGTTTAATTTGAAAATGCATGAATTAATTGATTGCATTTGCATGAGATGGAAAGAATTAAATACAGGCATTAATTTCTTCCATTTACCCTAAGGAAAGAGATTGATTTACTTTCTATATGTGCACATTTGTTGCTATTGTAATTAGCCTCCATTATTTTATTACCATATGTTGGTAATTTAATTGATGACTCACATAGATTTGCACCGGTTATATGTTGAGGGGTATAGTTCAGTGTAAACCCATCCTAGTGTGGAGCCAGTGATCCCCAGTGGTGTCTCTTCTTATTAAGATGTGTAAACTATTATTTTTGTAATCTTTTGTAATTCTATCATGTGGAATAAAATCTCTCTCTTTTGGACTGGACGTACACTATCTCGATGATAGTGGAACCAGTATAATTATTTTGTGTCTCTTTGTTTCTCTGTTATAGTCATTTACTATTGTTTTTATGTAATAGAATAATTTCTATCAGATTAGACTGATGTTCAATTGCCAAATCTAGATCTTGTTTTATTGTGCTTCCGCATTCGCGCAATCCTCTCGAACAACACCGTTCAATCTAAATTGCCTCGCATCATGATCCCTTGTCTAAATTTCACCTAAGGCTTCTTGAAATACGTATACTCGTTTTCAGTTCTCTGCTCTATTTGAACTCATGGAAGCCTAGACAATACAGCTGAGAAGTTTGCACAACATTTTCAGTCCAATTCTCATTTTGCGTAGCTGATGTTCTCGGCTCGATTGAGCCTCGTTAGCAGTGCATTCCTTCGTATCTTCTGAATTTATATGATGGCATGCCCCTCCTGCTCTATATGTTGTGTAGCAGCTTTGTACCATTCCTTAGAAAAAAGTATCAGATTGGCATCCCAAGATACAAAAGCATACAAATATTAGAATAGCACAAATGATGTCTATTCTTCCTATTGCACAAATAACGGAATGTAAGGTTAAAACATTGCTTTTGCAAGCAAATTGCCTTAGAATATCTATATCATCCACTATTAATATATTGACTATGATTATAGGTGACTATATACTAACCTAAAGCTTCTGCAAACATACACTCAATAAATCTATCAAACATGCATAAATACTCACCTCCACAAAATTTCAATTGCACATCTACACCTAATCCCCCAGTTTCAAGATTTGCAATTAATGGAAAGTCACAATATGGATAAAAAATTTGAATATGGAATCAAATATAAAAATTTGTGATTGCAAAAGTAGAAAAGGAGCATGGTCAAAGCTCAAATTTGTATTTCCTCCCATAATTGTTAGAATCAACATGCTCAAAGTTAAACATATGTTATGTCAGTTAGTTTTTCAGCTAAATTGAACATAACGTTTATTGGGTGTTTTTGTATTGTATGTAACATGTAGAATTAAAAAAATTTGTGACATACATATAAGAGAATTAACACAACTATATGAGCATATAAGAGAATTAACACAACTATATGAACATGTAAGAGAATTAACACAACTATATAAATTGCATTTCAGGATAAGTATCTTAACGATATGGAAAGAATGTTGATACAAATTACTTTTATCAGGAGATGGACGCTTAATTAGATCTTCTCGCGATGAACTGCAGCGGCTAGTAGAGCGGCGATTGATCATTGGGAGAGGTGACTAGCCTATAGAGGTGCAGCGGCTAGCCTATGAACGCATTTTCTAAGTAGACCGAAAACTATAAAACAAAAAAAAGGTGTTTAACCCTGTTCTGACCAAGCTTAATATCCAAAAAAGGCCTGAACTTTCAGAATTTCTACAAACCCATACATACCCTTTGCCTAACCAAAACATAAAAACCTACCTCAGATTAAGCAGTCTCATGTTTTCGCAATTGCCAAATTTCGAAATGGTTTCTGACATTGACGATTTTTACAATGAAGGTATCATCTTATTTCTTAAAGGGGCACTCGAGGATGAGAGGAACAAAATATCTGATCTGAATAAGCAATTGGAACTCTAGAAGCTAGACTAAGAAATGTACCGGAATTTGTTTTGTACGTTCTTTGAATCTGCAGTCGATTCAGGGTTCAAAATATTGGTTCTATCTGAGAATTTAAATGATGTTGAGTCAGAGCTTCAGAACCACGTTAGCAATAATATCGATCAATCTCGCATATAACAAGTAGAACTTTCAAGACTTGAGGAAAAGCTTCAGACCGAAATATCTAAAGTGAGAGACATTTCGGAGGCTAAAGATCAGAATTACAAGGCCATGGATTGGCAAAGAGACAAATATAATAATGAAATCAACTTACTAACAGGAGAAAAACAAACGCATCATCGAACTCGAGGAGAACACTAAACAGCTAAGGAAGACAAACGCTATATTACGAAAGACGAACGAGGCTTCGGAGAAAAGGGCTAAAGATCTTAAAGCAAAAAATGATGAACTTCTAAGAGAACTTAAAAGATTTTAAAGCAAAGAATGATAATATTGGAAAGGAACTTACGGAGCTGAACACCCAGAATGCGAAGGAGATGTGGAAGAAAGACGAAATAAACGAAGATATTATGAAGCAGAACAAAAGGCTAAATGCAGACAACGTCAATTTAAGAAAGGAAGCTCTGGAGATGAAGAAGGATCTGGTTTATGAAAAGAGGAGGACAAAGATGCTGCTGCTTCTTCTTGCATGCATGGCGGTCATTCATGCTTTCCATGCTTAATATGCTTCACGAATTCTTTTTGAGTAAGTTTCTCAATAATAACTGGGTTTAGTTGATACTCAGTACACTCGTTTCCAGCCCCGTAATGGGTTTTGAATTTGACTTATATGAAGTTCATCTTTGGTATATACTAGGGCTGTTATCGTAATGGTAACCGTTACCGATACATGAGAATCATTACCGTATCGGTACTACTGATAAGTCAAAAATAGCTACCGATAATTTACCGTTACCAATGGTTAAATATTCATTGGTATACCGATAAACTGGTATACCGTTGGCTTGTAATGGAAAATTTACCAGTACAACAAACATTCAAATTTTGTTGCACTAAAATTAAAAAAAAGTAATTGTCTTGTTTTTTATTATTACTCTATGATATTTATATTAGTATTACGACATGTTTTAGTTGACATCTAAGTATTTCTTAATCCATCACAACTTATTTACAATAATTGAGAAAATAACATTTATAATCTCAAACTTTGAGCCTAACAAAACTTAAAAATAATCATCATCATAAATAATACTACAAAATCTTCTTAAAAACCACGACGTATAGTTAAAAGTGTCTATGGTTAAGGTTTGATCTAATAGTGAAAAATAAATTTAATATGATTCATAAATTTACCGTTACCACTGGTTTTGACTTTTCTTTACCGCTATATTTACCGTTAAAAATGGTAAATTTACCGTTACTATACCGATAACATTGGTAAACCAAAGTAGCTCAATTTTTTTACCAATTACTTGGTATTGGTATGGTACTGGTAAATTTACCATTACCATAGCAACCCTAGTATATACAACGACGATTCTTATATTATTTACGCCAGCATAATCAATGGAGTAGAAATATATGTCATAGATTATTTGAATTAAAATTTCATTGGTTTCTTTACCGAAGAAAAAGAAAGAAATGTTAAGCATCAGTAATTTGATAATAAGTGTCAAATTTTATTTTATTTTCACAATTAATTTTTCTATTTTTGTCAAAGTAGAATAATAGTAATCTCTCTTACCTCATCATGTTTAAGCTTTCGATTGTATTTACCAAAAAAATGAGTTTATACCATTTTTGAACATCAAAACGGACGTTTTATCAAGTATAACTTGAACTTTTAAAAATATGATAACTAAGGGGATATTTTTGATGACTAAAATAGTTTAGATTAGTATTGCTTTCACCAAGTTGGAAAATTAGGAGTTATATATTTATATAGTATTTAAAGGAATAGACATTGAAGGAATAATTAGATTGATTGTTATTTATTACCATAAGATGAATATCTTAATTGGTCATGTTTAAAGTCTACTATGTATAGGTTAAAATATAGTATTATTGGTTATGTGATACACAACTATACTCTTGTGGAGTTTCCAGGTATACTTTTTTGTTTGGGATGTTTTCTTAATTCTTTTCTTTCCTTCCTTTGTATTCCTTCACTCTCTGCTCTCCATTCTGTTTTCTGTCATTATTCTATACCTATTAGTCAACTTTTCTGTTTTGCGATCTTTTGTTATTTTATACTTTCTTTATTATATATATATATATATATTTCAATTATAGAACTCTTCATTTTTCTATGTCACTAACTCTATTATTTGCATATATTTCTTACTTTTTTCGCAGTTCGTAAGAGCTTTTTATAGTAGAATTTCGAACTATTAATGAGCACTTTGGATTTTCCTTTGTGTTCAAATTTAATTATACCTACTCAAAAATTTATGTTTTTTTTATAAATATTTAAATATTTTTGTAGAGAATGCATACATGTTTTGCAAATATTCGGCAAGATGATTATTCTAAAGCTCGCCGATAACAACTTTTCATGTTGATAATTCCTTTTGATAATAGTCTTTTGATGGTAATATGTATTCTTCTCTAGTTTTCTCATTATATTTCAATATAGCCACAAATTTATTTTTGGTTTTTCAATTATTATAATCTTTTTATTCAAAGACAGAGAGAATACAAACAAATTATTATGTTTTTGTATTAGTTTTTTCTAACAAATAGTCGGAAGGCATATTTTATTATTTTTGGATTTTCTTTTCATTTCTACTTTATTATTAATATTACCTTACCAATTATCATGTTAAAAGGGAAAAAGATAGAATTTCTCATTGAGAATTTAAAATGTAGAATATAAGAGAACATTAATATATTCTTATTATTTAGCAAAACAACTAAAATTTGCAAACTATATATTAATCTATCTTAAAGATCTTAGTAAACGAAGTCACTAAATGGTAATATTGATAAAATAATAATTTTGCAAAGAACACAATGTAGACGTTGACATTTGTACTGCATATTCCAAGCACTAAATGGTTGTTCTGCATAACAGCTATCCTATTGTTTTTAAATAGTAGTTTACATAGATTCAAAATAAGAATATGAAATGAACATTTTTAACTCATATTTGATACTTAATTGATGATTTTATAATTAAGAGCTTGCTCTGAAGTTATTAAAATAAACCGCAACTAGATTATTATATGAAGCAGAAGAATAACAACCATTATTCTATTTTATTTTATTTGAGCATTTATTGCCCACTTTTTTTAAGAAAATTCTCGAACTTAAAAATTTAACCGATAATAACCATGTTTACAGTAAGTAAGTGTTTAAGTTAAATTATATGATTCCTAGTTCAAATTTTACTGTTTTTTCTCAAGGCAACTTCTAATTATGTTGTTTATTTTACAACTAAATTCGAGCACATGTTGGATAATCATAACTATCCTACGATAATTAAATTTAAATGTTGATTCGTTTTTTGATAACTTACAACTGAAAGATGGTTTTGGGTGCATGTTATATTACCTATAAATATGAATATACAACTTAAACTTAAAATTCAATCAATCTCTACTTTGATGTTTGTACTGAGATGATAAGTAGATAATTCAATTATTTGATTATATTTTGTCTGATTTGCTAAATTTAGTAATAAAGAAAATTAACTTTTAATTGGGTCCTAGAATTCAACTATTTGTTTTAAAATTGAGAATTATTTAAAATCTATAAAAATAGAAAATAATATGTGTCATTTCATAAACGTTAGGAAATACATACTTCAGACTTTTTCTTGACTAGCTTCACATTTGCATGCATACTACTATTGAAATTATTGTTGCTTTAATGATATTTATATTGGTTCATGCAAATAATTTGACCGTTGAAGTTCCATGCTACTATTCTGATGTAACACCAACGAGCATTACAAAAATATGTAGCGCCAATACATGTGGATCAACATTGATCGGAAATGGCATAAGGTTAATTATATGTTTATTGGGTAGGGCCCATTGGATACATATTTACAAGATGAAGATTCCCTAGATCTATGGTTAGGAAATCAAGTAAAGTTTCAATTCAATGCCCAAATTAGCAAGCCATTAATAGTTATTATATTTGTCTTTGGGTATTAGTAAATCAGTAGTAGATGCTTTTTTTTAACTTAACCTAAACGATAAGGGGAATGAAGTTGCGAGAAATGCGTGATTTGTGATTAAAGGTGGGATATCAGTGGAAAGATAAAAATGTGGAGTAGATTGTAACACCCCACATCCATTAATGTCACTCACAAAGGGAATGCATTAACTTTCATGGAGTATTATGAGTGTATAGAATAGAATATAACAAGACAAATACATATATTACTACTTTAAAATTTTAAAACAACTTCATTGCAGCGGAAAAATAGTTTGGTTACAACACCAAAACCAACAATAAAACTAAGTACACTTAATATCCATCTTGACAAATTATTTTCTGAGTACATAAAAAAAAGCATAACCCCGACATAAATAGCCATAAAAAGAGATAAGTTGAACTTTACTTTCAGCAATCCAAGCACTTCCAAAAGAGAGAGAGAAAGAGATCCAAATCAAGCTCCACTAGGCCCACCCTGAGAACCTGGGGGGAACGGAAAGAAAAGAGCCGAAACAAAAGAGGTCAGACATAAAGTCTGGCGAGTCCAGTAACTTCAACAATATAATCATTAAAGTAACAGGATAAGAACAGAAACTGGAAAGTAAGAAATGACTGTAACATAAGCATGCATGACAAGGTAAGCAAGATGAATAAGATAAACGTTGATTGCACTTCTAATCACTATAGGATAATTACTACACTGCACGAACCCTATTTACTCTGAAAGTTGATCCCTCTTACTAATTGTAATGATAATAATAATGGTAGTTTCGTGTACCCCTAGCTGTTGTCATAGGTGCCGCCTGCCCCCTATCTCCACTAGTTGTACCCACTACCCTCCTCATTTGATCGGCTCTCTAACTCGTAGATACCCGTGCAGGTCCCACAGTGGGGTGTATCACTCTCCAAAGTGGCAACCCAGTACTACTAAAGATGCACGGATTATACCTGCACAATGCAACAACGTCTTACCTACCAGCCCAGGCCCACGCACGCTCATGACCCCGTTGGACTTGCATTGCCACCGCTAACCCGTTTTGACCTCTTACAATCAAACTCAATAAGCGTGTCCCGTCCTCGACTTAGTTCGATCTCACTTAGATACTAAATGGGTTTCTGGTTGAAAAGGGTCCCCACACTTGACATAAGTTGTCCACCTACGTTTGGTTTCCACTAGGATTTCCCACTTAACCCCTTCTTATTCATGTCTTCTTACAAGTTTCAACTTGGTTAAGTGTTTCCAATTATATTTCACATGTAACCCATGTCACCCACTTAACCCCATGTCCCACTACATGTCTTATCTTGGTTAAGTTTTCTTTAATTCATTTTAATCGTAACCTTGCAAGACCTCACAGATTAGTTTCCGTTTGCGGTTGCTGGATTTGCCGGGTGGGTCCTGGCAGTCTTATACCGCAATCTGAATCTAACCTCGTGTCTTTGCAATTATTACGCATTTAATTTATGCCTTTGACCTCTCACATTATACTACCGTTTGTAGTTGCTGGTTTTGCCGGGCGGGTCCGGGCAGTCTTATACCGTAAACCAAGTCTAACCTCGTGCCTTAGGCGTTCATTATCTCATTTTATTATTCACCCCAATTTGAATTAATATTCCTATTTCAAATTGTCTATAATTTCCAATTCAAGCTATGTTCATAATTATCATCTAAATTATGTCCATAATTTCCATGTATATAACTATACCAATTTATGTCTCAAGTTAATTACATGGTTACTAACCAATTTATGCCAGTTACATAATATCCAATATTTAATGTTTCCCAAACTATTCCACAATGTTCCCACGTCGTTCGTACGTATAATTCACATAATACGTTAGGCTCGCAGTTAGCCTAACTCATAAGAAAAGGAAAAGAAAGGGACATATGACATCCAAACTAGCAAAAAACAATATAGATCTAATTAAGCATGTGAAATATAAACTTGGCATAGAACAACATAAATCTAATTAAGCATATAAACGTGAACTAGCATATAAGATGGATCCAATTAACATATGTAATGTGAACTGACATAGATCTAAACATATGGGCTGACATGGATCTAAACATATAAGCATAAACTTGCATGGATGAACATAACTTGCATATGAACTTGCATAAATGAACATAACTTGCATATAAACTTGCATAAATTGCATATAAACTTGCATAGAACATAACTTACATATAAACTTGCACAGAACATAACTTGCATATAAACTTGCATAGGACATAACTTGCATATAAACTTGCATAGATCATAACTTGCATAGAATGAATCCAATCAAGAATATGTAATTAGACCTAGGAATTAACATCATAAAATGAATCTAATTACATATGATAACAAACTGGAATATATTAACAAAATAGATGATAACAGAACTGGCTATTAGCATTTGATTCAATAGGCATACTCATACAATCCAGACCACAACTTATCATAATTATTTTAATTAATTATCTTGTGAAAGCAACTGTACTCACAGTGATAAAAGAAAGAATATATCCGTTCATTGTTGTTCTAGAATCCCTTTTCACAATTTTTAAGCTTTAATTCGTAGGAGAAGAGACTAGCTTAGTTTAGGATGCAGCAGCATGGTGTCTTATGAATGAATTTAGTTTAGATTAGGGTTTAGGTTTATGTGTGCTTATATAGATTTGTTGGATAAATTAGAGCCTTTAGATCAACATAGGATCCATCCAAACCAAGAAAATGCATCATCAGGCCAATCAGAGAAGGCGACATCAGCCCTAGGCTGTAAAATACGTCACTGGACCTAGATCTAACAGGGGTCGACTCCCTACAAGGGTGGTCAACACCTATGTCGCTGAGCGGGAAATTTCCCGCTCAGCCACTTCTTCTGTTTTGAATTTCGAACTAGTTTTCTAATTTTTTTATTATTTTAATTTAATTTCTGTTTAAACTTGAAATCTTGTAAGCTCCATAACTTCTTCATACGATGCCCGATTTACACAAACTCAGACTCTATCTCAAGTAGAATTCCAAGACAAACACAATGACGTAACTCGTTTCACTTAATTCTTCTTCTAAAAATTAAGAGTCCTTAAATTTTTTAATTTTAATATTTTAAAATTGCGGGGTGTTACATTCTCCCCTCCTTAAAGGATTTCGTCCACGAATCTTCAAATCAAGAAGAATGTATATCCTACCATCCAATCATCCATCTACTCAACCATCAATCAAAGGCATCCATTGTCCTTAAACGATTTCTAATTCCATATGAACATATGCAAAAAGTGTGTGTGTATGTTTCTTATCCAATGCAAAATCAGGCGGTCTACTGATTCAGTTGACCTCCTTAATGCAAATCATGATAGTGCCATGCATCCATTATGTATGCAAATGAATCCTATTGATACATATTATTTCTACATGAGTGCACAATCATTTCATTCAAATGCAATAATCATATGATAACACAATCAACATACATCCAATTAAATATGCACACTTATTCATATGCAATATGAAATTGATTGAGCCGATCTAGTGCCTAATATGTGTGTAAATGCATCCACGAGCAACCACTAGCAAACACTTGCATCCACCAAACATGTCTCAAACACATGTTTACAACCATAGGATTCTCCTATCTAAAGATCGAGGATGTAAACGAGATGACATACTAAACGATAGTATAAATAAAGCGGTAGAAAAAGGAGAAATTAAGAACATACCCTCAAAAAGGAAGGGTACGACGCACGCATTTTTTCTTCCGTCTCCCAAGTCGCATCTCCTTGATCATCTCCCCATTTCAATTTTTCCAACTTGACCTCTTGGTTGCGTAATTTCTTGACCTCTGATCCAAGGATGCATGTAGGAGCTCGTCTGATCGTGGCATCTCGCTCCACTTCGACTTCCCTAAGCATGCTCGGCTCCACCACTTCCGCAGTATCATATAAAAACTTCCTCAAATGTGACACATGAAATACGTCATGCACACCAATAAGCTTCTCTGGCAACTTTACTCTGTATGCCATCTGTCCAATCCTCTCTGTAATGGGGAACGACCCTACGAACCTCGATGCCAATTTCCCTGCAGCTCCAAAGCGAACTACGTTCCTCAATGGCGACACTTTGATAAAAACCATGTCCCCAACATCAAACTCAAGATTGGTCCGTCTCTTATCAGCGTATGACTTTTGTCGGTCCTGTGTCGTCTTCATTCGCCTTCGAATAAAGTCTATCTTCTCAGAAGTCTCCCTAGTCATGTCGGGCCCAAGCAAAATCTTATATGTAGATTCCCACCAACAAGTAGGTGATCGGCAAGGTCGTCCATATAAAGACTCAAAAGCTGCCATGCCAATGCTAGACTGATAGTTGTTGTTGTAGGCGAACTCCACTAACGGAAGGTGTTCCCCCCATGTCCCTCCAAAGTCCAAGATGCATAACCTCAAAAGGACTTCTAGAACCCGATTCACTCTCTCGGTCTGGCCGTACGGCTGAGGGTGATAAGCGGTGCTCAAACACAATTGTGTTCCTACCGCCTCTTGTAAGCTCTTCCAAAACTCACTAGTGAAAATGGGATCTCGATCGCTCACAATACTAGAAGGTATGCCATGCAAACGAACTATCTCTCGAAGGTAAACAGATGCTAACCACGCCGCAGTTCTTTTACTTTTAACGGGAATGAAATGGGCGCTTTTGGTAAGTCTATCTACCACTACCCAAATCCCTGTATTACCCTTCCTTGATCTCGGCAACCCGCCAACAAAATCCATGGAAATGCTCTCCTATTTCCATAGTGGAACCTCTAAAGTATAAAGCAAACCGCCAGGCTTCTTTTGCTCTGCCTTGACTTTCTGGCACACCAAGCATCTAGAAACGAACTCAGCCACATCCTTCTTCATTCCAGCCCAAAAGAAAACTCGCTTCATGTCCATATACATCTTGTCACCACGGGGATGTATGGTCATCTTAAAACGATGTGAGTCTTCAAGAATCGTCTTCCTCAAACTCTCGTCTCATGATACACAAAGTCTACCATCCCTACGCAACCAACCCTTGTCATCTATAGCATACCTACTAAGATGGCTCGAAGACTCCCCTCTTATGAGTTTGTCTACTATCTCAACCAACTGTGGGTCATCTCGCTGTGCCTCTCCAACCCGACCTAAAAGCGCAGGTTGCACCACTAGTGATGCCAACATACCGGACACATAATCGATAGAGGGTTTAAAGTAAAAGGTAGATATGTACTCCAAACTCTGTCGCTCTATGAACAAAGGACTCAAAGTCAACCTCTTTCTACTCAAGGCGTCAGCCACAACATTACCCTTGCCAGGGGTATTTGCGATCCCAAAATCGTAGGATGCTAAAAACTCCATCCAACCCTATTGCCTTAAGTTTAGATCTTTCTGAGAGAACAAGTATTTTAGCGACTTATGGTCTGTATACAACTCAAACTTCTCACCAAGCAAATAGTGACGCCAAGACTTAAGCGCAAAAACTATAGCGGCTAACTCTAAGTCGTGGGTAGGGTAATTCTTCTCATGGACCTTCAACTGCCTTCCACCATGGCATATCACCCTTCCCTCTTGCATCAAAACTGCGCCAAGCCCTGTCCCGCAAGCATCGGTATATACTGTGAATGGCTTACTCCCATCCGGCAACACTAAAACTGGACATGTCATCAAAGCCCTCTTCAAACGTTGGAAAGCATCGTCATTGTCAACATCCCAAGAGAAAGTCAAGTTCTTCTTCGTCAGCCAAGTAAGTGGGGCTGATATCTTCGCGAAGTCCTTAATGAACTTCCTATAATAGCCCGCCAACCCCAGAAAACTTCTTACTTCTGTTGCATTTTTAGGAATCTTCCAATCTTGGATTGCTTCCACCTTCGCGGGATCCATAGCTATCCCTTCCTTAGAGACCACGTGCCCTAAGAACCTCACTTCCTTTCTCCAAAAATGACATTTAGAGAGCTTAGCTTTGAGTTGATGTGCTCGAAGGGTCTCTAAGACTTCCCTAAGGGTCTCTAAAACTTCCTAAACGCCCTACTCATCAAGTCCACGAAATACGCGAGTGCATTCGTCAAACCAAAAGGCATGACGAGCCATTCGAAGAAACGGTCGGGAGTCCTAAATGCAGTTTTATCTATGCTATCCTCAGCCACCCTTAGCTGATGTAATCCTGTAGCTAAATCTAACTGCGAGAAAACCGAAGCACCAACCAACTGATCGAACAAGTCATCAATCCTCGATAATGGGTGTATGTTCTTCTTCGTGAGCTTATTCAGCTCTCTATAGTCCGCGCACAATCTAAGTGAACCATCAGCCTTCGTAGCAAAAACAAATGGAGTACCTTATTCCGAAAAACTTCTTCTTGTGAACCCTTTCTCGAGAAACTCTCTTACTTTCTTACTGAGTTCCCTTCTCTCTCTCTCGGAGCCATGCGACGCACGGATAATGCAACTGGCTTTGCATTATCTACTACGTATACACGAAAGTCTATCTCGCGCCTCGGGGGTAAACCCCAAACCTCATCAAAGATGACACCATACTCATGGACTACACAAAAAGATTCTATATCATCGATGGATGTGTCAAGTGATTCTAGGTAGCTAAGCATCATCGGACCTCTAGGGTCACAAGAAATATCAAGGGTCCTCCCATAGCGAGTCAACAATCTAATTACCCTCCTTTCACAGTCTAGGATGGCACCATACCTGACTAACCAATCCATTCCTAAATCAAGTCGTAGCCCATGAACCCAAGAACATAGGCGCTGCATTCAAACCCAACACCCAAGATAGACACTCTCAAATCCCGACAAAGCATAGATAAATGAGCTGAACCACCAATAGGATTTGAGACTATAATGGGATCCACAACTAGACTTGTATTTAGGTGCAGTGTTTCAACTAAGGAAGCTGATACAAACGAGTACAAAGCGCCAAAATCAAACAAAGTACGAACAGGATGATCAAACAGAAAAACCAAACTTTCAACATAAATGTTTCCAACTCTCTCCTGTCCTGGTGCCTTGAGAGCATGAACTTGCCCCCTCGCCTATGCTGGTGCCATGAGATCCTAAACTTGCCCTTCAGTAGTAGGTTCTGTCCCCTGCCCTTGCCCTTGTCCTCTCCTCCTTGGCCAGTCTTTAATCATATGCCCTGCCTCACCACATTGGAAGCAACCAGTCTTCTTCTTCCTCCTATAATCCTTACTTAGATGGCCCAGTGTTCCATAATTAAAAAATCTTTTCTTCCCTTGGCCCTTGTTATCCTTACCACCTTTCTTGTTTTGTTGTTGTGCTTTCTTTGGATCCGCTCTCTTATCCTTTGCCTTATTAACATTAGCACCTTTCTCCTCTTCATACATAAGCGCCATGTCAACCAGTTTCTCGAAGGTGGCCCCCATAGGAATGTGCGACATAGCCAATCCGTGTAGCAGCTCGTTCAAACCCTTAACAAATCTCAGGGCCTTCTTATGTGGTGTATTCACCAACTCTAAGCCGAATCTCGCTAACTGGTTAAACTTGTTAACGTACTCCTTCACAGATAAATTCCCCTGTTTCAAAGCCAAGAACCTCTCCATGTATAAACTCTCCTCTGCTTGTGAAAGAAATTTCAACTCGAACCTCTGTCTGAAATCCATCCAAGTCTCCACTGCACGTCCTCCATTTGTGACCTTCCACCAAAATTAGGCTTCGTCCTTTCATTAACCAAGCATCAAGTTGAACCTTTCTTCCATTGTCTATATCAAAGATGCTAAACACATCTTCCACTTCCTTGAGCCAATTTCTAGCTTCGACGAATGTCTCAGTCCCATGAAAAGGTTTTTCGCCCATCGCCCGAAAGTCTTTGCATATCTTAGAAAAAGCATCCACGCGGGGAGGAGGAGGAGGAACGACTGCAGCTAGGGGAGGAGGAGCGTCTGCTGGGCCTACGGCATTAGCCCTAGCCTCCAGATACCTCCTGAACCAGCCGGGTATCTATACGCTCTCAGGTATATCGGGTTCCCCAGACATGCTGAAAAAGAAAAAAAAGAGGAAGAGATTCAAAAGGAAGAATCGAAGGAAAGATATATGGCTTTTGGGGATTATGTTTTTCGTAATAAATTTTTTTTCCTCTTGAAAATACTCTCTTTAAAACATGTTTTTGAAAGTACTTCTTTATAAAAATGCTCTTGAAAACAGTTTTCAAAATCATTTATCTATTCTGGTAGCCTTCAGCTCTGATACCACATGTAACACCCCACGTCCATTAATGTCACTCACAAAGGGAATGCAATAACTTTCATGGAGTATTAGAGTGTATAGAACAAAATATAACAAGACAGATACATATATTGGTACTTTAAAAATTTAAAATAACTTCATTATAGCGGAAAAATAGTTTGGTTTCAACAACAAAACCAACAATAAAACTAAGTACACTTAATATCCATCTTGACAAATTATTTTCTGAGTACACAAAACAAAAGGTGTATCAACCCCGTATTTTGATAACGTGTTATAACCATAAATCTAGGCATAATTAAATTTATAATAAGAACTAAGGGAAATGGGTTGCGCCGTTGCGTTCGTCTCGGAATTCTGCTTGGAAACGAGTCCGAGTTTGCAAGAATCGGAGTCCGTATGAGGGAGATATGACCCTCCGAAGTTTCAGGAATTTTCAAAATTGAAAACAGCTCGAATTCGAATTCAAAATTCGAATTTCAAACGCAGAACAGACTGGGCGGGAAATTTCCCGCCCAGACCCAGGTCGACTGGAGAGTCGACTGGGCAGTCGACCCCCCCCCCCCCCTCAGACCAGGTCGACTGGCCAGTCGACCTGATCCCCGAGCCCATTTTTGGGCCAGTGTTCGTTCTGATGTTTCTAGTCCGATTTCTGTCCAGATTCATCTGCCTAAACCTATTTAAACAGCCCCAAACCTAGCCTTCTATACACATAATTCTATTCTTCTTCTACTCTGCCTCTGTTCTAAATAAAAATAAAAATAAAAATGGCATCGCTACTCTGCTGGAATCAAAACTAGAAGCTAATCAACATCAACCTAAGCAACTCAATTCAAACTAGAGATTAAAGCTTCTGCAACGATCCTACGACAATTTCTGTTCTTAGTTCTCAAAAACCATGATCTGTAAGCCCCAGTTACTCTTAGATCTAAACTCTAAACTTAATATGGACATGTGTAAATTAAAGTTGAACATAAACATGATAACTACTTGAGACCTACTCTTGTATATCTTTGATCTATGACTATTCCTTTTTGATCTATTATTTTGGATCTACTCTTGTTCACCCTAGATCTATTCACCTTGAACCTAGTACCGTTCATATTGAACCTTGATTTGTGGAATACTGATAAAAACTTGATTTAGGGGTCTGTTCATGTCATAACCTAAACCCTATCATTATTTTAACATGCCTGTGATGTTGTGATGTTGAAACTATTGCTAGTCACAAGTTTAGGATTATCATCTTATGTCATTTATCGCTATGTTATCACCCTATTTCATATGCCAGTGATGTTATGATCATATCTCAAGTTACACCATGCTTTCCTTGAAATCACCTTTGCCACTTTATACCCATCCTCGTTATGTTATTCCCTAGTTACATCTATTGCCTTGATTCGAATTCACGAGCGTTGGGGATGCGATTTGGGTAGTTTAGGAAAACCTGAATTTAGTATGAACTTGAAAACATGAATATCGTTATAACTTGAGCTTGGATAGGAACATGAACTTGACATGAAATTATACTTGAAAATATGAATTTGGGACATGACACTTAGATAACTTGAACGTGGTCAACTCGAGGTTGGGTTGAGTTTGCAGTATAAATCTGCCCGGAACCGCCCGCCGAATCCAGTAACTACAAACAATAGGACCCAATGTGAGTAGTTGGTCATATCGCACTAGAAACCCGAGGTTAGACTAGGTTATGGTGTAAAACTGCCTGGACCCGCCCGGCACATCCAGTAACCATAACCAAGTCTAATGTGAAAGGTTAGGGGTGCATTAAGTAAATTAATGCCACTTGATAGGGTTAAGTCATGGACCACTTAAATATACTTAACCAATTTGACACGTTGATTTGATAGGGTTAAGTCATGAACCGCTTGAACACACTTAACCAACCTGACACATGATTCGTAGGACTAAGTCTTGAACTAGAACGACACACTTAGTCAATTTGACATGACACATAGATGGGGTTAAGTCTCGATTTTAAATGACAACTTAACCTGCTGAACGAAACCCTAGTTATGCGGTCCTCTTCAGCAGTAACCCACTAGATGTATCACGGTACCTTGGGACTAGGCAGGGTGGGACACGATTGCTGGGCTGATTGTAAGCGACCAGAATGACGGCTGAGTTGGTGCGCCATTGTAGGTTCAGGAGGACTAGGGTCGTGCACTTAGTCCGTAGTTGAAAAAGCAGGCATTGGGCATCAGTAGGATTATCTGTGCATTCTTGATTCGTGTCGGTGGTTGGCACACTAGGGCTTGATACACCCTATGGTGGACCTAGCACAGGTGACTACATTCGTGATAGGGCCGTATGACACAGACACACCACGAGCTAGACTTGTAGGGAGCCGATCGATTAGATCATACCGTTGAACCCCGAATTGGGTCACTTCACGATATTGGGCCAAGGGATTATTTCTTGATTTATAGTTGACACGGGATTAGTATACCAGTGTAGTTGGTATGGCGAACCTTGAATACGCAATGTTAGACTTGAGTTATCTTATTAGCTTAGTTATCATGTCAGACTTATCATCATTCCTATGTTTAATTCCAGTTTATTCATGTCTTGTTAACTTTACTAGTTTCTATGTTGATAGTCACTAGGGCTTACCAGTCTTTTTGACTGACCCGTTTTCTTTCGCCTCTTTGTCTTTCGTCCCCCCCCCCCTCCCCCAGGTTCTCAGGGAGGAAACTCTAGCTCTTAGCTTGGACTTTGCTTGCTTTCTGACAGCTCATGTATGGTTTGGTCTTGAGCTATGCTATGGCTGCACTCATGCACTTTTTGGGGAATAATATTCTACTTATGTTGTTTTAAGTACTTTGCTTCTTTAGAACTTGATGTAATGAAATAATGACTTGGCATTTTGATGTAAGAGGTTTTGACTCTAATTTTCAGTAATGAGATTTGGTTTTAAAGTTTATATCCGCTGCTTTATATACTCTATTTTATCTATGTTCTGTCTTGTGTTATCTCTGTGCCTGTTTACTAGATAATACCCCTCCAAAACTAAGGCATTCCCTTTGTGAGTGACCCTAGCGGAGGTGGGGTGTTACATTTGGTATCAGAGCAGAAGGTTACCAGACTGGGCAAAAGTTTTAAAAACCTTCTGAAACTATTTTCAAAACCGTTTATAAAGAAGCATTTTTCAAGAAAAGTTTTATTTTTAAGAAAAGGCTATTCCCCAAAAGCCATTAGCACTTTCCTTTGTTTCCTCATTTGAATCTTTTTCCTTTTCGCTTTTCAGCATGTCTGATCTTAACCTTCCTGAGGGAGTACCCATACCTGGTGGTTCCGAAGATACTTGGAAGCTAGGGCCAACGGTGCGGGCCCGACAGATATCCCTCCTCCTCCCCCGGTGGCCACGGTTCCTCCTCCTTCTCCTCCGGGTACCGCCTTCGCCAAAATATGCAAGGACTTTATAGGAATGGGCGGCAAGAACTTCGTTGGAACTGAAACCTTCGTTGAGGCGCGAAACTAGCTAAAAGAGACTGAAAACTTGTTTGTTATTTTCGATATGGAGGATCATAGGAAAGTTCAGTTGGCAGCATGGTTGTTGAAAGAGGAAGATGCATTTTGGTGGGAAGTCACCAACGCTACCAGGCCAATTGAGACTTAGGCAGACTTTAGAGAGAGGTTTGGGCTTAAGTTTTTATCTTCTGTAGAAGCGAGTCTTCAGATGGAGAGGTTCCTGGCACTCAAGTAAGGGGACATGTTAGTTAGAGAATACGTGAATAAGTTTAATCAGCTTGCTCGGTTTGGTTTGGACTTAGTCAACATGGCTGAGAAGAAGGCTCTACGCTTTTCTCGAGGATTGAGCGAGCCACTCCACACTATGGCCATGACTCATGTACCCATGGGGGCGACCTTTGAAAGCTTGGTGAATATGGCCCTACTTCATGAAGAAGACGAGAATGGCAAGAAGAAGGTCAAGGCGAATGAGTCTCAAGACAAGAAGGTAGACTCCGAGAAAGGAGGAAAGAACAGCAACAACAAGAATGACAAGTCATGTGAGAAAAGAAAATGCAACTTCTGTGGTATTGACGGGCATATAGTCCAGGACTGTAGGAAGAAGAAGATGAAGATAGGAGCATGTTTTCAATGCGGTGAAACTGGACACATCAGCAAGAACTGCCCTAAGAAGCAAGGGCAAGACCTGCAAGAAGGACCTTCTAGGGGTACATCTTTAAATTCTTTTCCCTAGATATTCTGTTTTATCTTGTATATCCTTTCGATCCTGTCTTGAGAACCTTAGGTAGAATCCTATGAATGTAAACATGTATTTGAAACATGTTATGCTTGATGTTTGCGAATGGTTGCAAGTGGTTGCAAGTGATTGCTCGTGGTTGCATAACACACATTAGGCACTAGATCGGCTCAGACACATTTTCATATTGCATATGCATGAGTGTTTATACTTATTTATGGATGAAATTGAATGTGTTATCATATGAATGTTGCATATGGATGAATGTTTATGCACACATATAGTGCTTACGTGACTAGGATTATTTGCATACATGTTGGATTCATGACACTAAACATATTTTGCATTAGAAAGATCAATCAGGCCTGATCATTTGCATTAGATAAGGAACACATACACACACTTTCTGTATATGTTCATACAGCATTAGAAATCTCTTAAGGACAATGTTTGCTTGTGGATGATGTTTTGAGTAGATGGATGATGGATGGTAGGATACGTTCTTCCTAACTTAGAGATTTCGGGGACGAAATCCTTTAAGGAGGGGAGAATGTAACAACCCATATTTTGATAACGTGTTATAACCATAAATCTAGGCAGAATTAAATTTTAAAATTAGAACCAAGGGAAACGGGTTACGTCGTTGCGTTCGTCTCGGAATTTTGCTTGGAAACGAGTCCGAGTTTGCAAGAATCGGAGTCCGTATGAGGGAGATATGACCCTCCGAAGTTTCAGGAATTTTCAGAATCGAAAACAGCTCGAATTCGAATTCAAAATTCGAATTTCAAACGCAGAACAGACTGGGCGGGAAATTTCCCGCCCAGACCCAGGTCGACTGGGGAGTCGACTGGGCTGTCGACCCCCCACCCCCCCCCCCCCCCCAGACTAGGTCGACTGGGCAGTCGACCTGGGTGTCGACCTGGTCCCCGAGCCCATTTTTGGGCCAGTGTTCGTTCTGATGTTTCTAGTCTGATTTCTGTCCAGATTCATCTGCCTAAACCTATTTAAACAGCCCCAAACCTAGCCTTCTCTACACACAATTCTATTTTGCTTCTACTCTGCCTCTGTTCTAAATAAAAATAAAAATGGCGTCGCTACTCTGCTGGAATCAAAACTAGAAGCTAATCAACATCAACCTAAGCAACTCAATTCAAACTAGAGATTAAAGCTTCTGCAATGATCCTACGACAATTTCTATTCTTAGTTCTCAAAAACCACGATCTGTAAGCCCCAGTTACTCTTAGATCTAAACTCTAAACTTAATATGGACATGTGTAAATTGAAGTTGAACATAAACATGATAACTACTTGAGACCTACTCTTGTATATCTTTGATCTATGACTATTCCTTTTTGATCTATTATTTTGGATCTACTCTTGTTCACCCTAGATCTATTCACCTTGAACCTAGTACCGTTCATATTGAACCTTGATTTGTGGAATACTGATAAGAACTTGATTTAGGGGTCTGTTCATGTCATAACCTAAACCCTAGCATTATTTTAACATGCCTGTGATGTTGTGATGTTGAAACTATTGCTAGTCACAAGTTTAGGATTATCATCTTATGTTATTTATCGCTATGTTATCACCCTATTTCATATGCTAGTGATGTTATGATCATATCTCAAGTTACACCATGCTTGCCTTGAAATAACCTTTGCCACTTTATACCCATCCTCGTTATGTTATTCCCTAGTTACATCTATTGCCTTGATTCGAATTCACGAGCGTTGGGGATGTGATTTGGGTAGTTTAGGAAAACCTGAATTTAGTATGAACTTGAAAACATGAATATCGTTATAACTTGAGCTTGGATAGGAACATGAACTTGACATGAAATTATACTTGAAAATATGAATTTGGGACATGACACTTAGATAACTTGAACGTGGCCAACTCGAGGTTGGGTTGAGTTTGCAGTATAAATCTGCCCGGAACCGCCCGGCGAATCCAGTAACTGCAAACAATAGGACCCAATGTGAGTAGTCGGTCATATCGCACTCGAAACCCGAGGTTAGACTAGGTTATGGTGTAAAACTGCCCGGACCCGCCCGGCACATCCAGTAACCATAACCAAGTCTAATGTGAGAGGTTAGGGGTGCATTAAGTAAATTAATGCCACTGGATAGGGTTAAGTCATGGACCACTTGAATATACTTAACCAATTTAACACGTTGATTTGATAGGGTTAAGTCATGAACCGCTTGAACATAATTAACCAACCTGACACATGATTCGTAGGACTAAATCTTGAACTAGAATGACACACTTAGTCAATTTGACATGACACGTAGATGGGGTTAAGTCTCGATTTTAAATGACAACTTAACCTGCTGAACGAAACCCTAGTTACGCAGTCCTTTTCAGCAGTAACCCACTAGATGTATCACAGTACCCTGGGACTAGGCAGGGTGGGGCACGATTGCTGGGCTGATTGTAAGTGACTAGAACGATGGCTCAGTTGGTGCGCCATTGTAGGTTCAGGCGGACTAGGGTCGTGCACTTAGTCCGGAGTTGAAAAAGCAGGCATTGGGCATCAGTAGGATTATCTATGCATTCTTGATTCGTGTCGGTGGTTGGCACCCTAGGGCTTGATACACCCAATGGTGGACCTAGCACAGGTGACTACATTCGTGATAGGGTCGTATGACACAAACACACGACGAGCTAGACTTGTAGGGAGTCGATCGATTAGATCATACCGTTGAACCCCGAATTGGGTCACTTCACGATATTGGGCCAAGGGATTATTTCTTGATTTATAGTTGACACGGGATTAGTATACCAGTATAGTTGGTATGGCAAACCTTGAATACGCAATGTTAGACTTGAGTTATCTTGTTAGCTTAGTTACCATGTCAGACTTATCATCATTCCTATGTTTAATTCCAGTTTATTCATGTCTTGTTAACTTTACTAGTTTCTATGCTGATAGTCACTAGGGCTTACCAGTCTTTTTGACTGACCCGTTTTCTTTCGTCTCTTTGTCTTTCGTCCCCCCCAGGTTCTCAGGGAGGAAACTCTATCTCTTAGCTTGGACTTTGCTTGCTTTCTGACAGCTCATGTACGGTTTGGTCTTGAGCTATGCTATGGCTGCACTCATGCACTTTTTGGGGAATAATATTCTACTTATGTTGTTTTAAGTACTTTGCTTCTTTAGAACTTGATGTAATGAAATAATGACTTAGCATTTTGATGTAAGAGGTTTTGACTCTATTTTTCAGTAATGAGATTTGGTTTTAAAGTTTATATCCGCTGCTTTATATACTCTATTTTATCTATGTTATGTCTTGTGTTATCTCTGTGCCTTTTTACTAGATAATACCCCTCCAAAACTAGGGCATTCCCTTTGTGAGTGACCCTAGCGGAGGTGGGGTGTTACAAAAGGCATAACCCCAACATAAATAGCCATAAAAGAGATAAGATGAACTTTACTTTCAACAATCGAAGCACTTCCAAAAGAGAGAGAAAGAGATCCAAATCAAGCTCCACTAGGCCCACCCTGAGAACCTAGGGGGGAACAGAAAGAAAAGAGGCGAAACAAAAGAGGTCAGACATAAAGTTTGGCAAGTCCAGTAACTTTAACAATATAATCGTTAAAGTAACAGGATAAGAGCATAAACTGGAAGGTAAGAAATGACTGTAACATAAGCATGCATGACAAGGTAAGCAAGATGAATAAGATAAACGTTGATTGCGCTTCTAATCACTGTAGGATAATTACTACACTGCACGAACCCTATTTACTCTGAAAGTTGATCCCTCTAACTAATTGTAATGATAATAATAGTGGTAGTTTCGTGTACCCCTAGCTGCTGTCATAGGTGCCGCCTTCCCCTATCTCCACTAGTTGGACCCACTACCCTCCCCATTCGATCGGCTCCCTAACTCGTAGATACTCGTGCAAGTCCCACAGTGGGATGTATCACTCACCAAAGTGGCAACCCATTACTACTAAAGATGCATGGCTTATACCTACACGATGCAACAACGTCTTACCTACCAGCCCGGGCCCGCGCACGCTCATGACCCCATTGGACTTGCGTTGCCACTGCTAACCCGTTTTGACCTCTTACAGTCAAACTCAGTAGGTGTGTCCCGTCCTCGACTTAGTTCGAGCTCACTTAGATACTAAATGGGTTACTGATTGAAAAGGGTCCCCACATTTGACACAAGTTTTCCACCTGCGCTTGGTCTCCACTAAGATTTCCCACTTAACCCCTTCTTATTCATGTCTTCTTACATGCTTCAACTTGGTTAAGCGTTTCCAATTATATTTCACATGTCACCCACTTAACCCCATGTCCCACTACATGTCTTATCTTGGTTAAGTGTTCTTTAATTCATTTTAACCGTAACCTTGCAAGACCTCACACATTAGATTCCATTTGCGGTTGCTGGATTTGTCGGGCGGGTCCGGGAAGTCTTATACCGCAATCTGAATCTAACCTCGTGTCTTTGCAATTATTACGCATTTAATTTATGCCTTTGACCTCTCACATTAGACTACCGTTTGCAGTTGCTGGATTTGCCGGGCGGGTCCGGGCAGTCTTATACCGCAAACCAAATCTTACCTCGTGCCTTAGGCGTTCATTATCTCATTTTATTATTCACCCCAATTTGAATTAATATTCCTATTTCAAATTGTGCATAATTTCCAATTCAATCTATGTTCTTAATTATCGTCTAAATTATGTCCATAATTTCCATGTATATAAACTATACCAATTTATGTCTCAAGTTAATTACATGGTTACTAACCAATTTATGCCACTTACATAATATCCAATATTTAATGTTTCCCAAACTATTCCCCAACATTCCCACGTCGTTCGTACGTATAATTCACATAATACATTAGGCTCGCTGTTAGCCTAACTCATAAAAAAAGGAAAAGAAAGGGACATATGACATCCAAACTAGCATAAAACAATATAGATCTAATTAAGCATGTGTAACATAAACTTGGCATAGAAAAACATAAATCTAATTAAGCATATAAACGTGAAATAGCATATAAGATGGATCCAATTAACATATGTAATGTGAACTGACATAGATCTAAACATATGGACTGGCATGGATCTAAACATATAAGCATAAACTTGCATAGATGAACATAACTTGCATATAAACTTGCATAACTTGCATACAATCTTGCATAGAACATTACTTGCATATAAACTTGCACAGAACATAACTTACATATAAACTTGCATAAAACATAACTTGCATATAAATTTGCATAGAACATAACTTGCATATAAACTTGCATAGATCATGACTTGCATAGAATGAATCTAATCAAGCATATGTAATTAGACCTAGGAATTAACATCATAAAATGAATCTAATTACATATGATAACAAACTGACATATATTAACAAAATAGATGATAACAGAACTGGCTATTAGCATATGATTCAATAGGCATACTCATACAATCCAAACCACAACTTATCATAATTATTTTAATTAATTATCTTGTGAAAGCAACTGTACTCACAGTGATAGAAGAAAGAATAAATTTGTTCGTTGTTGTTCTAGAATCCCTTTTCACTATTCCTAAGCTTTAATTCGTAGGAGAAGAGACTAGCTTAGTTTAGGATGCAGCAGCATGGCGGCTTATGAATGAATTTAGTTTAGATTAGGGTTTAGGTTTATGTGTGCTTTTATAGATGTGTAGGATAAATTAGAGCCTTTAGATCAACATAGGATCCATCCAAACCATCCAGTCCAAGAAAATGCGTCATCAGGCCAATCAGAGAAGGCCACATCAGCCTTAGGCTGTAAAATACGTCACTGGACCTGGATCTAACAGGGGTCGACTCCCTACAGGGTGGGTCGACACCTATGTCGACACCCCTATAGGGGGGTCGACACCTATGTCGACTCCCCCTTGGGGGGTCGAATCCTCTGAGCGGGAAATTTACTGCTCAGTCACTTCTTCTATTTTGAAATTTGAATTGGTTTTCTAATTTTTTTATTAATTTAATTTAATTTCTGTTTAAACTTGAAATCTTCTAAGCTCCATAACTTCTTCATACGGAGCCCGATTTATGCAAACTTGGACTCTATCTCAAACAGAATTTCAAGACGAACACAATGGAGTAACCCGTTTCACTTCATTATTCTTCTACAAATTAAGTGTCCTTAAATTTTTTAATTTTAAAATTTTAAAATTATGGGGTGTTACATAGATGGTTCTTGTTGTTATGACTGTCTTGCATGTTGTTAAAGTAGGAATGACGGTTTGAATAAATATTCTCACATCATGGAATAAATTGGAAGGGTGGAGTACAAATATGAGTTGGCAGGCACGTGACAACAGAGATACCTTTTGTCACAAGGATGTGTATGCCAACTCATATGTGTGCGCCCTACGCAGGAGGAAATGAGCTTTTGTTTTGATCATCGTTACATAACAGTGGTACCAGAGCCAAAGGTTACGGATTGGGTCATGCAGGCAAGGCAATGCTCTCAAAAGCTACTCTTAGGAAGCTAGTCAAGGGAATGACTTTTATTATTGCCTCGCATGTTGTTAAGATAGGATTGATGGTTTAAATAAATAGTATTACATTAGGGAACAAGTGAAACAACCCACCTCCATTAAGGTCACTCACAAAGGAAATGCCTTAACTTTGGTGGAGTTTTATAAGTAAAAGCCACAGATGAACTCAAGAAAGATATAAATACACATATTTTAAACAGCGGAAACCAAACAAACTTTTATTTCATCAATACGTGTATCAAACAAAGATTTCCATAATTGTCTCAAAATACGTTCAACGTTACAACCTCATAACTGCCTTGATTATTAAAGAAACATGAAAAAATAAATAAAGTGGTAAAAATCCCCATAGTGATATCCAAAGCCATTATCCGAACAAGAAAGATCCAAATCATACATCTACGTTCTTGGTGCTTGTAAAGAGCCTGACTGAGTTGAGCTATTTCCTCCCTGTGGACCTGGGGGGGGGGGGGGACGAAAGAAAAGAAGACGAAAAGAAAATAGGGTCAAACATAAAGCCTGAGTAAATCTAGTAACTCTTCAATATGTGAATAAAAAAAGGGTATGATGGATGTAAACTAAAAATAGGAAAGTGTCACAAGCTAAGGAAGTGTCGAATGCACTATCACACCCATACTATATCTCTGCACCTACTTGAATTTATTCTAACTGGAACCCCATGGTGAGGGTGGAGTGATCCCCATTCTTATTAAAGATCAGCTCCTACTCACGTTAACATGTGTCATACGGCCCCCAAGAATTGTAGATACCTATGTTGGTCCCACCATGGGGTGTATCAAGACCCATGGTGGCGGCCCCGACACAAAACTAGAAGACATAGGTTATACTACTGGTGTCCCCAGTGCCATGGTTGTCTGCTCCGGAGTGTCTGCACGCCCGCACCCCGTTAGACCTGCACTGTGCACCCACCGCCATCGTTTGACCGCTTACAATCAACCCAGTAATCGTGCCCCACCCTGCCTAGTTTCAGGGTACCGTTGATACCTAACTTTGGGTTACTGCTGAAACGGGTCCCTCGTTACCAGGATTTTCTAGTCAACCATGTTAAGTGGTTAAGTGTCTGTATTTACCTAACCCCACCCATCAATTCTTGTTAACATGTTGAATTTGGTTAAGTGTTATAGTTGACTTAACCCTACCATCTGTCCTTAGCTTCTTAGGAGCACCAGACCACTCACATTAGACAGGTATTACTACAGTTACTGGATGTGCCGGTCGGTTCCGGGCAGGTTTACACCGTAGCTCAGTCTAACCTCGGGTCCTTATTGGGCTCAATGCTTAACCACCCACATTGGATTTGTATTGTTGTGACTACTGGACAGCCGGGTGGGTCCGGGCAGGTTTACATCACAACTCAATCCAACCTCGGGTTAAGCATATCGTGTTTTCTAAATTTACATATTTTATTACTTTTCAACTACATGTAAATGTCATATCTTTTATTTTTTGGTATTTCAATTCATACCGCTTATGTGTCATAATCATTGGCATGTGCCAAACATGCCAACATATATTTTCATATTTTACACCCAACGTTATTACCCCCGTTTGTTCGCAACGTTATAACATGTGTTGGGCTTGTCACAATTCAGCCCAACTTTATAAACGTGAGGAAAAAAGGAAATCAAGAACATGTAATACATAAAGGTGTGTGGCGCATGAACTTGCAATTTGGAGATTCAACTAACATAGAACATGGGTCATGTGAACTTGCATTCGAATCAAAGTATGACTAAGTAGGTGACATATGAAATGGCATAGTTTAGGAAAATACAAATTTGTGTTTAAACATGTTAACTTGGCATAATATCGACCATAAAACTAGCATGTTATATATTCATCAAAATGTACAATTTTTACATCTAATCATATAGCCTATTTCAACATGAACTTGCATAGTTTATGAAACCCAAACGATGTTTGACATAGAACCAATTATATTTTGCAAATAAACATGAACTTACATAGTTTATGAAACATAGATCCAATTATACTTGCAAACATAGATCTAATTATACTTGCCAATAAACATAAGTATGATATCATAGGTTTTGGGTCATGTAGGCATAAAAGGTCTATAACATGTTTACACAAATTCTAATTTAGACTAAGGGAATATACATAGTCCATGCCATCGACATATACAAAAAGGGATAAATTTCTAGTTTTTGCCACAAGCTTGCAAGTGCCATTGTTTTTCATATACAATTGTTCAGTAGGCTTAGATCAATTAATTTATGCCACAAACATCAATACACAAGTCATGATAGAACCATCACAATACACAGATTATAACAACACGATTCTATTTTCATTTACATCGAATCACATCACAGTTTTTATTCATATTTTGAAAGGTCACTATACTTACAACGTGTGATGAATTCTTGTTTTCTGATTTCTGTTATTCTGATTTGGAGATGCTCTCCTTTGGGTAGAAAAGTTGCGTTGAATGATTTGATTAAGCTTTGATCTTATTTTAATTTGATTCGTCTCTTAGGCTTGTTGGCTTGTCTCTAGGCTTTCTAATTGACGGCCATTCCTAGTTCCTCTCCAGCAGCATGACGGCTTTTGTATTCTATTATTTGTGTGAATTTAGGGTTAGACTTGAGTTGTATTTATAGAATTTTAAATTGTTTTGAGCCGTCGATGAAGCTAGGGTGAATCCAGACCATCCATCTCAAGAGAGGCCAATAAGAAAGAGACATGTAAGCCCTAGTGACTCATCCAAGCATCAGAATTCGACCAGACCCTGACCAGGCCAGCCAGGGCCTGACCAGCAGGTCTTTCTGACCTGGGCGCACTAGGCAGGTGCGCAAGGCCAAAAATGTACTGGCGCACTTCCCAAGTGCGCTAGTTCAACTTTGTTCTGGCGCACTTCACAAGTGCGCCAGTGCATTCTGACCTGTTTTCCGGTTTTTCTACCCAACTTCGTTCGTCCATATCTTCTTCATACGCGCAAACTTGAACTCTATCTCAAGCAGAATTTCGAGACGAACACAATGGCGTATCCCATTTCCCTTGATTTCATCATTTATAATTAATTATACTTTAATTCGTGAAGCTTAACGTTATAGAATTCACGTGGTGTTACAACAAATTGAAGGATTGGAGTATAATATGAGTTGGTAGGCACCTGACAACAGGGATTCCTTTTTTGTGACAAGGATTTGTATGTCAAATCGTATGTATGAGGAGGGGTGCTTTGTTCCGACCGTCGTTACATAACACTTGCATCCATTTAGTTTATTCTGCAATTGATTTAGCATTTACGATTTTTTTCTTCCACATCCATATATGTTGGAAACTCTATTGTTCTTAATGGTTGATAGAAATTTCGAAGAAGAATTTGATGAAAATAAAAAGGGATTTCGTTGTTCCATAAACCAATAATTGATATCAATTTCAAGTAATTTTTTTCTCGAAATTAGTGGTGCATTGTTTATATACTTTCCATCTTTTCAATTATTTTTGTATTTTTTTCGCGGGCACTATAGTTACTAAAATGAAAACCCTCACAAAGAGTCAGCATGCTACATTCTGAATAACATGCATTCTATTTAAAGTTTTTGATTATTTTGGTTTCTTAGTATAGATTTTATTTGATTTTATACTTTAAATAGAGTAATTTTTATATCATATTTTAAAGGGATGTCACTTTGTCTAAGTTTCCTCTTCTTTTATTCCCAAGTATGTTGTTGTAGTTTTACAATATGAATTCTTCTACACATTTTTTTGGGGTTATATTGCCCAATTTGTGAGGTTATTTTGTTAATCGTTGTCGATGTGTAAATTGTTAAGGTAACATCATGAACAATACTAATGTCAATATGAAGTATGTGTAAATTGTATATATTGTACATATAAGAACTATTGGGATCAATGCATTGTATTTGCAAATTATGTAAAATTCTATATATGGTTCGATAAATCCACTTGAAATTGGAAGTATAATGTCAGCGATTTCTCAAATATTATATGAGATATGTTGTGTTCAAAATGAACTCGACTATAACATGCGTTGTGTTGCTCTATAACATTATATAGTGTTGCTAAAATAAATTGTAGACGAACTACGTAAGAAAATGATTTCTCAGATATTTGGAAAACCAACAAATAAGATCCATAAGCGCAACAAATATTAAAATAAATGCTGAGACAAAATCCATGTGCATTGGGAGTTTTTATCATTTTTAAACATTTAATGTCACATGTAATGGACGGTTTGTATTGTTGTTTCTTTGGCTTATGTTTATAAACATAAAATTCTGGAAAGATCTATATAGTTGTGTTAACTATAGACAAAATCAATATTATCCTAACTAAAATAGTTACCCATCATCTTAGTGATACTCTTATATGATACTATAATTAAAATTTTGATGGTAGGTAAAAGAAATATTCTAAACTTTTAGGCGAAAATGTATGCGTAGCACAAATTCGCATTTGTACTTGAAAATATAAAAGCACGTGTTATTCATCATAGGACTTAATCGAATACATTTAAGAATTTATTCCATTGTATAACTCTTTGTATCATCTTCTCTTGTTTAACCACCCACATATTTATTTACATTTAACTTTTCCTATTAAATGCGTTCTTTAATTCATAAAACTTTCTGATTTGCCCTTCTGAATATTTTTTTCAAATGAATATTAATCTTATTCTATTTCAAGAATTGCTACATAAAAGTATTTCAATCAAACTATTTCATTATTGATTGGTTAACTCATCTTTTCCCCTTATATATTATCTTTCTCATCTCTTAAATTTTTCCTTGAATATTTTCATTTCATGATTCTGGTTGAATAGGATTGTAGTAGCACTTTAAACTTATTCTACTTGTAATGGATTATCTTTCTTACATCCTTTAGACACTAAATACGTCATGGGTATTCGTGTGTTGATCATTCAGTCATCCGGAAGAAAGATCATTATGGATGAAAAAAGAAAATATAGAACAAAATGTCATAGAGAAATTAAAATTTTATAATATTAACAATAATTTTTACACAAACAAAATCTGCAAGTTTAACAGACACATCAGAGAATTAATCTATAAATTTGTTTGGACAGTTATAATAACCCACCCTAAAAATGTTGAATAATAATAACGACACACACATCAGAAGAACAAAGAAATATGAGAGTATACGTTGACCCTCTTACTCTTATCCTGAAGCCCTGAGCAATAAAAACTAACTTGAAAATATACCTGGTTTGATCTAAGTGTTTTAATAAAATAACATGTAGATCTGTCTGATAAACTAGTGTAAGGAAACTTAAATCATAGGTAATTTATCCTCAGCATGATAAACCTTTGAAATCAAAGGTATTTCGTTAGATCATGTCGCACTTAAATATGGATGAGTTTCCACCTTATGATAACTATACGACATTTATTATTAAACAAGTGATACTACAATAATGTCTAGAATCTACAAATAAATATAGTAAAATAGTTAAAATGTGTGCATCTTACATTCCAGCATAACAAGTATATAATCAAAACAAAAAGTTTGAATTGGAGAATGAACCCCAACAATGAACAATCAAATATCTACCCACTGAATCCGTACATCTCTAAACAAAATGTACGGGAGGTCGCGTTAATTTGCATCTCAACTACTCAGGACCAACCCCATACATAAACTGGAAAACATCAAATATGATCACCTTGATTATGATTAACAACCATAATGGGCCTTAAAGCATACAAAGATATCGAATCTAGATATGAGATAATCATATCATGATGGAAGCAACACACATAGCCATGTCATATGTCTCCGCTCTAGATATTTACGAAGTGATGAGGCTATATGTCGCATTTACCTTATAAATAAAAAAACAATTTGAAATGCTAACATTGCTTCTCAAGCAGATATGCAATGCTAGCACATATCCTTACAAATTCGTCCTAGGTCCAAATGCAACATTGAGTAACTTCATCTTTAATCATCTTCCAGATATTTCCAGTTAGAAACGCCTTAGCTAGATCGAAGTGGTTTCCGAACAACTTGGTATAATCCTCATTTCTTCAAAACTATGATCAAACTTTGCAACTAGCTTTTGGTAACTAGTTATTTTACTATCAAACACGTATACAACAATCATCCATGGATTTAGTTCCCCGTAGCAATCACCAAGAATCATTAAAATGAATCTTTGGTTTATAATATCTCATTTCTGAATACTTATTTAAAATATTTGTATACTTATATGACCGTCTTATGTATATGAATAAAACATTAAATTTTCAATACTTAAGAAATATATTATTATAAATAAGTATATCCAAAAAGAATTTAGAAAAAAACTCCTATTTTCAAATAATATTTGAAGGATCAAACAAGTTATTATAGAAGAAATAAATAAAAGAATAAACCCAAACATGATTATTAGGTGTTAAGTGCGGAGCAAATGTTTATACCCCTCTTCTAAAAAGGTCAAATTAGGAAAAATCAAATCTTTGTTTCTTTTATAAATCTCTTCCATAAATACCTTTATATAATATCTTATTAAAACCTCTTCATATTCTTTAAAATCATTTTATAAAAATAATTTCTATTTAAGAAAACTTTGCTTAAAGAGTTTACCTCTCTCAAAGTATAAATAAGTAAGACTTTTACTTAAAATCCATGTTAAAAGAGTAATTAATAAATACTGGATAATAAAATCACTTTTAAGCCTCGTAAATAAATGGTTTATTATTTTAAACTAATACAAATGTTGACCAGCCTTTCGACAAGGTCGTCACATGCTTGGTCCTCCATAGCAAGATCACTCAATCCTAGATGCTCAAGGATATGTTAGCACTGTTCGGACTAGCGTTGGTTCGGAAAGGAAGCAACACTTCGGATCGGCATCTCCTTCCGTTAATTAAGAGCATTTCATCCCTGCTTAACACACGCCTAGTTGTTCAGCCTCTTTTAGGTTCGACCTCCTTTGCTCGGCTAGTTGAAGTCATGCCACCATTTCCTCCATCCGGTTCGGCATAGTTTCGATTCTCATGACACATGCCGAACTAGACTATTCCCAACCGGGACAGGGTGCATGGCTGAAGCTATGTAGTTAAAGCCCCATAATATCCCCGCTATAGCCCATATCACTCTTCCATCGCTACGCTATTTCAATTTAGCCTCGATGAACAGTAGATCCACTTTATGCCCCGCTATTTTCCACTACATCCGTTAAATCAATGATTTTTATGCCCTCATTTTAGCAAACTCAATATACAAAGGTTTATTTAATCATTTCTCTATTAAAACAAATCAAAAAAATTGTTGTATTGAGCTAATTTTTAAGGCTTAAGGCCCAACATACAGTAGAAATCTATTATAGACACCAAATCTAGTGCGCATAACCATGATATTCTTTTATTTTGTAAAATAAGTTTGACTAATATTAGATTCTTTTATAAAGATCATGTGAATGATAGCGAATTAACTATAATTATTAATTTTTACATTTAATGAACATTTTTGCATATCCGCTTTATCCCAGCTATTTCCCCGCTTTATCCCTACAACAGCTTTTTACACCTCCGCCGCTATAGTGTCGCTAAGCGCTTTAACTGCACGGGGCTAACGTGACCCAGAACTTCCACCACTTCATTCCATTTCTCCATGTTCTCCACTATTCCGACTGTTCCTATCCAGCTCCATGCCAAACTGGATACGAACTACCTTCTAAATACAACTCGGAAGACATCTACGTGATTTTTTCTTCCACCTTTTGCACTCTTTATTCACTGTATTCAATTGTACTTAGAATTCTAGAAATTCTACCCTATGCAATCTTATATTATTGAAAACTAGTGAGAATTAGAAAGTGGGCATTGGCATATTCAAGCTGAACCACTATAAATTATGCGTCTTCTATTCTTTTATTTATTTTCTTCAATTTGTTTCTCTACTCATATATTTTGGGTGTTAAACCATTTTGGTGTCAAAATTTTTGATCTTTTCACTAAGGACTTTGAACTCTCAAGCATTAGGATCATTTTATCTACTAACGGATTCTTAAGTTCATTGGGAACATGCCCTTCCAGTCATTTTCCATTATAATGGTGTCCAAAAGATCCACCACCTATTTCAGACCCTATAGTAATCAATCTTAGGTTGATATAAGCTAGTATCCTGCCAATGCTGGGAATGTAGCTGTGACCACTGTAACTACTGCACCTACTGCTCCTACCTCAAATTGTGCACCTATGATGCACGACGACCTCAAGTCAATCATGACAAAGCTGAAACTATACCAACACGTTGAAAAACCAAAAGCGTGAGAACATCGCATTGAGGAAACACATGAGCATATTGATAGTGAATGGAATGACTTTAGGAGTAAGAGAGCTCCTACACAGCTGCACTACCAATCTGAGGAGTCATTGTCATATGGAAGAAGTAGGGGAGTGCTACAACAACAGGGTATAGACGCTCCTGATGCAACCCAGCCAATATGATTCGGCACACTCCCGGCTCGGCATGCCGAACTGGGACCCTCTGCTACGGCTGATGTGGTTTTCCTCCGCCATGTTGAACCGGGTAGTGCCGAATAGAGGGTGAACTCTTCTCCAAGAGCTAATGCCGTTGCTTCGGCATATGACCGTGATGCTCCAGGACAATCTCCGTCTCCTATACTTACCTCGCCGTGTCTTACGATCGATTGAGACAACACAAGTTAGGGAAGTGTTGCCTAAGCGGTGGCGGGGGTGACGTTCCAGCGAGGGAGATGAAGAAGCCCAGGCGTGATGAAGATTCAAAGAATGGATCTTTCATTTCCACTCCAAACTTGACTACCATGGTTAGGAAGATCATGCATGACAGCAGAAGTTACAACAACGAGGATTAAGAGATTGACTATAGCCATATCTCTTTCACAAATGATACCCTAAAATTTGAGTTCCCTAATAGATTCACCATGCCGCAGATATCACATTATTTAGGGAAGATTGACTCTGGCCAACATTTGATGCGATATCGATGGTATATGGAGTCAGTTGAGCCTTTGATGTTGTAAAGTGCAAATCCATCCAAATATACTTGGATAGCATAGCTCTCATGTGGTTCACAAGACTATCGCCTAGGTCAGTACCCTCATTCAATGATCTGAGCATGGAATTCATGAACCAGTTCTATTTACATGTTGCCAAGTCGAAACACGTCATGTGTAACACCCTGTAAAAATCAATTAATTAGACAAGATAATTAATAAATAACAATAAGTTAAATTAAACATTGTCAAACTGAAAAATGGATTTTTTTTTTAAAATTAGGAATTTGGCCATGAAAATATCATAGTTGTATTGGTGGCGAGATTCTGATCCATTTTCATGTATAATATGTCAAAAACAGAGTCTGTATGAAGGATTCACCCTTGGATGAGTTGTACGTAAACAACATACACACAACGTTTGAAATTTGAATTAAAACATATAAATATATGCAATATAAATGTAACGACCCAAGGATTTTTGACCCTGAAAATCAACATAAAATACCATATCAACTATTCAAGCATTGGAAATACCAGATCATTAGTAGAAAGAAATTAGAGGGTGAGAAATAGAAAGAAAGAAAGTTAGAATAGAAGAAGAAGAAGAAGAAGATCACAACAGAACAAAATCATAGTAAACACGAATCTCACAGCGGAACGAATAAAATATATTATATAACATAATTTTGAAATATAAAACTATACTTGTACTTACACGCATCATTAGATATCACATATATATCACGGCGGAAATAAGCTCTATATATCTAATGTTGAAGCCTCCTACTCCAAGGTCCTTTAAGTATCTGTAAAATCCCTACTACTTGACTGCAAGTACAAATTTGGGCACCCAAGAGTTTAGGGTAAAACAAAATTTACTCTGGGTCAGTCATAGGATTGGTGTAAGTAAACTCTAACCATTGGTTTAACTTTTAAAAAATCCTTTTCAAAAGAAAGATAATCATAAGATCAATCCACACATTAATACGGATGGTTTTTACCTTACGATAACCCAAAACATTCTTTAAAAACAATATTATTCCGATATTATAATAGTGTCTAACACAAGTAAATAGCAATCTAGTAGAATGCTTGCATCCCAAGCTCTACTTACATAGTATACAATCAAAGCCGCGGACTCTTACTGGGGAACGGATTTCCAACTATGACAAGGTAGAGAACCACCTTCCGATCTGTGTATTCTAGAGGGGAAAAGAACATCTTAAAACTTGGCCACACATGACCGGCCATTCATTTCGCTTGAATGTTCCGAATATATTGTCACCTTACGATTGGTATACCAACTAACCGTTCCCGGGAGATACAGAAGTGAAAGAAGAACAAAAATGAATATTCTCTAGATGGTGACAATATACCCTAATTGGGAGAGACCCACTTAGCCATGTTGCCTGCCCGATTTTCATCATTTCCCTATTGATAGGCTTGAGGTCATAACGTATCGTTTGGAACATTTGGCCACCATTCACTTTGAATGCCACATCGTCAAACCCGCCAAATCACAAATTGATTTCCCCAAAAATACCATGGGTGTAAAGCTAAGAGAATTGATTTCCTGTGCCACCAAACGTGAATACATTTGAAGAGGTCAACTTACACGATCTATTAAATATACTATGTCAGACATTCGTTCATACACGTTGTCCTAGGACTGGACAAACCGAAGGCACTATTCTGCAAATCCATCTTAGGCAATTTCTACCTATGATCTCCAAAACAACCCTTGCATAAACTTCATCTTCAATTATCTTTATCATATTTGATTCGCAACGCTAATGCCTATACGGAGTCGTTTTCAGATAATAAATCTGATCCCGATCTCTCCGTATTGACTACGGAAAAATGGTCAAAAACTTTGATAGTCGGTTATTTAACTATCAAAGGAAAAACATCCATACAAACAATGGTAATATTTTCAAATGGAAATTTTACCTATCAATCATCAATCAACATTTAGCCCTTCAAATTAATTCATCATTTCCCAATTACTTTTCAATATCCTTACCCAAGTATTTCTCTAACTCGTTTAGCCTCTCACGATTCTCGGAAAATGTTTCCATTTATTATAAACAATTTATTTCCTATGTTCCAGAAAATATTTCTTTTAACATTGGAAAACATTTCCATATATATATATATATTCCCATTTTCCTTATTTTCTATATTTAGAAAATATATGTTATTAATATGAGAAAACATTTCCATTTCTTATATTCACTCATCACCATTTTTCCACATAATCAGTGTCTAACTGTAGTGTCCCGAAATTCCGGTACTATTTGAACTAACCAAATAACACAAGTCCAACCCAAATTTGCACTGGAAACCAGAAAACTAATAGAAAGAAAACAGAAGGTGAGAATAGATAAGATAGAAACCTAGAATAGAAGAAGAAGAAGAAGAAGAAGAAGAACATATAACATCAGAGTAAACACGAATCTCACCAGCGGAACGAACAACATATAATAGATACATAACTTTGAAATAAAACTAGTATATGTATATAGTAACATTAACAGAGTACAACACTTACAACACAGCGGAAATAACAATAGCTATATAATCCTGAAGCCTCCTGCTCCAAGCTCTCCAACTATGTCTGTAAAATCCTGACAACTTGACCCCCCCTACAAATTTGGGCACCCAAGAGTTTAGGGTAAACAAAATAAACTCTAGGTTAGTCATGGGACTGGTGTGAGTAAAACAATTTAAAACAGTTTGAGCTATTAAACGATATCTCATAAGACCACGTCGTATAACGGAACAGGTTTTTCCTTATGAGAATCCAAAATAATCTGTATATCAAAATTCTTTTGATATTATAATAGTGTCTATCAACCACAATATAATAATCATCTAGCAAAAACGCTTACATCTCACGTTCTACATACATAGTATACAATCAAAACCGCGAGCACTTATTGGATAATGGATTTCCAACTATGACAAGGTATGGAACCACCTTTCGATAGTGTACCTCTAGAGAGGAATACACTGGGTTCAACAAGAACATCTTACAACCCGGCCACACATGACCGACCACTCATTTCGCTTGAGTGTATCGAATGTATATCACCAACGGTTGGGATCAGCAACCGGTTCCCGAATGGGACAGCATCGAATAGATTAAAGAATGAAATGAATATCTCTAGATAGGTGATAATACACCCTAATGGAAGCAACCCACATAGCCATGCTGCCTGCCCGATTTTTGTCATTTCCAGGTTGTGAGGCTAGAGGCCACGCTTATCTCTGACAGATCACACATTTATTCACTTTGATTGCCACATCGTCATACCCGCCAAATCACAAATTGATTTCCCCAAAAATACAACGGGTATACAGCTAAGAGAAACGAATTCCTCCACCACCAAACATATATACGTTTGAAGAGATCAACTTACACGATCTATTAAATATACTCTGTCAGACATTCTTCCATACAGGTCGTCTTGGGACTGGACAAACCAAAGGCACTATTCTGTAAATCCGTCATAGGCAATTGATACCTAGGATCGTCAGAACAGCCCTTGTATAACTCCGTTTTCAATTTTCTTCATCATATTTGATTCGCAACGCTAACGTCCATAAAGAGTGGTTTCCAGGTCATGAATCTGATCCCGGTCTCTCCGTATTGATGACGGAAAAATGGTCAAAAACTTCGATAGTCGGTGAGTTAATCAAAGAAAAACACATGTGCAGACAACGATATTATTTCCAGATGGAAATTATATCGATCAATCATCATTTAACAATTATCTCTTTAGTTCATTTTTCATCTCCTGTTTCCATATATCCAACATTTCTTATTTTCTAAATTTAGACAATATACGTTATTAACATTGGAAAACATTTCCATTTCTTATTTTCCTATATTAGAAAACATTTCTGATTTTTATTTGGAAAACATTTCCAAAACTCCTTTATTGGACTTAAACAGATGTTTAAACAAACCATCGCGATGCCAACTCAAACCATTACACTTATTTAACTAAATTCACCTAACTGAATTTCACTATTGAACCTTAACCATTCCTTAGTTAAAAATGGAGTCAATCAAGTTGGGGTATAACTACCTCTCAGACCTTAATTGAACAAAATTTCTAACTTCGAAATAGACAAAGTTCACCTTCTAAATCTTTAACAAACTTCCTTACGAAACTCTCAGATTCTATTTACGAATCCACTTCTTTATTGAAAACAATGACTATAACTATAGTGTTATAATCCCTGCATCTGAAATATCTAACTTCAAAATATAACTTTTATTCCTTAATTTAACTAAATAACTAATTAGACAATTTATAACCAAATAAATAGATCTTGATTAAAAACGGAAATTGAATAGTACTTTCCCGAATTCGATATAATCGAATTTCAACGTATAACTCTCTTTCGAATAATCTCTATTCGATAACTCCTTTTCGAATAAACTATATTCGATTAACTCCTTTCGAATAAACTATATTCGATTTAACTCCTATTGAATAAACTATATTCGATTAACTCCTTCGAATAAACTATATTCGATTAACTCCCTTCGAATTTTATTCGATTAACTCCCTTTCGAATAAACTATATTCGATTAACTCCCTTCGAGTAAACTATATTCGATTAACTCCCTTCGAATAAACTATATTTGATTTAACTCCTTTTGAATAAACTATATTTGATTAGCTCCTTTTGAATAAACTATATTCGATTAACTCTCTTTCGAACAACCAATATTCGATTAACTCACTTCGAATAACTATATTCGATTAAGTCTCTTTCGAATAACCAATATTCGATTAACTCACTTCGAAAAACTTATATTCGATAATCTCACTTCGAATAACTAATATTCGGTAATCTCTCTACGAATAACTATATTCGATTAACTCCCTTCGAATAAACTATATTCGATAAACTCCCTTCGAATAAACTATATTCGATTAACTCCCTTCGAATAAACTATATTCGGTTAACTCCCTTCGAATAAACTATATTCGATTTAACTCCTTTTGAATAAAATATATTTGATTAACTCCTTTTGAATAAACTATATTCGATTAACTCTCTTTCGAATAATCAATATTCGTTTAACTCACTTCGAATAACTATATTCGATAATCTCACTTTGAATAACTAATATTCGATAATCTCTCTACGAATAACTATATTCGATAATCTCTCTTCGAATAACTATATTCGATTTACTCTAATCGATTAACTCTAATCGATTAATTCTAATTCGATTAACTCTATTTAATTACTCTATTGGATTAACTCTAATCGATTAATTCTAATTCGATTAACTCTATTTAATTACTTTATTGGATTAACTCTAATCGATTAATTCTAATTCGATTAACTCTATTTAATTACTCTATTGGATTAACTCTAATTGATTAACTCTATCGATTAATTCTAATTGATTAACTCTAACTGATTAACTCAATTCGAATAACTCATGCTCGACTAATTCTATTCGAATAACTCATACTCGACAAATTCTATTCGAATAACTCATACTTGACTAATTCTATTCGAATAACTCATTTTTCCTTTTATAATCCTACTTACTTTCCAAATATTTCCTTTTATGATATCTTATTTATTTTCTAAATAAATATTCCTTTTATCTTTCTATTTATTTTTTCAATATATTCCTTTTATCTTTCTATTTATTTCCCAAATAAATATTCCTTTTCAATTCTATTTGTTCAACAAATATTTCCTTTTCAATTCTATTTACTTAACAAATAAATATTCCATAACAATTCTATTTGTTCAACAAATAAATATTCCTTTTCAATTCTACTTATTTAACAAATAAATATTCCTTTTCAATTTTATTTGTTCAACAAATAAATATTCCTTTTCAATTCTATTTATTTAACAAATAAATATTTCTTTTCAATTCTATTTATTTAACAAATAAATATTCCTTTTCAATTCTATTTGTTCAACAAATAAATATTACTTTTCAATTATATTTATTTAACAAATAAATATTCCTTTTTCGCATTCCAGTATTCCTTATGGTATTTAACGTACCATATAACAACGATCAGTATCATTCAAACATACAAAATTAGCAACAGATTTCATATCACATCATATAACACAATATATGAAAAAACATTAAAATAAATGATGAGGAATCTAGTTGGATTCCTCCGACCTGTTTCCCTGCATCCACAGATGTTACACAATATAATTCACATCAAATTCATTTCAATATGAAATATTCTGATAAACAGAATCAATATTTGATTAACGATATATAGATATAACTATATCGATATTTTCAACCAATTAATTAGCAGTTCAACCAAACAGTCAACACACAGCAATCAATCATCATTTATCAGTTCAAAAATTCGTTATAAAAATATGAACTGGTAGAGTTGGTGAGTTTTACTCACACTGGACGATCATCGTTAAATAACGATAACCATCGGTTGATTCAGACCGACAATTTATTTCGCTATAAATTGTAATGAGCTTCGATTCACTTCTAGTCTGATCCAGTGTGTAGCCACCGCCCATACGGTCCTAATGAATCTTGTTTCATCACATTCTGATAATGTATGTAATAGTTATCAATTTTACAAGTTACTCGTATTTATTCTATAACTAAACTCATATAGTTATACCTATAAACCAAGGGCCTTATCCATTCCTTTTGCCATATCAGCCCATTCCAAATATGACCCACACCTGGACTCCTTCTCCGACAATACACGCTCCAGTAAAGCCTCCAACATTTTCGAAATTTCTCACTTCCCTTTCCGACTCTTTACTCCATAGAATTTCAAACAGAAACCACAAATCTTTCTCTTGTCAAACTCTCTTCAATTCCCTCCTAGTTTTGTACCACTCGCATCTCCATTGTTGAATCCCATTCTCTCCAGTTTTACGCAATATCACAGTGAAAGTCGCGATAGCAGTTGCTACCGAAATACCCCAAAATCATGCGCGCCACTCCAGTTGAACTCGTGAATCCAAAGACAATAACCACAACCCGAATTACCGCCTCAATCATACTCAATTTACGAACCCTAGTTTTACAGATGCTCTTCGAGCAGTCCAAAACCAATGTTGCACTCCTTGAAACTGGTACAGGAGCGAAGATGATTGTTTGAGGAATCCAAAAATACATGTTTTGTGATTTATGGGATTAGATTTCATTTTATACGGATTTTAGAAATGGATTTGGAACCCACGGTTTGGTGTAAACGACGGCGGAAAAATATTTTGACCAAGGAATTGTGATTTAGGTTTAGACAATGGGAAAGGTATTTATAGGATTTTTATAATATTTTTCTATTGATTAGTTTATTCAATTTTAATCAATCGTTACTTGTGTTTGGCTTTAAAAATCCCCATGATCACATACGACACTCAAAAATCATGAAAATTGGCATGCAGTTACAGCTCGACATTACGGACCCAACGAAACTGGTTTCGTCGAATTCCGACTCCGTTTGCTCACACAGCGTATTTTTAATCATCGAAATACTAACTATTTTTCACATTAAAATCCCATATAGCCACATACTGACTTCAAAAATCACGAAAATTGAAATCTAACAATAATTTAATATTGCGGATCCAACAAAATTAGTTTCGTCGAAAATGAAGGTCGTTTGCAAAACCGGCTATTTTTAAAGCTCTAAATAAACCCTTTTAAATATTAATATATTTAAAAATAATTAAATTTAATTTTTATAAATAAATATTATCGTATATATTCACAATAGAATGCCATACAGCTCCAGAATATTCCTATATCAATTTCTAACTCGATATTCAAATCCCGATTAAATCGATATTCGATTTATAATGAAATTCCTTTTATATATCGTTATAAATTATATATGAATTCCATAGCGACTATTTGAAAATTTGATTTGGACATAAATCTAAATCTACACGACGAAATCCTGATTTTTCTCTTCCATTAGAAAAATATACTTCACCAGCTCTGAACGTTTCTTGTTTCACAGAAATCCGACTTAAAACGGATTATGTATATTCGTTTAAAGTTCAAATCGCCAAATTACGAACTGCAGCGCCATTTTGAGCTCGATTATAATAATATTATAATTATACGTTCGAACTTCGTTTAAATAATATATTTGTTATAATAATTCAATTCTAAATTGAACTATATATTTTGAATTGCCCAATTCACACAATATTGTCAATTCAACTTAATTCCGATTATTTCAAAATTAAACATATTATTCTATTATTTATATTAATTAAATATTCAATATTATTTAATTAAATGACCATTTAGATCTCTAAATCACTATTTAAATAAATAATTAATTAAATATTATACCGTAAAAATACGGGACATTAAGTTTGACGGATTAGTTTGACGGTTTTCATTTTCTTTTAAATTCTCCAATGCGCAAGACAGAGAAAAAGTCATACAGGCTGATCCCATTTTTATTAAAGGAAGGATGTTTATTATTACAAATTGGGATCCTTCAATTGATAGCTCTCAAGCCCAGATTCGAAAAGTTCCTATTTGGATTCACCTTCATAGAATACCTCTCTTGTTGTGGACACTCCACGGTATAAATTGGCTCGCTTGCCATGTTGGTAGGCTGATATGCTTTGATGAAAGTACGGAAAAATTACAACATTTTAAATATGCTAAAGCCTTAGTGGAGATTAATCCGGACTATGAATTACCTGATAGTATTGTTGTCGATGAGCTGGGAGAGAACTGTCCTTCAGTCAGGATATCTTATGATTGGTGGCCTTCCATTTGCACAATATGCAAGATCTTTGGACACAATACATCTGAGTGTGATCATTTTACTGGTGATGATGTGGATGTAGACATCCGGCATGAAGTAACTGAGGATCATAATCGCGGCAATACTAGTTTTAAATCCAGACAGAATTGGAACAATGAAAGCAATGGTAAGCAGCAAAATGAGTGGAAGCATGTTGTGTCAAAAAAAAAGTTTGGGTGAGGAAATCTGCTGAGGAACATGTGCGCAAAGATGAAAATATTATAAATGTTGATTCTGCAGTGAACGGTGATAAGAATGGACAAGATAAGAGTGAACTGATAAAGAAATTAGATGATGTGATAATCATTGATAGTGTTGGGAGAGTTCATCAGAATTGTGAGCCCACTGGTCCAGTTAACAGCGAGCAAATGGCATGTTTATCTACTCAAAAGGTTGTTAATATTAATGTAGATAAAAGTAAGGAGATTACTGAAGATTTTGTTGCCATAACCGATGAGTTGAATTTAAATAATCCTTTCTCTGCCTTGGACGATATGTTAGATAATGACCAGCTACAAGAATCAAAACATGCCACTACCTTCTTTGATGCGTCAGCTGTTAATCCCCAACATTCAACATCAGATTCTGTCCTTTTCCAAGTCTCTCCAAAATCCAGATTTAGCTGCAAATTGAATTCTGCTTATACTCCTTCTCCGTATAGTCATCTCTCTACGCCACCTCACATTGTTCTTCCACCACCGTTGAAAAATTCTGAAGGAAAATCTCCTTTGAAATCTGATGACATTATCAGTCATGGTAGTAAAAAAAAGAAGAAAGGAAGGAAAAAGAAATTGCAAGTATCGCCAGAAGCTAGTGTAATGGACCTCAATGATGGTATGGAATTCTCGCAAGATGATGTTCTACCTTCGGGAAGTAATAAAGCCCCATCTAAACGTCATACTAGGAAGCATCCGACTCCTCTCATTTCTCCACTCAAACAATGATGTTTCATAACATTGCGTTCTGGAATATACGTGGCTTGCATTTAGATGCTAAGCAGAGTGATATTAATGTTTATATTAGAAATAATGATGTCCAACTTATCTGTCTCTCTGAAACAAAGCTGAACTTAGCGTTAACCTTCAAAGCAGCATCAACTATTTCTCCTGGTTGGCTTTATGAACATAACCTTGACGAGGCTGCTTATGGTAGACTTCTTTTACTGTAGAATCCCTCCTTTTTCCATCTGACTAAGCTTTCTGCTTCTGATCAATTCCTTCACTTCAGCTGCACGCACTTGCCAACTGATTTTAAGTTCTTCCTGACATCAGTTTATGCTCGTAATAGTATGTCATCTAGGCAGATTTTTCTTGATGTCTTACCTTCTTTAAGCTCTAATGTACCTTGGATCGTAGGGGGCGATTTTAATTGTATGTACTCGTCTAGTCATAAATCAGGTGGTTGCCCTATTACAATCAAGGAGATTGCACCTCTTAACCAAGCATTGATTGATTCTTGTCTCTTGCCTGTTCGCAACTCTAGATTAGAGTTTACATGGACCAACAGAAGTAAATCAAATCTTCATACTCGATGCAAACTCGACCATATTTTTGTCAACTCTCTCTTTCTTAGCGCTTAGGAATCATCCTCTTATCCAATTCTTCCTTCCTCCTTATCAGATCACTGCCCTCTTCTCTTTCATTGGGGAAGTGTACATGCCATTAGTAAACGTTCCACTTTTAAATTTTTTAAATTTTGGATGGAGCATATGGATTTTCATAACATTTTATTGCAGGTATGGTCTCAGTATTTCCCTGGTAATCCAATACAGAATCTTCTGCACAAATTCAAAGCTTTGAAGATGAATCTTAAGGCATGGTCTGCTCAGTCTTTTGGATCTGGTTCTAAACAGTCATCAATCATTAGACAGGAGCTACATAGAGTGCAAGAAGAAATTGGAAGGTTCCCCAATGATGTTAATCTTCAAAGGGTTGAACTTGAGCTTCAACATAATTTGAAATATGCACTGAACTTGGAAATGCAAGGTCTTAGACAGAAAGCTATGTTAAGAAAGGAGCTTGAAGGTGATAGAAATACAAGATACTTTCACAACTCCGTCAAAATCAAGCAGTTTAGTGATTCTATCTTCTCGGTGATTGATATGCATGGTGTTTTACAAACTTTAGAGGAAGGGATAAACAATGCCTTTGTTGATTATTTCTGCTCCATTCTTGCCTCGCCTGCAATACCTATTAATGTTCATCCTCTGTTTAATGTCAATATTCCTTCTCTTACTGATGAACAATCTTTAGGCCTTATCAGACTAATTGATGGAGAGGAAATTAAGAGTGTTGTCTTTAGTTTGGATGCTAATAGCTGTGGGGGTCCTGATGGCTTCAATGCTTTCTTCATCCAGAAGTGCTGGTCAATTATAGGTGATGACATTATTAATGCTATTCAGTTTTTCTTCATGAATAATGTTCTTCCTAAAAGCACTAATGCAACGGCGATTGCTCTTATTCCAAAGATTGATCATCCTAGATCAGTGTCTGATTTTCATCCTATATCTTGTTGTAACATTCTTTATAAAATTATTTCCAAGATTCTGGCAAATAGAATTCAAGCAGTGCTTCCTTCAATCGTCTCTTTAAATCAATCGGCATACATCAGGGGTAGATCAATTAGTGATAATATACTGATTACCCAAGAGTTGTTGTATGGATACCATAGAAATAATATTTCTCCACGATGTATGCTCAAATTGGACATTAGAAAGGCGTTTGATTCGGTGTCATGGCATTCCATATTGGCTGTATTATCACATATGAACTTTCCTATGCCTTTCATTGCTTGGATTTATACGTGTATCTCATCTCCTACATATTCTATCATAAGAAATGGAGGCTTACATGGTTTCTTTGAGGGTACAACAGGTGTGAGGCAGGGGGACCCAATATCGGCATATCTATTTATCATTATTATGGAATTGCTAAATTCTCTGATTGTTGAGCAGATTCAGAATGGAAAATTGGAGCTTCATCCGCGATGTAAGAATACCTTAATCTCACATTCACTCTTTGCGGATGATCTTATCATTTTTACAAAGCCTTCCACTACAAACATTCGCTGCATTTTTTACATTCTTGCGCTCTTTCATGACATAATTGGTCTCAAAATTAATATTCAAAAATCTCATATCATGATTGCTGGTGTAACAAATGACAAAAGAATGCAAATAGTAAACTTTTCTGGTCTTGCTGAATTACCTATGAATTCTTTCTATTTGGGAATGCTGTTAATTTGCTCAAGAATTACAAAGCAGCAATGTCTCCCGTTATATGAGAAGATAATTAACAAGTTGCTACAGTGGCCATCTTGCAAGCTCTCTCAAGCTGGAAGGCTTACGATTGTTCAATCCATAGCTAATGCCATGACCACATATTGGTGCAGACACTACATGCTGCCTACAAAGATTATTGACATGATCACCAGTGCTTTAAACAAGTTTTTGTGGCATGGTAATCCTTTCTCTAAAAAATTGATTCCATTTGCATTTCATAAATTATATGATGAGAAGAAATATGGTGGGCTTGGCATTACTAATCTGTTAATGTGGAATAAGGCAGCTATTTCTGTCTATTATGAGAAGCTTTTTGCTAATGAAAAGGGATTATGGGCATTATGGGTTCACAGTAATTTAATAGGCAGGAAAAATTTTTGGACCATGTCAGTTCCACAAGCTTGTAGTTGGAGTTGGCGTAATATTCTTAAGTCTCGTGATGCCCTCAAGATCTTTTTGCAGTGCAACTACAGAACAGTACCAAACCTCTCTTTCTGGCACAATCCTTGGGCTAAACCTGGTTTAATCTTGAGTGAAGTGGTTGACTATAATTTAATGATGAATTCGGGCATCCCTCAAACAGCTATTGTTACAAACTATGTTCATGATGGCTCGCTCTTACTTCCCTATACTAGTTCATCAGTTTTAAGGAGCTTATGGAGAGAGATTGAAGCTTGTTTTGCAATCGATGGTGACAAAGAATTAAGGTGGATGGGTAAGGATCACTCCATCAAGGTTGTGTATGATCTGCTCCTATCAGGAAGGCAATACTTCCCTTGGCATTCGAGGGTATGGAATTGTGGTAGCTCAGCAAAAGAAAATCTCCTACTTTGGAAGATTATGGCAAATGCAGTGAATACTAAGAACAAGTTATTTAATTATGGTATTATTGTGGATGATATTTGTGTTTTGTGCAATGCTCACTCTAAAAAAAATGTACACATATTTTTTGAGTGCCATTTTGTTCACATCATTTGGACTAGGCTGCTTTCTGCTGGTGGATTTCATAGACCTTCACTATCAAGTCAAATGGAATGGTATAATATTTTTAAAGCAACAAGGTGGAAGGATAAAAGGACATGCTCCCTTCTCAAGCTGCTGAAGAAATTCATCTATGAAATATGGCTTGAGAGGAACAATCGTATCTTTGGTTAGGAGAGGAGGAATGTTGACTAGTTGTGCATGCAGGTCATTCGCATGATGTCCAGAATGCTCAGCTAGATTCATTAGCTTTTTGTGCTGAAACACATTTTACAGCTTCTCCTTGTCAATATTTTTTGTCAGCTTGGTTTTTTTTTGTACAGTTAGACTTATAGTTTATTTGTACCCACGTTGTCATTAATAAAACTTTTGCCTTACAAAAAAAAATACGGGACATTGCATTCTTCCCCCTTTAAAATAATTTCGTCCTCGAAATTGCTAAGGTAGAAAACAAACCCTATTAACTAGGTTAAAAATTTATTTTTCAATTCTTAATTTCAGTTTCAACTGAACCAAATTAATTTCAATTAAATATTAATTAATTCTTACCAACGAAAATTTTCAAAAATTTTGAAAATTTTCTAACACCTTAACTTTTCGAAAAATTCCGCCAGCACCTCCTTCGTACTGGTCAATAGCTCAAACTCCGACTCGCCTCTCTAGGCCTTCTTCAACCCAAAAGAAAATCAAACAGCCAAGCGGCTTTCCAATTAGGCTCATCAAAATCTCAAACCCATATATAATATAAACTGGTACCTTTTTGTCGGACATATCAATATATCCTTTCCATGTGTTACCAATTCTGCATACACAATGTCATCCCAATCATTCAGTTATAACCAAGCCGAATTATGTTCTTAACTCAGATTCCAATATTCATTTTAAATTCCTAACTTACCAATCAGATTCCATTTCGAATTATCTCCAACCCAATCTAATTCGATACTTTCTATCTTAATTCATTTTCCACTTAACTGGTTTCAATTCAATTTCTATTTCTATTTGATTTTACAAATTCTAGTTTAATTTGTTTTAATCCAAACAATCTTCCCTAGGGAATTATAAACAGTTTAGCTTTTCTAAAACCAGATATCCCTTTCCAAGATTCAAAACAACTTGCTTTTCATAAAAAAAATTAAAAAACGAAATCTTTGGTAGCTACCGTCACTTAGAAACTCGAAAATGAACACCGATGATGCATCTGTCATCATCGGAATCTATTTTCCAGCGATCGAAGTGAGTTCAATACTATATCACTTTTAAAACCATTTCTAAATACTTCCATTTTGAAATCTATTCCAAAATACTATTCCCAGTGCTTGGAAAACATTTCTAAAATCTCCCAGGATTTTAAAATTCTCTTATACTTAATTCAGTTCCATTTACAAACACTTTTCATGTTTTTGGAATTTTAATTCCAAAATCTGATTTTAATCCAGATTTAATTCATCTGATTTCATATATTACACTTATATAAATTCTAATTGGTTATTTATATAACCATTTTAATTTATAATCTCATCTGATTATAAACACAACCAACACATCCATTATATGATAATATTTCAAATATTAATCACCCTTTTATATCTAAATATAATTTTGGTAAAATTATTTCATTTACCCTCTTTTCAAAACATACCGTGTCGGTTCATCGTATTCGAGCATTTAGAAACTCCTACTGATACAGTGGATAAAACTGATCGACCAGAACTCATAAACAACTCAACCAACAAATCTCCACAATATAAAACAATTTTTTTATATAAAATATACAAATACATTCACTCGTATATATACACTCAACTCAATCTAGGGTATTGTTAACCCCATCTCTACTGAGTTACGCCACAGAGCCAAGGTAATCACTTAACCTTATGCTCTGATACCAACTGTAGTGTCCTGAAATTCTGGTACTATTTGAGCTGACCAAATAACACAAGTCCAACCAAAATTTGCATTGGAAACCAGAAAACGAATAGAAAGAAAACAGAGGGTGAGAATAGATAAGATAGAAACATAGAATAGAAGAAGAAGAATATACAACATCAGAGTAAACACGAATCTCACAGCGGAACGAACAACATATAATAGATACATAACTTTGAAATAAAACTAGTATATGTATATAGTAACATTATCAGAGTACAACACTTACAACACAGTGGAAATAACAATAGCTATATAATCCTGAAGCCTCCTGCTCCAAGCTCTCCAACTATGTCTGTAAAATCCTGACTACTTGACTACCCGTACAAATTTGGGCACCCAAGAGTTTAGGGTAAACAAAACAAAATAAACTCTGGGTCAGTCATGGAACTGGTGTGAGTAAAACAATTTAAAACAGTTTGAGCTATTAAACGATATCTCATAAGACCACGTCGTATAACATAACGGGTTTTTCCCTTATGAGAATCCAAAATAATCTTTATATCAAAATTCTTTTGAAATTATAATAGTGTCTATCAACCACAATATAATAATCATCTAGCAGAAACACTTTCATCCCACGTTCTACATACATAGTATACAATCAAAACCGTGAGCACTTATTGGATAATGGATTTCCAACTATGACAAGGTATGGAACCACCTTCCGATAATGTACCTCTAGAGAGGAATACATAGGGTTCAACAGGAGCATCTTGCAACCCGGCCACACATGACCGACCACTCATTTCGCTTGAGTGTATCGAATGTATAACACCAACAGTTGGGATCAGCAACCGTTTCCCGAATGGGAAGCATCGAATAGATTAAAGAATGAAATGAATATCTCTAGATAGGTGATAATACACCCTAATGGAAGCGACCCACATAGCCATGCTGCCTGCCCGATTTTTGTCATTCCCCGGTTGTGAGGCTAGAGGCCACGCTTATCTCTGACAAATCACACATTTATTCACTTTGAATGTCACATCGTCACACCAGCCAAATCACAAATTGATTTCCCTAGAAATACAACGGGTATACAGCTAAGAGAAACGAATTCCTCCGCCACCAAACGTATATACATTTGAAGAGATCAACTTACACGATCTATTAAATATACTCTGTCAGACATTCTATTAAATATACCTAGTCTCTCCGTATTGACGACGGAAAAATGGTCAAAAACTTCGATAGTCGGTGAGTTAACTATCAAAGAAAAACACATGTGCAAACAACGATATTATTTCCAGATGGAAATTATATCGATCAATCATCATTTAACATTCATCTCTTTAGTTCATTTTTCATCTCCTATTTCCATATATCCAACATTTCTTTTTTTCTAAATTTAGAAAATATATGTTATTAACATTGGAAAACATTTCCATTTCTTATTTTCCTATATTAGAAAATATTTTTGATTCTTATTTGGAAAACATTTCCAAAACTCCTTTATTGGACTTAAACAGATGTTTAAACAAACCATCGTTATGCCAACTCAAACCATTACACTTATTTAACTACATTCACTTAACCGACTTTCACTATTGAACCTTAACCATTCCTTAGTAAAAAATGGAGTCAATCAAGTTGGGGTATAACTACCTCTTAGACCTTAATTGAACAACATTTCTAACTTCGAAATAGACAAAGTTCACCTTCTAAATCTTTAACAAACTTCCTTACGAAACTCTCGGATTCTATTTACGAATCCACTTCTTTATTGAAAACACTGATTATAACTATAGCATTATAATCCCTACTTCTGAAATATCTAACTTCAAAATATAACTTTTATTCCATAATTTAACTAAATAACTAACTGGACAATTTATAACCAAATAAATAGATCTTGATTAAAAATGGAAAGTGAATAGTACTTTCCCGAATTCGATATAATCGAATTTCAATGTATAACTCTGTTTCGAATAATCTCTATTCGATAACTCCTTTTCGAATAAACTATATTCGATTAACTCCTTTCGAATAAACTATATTCGACTTAAATCCTTTTGAATAAACTATATTCGATTAACTCCTTCGAATAAACTATATTCGATTAACTCCCTTCGAATAAACTATATTCGATTAACTCCCTTTCGAATAAACTATATTCGATTAGCTCCCTTCGAATAAACTATATTCGATTAGCTCCCTTCGAATAAACTATATTCGATTTAACTCCTTTTGTATAAACTATATTCGATTAACTCCTTTTGAATTAACTATATTCGATTAACTCTCTTTCGAATAACCAATATTCGATTAACTCACTTCGAATAACTATATTCGATTAATTCTCTTTCGAATAACCAATATTCGATTAACTCACTTCGAATAACTAATATTTGACAATCTCACTTCGAATAACTAATATTCGACAATCTCTCTTCGAATAACTATATTCGATAAACTCCCTTCGAATAAACTATATTGATTAACTCCCTTCGAATAAACTATATCGATTAACTCCCTTCGAATAAACTATATTCGATTTAACTCCTTTTGAATAAACTTTATTCGATTAACTCCTTTTGAATAAACTATATTCGATTAACTCTCTTTCGAATAACCAATATTCGATTAACTCACATCGAATAACTATATTCGATAATCTTACTTCGAATAACTAATATTCGATAATTTCTCTACGAATAACTATATTCGATAATCTCTCTTCGAATAACTATATTCGATTTACTCTAATCGATTAACTCTTATCGATTAATTCTAACTCGATTAACTCTATTTAATTACTCTATTGGATTAACTCTAATCGATTAATTCTAATTCGATTAACTCTATTTAATTATTCTATTGGATTAACTCTAATCGATTAATTCTAATTTGATTAACTCTATTTAATTACTCTATTGGATTAACTCTAATTGATTAACTCTAATCGATTAATTCTAATTGATTAACTCTAACTGATTAACTCAATTCGAATAACACATACTCGACTAATTCTATTCGAATAACTCATACTCGACTAATTCTATTCAAATAACTCATACTCGACTAATTCTATTCAAATAACTCATTTTTCCTTTTATAATCCTACTTACTTTCCAAATATTTCCTTTTATGATATCTTATTTATTTTCTAAATAAATATTCCTTTTATCTTTCTATTTATTTTCCCAATATATTCCTTTTACCTTTCTATATATTTCCCAAATAAATATTCCTTTTCAATTCTATTTGTTCAACAAATATTTCCTTTTCAATTCTATTTATTTAACAAATAATTATTCCTTTTCAACTCTATTTCTTCAACAAATAAATATTCTTTTTCAATTCTATTTATTTAACAAATAAATATTTCTTTTCAATTCTATTTGTTCAATAAAAAAAATATTCCTTTTCAATTCTATTTATTTAACAAATAAATTTTTCTTTTTAGTTCTATTTATTTAACAAATAAATATTCCTTTTCAATTCTATTTGTTCACTAAATAAATATTTCTTTTCAATTCTATTTATTTAACAAAGAAATATTCCTTTTTTTACATTCTAGTATTCCTTATGGTATTTAACGTACCATATAACAAAGATCTGTATCATTCAAACATACAAAATCAGCAACAGATTTCATATCACATCATATAACACAATATATGGAAAAAAGTAAAATAAATGTTGAGGAATCCAGTTGGATTCCTCCGACCTATTTCCCTGCATCCACAAATGTTACACAATATAATTCACATCAAATTCATTTCAATATGAAATATTCTGATGAACAGAATCAATATTTGATTAACGATATATATACATAACTATATCGATATTTTCAACCAATCAATTAGCAGTTCAACCAGATAGTCAACATACAGCAATCAATCATCATTTATTAGTTCTAAAAATACGTTATCAAAATATGAACTGGTAGAGTTGGTGAGTTTTACTCACATTGGACGATCATCGTTAAATAACGATAACCATCGGTTGATTCAGACTGGCAATTTATTTCTCTATAAATTGTAACGAGCTTCGATTCACTTCCAGTGTGTAGCCACCGTCCATACGGTCCTAACGGATCCTGTTTCGTTACATTCTAATAATGTATGTAATAGTTGTCAATTTTACAAGTTACTCGTATTTATTCTAGAACTTAACTCATATAATTATACTTATATACGATGGGCCTTATCCATTCCTTTTGCCACGTTGGCCCGTTCAAAATCTAACCCGAACCTGGACTCCTTCTTCTCTGACAATACAAGCTCCAGTAAAGCATCCAACATTTTCAAAATTTCTCACTTCCCTTTTCGACTCTTTACTCCATAGAATTTCAAACAGAAACCACAAATCTTTCTCTTGTCAAACTCTCTTCAATTCCCTCCCACTTTTGTACCACTCGCATCTCCATTGTTGAATCCCATTCTCTCCAGTTTTATGCAATATCACAGTGAAAGTCGCGACAGCAGTTGCCATCGAAATACCCCAAAATCATGCACACCACTCCAGTTGAACTCATGAATCCAAAGACAATAACCACAACCCGAATTACAGCCTCAATCATACTCAATTTACGAACTCTAGTATTACAGGTGCTCTTCGAGCAGTCCAAAACCGATGTCGCACTCCTTGGAAATGGTACAGGAGCGAAGATGATTGTTTGAGGAATCCAAAAATACACATTTTGTTATTTATGGGATTTCATTTTATACGGATTTTAGAAATGGATTTGGATCTCACGGCTTGGTGTAAACGACGGCGGAAAAATATTTTGACCAAGGAATTGTGAATTAGGTTTAGACAATGGGAAGGGTATTTATTGGATTTTTATAATATTTTTCTATTGATTAGTTTATTTAATTTTAATCAATCATTACTTGTGTTTGGCTTTAAAAATCCCCATGATCACGTACGACACCCAAAAATCATGAAAATTGGCATGCAGTTACAGCTCGACATTATGGAGCCAACGAAACGGGTTTTTTCGAATTCCAACTCCGTTTGCTCACACAGCGTATTTTTAACCGTCAAAATACTAACTGTTTTTCACATTAAAATCCCATACGGCCACATACGGACTTCAAAAATCACAAAAATTGAAATATAACAATAATTTAATATTGCGGATCCAACAAAATTAGTTTCGTCGAAAACGGAGGTTGTTTGCAAAACTGGCTATTTTTAAAGCTTTAAATAAACCCTTTTAAATATTAATATATTTAAAAATAAATATTATCGTATATATTCACAATAGAATACCATACAGCTCCAGAATATTCCTATATGAATTTCTAACTCGATATTTCAAATCCCGATTAAATCGATATTCGATTTATAATGAAATTCCTTTTATATATCGTTATATATTATATATTAATTCCATAACGACTATTTGGAAATTTGATTTGGACATAAATCAAAATCTACACAAAGAAATCCTGATTTGAATTCTGGAATTGGAATTTAACTTAAGCTAGTTAGATGGATTAAAGTGAATCAATCGACTAGAATCAATTTGAATAGGTTTATTGGAATATAGATTGGATATAAATGGATTGATCATAGATCATTCAAATTAAATGAGAGAAGACCAAAAGTTTTGGTAGAATTAAATTGGTTGAAATGTGAGGAGTTGAGTTTCAACATAAGTGAGATTTTGAAAGGTAACGGATTTGTACCATTTTTCCTACCTTAGCAATTTCGAGGACGAAATTATTTTAAGGGGGGAAGAATGTAACGACCCGGATTTTTCGAACAGTTATTTTAAATATTTAATATCGTTTAAATATTGAATTGATAATATAAAAGAATTTTATATTGAATTATCGATTTATAATCGATATACGATTTATTTCGAATACATATAATTTTCGAAATACGAGAACTGAAATAATTCAATTTGAATTTAAAATGGATTCAGGATGATTCAAATGGTTAATATGATTTTTCATTTGAATTTAAACGATAATAATAATATCTTATTATCAGAGAATTTATTTGTTTGAATTTAAAGTATATTATATCAATTTAATATGGTTATTTTTAATATACGTTCAAAATAAATTTCAGAAAATATTCTGTTGAGTTCAGTATAACGCTATAACATTGGAACGACGGTCGATACGCTAAAATAGCGATTCATGATTTTTAATTGTGGACCCTGAAATATTTATAATGGATAAGATCGAAATCGAATCGAAAATCAAATCGATATCTGTTTAAAAAGAATAAAAGATCTCTTTATATCGAATTAGAATCAAATCAAATTAATTAGAAAATCTTTTTAGTTAAATACAAAGATTTGTTGTACGTTCTGTCCCCTCCTCCTTCTATAAATCGCACTCAAATCCTCCCTTATATTTTATTCCGAATGTCGGGTAAAGCTTCAAGTAAAAGGAGAAAATGGCCACTGCTGAAACCCAAACCACTGTCTCCTTTTAATATCTCATACCCTTTACTTCTTCAGAAAAGTAAAACCGCACTCCCTTAAACGGAAATCAAAATCGAAGACCTCGTTCGATCCCCAGAAGTCCCACGGCAAACTGGAACTTGTGATATCATTTTGAAGTATTCGATGGGTTCAATTCAAGGCTAGGGTTGGACGCGAGGGGTGTTGGTGACCTTGAAATATGGGATTTAAAGGAATTTGAATTAAAAGGAATTTAAATTATCAAGAATAAATTGAATATTTGAATTCAAAGGAATTTAAATATGGGATTTGAATTCAAAAGAATTTAAATATGGGATTTGAATTCAAAAGAATTTAAATATGGGATTTGAATTCAAAAGAATTTAAGTATGGGATTTGAATTCAAAGACATTGAAATAGAATTTGAATTCAAAGAAATTCAAATAGAATTTTAATTCAAAGGAATTCAAATGGATTTGAATAAAGGAAATTCAAATAGAAATTGAATATAGAATTTGAATGGAGTTTGAATATAGAAATTCAAACGGGATTTGAATAGAGAATTTAAATATAGAATTTGATTATAGAAATTCAAAGATGATTCAAATATAGAATTTGAACATAGAAATTTAAATAGATGTTGAATCTAGAAAATTTAAAGGAAATTCAAGTATAGAATTTGAATATAGGAATGTAAATAGAATTTGAAATAGAATTTGAATAAGAGGATTTAAACAGAATTTGAATAATAGAATTAAAAAGGAGTTTGAATATTTGAAATTTCAAATAGAATTAAATCGGAGTTTGAATATTTGAAATTCAAATAGAATAAATATGGAATGTAGAATTCAAAAAGAATTCAAATGGAATTTAAATTATAGAATTTGAATATAGCATTCAAATGGAATTTTAAACTATGGGATTTAAATATATAATTCAAATGGAATTTAAAATATGGAATTTAAATATAGGATTCAAATAGAAGTGAAATTGGAATTTGAATATAGAATTCAAATAAAAGTGAAAATGGAGTTTGAATCAAGAAAATTCAAATAGAGTTAAAATGGAGTTGAATTCATTTTAATGAAGTTTAAAAGTTTATATATATAAATATAATTAAAACGAACTCGCCGCAGCGCTACAGTTCGTAAATTGGCGTTTTGAACTTCAATTGAGTATACAAAACTCAATTGAAGTTGGAATTCTATGAAACAAGAAACGTCAGGACCGATTTGATAATAGTTTTCTAATGGAGGAGAAAAATCTGGATTTCGTCGAATAGATTTTGAGTTATGTCAAAATCAAATTTTCAGAAAAACAGCGTGATAACCATTTAAAAACCATAACGTTTTATTTAAATAAATTAAAAGATTTTAAGCAAATAAAATCCAAATTTCTATTTAGAAAAATCCAGATTTGAGTTATAAAATATATCGGAACTCAAGTGGAGTAATGAGTTGATTTTTGAAACAGAAATCAGATTTTTGATTATTAAACAGAATTAACTAACTTGAATAGTAATTAGTTAATAAGATTTTGGATTTGATATTGGGATTTGAATAAGTAAATTCGATTTGAAATTTTATATTCGAAATCGAAAAGGAAACTAGAATTGAAATTGAAATTTCAATTTGATTATGAGCAAGTTAAATATTTTATTTGAACATGTTATGTTCAAACAAAGAAGTGAAATAGGTAAAATAGCTTATTAAAGAATAAATGAGTGGAACTGAATTCAAACGGATGGATTTAGTTGAATTGAATTGAAAACAGGTGAACATGTGTTAGACAGGTATGGGATGAAGTATATGAAGGTTGTAATTGATGTGCCCGACAAAAAGGTACATGTTTAAATTCATATATGAGATTTTATGCACCGTATCGGCAAGCCGCTTGGCTTTTCCTTTTTCTTTTGGATTGGTGAGGGCCATGGGAGGCTATTTGAAATATCCCGATGCTCCCGGTACAAAGGAGGTTATGGCGAAATTTTCCGGGAATTTAAGGAGTTAGAATATTTTTAAGAAAAATTTGATAGTTAGAAATAAATATATCAATATATATTGAACTCGATAAGGAAACAAATTTAAAATAGAATATTATGAAACAAAAAGGAAATTGATAGGCTGGTAATAGTAAGAGAAACATATATACGTTTAAAATGAAAAATTGGTTTTTATAATGATGATTAATCGGGGTAAGTGGTTTTGTCTGTTTTGAAGTTGATGATGTTTTCAGTCAAGGTCTGAGAGGTAATTTTACCCCAACTTGATTGATTTCATTTTTAATTAATAAATAGCAAGACCCAGTCTCGAAGAGAAGTGTTGAATAATAGTTAGTTGAATAAAATATTTTGGGTTATTGTAACGATGTTTTACACAACATTCGTTTTAACCCAAGTGATGGAATTTTGGAAATATAAAGGTAAATAATTCCTGAGTATAATTAAAGTAGTCGGGAAAGAGATAAGTGATTGAAATTGTTTCAATTTCAAATAGAATATATTTTCTAAGTGTAGAAAATAAAGGAAGGCGAGATATAGAAATGTTTTCCAAAGAATGTAAGAGACCGAGATGATTATCGAAAATATTTGGTTAACAAATATTGATAAGGAAATGGAGAAGAGATTTAATTAATGAAATATTAATTAAAGTGCCCAGTGATTTGTTTGATATGTTGAATGTACACTTGTTTTTATTCGATAGTTAAATCACAGACTTTCGAAGTTTTGACCATCGTTGTCATTATGGAGAGACCGGTTGGATTATTATCCGTGAACCACTTCATATTGGCAGTAGCATTGCGAATCAGATTATATGAAGATAATCAAAGACGGTGTAAAGTGCAAGGGCTTTTTCTATTAATAGAAATTGTGCCTTCGGTTTCGAACAATCCCAGAACGAACGTATATGGACGAATGTATGACAAAGTTTTTCCAATGATCGCATGAGTTGGTCTGTATAAATATATATGGTTGCAACGGATTTATTCCCTCAGCATAACATCCAGAATATTTGTGCAAATCAATTAGTGATTAATGGATCTGACGATGTGGCATTCAAAGTGATTGTGCTATACATGAATGGCAAGTGAGCGTAGCCTCAAGCCTAAACAACCGGGAAATGACAAAAATCGAGCAGGCAACATGGCTATGTGGGTCGCTCCCATTAGGATGTATAATCATCTATCTAGAGATTCATTTAATTCCTTATTCTATTCGATGTTGTCCCATTCGGGAAACGGTTGTTGATCCCAACCGTTGGTGATATACATTCGATACACTCAAGCGAAATGAGTGATCGGTCATGTGTGGGCCGGGTTGCAAGACGTTCATGTTGAACCCCAATGTATCGCCTCTAGAGTACACTGATCGGAAGGTTGTTCCATACCTTGTCATGTTGGAAATCCAATCTCCAATAAGCACCCTGCGGTTTTTGATTTTATACTATGTATATGGAGCGTGAGATGCAAGTTATTTGGTTATTTATTTGATTTAGACACTATTATAATATCATTGGATTTTTGTATCAAAGTGTTTTGGGTTATAGTAAGGTAAAAACTGTCCATGTTTATGTGTGGGCTGGTCTTACTATTATCTTTTCTTTTGAAAGGATTTTTAAAGTTAAACAAATGATTGGATTTTACTCACACCAGTCCCATGACTGACCAAGAGTTTATTTTGTTTGTTTTCCCTAAACTCTTCGGTGCCCAAATTTGTATGGTCAGTCAAGTAGTCCGGATTTTTCAGATTCACTTGGAAGAGCTGGAAGCAGGAGGCTTCACCAGTTAGCTATAAACTATCATATATTTTGCTATGAAACCATGTTTGTATCTGGAAACAGGTGTTTATAACTGTTCCAGGAATAACTGTTGTGCTCTGATGATGGTATGTATATAAAGTTATTGATTTGTATTTCAAAAAGTTATGTTATTTAATATATTTTATTCGTTCCGCTGTGAGTTTGTGATCTTCATTTTCTTCTATTCTAATATTTCTTTCTTTCTGTTTCTCATCCTCTAACTTCTTTCTAATAATGATTCGTATTTCTGTGCAATTTGGGTTGGATGTGTGGTGTTATTAGTCAACTCAGATAGTACGGATTTGCGGGCCTTTACAGTTGGTATCAGAGCTTAGGTTGAGCGAATACCTAGGCTTGTGTGGCATGTGCTCATTAGAGATAGGGTCAGTAAGTACCCTAGAATGAGTTGAGTGTATGTACGAGAGAGCGTATTTGTAATTCGATATAAAAGTTGTTTTATATTGTGTTGGTTAGTCTGTTGAGTGGTTTATGAATTCTAATCGAATAGTGGGATGCCACAAAGTCGATAGGAATTTGTAAACACTTGAGCAGAAGATTGAACAAGATATGGTTTTAAAGTGGGTGAATGAAATTATTTTACCCAAAATTCTACTTTGATAATAAAGGAATAATTTTCTGAAACTATTATAATGTATGGATGTGTTGGGTGTTATTATAATCAAATGAGATTATAAGAAATGAAATGGTTATATATAACCAAAATAAAATTTGTATATGAATGAAATATACAAATGAGATGAATAAAAATTGAATTCAAAGAAGAATTTGGAATTTAAATCCGGGGAAGTTTAAAAATATTTTCTGAAGTATATTAGAATAATATAGCTTTGTTTAAAAAGGATTTCGAGTAGAAATCATTTTGAGATGGATTTTTAAAGTGATTAAGCACTGAACTCACTTTGGTGGCTGGGAAATAATTCTGATGATGGTCGTGACATCATCAGTGTTCATTTTCGAGTTCTTAAGTGATGGATTGCTACCTTAGAAAAAATTTGATGGGAATTTGCTTTGAAAGAAAACAAGTGATTTGAAAATTCAAATGTTTTGAATTTGAAATGGAAATAAATATATATGTATATATTTATGTGATTTCGAAAGGATTTGAAATGAAAACCCAGGGATTTGAATTATGGAATTGGAATTTAACTTAAGCTAGTTAGATGGATTAAAGTGAATCAATCGACTAGAATCAATTTGAATAGGTTTATTGGAATATAGATTGGATATAAATGGATTGATCATAGATCATTCAAATTAAATGAGGGAAGACCAAAAGTTTTGGTAGAATTAAATTGGTTGAAATATGAGGAGTTGAGTTTCAACATAAGTGAGATTTTGAAAGGTAACGGATATGTACCATTTTTCCTACCTAAGCAATTTCGAGGACGAAATTATTTAAAGGGGGGAAGAATGTAACGACCCGGATTTTTCGAATAGTTATTTTAAATATTTAATATCGTTTAAATATTGAATTGATAATATAAAATAATTTTTATATTGAATAATCGATTTATAATCGATATACCATTTATTTCGAATACATATAATTTTCGAAATACGAGAACTGAAATAATTCAATTTGAATTTAAAATGGATTCAGGATGATTCAAATGGTTAATATGAATTTTCATTTGAATTTAAACGATAATAATTATATCTTATTATTAGAGAATTTATTTGTTTTTGAATTTAAAGTATATTATATCAATTTAATATGGTTATTTTAAATATACGTTCAAAATAAATTTCAGAAAATATTCTGTTGAGTTCATTATAACGCTATAACATTGGAACGACGGTCGATACGCTAAAATAGCGATTCATGATTTTTAATTGTGGACCCTGAGATATTTATAATGGATAAGATTGAAATTGAATCGAAAATCAAATCGATATCTGTTTAAAAAGAATAAAAGATCTCTTTATATCGAATCAGAATCAAATCAAATTAATTAGAAAATCTTTTTAGTTAAATACAAAGATTTGTTGTACGTTCTGTCCCCTCCTCCTTCTATAAATCACACTCAAATCCTCCCTTATATTTTCTTCTGAACGTGGGGTAAAGCTTCAAGCAAAAGGAGAAAATGGCCACTGCTGAAACCCAAACCACTCTCTCCTTTAATATCTCATACCCTTTACTTCTTCAGAAAAGTAAAACCGCACTCCCTTAAATGTAAATCAAAATCGAAGACCTCGTTCGATCACCTGAAGTCCCACAGCAAACTGGAGCTTGCGATATCATTTTGAAGTGTTCGATGGGTTCAATTCAAGGCTAGGGTTGGATGCGAGGGGTGTTGGTGACCTTAAAGTGTCACTCGACACTGTAGGATGGAAAAGGGAATCGAGTCCCCTGTATTGGTGGTAGTGCGATGAAATTTGAGTTCGGTCAAACCTGTAGCGACGGGGAAAATGGGAGTTAGGACTTTTGATTTTGGGCGAACGATTATCGATGTAGAATGGCGTTCGGTTTCTGACACTGGGGCGAGCTCGTGGAATTAAGTTCGATTTCAGAGAAGCACATCAAGGTAGTTACTGATGGGGTTACAGGAATTCAATCCTTGTTCGAGGCAACTGATAAACATGGCAAGTGAAATGGATGAAAGGCAACCTGCGGTTCTAAACTTTGAGCTGTAGGAAAGAGGATTCAAACAAAGTGGTAGTGGAAACGAGTTTAAACAATGGCTTATTTTATCTAAGTAAGGTTCTTAAAATTTTATTTAAGTGTCAATTTTATTTCAGTTCTAATGAAGTAAATTATTTAATTTTATAGTAGTTAATTTAAATAAATGAAATATTAATCGATTTATGAAATAAATAAATTTATTATAGGTATAGATGCGTTCAAGACAATTCGAGATGATGGCAGTTGAGACGATTTGGAATTTAATTCGTTGAAATCAAAATGTGGTGAAATTAAATACCAGGTGAGTAAATCTTACTCACCCGTTAGTTAGAATTATTTTTATCCGTTAAAAATAATTGTTGTTGCTTGCTTGGATTTTTTTCTGGTTGCTTTTAATATATTAGTTATTTAGGGTTGATTATTATATATATATTGGGTTGATGATTGGTTGGATTCCCGCAGTCTCATTAGCAGATGCCCGCAGTATCATTAGCGGATGACCCTATGCCCACGTATATAAGTGGATCCCCTTCTATACCGCGATATCCTGCCTCGAAGCAGGATGGGTATTATTTATGTTGACTAACGTCTGTGGATGCAGGAAAAACAGGTTGGAGGAATCCAACTGGATTCCTCAAAAAATATAATATCTGTTTGTTTGATTGCTTGATTTCATATATACTCATATATGACGTGTTAAAAATCAAATGATTGAAAATTGGATGATTTGATTGGTTTAAATATCACTGGACTAAGTGTTAATTTATAAAAATACCTTGAAAGGGGTATTTGAGATTTAAAGGGAAAATTCTATTTTAGAAAAATAGAATTTGAATTTTTAAATAGATTTCGAATTAGGCTTGTTTAAATAAAACAAGAAAATTTATAAAATAGTATTTATAAATATAATAATAAATTATCAAGAGATAAATTGAATATTTGAATTCAAAGGAATTTAAATATGGGATTTGAATTCAAAAGAATTTAAATATGGGATTTGAATTCAAAAGAATTTAAATATGGGATTTGAATTCAAGGACATTGAAATAGAATTTGAATTCAAAGAAATTCAAATAGAATTTGAATTCAAAGGAATTCAAATGGATTTGAATAAAGGAAATTCAAATAGAAATTGAATGTAGAATTTGAATGGAGTTTGAATATAGAAATTCAAACGGGATTTGAATAGAGAATTTATGTAACAACCAGCCATTTTGACCGCCCCAAATCGGTGATTAAACCAACTTCAAATGTTCAAAACGACGCGTTGTTATTGGCTTACGGGGTTTAAAAATGGAATTTAACACAGAATCATAGCACACACAATTTACAGCGGAATAAATTTTTATATAAATATCAAAGTCACAATATTTATACAGCAGAAAAGAATAAATTTATACATAAATTTCTTTTAATAAATTACAGCTTTTGTCAAACTTTGCGCACACATGCGTCTACTCGTGCCTCCCTTCTTTAAATAAATCTTTGCATCTGCAACACTTAGGGAACAAGTCAAAGTACGCTTGGTAGTAGAATTATTTGTAGCACCAGGTTAATGATTCCGTTTTAATAATTCATAGCATATACGATTTTGAATATGTAACAACTTCAAAAGTGTATACCGCAATATATCCAAAACATATATGTATCATATATATTCATGCACAACAAGACCGTTAGCCTAATATTCCCTTTTAATAACAGGACAATTTCAATAAAATATGTTCAGGAAAGTTTTGGTAATTAATTATTGATTGATAACATATTCTAATAGGTTTATTTTCATCGGGTATTATTTTGACTGTAAAATGATAGTACCCTTGAGTTTCAACGTTACATTAAAAAGGTGGACTTCCCTTGCACAAAAAGCATTTTGAATAAGAGAAACAATAGAAGTATGAATGTAAAACAAAATAGATAAACTGTACAAAAATAAACATCTACAAATAGAATTATGGTTCTTTTTAGTAATGATATCGAGTTTCAGCGAATCAGCTGACGAATTATTCAATAACATTACATTTCAGCTTCAATTGTGGGAGCAAATGTTCAAAACGATTGGATTATATAAAAACCATATGCATGTCAAAATAATACTGGTATCATAATGTAACAGAGAATTGTTGAATAAACAAATTGCCCAATAAAGCCATGCATGCACCCTAGAATGAGTGATGGGAGCGCATTTCAATTGTGGGAGCAAACTCTGTAGATGAATTAAATATTATCCATGTTATAAAGCACGTCAGTTAGTGGACTGTAAGAATGATAAGCTAGCAGCCCATCAAATAAGTACTAACAGTAGAGAAGTTAGGTATAAATACATGCAAGTTGGCCAACGTATATGAATATGAGTAATTAAGAGAGTTATTTATTTGCTTTTTGTAACAACCATTTGAGTCTAACACAAACATACACATGACATTAGGCAATTATGATTGTTCATATTTTGAGGGTCTAAATCTCATTCAACAGGCCAGGATCAAGTGGTAGGGATAAAAATAATAAGACCAAACTAACAAAACATAAGTTTTGAACAAAAACATAAGACCAGATCCATCTATTTGAGCGCAAGCCAATACAACATGAAATAGGACCCTTTCAAATACATCACAATGTCTATATCATTCTAACATGATTGAACATTCTCTTTGAGGACTTCAAACGCCTACTAACATTTGTGGAGTTGAAATGCTTCCGTTTATTCAAGAGAAGACAAGATTACTTGCTTTTTCTAGGCGCAACAGGATAGCAAGCTTATACTCAATTTCTACAGCATATTGTTCACTTTTAAAATCATTCTTTCCTCATCTGCTGTCTCGAAGGACTCAACAGATTAAAAAAGGCTATGGATTTTATTTTATTTTTTAATGGTAAACTTTTGGTCTTAGTTCTAAAATGTGAGATCAAAATTCTGATACATTCGTTTAACATAAGGTTCATAACAATGCATGCTTATGTGATGGAAAAATGCAAATTACATAAAAATCATGACAAATACTCAGAACAAAAGAAAATGGCCAAGGATGGACAAACAAAGAAAACAGACATCATTCCTAAGGCAACTAAAAATGGGAGGAGTGTGTTAGATCTAATAGTGCCAAAGAAACATGGGGACATCATAATTGGAAAGTCAGTGCATAATATTTGAGCAATGAATCAATGCATGGGGCTCACGGCAGTAAACATGGAATTCACCAAAAATGTGAGCATAAACCCAACGGAAAACTACATACAGGTGTGTATATTTTTAATCATGCATTTCATTCAAATGTAAATAACACGAAATGGGGTTGCTACAGGAGTGTTTTTGCAAGATAACATACTTACCAAAGAGAAAAACATGTCTGGGTAATAAACAAAGAAAAATCCGGCAACGCAATACTGTAACCAACTAAATGTGACCAAACCTTCAACCAAACAGGCTAAAGTCCAAAAAGCGAGAGCAGGGGAAAACAAAGCAATGGCTGTCCTTCTGGGTGGTGCCATAGTGATTTGTTGACAGCAGTCGCGGTGGAGAACGGATCGAAGCTTCTTGCGATGACACTGAAGTCGCTGGCTGTTCAAATCACGGCCGGCTTTAGTTTGGATTGAAGGGGGTACGAGCTAAGTTGGATAAGGGAGAGGACTCGTGAGAGTAGGCAAGGCCCAGATCTGGAGTGCCATATGGGCGTTTAGCCGACGACTTACTGGTGTTTGGAAACTCGGAAAATGCTTCAATTACTGATGCGAGCTAGGCAGTCTCGGTATGGAAGGAAGCTATTGAGAATAAAAGGGAGGAAACGCAACTCAATTCAGTGGTGGAGGAAGCCATTATCATCGATTCATTTGGAAAAAAATTAGCTCCTATAAAAAATTGAAACCCCCCCCCCCCCCCCGGACGGAACACTTCTTTCCTCCCACTTTTTAGATTTTGGGAAAAGAAATTAATACTTGCGGATGGAATCCTCTAGAAGAGGAGACACGTTTTATATATAAAAAAGAGAGAATGCATAGAAAAATCCAGAGCCAGATGAACAAGTTGAAATCAATATTTTAAAAGAATGTATAAATACATCATTGGAATTCTCTAGATGTACACACTATTATACTCTCAACAACCACTACCAATGCATTTGTACATTCTTAAATACCATTTTAAAATAAATTTTATAAACTAATTCAAGTCTATCCAAATTAAAATTCAAACAAATAAAATAAATTTATCAAATAAATTGAACGAGCGATAACGTCACAGAAAATAAGTAAATTAAATTTCTAGATTAAATTCCAAGAACCATTCTTTAAAGTTGAAATGTTCAAATCATCTCAAATAGGCTGATGATATAAATATCGTTTTTTAACAGATCTTTGACAATCGTTTATATTAAAATAAGTCTACAAAAAGGAATTCCAAAATAAATGTAAATAATAAATTTTTCTTCAGCTCATTAATTCCAAAAATTAAATTATACCACACATATTCGATTTCTCCTCAAATCAGCATACAAGATTTTATATTTCCAACTTTGGATTTATTTCCAAAGTTACATTTTCGAATGGATCCAAATTAAATAATAATGTTAATGTTGATTATTTTCGACAAAACGCTCATATTTAAGAAAGAAATCGTTTACTAAACACCAAAATTTTCTAAGCAATTACAAACCCCCCTCCAAAATCCGGGTTGTTACAGATTCCCCCTTAAAGAAATTGCGTCCTCGCAATTTACACGGGTTAAATACAACATTACGAAATTTCCAAAGGAGCATCTTAACTTCTTCCTTGATAGAAAATTTCAAACTTGATTGTAAAAATTTCAACTTTTATCCCAACTATAATGCATATTTTAGGACGTCCACTCTCCGTTTTCAATAAAGGTATCGTGTATCAATCAATACGATACTCGTAACAATATATATGATCGAGTTAGAGTACCGTATATAAATCAATACGATACCCATAACAAATATTATGATAACAACTTGAGTCGGAGTATCATATATGAACCAAAATGGTAAATAAATCGAGCTAGGGCATCGCATAATGAAATCTTCTTGGCATTTATCATATGTAAATCAATATGATAAAATAAATCAAATCAGAGTATCACATATAAAGCAACACGATACTCGTAACACTCATAAAATAATTAGATTAGAATATCATTTATAAATCAAAACGATGCTTATAACAAATGCAACAAGGTAGTAAGAATGAACTAGCATACTTGAACACTTTATGACATTTATCATATATAAAGACAACATGATAAAATAACCCAAAACAGAGTACCATATATAAATCAATACGATACTCATAACAATTATCATACAGAAAAACAATATGATAATATAATCAAATCAGAGTACCATATACAAATCAATATGATACTCATAACAATTATCATATATAAAAACAATATAATAATATAATCAAAACAGAGTATCATATATAAATCAATACGATACTCATAACAATTATCATATATAAAAACAATATGATAATGTAATCAAATCAGAGTATCATATATAAATCAATACGATACTCATAACAATTATCATATACAAAAACAATATGATATAAAATCAAATCAGAGTATCATATATAAATCAATACGATACTCATAACAATTATCATATATAAAAACAATATGATAATATAATCAAATCAGAGTATCATATATAAATCAATACGATACTCATAACAATTATCATATATAAAAGCAGTATGATAATATAATCAAATCAGAGTACCATATATAAATCAATACAATACTCATAACAATTATCATATATAAAAACAATATGATAATATAATCAAATCAGAGTATCATACATAAATCAATACGATACTCATAACAATTATCATATATAAAAACAATATGATAATATAATCAAATCAGAGTACCATATACAAATCAATACGATACTCATAACAATTATCATATATGAAAACAATATAATAATATAATCAAACCAGAGTATCATACATAAATCAATACGATACTCATAACAATTATCATATATAAATCAATATGATAATTTAGATCAATCAGAGTATTATATATAAATCAATACAATACTCAACAATTATAATATAAAAAATCAATATGATAATATAATCAAATCAGATGTAATAAAATATTAGGGGATTATGGGATAAATGTAACTTGACTCATAAATACCAAATAAACAGACGCTAGTATTGTAAAATCACAATGGTAGAGCTCGAGCGTGCATCGAGACATCCACACCGCAATCCACTCATAGCGACATATCGACAACTGGCGATCAACCTAGGATAACCAAGACGGTCTAAGGCGAAGGCCGTATGCTACCCGTTCACGGCACTACACGTGGGACCCCCACGCCTCATTTGATGTAGTCCGTGACCCACCGATCGGGAATCCCGATCAAAATAACAAAATTGCCCAATGTAGCAGACCGTTTGACCTTTGGTGGTAGATGGGCGGAATTTAAAACCACCAAGATTCAGGTAGCGAACTTGAACCAGGTCGACCAAGATGGAGTTTTGGCCCATTGGTATAACAGAGCCCAATCTATCCCAATCCCAAAATCAATGTGTTCTTGAAATGCTAGTTTTTTATAAAACTTTCCATGAAGTTCAAAGTGTTTATAACGTCAAAACACTTTAAAAATTCAACTATGTCTTAAGGAAATAAACCATCACATATAAAGGCAAAATGGTAATCCCAAGCAAAACTGATATTCAACTTTATCATATATAAAAGAATATGATAAGATTAGTCAAGTCAGAGTATCATATATAAATCAATATGATACTCATAATAAATATCTAATATAAAACAATATGACAAAATGAACCAAATCATAATAGTTGTGAAAGAGAACAAACAGCATCGCCATGAAAGCATATCAACTCAGAAAACACTTCAATAATTGAAGTATACTTTCAAACAGTAACACATGCTCTTGTACCACATTATGTTACCGGTATATTTCAGAACCGAAAATACAAAAACAATCGAATATTCTATACGAAAAGTCAAGAGAGTAACCAGAAAAGTATTACCAAACGACCCATACCGCTTGGTATTACTAATCCGTTTTCTCAAAATCCTCATAATACAAAATATTTCAATGAAAATTGTACTCGATTCAAACCATATATCTATCAAAGAAAAATAACTAATCAACTTTTAGTTGTTTGTATTATTTATTTATTATTACTGGCATTCTTATTTTACTTCAAATACCGATCCGAGCCAATTTCAAAACCGATTCAGTTCTTGTTTAACTACCATCGGACATCGCTCGAATCCTGATTTGTCAAATTCGAAGTATTTTTCAAAACCCCAAAACGCTCTCTCTCAAGGGTGATTCTATATCAATTCCGCTCATTTTAGGGTATTTTCACCCTATCTCTAATGAGTTTTAAACCCAATAAGCCAAGTTTAGAAAAACCATGGCTCTGATACCAAATGTAACAACCCGCCATTTTGACCGCCCCAAATCGGTGATTAAACCAACTTCAAACGTTCAAAACGACGCGTTGTTATTGGCTTACGGGGTTTAAAAATGAAATTTAACACAGAATCACAACACGCACAATTTACAGCGGAATAAATTTTAATATAAATATCAAAGTCACAATATTTATACAGCGGAAAAGAATAAATTTATACATAAATTTCTTTTAATAAATTACAGCTTTTGTCAAACTTTGCGCACACATGCGTCTACTCGTGCCTCCCTTCTTTAAATAAATCTTTGCATCTGCAACACTTAGGGAACAAGTCAAAGTACGCTTGGTAGTAGAATTATTTGTAGCACCAGGTTAATGATTCCGTTTTAATAATTCACAGCATATACGATTTTGAATATGTAACAACTTCAAAAGTGTATACCGCAATATATCCAAAACATATATGTATCATATATATTCATGCACAACTTTGGATACAAGATTTTATATTTCCAACTTTGGATTTATTTCCAAAGTTACATTTTCGAATGAATCCAAATTAAATAATAATGTTAATGTTGATTATTTTTGACAAAACGCTCATATTTAAGAAAGAAATCGTTTACTAAACACCAAAATTTTCTAAGCAATTACAAACCCTCCTCCAAAATCCGGGTTGTTACAATTTAAATATAGAATTTGAATATAGAAATTCAAAGAAGATTCAAATATAGAATTTGAACATAGAAATTTAAATAGATGTTGAATACAGAAAATTTAAAGGAAATTCAAAATAAAGAATTTGAATATAGGAATGTAAATAGAATTTGAATAAGGGAGTTTGAAATAGAATTTGAATAAGAGGATTTAAATAGAATTTGAATAATAGAATTAAAAAGGAGTTTGAATATTTGAAATTTCAAATAGAATTAAATCGGAGTTTGAATATCTGAAATTCAAATAGAATAAATATGGAATGTAGAATTCAAAAAGAATTCAAATGGAATTTATATTATAGAATTTGAATATAGCATTCAAATGGAATTTTAAACTATGGGATTTAAATATATAATTCAAATGGAATTTAAAATATGGAATTTGAATATAGGATTCAAATAGAAGTGAAATTGGAATTTGAATATAGAATTCAAATAAAAGTGAAAATGGAGTTTGAATCAAGAAAATTCAAATAGAGTTAAAATGGAGTTGAATTCATTTTAACGAAGTTTAAAAGTTTATATATATAAATATAAGTAAAACGAACTCGTCGCAGCGCTGCAGTTCGTAAATTGGCGTTTCGAACTTCAATTGAGTATACAGAACTCAATTGAAGTCGGAATTCTTTGAAACAAGAAACGTCTGGACCGATTTGATAATAGTTTTCTAATGGAGGAGAAAAATCTGGATTTCGTCAAATAGATTTTGAGTTATGTCAAAATCAATTTTTCAGAAAAACAGCGCCGTAACCATTTAAAAACCATAACGGTTTATTTAAATAAATTAAAGGATTTTAAGCAAATAAAATCCAAATTTCTATTTAGAAAAATCCAGATTTGAGTTATAAAATATATCGGAACTCAAGTGGAGTAATGAGTTGATTTTTGAAAAAGATATCAGATTTTTGATTATTGAACAGAATTAACTAACTTGAATAGTAATTAGTTAATAAGATTTTGGATTTAATATTGGGCTTTGAATAAGTAAATTCGATTTGAAATTTTATATTCGAAATCGAAAAGGAAACTAGAATTGAAATTGAAATTTCAATTTGATTATGAGCAAGTTAAACATTTTATTTGAACATGTTATGTTCAAACAAAGAAGTGAAATAGGTAAAATAGCTAATTAAAGAATAAATGAGCGGAACTGAATTCAAACGGATGGATTGAGTTGAATTGAATTGAAAACAGGTGAACATCTGTTAGACAGGTATGGGATGAAGTATATGAAGGTTGTAATTGATGTGCCCGACAAAAAGGTACACGTTTAAATTCATATATGAGATTTTATGCGCAGTATCGGCAAGCCGCTTGGCTTTTCCTTTTTCTTTTGGATTGGTGAGGGCCATGGGAGGCTATTTGAAATATCCCGATGCTACCGGTACAAAGGAGGTTATGGCGAAATTTTCCGGGAATTTAAGGAGTTAGAATATTTTTAAGAAAAATTTGATAGTTAGAAATAAATATATCAATATATATTGAATTTGATAAGGAAACGAATTTAAAATAGAATATTATGAAACAAAAAGGAAATTGATAGTCTGGTAATAGTAAGAGAAACATATAAATGTTTAAAATGAATAATTCATTTTTATAATGATGATTATTCGGGGTAAGTGGTTTTGTCTGTTTTGAAGTTGATGATGTTTTCAGTCAAGGTCTGAGAGGTAATTTTACCCCAACTTGATTGATTTCATTTTTAATTGATAAATAGCAAGACCCAGTCTTAAAGAGAAGTGTTGAATAATAGTTAGTTGAATAAAATATTTTAGGTTGTTGTAACGATGTTTTACACAACATTCGTTTTAACCTAAGTGATGGAATTTTGGAAATATAAAGGTAAATAATTCCTGAGTATAATTAAAGTAGTCGGGAAAGAGATAAGTGATTGAAATTGTTTCAATTTCAAATAGAATATATTTTCTAAGTGTAGAAAATAAAGGAAGGCGAGATATAGAAATGTTTTCCAAAGAATGTAAGAGACCGAGATGATTATAGAAAATATTTGGTTAACAAATATTAATAAGGAAATGAAGAAGAGATTTAATTAATGAAATATTAATTAAAGAGCCCAGTGATTTGTTTGATATGTTGAATGTACACTTGTTTTTTTTCGATAGTTAAATCACAGACTATCGAAGTTTTGACCATCATTGTCATTATGGAGAGACCGGTTGGATTATTATCCGTGAACCACTTCGTATTGGCAGTAGCATTGCGAATCAGATTATATGAAGATAATCAAAGACGGTGTAAAGTGCAAGGGCTTTTTCTACTAATAGAAATTGTGCCTTCGGTTTCGTTTAATCCCAGAACGAATGTATATGGACGAATGTCTGACAAAGTATTTCCAATGATCGCATGAGTTGACCTGTATAAATATATATGGTTGCAATGGATTTATTCCCTTAGCATAACATCCAAAATATTTGTGCAAATCAATTAGTGATTAACGGATCTGACGATGTGGCATTCAAAGTGATTGTGCTATAAATGAATGGCAAGTGAGCGTAGCCTCAGGCCTCAACAACCGGGAAATGACAAAAATCAAGCAAGCAGCATGGCTATATGGGTCGCTCCCATTAGGATGTATAATCATCTATCTAGAGATTCATTTAATTCCTTATTCTATTCGATGATGTCCCATTCGGGAAACGGTTGATGATTCCCAACCGTTGGTGATATACATTCGATACAATCAAGTGAAATGAGTGGTCGGTCATGTGTGGGCCGGGTTGCAAGACGTTCTTGTTGAACCCCAGTGTATCGCCTCTAGAGTACACTAATCGGAAGGTGGTTCCATACCTTGTCATGTTGGAAATCCAACCTCCAATAAGCACCCTGCGGTTTTTGATTTTATACTATGTATGTGGAGCGTGAGATGCAAGCGTTCTGCTATTTGGTTATTTATTTGATTTAGACACTATTATAATATTATTGGATTTTTGTATCAAAGTGTTTTGGGTTATAGTAAGGTAAAAACCGTCCATATTTATGTGTGGGTTGGTCTTACTATTATCTTTTCTTTTGAAAGGATTTTTAAAGTTAAACAAATGATTGGAGTTTACTCACACCAGTCCCATGACTGACCCAGAGTTTATTTTGTCTGTTTTCCCTAAACTCTTGGGTGCCCAAATTTGTACGGGCAGTCAAGTAGTCGGGATTTTTCAGATTCACTTGGAAGAGCTGGAAGCAGGAGGCTTCACCAGTTAGTTATAGACTATCATATATTCCACTGTGAACCATGTTTGTATATGGAAACAGGTGTTTATAAATGTTCCAGGAATAACTGTTGTGCTCTGATGATGGTATGTATATAAAGTTATTGATTTGTATTTCAAAAAGTTATGTTATTTAATATATTTTATTTTTTCCGCTGTGAGTTTGTGATCTTCATTTTCTTCTATTCTAATATTTCTTTCTTTCTATTTCTCATCCTCTAACTTCTTTCTAATAATGATTCATATTTCTATGCAATTTGGGTTGGATGTGTGGTGTTATTAGTCAACTCAGATACTACGGATTTGCGGGCCTTTACATATTTCTATGTTTTTACTTACACCTAAAATGTAAATAAAAATATACTTTTTATTTCTATGTTTTTATTTACACCTAAAATGTAAATAAAAATGCACTTTTTCAATTCATATTTTTATTCACATCGACAATGTAAATAAAAATGTACTTTTCATATTCATGTTTTTATTTATATCTAAAATGTAAATAAAAATGCACCTTTTAGTTCAAGTTTTGATTCACGTCTAAAATGTGAATAAAAATGTACTTTTTCAATTCAAGTTTTTATTCACATCTAAAAGGTGAATAAAAATGTACTTTTTCATGACAACAATGTACATTCTTGTTTTAAACCTTTCTGATAAACAAAAATGTCTATTTTTGTTTAATCCTTTTAAATGAACAAAAATGTTTATTTATTTCAAATGAACAAAAATGTATATCTTGGTTTAATCCTTTTTAAATGCCAGAAATGTATATTTTTTTTTAATCCTATTTAACGACCAAAAATGTATATTTTTAGTTTCACTCTTTTTAAATGACAAAAATGTATATATTTAGTCCTTTCTACATATACGACGAAAATTGTAAATTTTATCGTTAACATAATTTAACAATTCTAACTTGTTAAACCTGGCAATTATAATTTAACAATTCTCAATTTGTTAAATATGATCATTTCAATAAAATGATTAAAAATGTTAATTCTATATTGTTAACAATTCTGATTTTAAGAAAACGAATACAAATGATTCATTCATTTTTGTTGACAATTCTAGTTTCAACAAAAATGAAAATTTCTATTTTGACAATTCTAATTCAATATAATGACACATTTATTTCAATAACAAATAAAAGAATGATTTATTTGTATACAAATTTCTATTTCAACTTAACAAATAAAAATGAAAATTTTATTTGTTAACAAAAGTGATATTTTTGTTAAATCTATTTTATTCCAACAAAAATGATTCTCATTACAATAAAATGCAATCCTTATTGTCTACTCTTTTCTAATGGTTCATACTACAATAAAAATGTAATTTTTATTGTGTATTCTTTTCTAATGTTTCACACTACAATAAAAATGTATTTTTTATTGTCTACTCTTTTCTAATGTTTCACACTACAATAAAAATGTAATTTTTATTGTCTACTCTTTTCTAATGTTTCATGCTACAATAAAAATGTAATTTTTATTGTACTCTTTTCTAACATCATATAAAATAATATTTTATATGTAAACAATTTCTATGAATTCTAGTATCATATAAAATAACATTTTATATGTAAACATTTTTCTATGTTAACTTAGCAAATTAAAAGGGTAATTTTATTTGTTAAAAAATTTATAATCAACCAAAAATGACATTTTGGTTTCCACAACTTTATCTTAACAAACATGAGATATTGTTTTTCAACAAAACAAATAGGATACATTTGTTTTCAACTAAACAAATATGATATGTTTATTTTCAATTATTTTATAACAAACAGGATATATCATATATTTTATGTATACAATAAAAATGTAATTTTTATTGTATACACAAAATTCTAACAAACATGGATACACACAATTCAATTCAGTGAATTCATCGCAATCACAACACAAATCAACATTACAACAAAGATATACAACATCACATAAATTTTATGTGAAATAAATATAAATTTCACATTTCAGCAAATAATTAATTTTAAATTATAAAATAGAAATCTCACCTTGGGATTCTGAATTATTCAAAATTCTAGATTGCTCCTTTTCAGATCTCGTCTGTTCTGTCGTGTAGATCTTGTCAATACGGTTCTAACGCATTTCAGTTTGCTGAATTCCGACCTCGTATCACAAAGTTATCGGATTTAAAAGATTTCATTTATCGTTGTACAAATAAAATTCAGTTTTAATTATAATTTATTTACCCCAATTACAATCAACCATTCAAAACCAATCCCAAGGTCACTAGAAACTCCTTCTTCTTCTTGCGTTCTTCACTAGAAAATTACGAACCCATTCTCGGCGAAAGCTTGGCCACTAGGGCGTCGTTTACACGCTCCACAGTTAACCGGCCTCAGATCGGACCTCACCATGCTCGGCGCCTTCGAACGAGCCACCCACGCCCGCACCACCTCGAAACTCGCACCCCTCCACCGTTGGTTATCTGCGTTCGAACGCAGCGCACGTGGAAAGACAATACGACCACCACAAGCAAAAGTTTCTGATCATCACTGTTGATATTCATGAGCTCACCTAGTTCTTCAGTTTTTGTCTTGGAAGCATTATGAATTATTGAGTGGATACGGAGGAATTTGGTGAGGATGTTCGGAATAAACCGGCCATTGGTTTCAAAGGATGGTGGCTGCGTTCTGATTAGAGCCTAGGGTTTCAGAGAGAGGCTTTTTATAATAGAATATTTATTTTATTTTTAATTCAATTAAATTCAAATAATATCAGTTTAAGACCACGAACTCCAAATCAAACCCAACGAGTGTCGCCCCTAGCTAATAACCACTATCCCGGACACAGTGGAATATGTTTCGTAACCCCATTCGGCTGTTACGATATGTTTTTCTTTAAATTAAAATATAAATCAATTTATATTAAATTTAAACATACATTTTAAATTACCGGGGTCACATACTGACTCAAAAAATTACAGATTTTTTTTTTTGGTTATGTTTTGGCGATACGGTCCTATCAAAACTAATTTCATCAAATTCCGAGACTGTTTGAAAAATGGCCATTTTCAAGTCGATTAAATTTGACTGAAATGGTCAAAACACATTTTCTTTTTCCACGCTCACATATTAATTTGAAAAATTATGAAAATTTAAACCTAACAATAATTTGATATTCCGGTTCCAACAAAAGTGGTTTTGTCGAAAATGGAGGTAGTTTGCAAAATGGTTATTTTTAAGGGCCATATTTTATATTAAAATATATATAAATTCTACAGCGACTTTTCTAAATTTTAAACTGGACATAACTTTTAATTTATAAAGTGAAAATTCAATTTTTCAGGTTTGTTAGAAGGATATGATTAAACAGATTTAAATATTTCTTGTTTCGCTCAATTCTGATTTATAATGAATCTTGTATATCCAGTTGAAGTTTAAAATCAAAATCTCAAACTGCAGTGTTGTTTTAAACTCCTTTTATAATTAAATAAAATTTATTCGTTTTAACTTCGATTGAAATAAATTTTTAATCGTTATTATTTTAAATATTCTAAATTCATTAAAATTTCTAAAATAAAAAATTTAAATTGGTTCCAAAATTCCGGGTTGTTATAGCTATAGTAATGTGCTCGACAACAATTTACTCCAGATTTCCTTAGGCTTACTGCTAGATTTTGGAAGACTAGAAATCGCCACCCCCACGCTAGCATTCGACCTCACGAATCGATCATTCATCACAATGCTTATAACCCAAAAATTGACACTTCTGTTAAGACTAATCATTTTCACAGTATGAAGAATGGATGTCGAACTCAAGGGTATTAACATGAGGATGAAGAGGAAATTTACCGCAATACAAATGTGTGTGTGTGTGTGTATATATTTCATTGATTTTATATTTGATTTTCATAAGCCATGAAATATTTGCTAGCCGAAGATAACAAATGAGAAAGCATCTTGTTTATGTATGTTTAGATGCCTTGGTGATCACGTACTAGGGTAGATAGGGTGGCTATAGGAATTAGGTAGGTCTGCCATGAGTTCTCCATTCCATAGGTATGCGGTGTACTGGTGATTATGAATGCATATATTCGTATATATATTTATTCACCATAGTCTGCGTTCCTATTTATGCTACCTTACCCAGTACATTGAAGTTGATAAGGTAGGCCAAAGCAGATTTGAAAACACAATGCTTACTTTGGCATGAAGTTTGCTTAGGACTGCATTGTATGGTCGGATAGAAAATATAGGTAGGTTCAGTGAATTAAATTTTTATTATATTAGATCTTTCATTAAGGGTACCCTATTGCATACAATTTCATTCGTTTACGAACCCCTATCGACAAAATTAAAAATACCACTGAGACAAGCAATGTACCACGATCTCAGAAATATAATAAAATAGACCATTTATCTTATATTGAGAAGTTCCAAAAGTGCTGATTTAGGGTGCAAAATACGTTGAATGAAAAGTTGTTTATTTTTCCGAATTAAAAATTATGGAAAAATTCTTTAAATTCAACCGTGAAAATATTATCCAAATTCGAAACAAATATTTTATTATAATTAAATAAATCGTTATAGTTTATAAACGATTTCATAGCGACTTTCTGAAAATTTGATTTAGATATAACTTACAATTTATAAGACAAAATCTCAAATTTTCACTTCCATTAGAAAAATATAATTCAAGATTCCAGTGTTTCTTGTTTCAAAGAAATCCGACTTATAAAGAATCCTGTATAGTTGTTTGAAGTTTAAAACTCAATATTATAAACTACCGCGATGTTACATGAGACGACCCAGCCCGAAGAGACGAAGGAGCCCCGATTACTTTGAGAACACGACGCATCTATACACAAACACTAGAATATTTCATTGCTATTACAACAATTTACATCAGAGTACAAGAATATCAGAGTATAGATAAATATTACACATTGGAAATTCAATATCAGAGATTAAGAATTTACATAACAGCGGAAAATAATAATGTATAAATATAACGCTTAGCGGAAAATACATCAACTAGCACAACTGAAAGAAATACACGGATACAAAGCTTTCCGAATATAGCTCCAGCTGTAAATCTAGGATCCTGTGAAAAGAAATCTGCGAAACAATAACTACTAGCTGCCCATGTGGAAAATATGGGTACCCAGAGTTTAGGTAGAAACAACAAACTCCGAGTCAGTTATGGGACTGGTGTGAGAACTAAAATAGTTATTAAACTTTTACTTTAGAATAGGGTAAATCATGGGACGATGCCATATAACACGGAATGGGTTTACTCCACATAAATCTCAGTTTAAAATAAAATAACGCTATGCTTTTTGGAAAATGAAGCTATTATAAGACTTAGGTCCCGTCACACAATACAACGCAAGCCTGAGCATAGAGTTTTCCCTTATAATAGCCAAACATGCTAGGTACGTTTAAATCAAAACATTTTGATATTACTATAAGTGCATAGTTTCAAAACCACTTCAAATATAAGTGTATCAATCATAGACGGCATAGGTACCATATATTATGTCACCATACATAGGTTTACAAATTAAACCGAAAAATGTCATATTGGAAATTGGATTTCCATCTATGAGTCAAGGCAAGGGATCGTCCTCCTGATTCGGGACACTCTAGCAAATGCCTCAGGATTACGCACCGAGGGGCAACCCTTGGATCTTCAGGGCCGGTCCACACTTACTTTAGTGGATTAATTATTCTTGAACACGCGTTTCTCGATCCTATCGGACCTATCTCTGAGCCACTAGTGACTCAATAATCGAGGTGCCTCATTCCATCATCCACATAAGTAAAAATGTTTGGGCTCCATACCATGACACCACTCCTAGCTAGAAAGAAACGTCGTGCAGTCCCTGCAGTCAAGATCCCGTTTTTGACTCATACCGGATGTGAGGCTCGCGAATTAACGCTATACACAAAGCTATGCTATTTAAAGCCGTGCTTTGATCATCAACCACAAGACTCTCCTTTTTAACAAAAGCCTTTATCATTTGCATCTTAGCATGCTACACTGACAATTCACGCCATACAACTGATGTCTACCAATATATTACCTCTAAGCTCATATGTCTCAGAGAAGGGTATTAAGCAAGAAAATAAATTCTCCACCACCAAACAGATGTATATTTTGTAACACCCTGAATTTTAGTTAATGCTAAAATTTACTAATTACTGAATAAATAATCTCAAATGTGAGAATTGGGGGAAATGGGCTGCGTCATTGCGTTCGTCTCGGAAAAATACGCGAAATAGAGTCCGAGTTTTCGAGAATCGGAGTCCGTATGGCCCAGTTATGGCCCAATGAAGTTGGCAGAAAATTTAAGATAAAAACAGAATTAAATATTTAAAATCAGATTTCGAAATTGGAGCCAGCAGGGGGCCAGGCGGGAAGCTTCCCGCCCTACCCATGTCGACAGGGCTGTCGACAGGCCTGTCGACTGGGGAGTCGACTTGCCTGTCGACTTGCCTGTCGAACTGGGCGCGGCGTCCAGGGAACCTGGGTGCACCAGGTTGGGTTTTAGGCTGACTTGGAGGGCTGGGTTCTAGAGATTTCTTAAATCTAACGGACCTAATCTAATCTAGGGTTAATCTAAGGGCCTAAAACACTACCTAATCCTATAAATAAGACCCCAACCCTACCCTAATTCATTCATAATTAGATCTTGTAACTAAACTATGGCAAAATGAAACTTGATCATGGCCTCCACAAATCAATGAAGAGAGTTGCAAGCTAATCAACCTCTAATCAACATCTTCTTCAACTAGAGCAACTAATTCCACTTCATAAGTTTGCTAATCTTGGTTTTGGTGAGTTCCTATGGCTTTAATAATCAATTGTTAAATTGATTATGGTAGGATGTGATAAGACATGGCTATGTTTGTGGATAAATGTGTTTATGCAAGTTTGTATGATATGTGATTTGCAAGTTTTATGCTATATGCAAGTTTAATTCCATGTTTTATGATGCAAAACACTATGTTGAACATTTATGCATATGTAACATGTTATGCAAACTATATGTGAGAGTATATGCAAGTTATATGTAACATGATATGCAAGTTATGCATGTGATTTTATGCATGCTAAGTATTTGGTGTTATGCATGCTAAGTATTTGATTTTATGCATGCTAAGTATTTGATTGTATGCATGCTAAGTATTGGGTTTTATGCATGCTAAGTGTTTGGGTTTATGCAAGTTAAGTGGTGTGTTTATGCATAATAAGTAATTGATTCTATGCATGCTAAGTATGTGGTTTTATGCATGCTAAGTGTTTGGTATTATGCATAAATCATGACATGCAAGTTTACCCTTTTAAATGTGATGCATACATATGCAAGATGACACCTTTATATGCTATGCATGTTTACCCTCCTTTAAGATGCAAGTCATATATGCAAGTTCAACATGTTAAGCAAGTTATGTGTATGCTTATATGCAAGTTCAACATGTTATACAAGTTATGTGTATGATGTTATGTAAGTTATGCGCATGTTGTTATGCAAGTTCATATGCAAGTTATGTGTATGAGGTTATGCAAGTTATGTGCATGATGTTATGCAAGTTATGTGTATGTTGATGTGCAAGTTATGTTTATGATATTATGAAAGTTATGTGTATGATGTTATGCAAGTTAACATGTAACATGTTGTGCAAGTTCACACCTTTAAGACACATGCAAGTTCACCTTTGTATAACCTATGAATACTTATGCAAGTTGCCTTTATATATGACATATGTATGTTCATGCAAGTTGGGTTATTTAGCAATGCTAGTTGGGTTAATATTATGATGTAAGTGGACACCTTTTAACCCATGTTAATGCTAATGTATGCTAAGTGAAACCCATGTTAATTGTGAAAGAATCTTCTCTTGGAAATATGTCGTGTTAGCATAAGTACGTGGGGAAACGATGGGGTTAACAGACATGTTAATGAAATGGTGTGAAATGGTTATGATTAAGCATACCATAAAATGAATAAGCATAAGTGGGAATTTACCTATTGAGTTAGGTCTACCCCATGGGAATTTACCTATTGAGTTAGGTCTACCCATGTTAAGAAAAACTTGATGTTAATTAGGGATAATTAATGTGGGGGTGATTAATTAGGTGTAATTAATCGACTAAGACACGAGGTTGGACTCATTTGTAGTGTAAAACTGCCCGGACCCAACCGGCTTAACCAGTTGCTACAAATGTTAGCCCAATGTGAGAGGTCTTAGGCACAAACTAAATACGTGATTAACGTAAAGACACGAGGTTAGACTCGGTTATGACGTAAGGCTGCCCGGACCCAACCGGCTTAACCAGCGGTCATAAAAGATAGTCTAATGTGAGAGGTCTTTATGAGGATCACGGTCTTAATTAATTAAGAAACACTTAACCAAATTAGCATGTAGAGGGACATGAGGGTTAAGTGGGTGCCTTGGGTGGCATGTAGTAACTAGTGGGGGTGCCTCGGGTGGCATGAGGAAACTAGTGGGTTGCCTTGGGTGGCAATAGAAAATACGATTAGAATACTTAACCAAAGTGGAACATGTAATTAAAACATGGGTGAAGGGTTAAGTAAGTGCTTTGGGTGGCATGTGGAAATCTAGTGGGTGCCCTAAGTGGCAATTGAAATATGATTGATGACTTAACCAAATCTTAACATGTAAGTGGGCATGACTATATGAGGGGTTAAGTGGGATGCACTAGATAAAAGTGGCAAGCTTAAGTAGTAGCTTGTGGGGGCCCATTTCAACCAATATCCCAAACGTATCTTTGTGGGCTCGGCTCTAGTCGGGTGACGGGACACGCATATTGGGCTTGACTATAAGTGGCCAAAACGGGTTAGCGGTGGCAACGCAGGATCAACGGGTTTCATATGCGTGTGTGGGCCCGGGCTGGTTGGTAAGTCGTTGTTGCATCGTGTAGATATAAAGCCGTGCACCATTGATATTATCAGGTGGCCACCTTGGGGAATGATACACCCCATGGTGGGACCAGCACGGGTATCTACGGTAGGGAGCCGATCGCTTGGGAGTAGTGGGTACACCTAGTAAAGATAGGGGCAGACGGCACCTGTGTAGGGGTACAAGAAACTACTGGGTAAAAATTACTAAGTACACTTAGTGGGATCAACCTTTAAGTAGGAATTACTCTTGGTGGGTAGAACTGGTGTGGTGCAGTGTAGGAATTACCCTTGGGAGGGAAGATCTGGGGTGGTGTAAGCTAGTAATTATCCTTGGGTGGATAAATGCGTCTTTCCGGTTATCGTAGTACATCCTGTGTTTAGTTGGCTACTTAGTGTAGTCATTATCCCCAGAGGTACCGTACCTTGTTTATATCATACCCTAATTACTTTAATGATTGTATTGTTAGGGTTATAGGACTCACTCAGACTTATGTCTGACCCCGTTGTTGTTTATCTTTTTCCCAACCCTCAGGTTATCAGAGTGGGCCTAGCACTAGTGGCTTGGACCAGACCGCTATATCTATCTTTTGGGGCTTGGACCGTAGAAGTAAAGCTCGGTTTATCTTTTCTATTTTGGCTATTATCTATGTAGTGGGATTATGTACTTCTATTTTATCAGGATGGATATTATGTACCTGACTCTTGTTATGGTTTTGTGATGTGACCAAACATGTCTTACTTTCCGCTGTAATGAAATGATGTTTTAAATTTTCAAGTATTACTTATATCTGTCCTGTTGTAATTTTTCTGTTCTATACTCACTAAAAATACTCCACCAAAACTAAGGCATTCCCTTAGTGAGTGACCTTAGCGGATGTGGGGTGTTACATATTTAATAGAAATCAATCAACACAGAATGAAATCCAATGTCAGACACACATCCATTTACAAGTCTGTTCTGGGTCTGAACGAAACTGGAGGCACCTTATTCCTCATCCCATATGTCCAATACAAGAGAGAGGTCCTCGCATATCCGATCGATCTCCAAGTACGTTTGGACGATCACTACTTACTACCTTGTCTTGGGTGTACGGCCCAATCAAGACATCGGTAATCATCCAAACGATGTGAAGATCTCCGATCTTCAACCACTGTCTTCGTCGTCGACTTTTAGTCGTCGTGTCAGTTATTCAGAATGGGATAAACCCGGTCTTTCCGAATAACTCGTATATTTTATAATCAATAATCAATTGCTATAAAAACACATCATATGCCTCATTCCAGTTCAGAACATTCTTTTATTCAGATATTCACATCTTTAGGGAAAGGTTCCCATTAATTTTATCAAAGATAACTTCTTTTAAATGTATTCTTTAATATTCCTTTGGGTATCATTTTAAAAGATTTTATTTTATCCTTTAACAAATCTAAACCAAATTAAGCTTTATAAACTAGTCAGGATTATCGAGCCATACCGAAGTAATCATTTCTTTTATTATCCCAATCCCAACCTATTCATCCCATGGAGCAAAACTGATAGTACTCCATATCTAACACCCATGGCGTTATCGGTAAATTTTAATTACCATTTCACGTTCACATCTAATCAAAGATTTAACTATCACCTGGAGAAAAACTGGTGGTACTCCATTCTCGATCATTTCATAAATTCGGTAAATTTAATTATCTTATTCTCATTTTAATCTATTTAAAGATTCATTAAAACTCTAGTTCAGTTTTAATCTCAAAAGTCATTACTTAATGATTATTCCAAACTTTAGGAATATTTATCCTGTCTTTAACTGGGTTAAAGAACCCATGTCAGTTAAAACACAGTTCACGATAAACCCAAATCATCTTCCATTAACTATGGAATCTTCACAGAAATATGATCAGTATAAAATTGATATAAATTTCCGTATCAGACTAACACTGCAAATGGAATAACGGCAAAGCCTTTTAAATTCCGTTAATAGTAACGGTCTTCCTTTACAGAAGTTCATCTCGATTATTAAATTGAATTCCACTCAATTCCAATTCAATATATTAAATTGAAAAACTTTACTTTGGAAAATTTCCATTAAATCTTAATTAAAGATTTATAAACTCCAAATCATATCTTCACTATTAATAGGGTTTTAAGAACAAATGTCATTTAAAACATCGCTCATGATAAACCCAAATCATCCAATTCAACTCCAAGTAAATTAATTAATTGGTAAACTTCACTAAATCTTTTTTTATTAGAACAAGACAGTTGTGTAGAGAGGATCTACACACCTAATTAGTTATATATATATAATAGATAAATATTTTAAGCGGTCAACATGCCTAATTGTTGGCCAAAAGACAACAAAATATGCATGCATCCTGCATGCGACTGTAGCATGCTGTGACTAGCGCAAATACACACAAGTAAGTACAACATAGACTAGCCAACTACCATACATACAAACCCACATTGCGAACCAAACTGAACACCGACACATGATGGCTAACAGTGCAAACCAAAAGACTATTGATAAAGTAAGGGAACTAAAAAAATTAACGGAGCTGGAGGATGTTACCATGGCCTAGGGAACTGGCGACGCTGGTGCAAGCCATCGGATTGGGCGCTACCGACAGATTCATCCCAGAGATGTGTGACGTCCATGATGACTAGTAGGAAGGGCTGGATCAGGGTACCAGATGAGGAGGCATTGAAATAGCACTTCGACTGACTATTGAAGAGGTCAATGCTGGTGCGATCAAGGGAGTGTCTTCGCTGTTGAGAGGAGGGGGTGGAGGTGGTGGAGTTGAAGGCTGAGTAACCAACTGCATGTCTGCTGAGCTGGAATTGTCTGTATGAGGGAAAGGCTCTGAAATGTCAAGGTCAGAAAAAGGGTCCAACCTGGGTTCTTGAGTGGGCCAAGGGTCCCATCCCATGGGTCTAATGACCTCGAAGGAACTGTCTTGCATGGTGGGGGAGTAGGGAGGGGAGGAATGGGTTCTGGGATGGCGGATTCAACCATCATAGCGTCAAAGCGGTCGTCAAGCTCAGCGGAGAAGGAAGGCTAAGGGAAGGGATGCTGGAACGGTTCCATCATGAACTCTCAGCTATTCTCCCAATGGTTACCAAGCAACAAATCATTTGGGTTCAGCGTAAGGTGGAAGTGGTCCCAGTGCTCCACGTTGATGACGTAGTGGCTGCCATTAAGGAATACATAGTACGTGCATGGGAGATTCACCACTTTAAGAAGCCCTACTCTAGCGAAGACGAACCTGAAATCCACTTGTGCCCAGCCACAGTAATTGGCACGGAGAAAGATGCCCACTGATATAGATTGGCGTTGAGGCAATCATGAAGGTGGCGGAGGTGAGTAGGGAAACCCCTGATTCTAACCCAGGAAGTAAGCCAGAATTCCCTGACGGTGGTGGCTGAAGATGGGTTCCATGCTTCGAAGGCAAGGACAGTGCCTGGTTTGTTGAGAAATTGGCAATTGAGGGCAGCGTGGAAGAGGTCAGCTAAATGAAATTGGATAGGTAATTTTGGTCACCGATGATGTATACATTTTAGTTGTAGTGGCGGAAGAAGTATGAGAGGGTGGCGTGGATGGAAGTAAGGGTCCATTAGCCAACAAGGATGGAAGCTTTAACGAGGTGATCAACATCCGCAGGCAGCGCCATTACTAAAGTAGAAAGTGGAGCATTGGAATTTTCTGGAGAAGTGGGGATGGATGGGGAAGGAGCGGTGGATTTAACGCAAGTATCTGATGTGATGGGGAGAGAGATTGGCTCTTCGATTACTGGCACGTGCTTGGAGAGAGGTTGCGAAGTGATGGACAAAAGATTTCCATTAGAGGAATGCACAGGGATTTTTGCAGGGATCGAAGCTGCATTTGTTTGTATATTGTTAACCGTTCGTGTGCAGCTTTAATTGTCAAGACCGAAAAAACCACATCTATAGCAAATCCTTGCGTTCCTGCAGTTCTTCGCCACGTGTCCCTTAGAGGCACAGTGATAACATTGATGGTTAATTTTTAAAAATTGAACTGTGCAAGAAAACGATCTAAAAGAAGGAAGGAGACCCCTCTTGAAGGTCGATGCCAGCGGTGGTGCACGAGAGGAAGACATACCGCCTCTGGTCGGCAACACCGCCGCATAAGAAAGCTGCGTAGATTCTGGTGGCATAGGCAGCAACGGTGGGAGCTTAGTTAAAGGAGCTGGAGGTTGTTGATGAAAGGCTTTGGTTACGAGAGGTTTCCGCTGAGCATCCGAGGGGAGGCAGGAAGTTGTTGCTGCGGGGAAGAGGTGGCAGGGGAAGTAGTTAACAACTGATTCTCCGGCGGAGGTTTGCAGCCGATGAGGGACTCAGTGATCATCAGATCCTGAGAGCACTGAGCACCAAGGAGAACGAAGGGGTGACAGTGGACATGGTGATCAAGGGCTGTGGAGGCGGACGAGGAGGATGAACGGAGGGGTGGATGGGCGGCGTTGATGGTGGATTAGAGTGATGATGGAAGCCATTGTTGGAAGCCAATGATTTTTTTGACAGAATGGATTATAACTTCACTAAATCTTAATTAAAAGATTTATTCTTTTCTCAACTGGGTTTAGGAATAGTGTCATTTAAGACACCATTCACGACAAACACAAAATCAAATTTTATATTAAATGCAAGGCTTTGAATAGAAATTATATCGGCTTATATTTAATATCAAATTTTGAAACCAACGGATATCGTATTGGGAATAACGATATATGTATCTTCCAAATTCCTCAACAGTATACGTATAATCACGGAATCCAATATCGAAATGTTCCGAAGATTATTTCCATTCCAAATCCATTCCAATTTATAAATTGCAAAACTCTGGTTATTTTAAAACCCATTTTTCAATCCAATTTATCATTTCTAAAATCATCGGATTATTATCCTAGTTATTAACTAGTTCATTTCGATAAAAATATATTTTCATCTTTTCAAAACTGGAATTTTTCATCCAAAATCTTTCCAAATCATTTATTACGATTTAACACAATTTTTCCATATTTTTAATAATTTTATTAAGGCCCTTACAGTTGGTTTCCAATAACGGCCCCCGAACTGCATTTACAGTTACCTTTTCCAAAACTTATTTGGACATATTTTAAAATCCAACTGTTAGATTTCAAATCTCTTATATTCACTGGAAAGCTCGAACCCAATGATTCTGGTTTTAGGAGAATCTGACGGTCGATCTCCCGCTATATCAATTTGAAGTTAGTGGTTGAAATTCGCGAACAGTCGCTGCGCAGCGCGTTCTATTCAAGCCATTAAATATATAAATATATAATATATCATCGATTTCCATTTAAAACATATTTTATAAATCATTTACAAATTCAATTTAAATTGATTTCAACTTCATTTTCAATTTTAAATAAAAATTGAATATTTCATATCATTATAATATTAAAATGATAATATTTTCAAAATATCAAATTTTGAAATCCATTTCCTTTTCGCATTCATTATCAAATGAATAACATCGATTGATAAACCCGATCGAGTTAAATTGAGTTTCTATATTTAGCCCGGCTTCATATATTTTTATATATTTTCGTGTCCATCCGAAATCGGACATTTAAATCATATTTTGATTATTCACCGAATATTATTTTAAAATATTTGTTATATCTGAATCGGAATGTGATTCAATCAATTACCATATAATTTCAGCTATATGGATTTCATACATCACATGTATTCAACAATAATGATAAATAATCATCTAATAGTCAATTCACATCTAGAGTGGAATTTACAACTATATAAGCATAAAATAATTAAATAACGCTTATCACAGTCTGTCAACCAATTGATTGACATACAACTAAATATTGGGATTAGTATATGTCAAATATCATCCCAATACCCATGTGGGGTTTTCAGACAAAAATAGTCTATTTAAAATAATCACTGGTTAATAAATTTAACCAGTTCTAATCCATTTTGAATTATTTTTCTAATTAACCAATTTTCACTATTTAAAATATAAATGGATATTTATAATTTAATTTCAACTACCACATTAATGTCAAACATTTCAACATCACAATCAAAACACAATACAGTCAATAAAATCGTCCATGGTTTGTGGACGAGGGAAGTGAGCTAACAGGCACCGTATACAATTTATAATGATTAAAATTCATAAAATTCTACACTGATAATTCTATATATTTTTATACATGAATACAATAACATGATAAAATAATTTTGAGTGAGAAGGAATTCTCACGTTGGGTTCCACTCTGTCATTCTTTGTTTAAAGATTTTATTTTTTAAACTAAATTAAACATGTGTTTAATTTAGCTAAAAAACCAATTTGCTCCGTTTCCGTTCTGGTCAGTTCCATGTTGTAGTGTTCGTTCATGCGATCCCAACGCACTTTTTTTCGTGCGATTCTGATGTCATATGAAAAAGATATGGCCAGTTAAATTTTAAATTACATAATTATCATTAATAATTAATTAATTTTCAACTTAACTCTTAATTAAAGAAACTAGGTCGTCGCTTTCCTCTTCTTTAACGTGAATTCCTGAACCCGTTCGAACCCAAAAAGCTCCAATCTTCATCCCAAAATCGCACCTTCCCCAAGCCCTAGCCGGCTGATCTGACATGCCCACTGCATCGGGCTTCACGATCTCTATTGGCGCCCCCCACCCTGGCCAGCTCGGTGGTCTTAGGAGCCACCAAGTCGTGGTCGAACGCACGCGTTCCAAGGCCAAATTCCGGCCAAAACGAAACCCTAATGACGATCTCGACCGTACTAAACTGTAGATCCCTCCTCCCTCTTGAGTTCTCGTGTAAAATCCGAGTCTAATTCACTATCAATTTAGAGATTTTAGGGTTTACAATCTAGAATATATCAACCATTTAATTTTTTTTGACTGGCGGAGGAATTAGTTTAGGGTTTTGGGAAAATAATGAGGGGTATTTATAATAATTTATATTATTATTTAATTCTAAATTTTGATCATTTTGCATACGAACTCCAAATCAAATCCAACAATTGACGTTCCCAGCTAAATACCCCCATTTCGGACACAATGGAATATGTTTCATAAGACAATTCGACTGTTTCAGTCAGTTTTTATCAAAATTATAATATAAATTAATATAACGTTCAATATTGAATTTCAACATACATTTTAATTTACCGTGGCCACATACTGACTCCAAAAATTATAGAAAAATAAATCTAGCTATGTTTTGACGATACGGTCCTGACATAACTAATTTCATCAAATTTGGAGGTTGTTTGAAAAATGGCTTTTGTCTAGTCGACTAAATTCTAACTGAAATTGCCAAACGCGTTTAAATTTACTATACGCTCACATAATAATTCCAAAAATTATGAAATTTTGAACCTGACAATAATATAACATTCCGGATCGAATAGAAGTGGTTTCATCGAAAATGGAGGTCGTTTGCAAAATGACTATTTTAAAGGGCTATATATTATGTTAAAAAAATATAAATTCCATAACGACTATTCTAAATTTTAAACTAGACATAACTTTCAATTTATATTATGAAATCTGAATTTTTCCACATTCGTTAGAAAGATATGGTTCAAAATATTCCAACGCTTCTTATTTTACTGAAATCTGATTTATATTGAATTATGTACATTCATTCAAAGTTTAAAATCGAATTTTCAAACTACCACGCCATTTCAGGCTCGTTTTATAATTAAAATAAACTTATACGTTCTAACTTCGATTTAAATAAATTTTGTCATTATTATTTAAAATAAATCATTTTAAATATTCAAAACCCATTAAAATAGCTAAAATAAAAAATTTAAATTGGTTCAGAAATTCCGAGTTGTTACATTACGAGCTAGTTTTATGTTATATTATAATTAATATGTTCAAATTTCATTTAAATAAATATATTCATTATTCTAACTCGAATTTAAACTCAGTTGAATATTTAAAATTATCCAATTCACACAACATTGCCAATTCAACTATTTCCGACTATTTTGAAATTAAATTTTGTTATCCCATTATTCATATTAATTAAGTATTCAAATATTTGAATTCAAACCATTTAAATTATTAAACCACTATATTAAAATTATTAAGTAAATTAATTATTAAATAGATAAAATCCAGGATGTTACATTCCTTCCCCCTTAAAAGAATTTCGTCCCCAAAATTATTAAGGAAAAAGGCTACGAACCATATTATAACCAGGTTAAAAATCTTTTGTTTTACTAATTAACTTCAGTTTCAACCGAACCAATTGATTTCAATTAAAATATTAATTCATTTGAAAATTTTCAAAATTTTGTAGAATTTTTCTAACATCTTAAATTTCCAAAATTTTTTGCCAGTGTCTCCTATGCACGACTCAATCGGTATAACTCGCCTCTCTATGCCTTCTCCAATCCGAAGAAAATCAAACAGCCAAGTGACTCGTTAAAATGGCTCATAAATCTCATACTCAGATAAAATATAAACTTGTACCTTTTTGTTGGGCATTCAACTCTTATCTCTTATATTTGCTATCACTTCAGCATATATCCATGCATTCCCAATTGATCTCCAATCAATTATCATCAATCGATCATTCTTTTATATCCAACCCAAATTCCACTTCAACACCAGTTCCATTCTCAAATCCAAACTCTTAACTTATCAATTTAATTTACTTAACCAAGTTAAGTTCCATCCCCACATTCCGTTAACTAATTTATTTCTCTAATCATTTATCTCCATCTCAAAATTCTAAAATCTATTTTTTATCTTCTTAAAATCAATCCATTTTAATAATTCGAATCTCAAGCATTTCTCCTTTACAAATTTCATTCCGGATTATCTCTAATCCAATCCAATTTTATTTAAATTAGTTTAAGTTCAATTCTAATTTACTTATTCACTTCTACCATTGTAGTTTATTTAACTTCATAAGTTAAATTTAGATCTCAGTATTCAAATTCCTGAATTTTATTTCAAATCGGTTTGAAATCATATATATTTATACATAACAATAGCAATTCAAAACATTTGAAAACAATTCAAAACAAAATCTTTGGTAGTAATTCATCACTTAGAAACTCGAAAATGAACACTGACGATGTTGCAGTCATCATTAGAATTATTTTTTAGTAACCGAAGTGAGTTCAATATTATTTCACCTTCAAGATAATTCTTGGGCACTTCTATTTTGAAATTATTTCAAAATATTCTTTAAAATGATTGAAAAACATTTACGAATTCACCCAAGATCATAAAATTTCCATTATTTTATTCCGAAATTCATTTACAAACCTTTTCCCAATTTCCGGGATTTTAATTCCAACTTTATTTCAAAATTCAGATTTAATCCTTTTTATTTTATGTATTACATTTATATGAATTCTGTTTGGTCATTTATTACCATTTCCATTATAATCCGATTCGATTATAATAACAAACAACACATCCAGTATACTATAATAATAAATCTCAATATATATACTTTCTTTATATCAAAAATAATTTTGGGTAAAATTATTTCATTTACCCTTCTTTCAAAAGCATACTATGTTGGTTCATCGTATTCGAGCGTTTAGAAACCCCTATCGACATTGTGATGCCCCACCATCGACCAGAATTCATAAGCCACTCAACCAATAAATCTCTACAATATAAAACCATTTTTATAAAATCTACAAATATGCTCTCTCGTATATATACATTCAACTCAATCTAGGGTATTACTAACTCCATCTCTACTGAGTTAAGACACAGAGCCAAGGTAATCACTTAACCTCGCTCTGATACCACTGTAACGACCTAAAGATTTTCGACCCTGAAAATCAACATAAAATACCATATCAACTATTCAAGCATCGGAAATACTAGATTAATGGTACAAAGAAATTAGAGGCTGAGGAATAGAAAGAAAGAAAGTTAGAATAGAAGAAGAAGAAGATCACAATAGAACAAAATCAGAGTAAACACGAATCTTACAGCGGAACAAATAAAATATATTATTTAACATAACTTTGAAATATAAAATTATATTTGTATTTACACGCATCATCAGATTATATCACACACACACACACACACACACACATATATATATATATATATATATATATATATATATATATATATATATATATATATCACAGTGGAAATAAACTCTATATATCTAATGTTGAAGCCTCCTGCTCCAAGCTCAAGCATTTGTAAAATCCGGACTACTTGAGTGCCCGTACAAATTTGGGCATCTAAGAGTTTAGGGTAAAACAAAACAAAATAAAATCTGGGTCACTCATAGGACTGGTCTCCAATCATTGGTTTTACTTTTAAAAATCCTTTTCGAAAGAAAAGATAATCATAAGACCAATCCACACATAAATACAAACAGTTTTTACCTTACGATAACCCAAAACATTCTTTTAAAACAATATTATTCTGATATTATAATAGTGCCTAACATAGGTAAACAGAAATATAGCAGAATGCTTGCCTCCCATGCTTTACATACATAGTATACAATCAAAACTGCGGGCTCTTATTGGAAAACAGATTTCCAACTATGACAAGGTAAAGAACCACCTCCCGATCAGTGTACTCTAGATGGGATAAACTGGAGTTCAACAAGAACATTTTGCAACTCGGCCACACATGACCGACCATTCATTTCGCATGAATGTTCCGAATATATTATCACCCTACGGTTGGTATACCAACATAACCATTCCCAAGAGATACAAAAGCGAAAGAAGAAAAAAAATATTCTCTAGATGGTGACAATGTACCCTAATTGGGAGCGACCCACTTAGCCATGTTGCTTGCCCGATTTTTCTCATTTCCCGGTTGATGAGGCTTGAGGTCATAACGTATCTTTTGGAACATCTGGCCACCATTTACTTTGAATGCCACATCGTCAAACCCGCCAAATCACGAATTGATTTCCCCAAAAATACCATGGGTAAAAAGCTAAGAGAATCGAATTCAAAGGTGAATATGTTTGAAAAGATCAATTTACACGATCTATTAGATATACTTTGTCAGACACTCGTCCATACACATTGTCCTGAGACTGGACAAACCGAAGGCACTATTATGTAAATCCATCTTAGGCAATTTCTACCTAGGATCGCTAGAACAACCCTTGCATAAACTTCGTCTTCAATTATCTTCATCATATTTTATTCGCAACGCTAATGCCCAAACTGAGTGGTTTTCATATAATAAATATGATCTCGGTCTCTCTGTATTGACAACGGAATAATGGTCAAAAACTTTGATAGTCGGTTATTTAACTATCAAAGGAAAAACATCCATACAAACAATGATCATATTTCCAAATGGAAATTTTACCTATCATCAATCAACATTCAGCCCTTCAAATTAATACATCATTTCCTAATTTCTTTTCAATATCTTTACCCAAATATTTATCTTACTCGTTCAGCCTCTCACGATTCTTAGAAAACATTTCCATTAACTATAAACAATTTATTTTCTGTATTCCAGAAAATATTTCTTTTTAACATCGAAAAACATTTCCATATATATATATTCCCATTTTCCTTATTTTCTATATTTATAAAATATATTTTATTAACATGAGAAAACATTTCCAATTCGTATATTCACACATCACTATTTTTACACATCATCGGTGTCTAACCGTAAACTAGTAAGAGAACAACTACCTAAGCATCAACCCCGAAGGCCGAACGAATATCAGATCGACACTCTGAAAGCCGTTCAACTTAACTAATCTCCAGTCAGTTTCTAATTTCCTTAACTCCATTCTTAACTTCTTATTAACAAAAATAATTTCCTTTTTCTATACTTAGAAAATATCGTTGGTTATATTTGGAAACCGATTCCAACATCCCTTTATATAGATTTAAACGAACATTGTATAAAACATTGATTATAATGGTAACGTTAAAATATGTTCTTCCAAAATATTTAAATTATAACTTTGATTCTTTATTTAGAATAAATAAATAATATTTAATTAATTAAACAAATCTTAATTAAAAATAGAAAGTAATTAATACCTTCCTCAATTCGATATAATCGAATTTCAATGTATAACTCTCTTTCGAATAATCTATATTTCATTAACGTTCCTAACTTCAGAATAAACATACCGTTTCAGGTCAGCTCAACTTCTATATTCACTTTTGAATTTATCACTTCAAAGACTCACTAATTTCCTTTATTATCATTCCAATTTGCAAACCGTTTTCTTTTAAACCATTACTCGCTTTAAACGTGAATATTATTCCTCTATAGAAATCTGGACTCGTTTTATTTAATCAAATCTTGATTTAAATAATAAATACCATTATAGTTTAAAATTCCATCTATATAGTTCTTTTATAAATTCATATTCCACTTCATAAACTCCATTTATAAGTTAACTCCTTGTTAATTTTATATTAAGTTTATAACTAAATCTCGATTACACATTCGATTATAAATTATTGGTTTTTAAACCAAATATTATTTATCTTGTCACATTATGAATTATATAATATATATTTTCTAAAAATGAATTATTTTAAAAACATTCAATATCATCGAATTTTAATTATAAATCCCATCGATTAATTCCAATTCTACTCACATTTCAAACATCAGACCAAATTTCATCATTTCTCTTTTTAACCAATTTCTTGAATTCACTTTCCCAAATTATTTAATAATAATTATCTCACTTCATTTATAAATATCATTTATAAACCAAGCTACTTGTTTTATTTAATTAAACAAGTTACTATATTTTAGCCAACAGAAATTCAATTTCTATTATAAAATAGATTTTTCATTTTTTAAAACCCTAATTTCCTTTATCAATATATTCCAATATATTTTACGGTATTTAAATACCAATTATTTCAGGGGCAATGTTATTTAAACATCCCAAACAAAGAATAATCAACACCAGATTATTTGCCACATCATATAATGCAATATATGAAAATTAACAATTAATTTTTTGAGGAATCTAGTTGGATTCCTCCTACCTGTTTCCGTGCATCCACAAATATTAATCAACATAAATATCACCAATTTTGTAGTAGTATGAAATATAATAGTAAACAGAATCAATATTTAATCAACGATTTACGTATATAACTATATATATTATTTCAACCAATTTATCAGCAATTGATCCAAACAATCATCACACAACATTCAATAATTATTTATCAGTTCTAAAGTATGTTTATAAAATTATAAAACTGGACAGAGTTAGCGAGTTTACTCATCTTGGTCGGAAATCGTGAAATGAAGATTAACATCGTTTGATTCAATCGAGCATTTTATTTTTCCTAAAATTGTAACAATCTCCAAATTGTTCCTAACTGGTTTCATTGTGTAGCTTGCGTTCCTATGATCCTAATGGATCCTGTTTTGTCAAATTTCGATAATGTATGAATAAGATATGATAGTTTAAATTTAATACATTTTTTTTAAAATTTAACTTCATTAAATTAAATATTAGTCCTTACCCTTATCCATATCACGTCAGCCAATAATTATCCACCCTGTACCCAGTTACACAGTGTTTTCCTCTCCAAGAAAATACCTGAACCTGCTCCCCTAAATTTGTCGTGTATATTTTTCATTTTTTTATATATTGGGCTTTATTGAAAACCATCGGCCCATTTTCAAAAAGAATAAACTTCCCAAGACATCTCTTCTTCCATGATATTTTAAACACAACAACTTCTACCATTACCCAAACTTCGACGGCCTCCCCTTCCATCCTTACTCCACCGCATCACAGACGATCACCACCATAAAACTCCTCTTTGAATTCTCCTTCCACCCATATCAACGGAATTGAACCTGACTTCAACTATTATTCTGCATCGAAGAACAACCAAGCAAGGATACAATAGTGTGCTCGACAACAATTTGCTCAAGAATTCCCTAGGCTTACGTAAATTTTTTGGAAGACTGGAAACTGCCACCCCACACTAGCATTTGACCTCACGAATTGTTCGTTCATCACACAATGCTTATAACCCAAGAATTGACACATACTGTTAAGGCTAATCATTTTCCTAGTATGAAGAACAGATGTCGAACTCAAGGGTGTTAACATGAGGATGAAGAGGAAATTTTTCGCAATACAAATGTATATACACATTTTTCATAGATTTTATATTTGATTTTTGTAAGCCTTGAAATTTTTGCCAACTGAAGAAAACAAATGAGAAAGAAGCTTGATTATATATGTGTAGACACCTTGATGATCACGTATTAGGGTAGATAGGGTGGTTGTAGAAATTAGGTAGGTCTGCCATGAGTTCTCCATTCCATATGTATGCGGTGTACTTGTGATTATGAAGGCATATATTCGTGCATATTTTTATTCACCATAGCCCGCGTCCCTATTTATGTTGGCTTACTCAGTACATTGAAGTTGATAAGGTAGACCAAAGCTGATTTGAAAACAAAATGTTTACTTTTGCATGAAGTTTGCTTAGGATAGTAGTGTATTGTCAGATAGAAAATATAGTAGGTTCAGTGAATTAATTTTTTGTTAGATTAGATCTTTTATTAAGGGCACCCCATTGCATACAATTCCATTTGTTTACGAACCGCTATTGACAAAATTAAAAATACCATTAAGACGAGGAATGTACCATGATCCCAGATATATAATAAAATAGACAAGTTATCTTATATTGTGAAGTTCCAAAAATGCTGATTTTGGGTGCAAAATACGTTGAATGAAAAGTTGCTTATTTTTTCGAATTAAAATTTATGGAAAAATTCTGTAAATTAAACAAAAAATACGTCTTGAAAATCTTATCCAAATTCAAAACAAATATTATATTATAATTATATAAATCATTATGGTTTATAAACGATTCCATAGCGACTTTCTGAAAATTTGATTTGGACAAAACTTACAATATATAAGATGAAATCTCAATTTTTCACTTCCATAAGAAAAATGTAATGCAATAGATTCCAACTTTTCTTGTTTCAAAGAAATCCGACTTATAACAAATCATGTATAGTCATTTGAAGTTTAAAACTCAATATTACGAACTACCGTGACGTTACGAACTCGTTTTATATTATATTATAATTAATACTTCAAACTTCGTTTAAATAAATATATTTGTTATTCTAACTCGAATTTAAACTTAATTGAATATCTTAAATTATCCAATTTAAGTAACATTACCAATTCAACTATTTTCGACTATTTCAAAATTAAATTTTGTTATCCATTATTCATATTAATTAAATATTCAAATACTTAAATTCAAACCATTTAAATTATCAAACCACTATACTGAAATAATTAAGTAAATTAATTATTAAATAGTTAAAATCCCGGATGTCATAATAAACGTATAATTAATGATTGATTGGAATATTCCATCAAATTCAAATTTCTGTGTATATATATATATATGCATATAAGAAGGGACAAGAATATATTGTAAAAGGAAAATAATAAGTATATAAAGGAACGTTTTAATCAAATTAAATCCTTTTCACCTTAAAACAAATCAACTGGGTGCTTTGGCACCCAAGGGGTCGTCCCCCTCCTAGGGTGGAGGTCAACCGCTTGGGGTCAGCCATGTCTAGTTTAGGTGGGTTGGGGTTAGGTTTTGAGTGATATTTATATAATTAACCGCTAGGATTAAATCTAATTAATCCTACGACTCTAATTTGCACACACAACTATAAATATCACCCCGTTCCACCTCCCGTAAACCATAATCTCCCTCATTGCTCTAGCCTCGACTCTATCATTGATTCCAAAGAAATAATTAGATTTTCTTCTCCAAATCTCCTAGCCTATATTCTTTTCTGATCTCTTTTCTTTTAGGATTTAATATAGAATCTGAATCTGAATCATTATATATATATAAGAATTCTAACTATCTAATTTATATATATATATATATTCTAAGAGATTGGAATTCACATTCGTGTTTGCGTTCGTGTGAGGTTTTAGATCTAAAAGGCAAACATCATCAGATTTATATCATTTTCCTCTAGCTAAATCACTATGAGTGGAAATCTCGTATATATGCTATTCTTTTATTCAGTAGTATTGATTTGGATTTGTATGCCTATGAGGATTTAGGATTTTAACGAATACATTAAAAATAGCAATCTGTATTCCTCTCTTTTATGTTTATTGGCAAAAATGTACAATCTGTGTAAATTTGTGGTTGTTAAAGCAATGAAGAAGATGAAAGAGTTGTGTTGTATAATTATTATTGTGGTCAAATTCATATTTCAAATGTTGTGATTTTCATGTAATATTTATTGTCAAACATTAAGGATTTGGATTTTTGTATGAATCAAAATAGGCTTAAATATCTATTTTTATAATTTGATTATTTAAACGTATTTATTTATACAATGTTCAAATATTAATGTTTTACACATACTCGTATTCAAAAGTGAATTTGAACCATAAAGTAATAATTATATATATGTATGTTTGGATGCATTTCATAATTGTTATATTTTGTTGTTGTATTAATCAGTCAAGCCCAGTATACAACTTTTATACGTTATCATTGTTTGTTCCCCACTTAGGTATATGATTGTATACATGTTTATACTTGATTGGTGAAATATGGGAAATTGACTTATATGCCTTTCTTTGGTTAGAGATTGACATTTCAATAGTTTAAAATGGTAAGTTCGAATGTTTAGTATACGTTTAGCTTAGGATATTTATTATTTCTGTATATTTTAAATAACATAATTAACATATATTAAATGCGTAGTAAATGACATTTATTTAGGAAAGTAGAATTTGAATTTCAAATGTACCCTTAGGAATTTGTTTGTATGTGTGTGAGTTGATGGCTTTATAAATAGTAATTAATGACACGAAGACACGAGGTTAACCATTACGTATAATAGAAGCCTGCCCGGAACTGACCGGCATATCCAGCATCTACAAGTAATCCTTGTTAATGTGAGAGGTCTAGGTATCATGGGCCATTATAATTATTAAATTAAGGAACGAAATTAAGCCCACTTGTAGTAGAAGCCTGCCTGGAACCGCCCGACAAATCTAGCATCTGCAAATAGACGGTTTAATGTGAAAGGCTTATTGTATATATATATATATATATATATATATATGTGTGTGTGTGTGTGTGTGTGTGTATTATATATATATATATATGTATATTATGTATATATGTGTGTGTGTGTGTTTAGTAGGTATGCCTTGTTTGAGAAGGTCTTAAGTGGCCGACCAGCCGAATTTGGATCATAAGTGGTTAGGACTAGGCATGTTCCAAAGGTTCACTCCTTGGTTTGGGCCACATTCATGGGACCCTCCCTTATTAGGTTATAAGTGGTATTTGGTTCCTCCTTCTCTAAAATGGACTAAATATAATGGTAACGTTGAGTTGGGTAGTTCTTCGGAAGTTGTCCACTTCCTCTAGGAGCCTTGTGAGGGATAACAAAGGGATAGGTACCTTACGTTGCATGCAACTATAATTAACCGCCTATCTATGGGAAGTCTTAAGTGGCATAGGAGTTCACTAATGATATCAGTTAAGTTGTAACATGGGATTCCGTCGGAGGGGTTTTAAATGGAAAACTAGGTCTACCCTAAGCCGATATTAATTGCCAAGGTACTACTTCTCATATTACTATTGAGTGTGTGTGTGTAGCGTTGACGTGATAGGACAGAGTCTTAAGTGGCTAGGGTCCTCCAGACGGTCTTAAATGATTATAGGAATCCACCCTAAATTTAATATAGTAGAATGGCCTTAAGTGACCGAGAATGTCCACCTCGTAGGTTCTTAAGTGATATAGGATCAGCCTAAAGTGTTAATGAATGTCTTAAGTGATTGTATGGATTTCCATCTAATTAATTAGATTGATTGCCTTGTGTGTATGTTAGTTCACGTAGACATATTGTAACGACCCGCATTCTATGCATCGGAGGATCGTAGAATATTTATTTCTTTTTCGTAGGAAGTCGTATGGTCATGTAACATTGGGGAACGGCTAATTGGGTCATTTCCCATGTTCATGATTTTGTCGATTTTTAAATGACCATTTTGCCCCTGGCGAATCTTGTTTCGCCTTTAACTTTTGACTGGTAAGGAGTTTTAACCTGAAACCACTTTCATTTGATCCGGATGATGGTTTACCTTTTCGTAGAGTGGTCACATTAGTCAAACGGGCTTACCGTTTGGGAGATATGGCTGAATTAAGGTTTAGAAGGTGAAAAACAACTTAATCGGGCCAAATAGGGTGATTAGCAGCTAGGCCCATTGGGGGATTTCGGGATTAGGGGTATTTAAGGACTGAAAGGGACTAGAGAAACCCTTCTTTGTCATTTTTTCAGCCGCCACTTCCATTCCTTCAACCCTAGTAATGGCTTCTACCTTCTAAAAACACCTCTAATCACTTTCTAATCAAGGATTAAACTAATCAACACCAAATTAAGGCAAATCAACATCAAATTAAAGTTGGGGCTGCTGCTATACATTGGAATTCGATCCAAAACATTAGCAAAGTTTAGATCTATAATTTATTTGTGGCAAAGGTGAGTGATTTGCATTGTTTTTCACTAATTACGGCTAATTAGGGGGTGATTAGTGATAATTAGCGAAATTATGGCTCAGAAAAATTTGTAAAATTCTGAAATACTGTTTAAGGTCTCTGTTAGAAATTTGGGTTAATTTGGATAAGTTTTGCTAAATGTATGCTTAAACATGATTAAGGGGGATTAAGGGAAAAACATGGGTTTTAGGGTATGTTCGATTCATATAAACATGTTAAATTGTTGTTTTGCTGTTTGTGGATGATTATACATGTTGCTATTATTGTTTGGAATGATTTTTGATTGCATAGGAAAGTTAGAATAGTCGAAAACGCCGTCATATGGCATGAAATAGTCGTTGGAAAAGTTGCAGGAAAAATGCAGGAGACAGGATCGGATCGCCCTACCCGATCGCGACACCCCTCCGAACCGACCCGCTTGTGGAGCACCCCCTTCCCATGAACCGCCCCTCAGGACTACTGCATCATGAACCAGAGCACGCGACCGAACCGATGCACCACAAATGGACTGTATTGAGGAGCTCGACCCGACCCGGAGTGTATGCCACGAACCAACCTGGATGGGTGAGCACGACCCGAACCATTTGGTGGACCACGAACCATGCTTGCACACTTAGACCGATCCGATGCTCCGAAGTCAGGATCACGAATTGAACCGACCTGGAGAGGGACCCACGACCCAACCCGATGTGGATGATCACGAACAGAACTACTTCAGGGAGCATGATCTAAAGTAGAGTGAAGGATACCGAACCGATCCGGAGAAGACTAGAACCCGAGATGCAAAGGTAGTCCAAATGGAAGTTTGTACTCAGGATCCAGTTGGGAACCAACGAGTTAACTTCATGGTTGGACTTTGCTGCGGGACATGTGCTAAGGGGTTATCGATGCCTATAGCTTTGGCTCACCACTGAGAGACGATTAGTGGCTATGGATCAGTGCAGTGGTGCCGTTATGACTCCATGAGGCAGAGTGATCGTAGCAAAGAATTGGGTCATCAAAGTGGTAGATATCGTTGCTTTACGCACTGAGTGAGAGATGTAAGGATGATTGCTATGTTTGATGTTTGCTATCACCATTACCCCCTCCCCGTTACCTTTTTACACTTTATGCTAGCGTTACCTTAGAGTATTGTACATCTTGTTGTGCTAACTCTTTGGTTGCAGGTCTAGGTTCAGGTATGATTGGATTATACCTGTTATTGTTTTGTTTTGCTGCTTATCGCTCATACCAGACTTTTGTTTGACCCAGAGTTTTATGTCTCTTCTTATTACTCTGGGTACTCTTAAATGGGCAGACTAGAGATAGGTTAGGTGGTATGCACGAGTTGCTGATCTGGAGACAAGCAGGCGGCTCCCACTATTATTTACATATATTCTCCCTGTGTTTTTGCTGGCACTGCTTGGGCATTAGTAGTGTACATTTCCTTTCTTTTGCTTTAGAGACAGTAATTTGAAGTTTTAATAATGGTTTGGATCATAAGTTGTATTTTGGATTTCCGCTGCTATGATGGTTTAGTTTTCAGCTTATGCACTGTCTCGCCTGTTTTATGTCAAAGTTATGTTATTATTATATTTTATTCCATGCGCTGTGAGATATACGACAGATTCTTTGTTAGTCCATAGTTTCAAATTACTTTCTTCTCTTTTCTTTTCCTTTCTTTGACGACTGTCCCGTGCTAGTTGGACATCGGTACAACGCTTTTTATTAGAAATGTCGGCTGGTCCGGGGCAGGCCGTCACATTTGGCATCAGAGCTATAGGTTGCGTAGTTAACCCAGGGAAGTCATCAGGGAGAGTTAATATACGTATATGAGAGCGCGTATTTGTGATTATTTTGATTTTCAAAAGCTATATATATATACTATTAGTATATGTAAGGATGAAGTCGCACTGCACTGGCACCACTATGGGGATGGTTAATCGTTTTCTCTTTACAGATTTGATGATGAGCCGAAATTTGAGAGGTACTGGTAGAGGAGCCAATAATGGGAATGCTCCTGACATGAGGACTAAGTTCACTGACCTCATGAGAGAGATGCTTAGGGATGTTCAGAGAGCAGCTCCTAATGTTGCTAATGGTGGTGGTGTAGCGGTGCAGGCGCCTAGGGCCGATTTCGCCAAGCTAAACAAGGATTATACTAGTCTTGGTGGGAAGCCATTCCACGGAACGGAGTCGGCTACAGAAGTTCAAGATTGGATAGATAGTTGTGAGCGCATCGTCGAAGATTTGGGGATCGAGGATGCAATGAAGAGAAAGCAAGCATCGCGTCAACTGCAAGGACGGGCCATGAATTGGTGGAATGCTATTAAGGCAGCTACTCCTGAGGATCAAGTTACATGGAATCAGTTCAAGACTCGCTTTTGTGATAAGTTTATTCCAGCTGCTCATAAATTAGAATTGTTTAGGAAGTTCTTAGAGCTTAAGCAGAATCACTACAACAAAATGACCATATTACAACGGTGGAAAACCGTTGTAATATACATTTTACAACGGTAGGCTAACCTTCGTGTATTAAGAAGTTGTAATAGACAAAAATATTTAACAACATTTTTGCACCGTTGCAACACCGTTGTAATATGTATATTTTACAACTTTTTTCCACCGTTGTAATAAACTTTATTGCAACAGTTGTGCACTGTTGTAATAATATCTACTACAACAGTTATGGACCATTGTGATTGACATTTGGGTTTTAAAAAAAATAGACAAACAATACACTAAATATAGCAATACTCCATAAGCAAATCAGATAATAGAGTTACTTGCAAGCTAATTTATTAAAATACTCAAATATTCAATATTACAAACAATAAGTTTTAGATAACATTTTGCTACATACTTGACCGTTACAAAGCAACTTACTACAAGCACATGTTATCCACAAAAAATTGCATATCCTATGGAAGTACACTAGTCGAAGACAACAAAATCTTTACGCCATTTTGGTGCAACTTCACTGCAGTGATCAAACCTGTTGCATAAGAATATGTCTATTGTTAGAAAAAAGAACAAAAAGTGTTTTAAACCAACATTACCAATTCTTAATAACCTGTTGTCCAAGGTTTATTTGTTGAGCTTGCTTCCTCATTCTAGAACGTCTAGCAGATTCGCGGTTCGAAATCATCCTTCAATCAATATAACATAATTAGTACAATGTTATTTGAATTAATAAACAAACATTTGACATATTTTGTTGAAGGTAAATAATAAGAAAATATATTATATACCTTCTCATGCGCTTTATGTCGATGGTGTTAGGATCAGATAGTCCATTTTTGAATTCAAATAGTTCATCATCGTTGTCATCAAATTGGTCATCTGAACCGCTAGTAACTCTGCATCCGTCTGCCATTTTCGCTTTCTTTGCTCCTATCACTTTAGCTGGCTTGCAGTTTATAGCTGAGGTTATGTATTAAAAATGTATACATTCAAATAGAAAGATAAACAGAAAAAAAGAGAAAAAAAATCATGTGTTAATTACGTTGTAACAAAGGATAATATGGACCGAAATCAGGATATATCAGCAGCTTTCTATGTTATCCCACATATGAATTTGTGTGACATGCATGAACACAGAAATTAAATCATCATTTACCATAAATTAAAAAAATCAAAAAAAAAATTATCAGCTTATTTAGACAGTTATATCTTTCTGATCTAGAAGCCATGCCAACATGACTCTTCTTTTATTTTAAAATATAACAAAGATCAACAAAAGAAAAAAGAGAAAACAGAGTAGATTTAAACAACAGAAAAGCTTGTATGTTCATACTAGGCAGAGAAGACTGTGACTCCATTGTACCTGGAAGAAATAGATATTACATGGAGAAGTTGTACCCAATCTGCTTTACTTCTATTCATTTTATTGCCTTATTTGTTATAAGGTAGGCAGTTAGATAGAGTTATAAAGCGAGTTTAGGTATGTTTATATATATTTTTGCGATCACAAATCAATCTGTGTATCATATTGATTTTTGATGTTCATTGTGCTAAGTAAATGCCCATAACATAACTTTACTGCTTTTCTTCTTTGAATATTTTTCCCTTTTATTCTGGCTTTTATTTTTGCGTGGTGGGATGAACATGTGTGTAATTTTAGATTACTGTTTCTTAACTTTACTAGTGTTCGTTTCATGCTTTGACAAAATGCTAATGGAATCTGATTGGGATTCCACTTCATACCAACAATATCACCTTCCTATTTGTCTATCTTTTTGCCATCTTTAATCTCTCTTTTATTATAATGTTTTTACTTTCTTCTGCTTAATCTCTTCTATTATTAAGTTATCTTCCTTCTGAAGCATACTTTTTTTTGTCACATCCTCTCAAGCTTTGTGAATAAATAAGTAAAAAAGATATAAACATTACTTTTAATACGATTTTTTTAAGAAAAACAACAATAGAGGATTTCGAATTTGGTTTCTTGATGCTTCAAAAGAATACTGGAAAATCACGCATTCAACATAGGGGTTTCACTAAACAAGCATACTGGAAGATGTACAAACAATATGGCTGCCTACAGAGGACTTAGTGCCAAAGGGAAAGGGGAAAATACACTCACCATGGGTTTAATCTCGATTTTATCCCTTTTGAGATCTAAATTTGGCCGCAAGATCCTCCTAGACTCGCTGCTCTCGCCCTCGAGTTCGTCTCCATCACGAATCCAACTCCAAATCTAATGCGAGGCGTCCGAATGATCGATTTTCCCCCAATTTCCAATCGCTAGGGCTTCGGCCATTACTGTTTTCTTTTATTTTGAACGAGATAAATGAAATATAATCGGCTTGTTTCTCCTTTCTTACAGTAACATGGCTAGGGTTATTTCCTGCCAATTGACAGCTTTGCCCCTAGGGTTTTATTGGGCTTTATAATCCTTAAGCCATTTTATAATACTTAAATCAATGTTTACAACACTTAGACTAATTTCCATGTCACATATACACACATTATACAAACTAGCATGTATATTTGTTCACAATTTAAAAATTTTACAATTTTTATATATTCAATATGTACATAAATAAATGATTTATTTATTTATACATTTATCCACCCTAAACATATATATACATATATATATATATATATATATATATGTATGTATATTTAAAGGATCATAATAACATAGTTGTCAAAATAACACAGTCATGTATTACAATAGTCAAAAAATAAAAGTTGTGATAGACTTTTATTACAACTGTCAAAATAACACAGTTGTTAAAAATAAGTTTATTACAACTTTTCTGAAAAAAAGTTGTAAAAAACATTTATTACAACGGTGCTTTTACCACCGTTGTAAAATTAAAGTTGTAATATGGTTTTTTTTATAGTGAATGGTAGGGCAGTCTCGGAGTATATTGCTGAATTCGATACTTTATCGAAATATGGATTGTCCCTTATCGATACAGTCGAGAAGAGGAAAGAGAAGTTCATAACCGGTTTAGATGAGTAATTGGGGGAAAGACTTATAAACCATATTAATGAGACGTTCGAGTCTATTGTAGGAAAGGCATTAAGGTCAGAGAGCCTTTTTCCTAAGTCAAAGACCGAGGTTGCTTTTGTATCTGCAGAGGAGCCAAAACCGCATGTAGGCGGTGAACGCAAGAGGAATTCTCAGAGCAAGAGGAAACATGACCAAGTTAAGGATGGTCAGAAAAAGAAAAATAAGAAAGATGGCGAGTGCTCTAGTTGTGGCAAGAAGGGCCATTATGCCAGAGATTGTCGAGAAAAACCTAGGGAAAGGAAGTGCTTTAATTGCGGCCAAGCGGGACATCACAAGGATGATTTGTCACAACCTCCTAGGGAGAAGCAGATTGTGAAAGCTTATGCTGTCAACGCTGTTCCTTCTTCGTCGAATGCTCCAACTGTGGTGGAAAAGGGAAAGGGTGTTGTTATTCGAGGTATGCTTTCTATTTATGATGTTCCTGTTCTAGTTTTGTTGATAGCAAGGCATCCCGTTCCTTAATATCTAGTGACTTAGTAAGTAAGTTGGGATTGGAACCCGAGGTAGTCGATAGACCTTTAGTTGTGACGAACCCGATCGGTGGCCCGACTAGCCTTTGCATGGTTTTTTGTAATGTGGTCTTATCGAGTTATGGATGTATGTTTGCTTAATCGCTTAGTTGTTTTGCTAGTATCATCTCATGTAGATTGTCTGAATTCGGAGGAGATGTTCCTTGAGTGCTTATCTGATATTGGTTTAGGCCTTTGGGGCTTGTGCTTGGGGAATGTCGAGTTCGACTAGGGTAGTTTGCATGAGGTATAAGTAGTTGTTGAGATTTCCATTGAATAGTATCTCGTCTTACTCGAGGAGTGATGTGCACCGTGACATGATAAGACTGTTCGATGGTATGGACTGCCCCGAGTTGGATTCAGTAGGGCTAGGAGATGACTCGAGTGGGACTTGAGGAAGCTGCAAAGTAATGGATTGTTTAGGACCCGTAGGTAGGGTACCTAGATTCATTGGATGAGTCTAGCTTATATCTGGGAGGCGAATATATGTTGGATGGGACAAGTTCGTTAGTCATGGTGATATAACGAATGTGAAGATACTTCACGTAAGATTTGAAGTATGTTTAGAACATTGTGGAGTGTTCGTTGATCTTGGAGATTCAGCGAATGTATGAGAGATTCAAGTTAGACTTGAACTCGAAAAAGGAAAATGGTTGTTCGTTGATCTTGGAGATGCAACAAATAGGGAGACGACTCATGTTGGACTTGAGGTTTGTCGGTAATGGATACTCGAGACTGGGTCTGAGTATGTGGGTAGCTCTTCTAATAAGAATACCAAGAAATCGTCGATAGTTAGAGTGTTCTAGGAAGACTCGAAGCAGGGGTATCTGGGGATGCACATTACCTTGGATCCATTGGACGTGATCTAGTTATCCTTGGAGGATAAACGTGCGTTGGACGTACGGTAGTCCGTATGGAGGCGGGTCTTCCACTAGCCTTGGGATTGGTTGGACCAGTCAAGTAGGTATGGACGTGTGTATGGAGGTGGGACTTCCACTAGCTTTGGGATTGGTTGGACCAGTCAAATAGGTATCGATGTATTCATGGCTTTAGCAGGTGATAGATAGGACTTGTTTGATGGACGCTATGGTTGTTATGTTTGTTCCTATTTTATTCCCTTGAGTAGACTATCACCTGTAGGGTTCTAGCGATAGAGAACAAAGAGACGATGGTACATACAGATGCCTATAGTACCGGACTGGGTGCGGTAACAGGTGCCTTAAGTAGGAGACATACCAGTCTAGGGGTTATGTTTCTGGGATGGAAGCAACTAGAGTATATCACGGGATATGATTTCAGACCCAAGTGCGAATTGGATTCAAAACCGCTAGTAAGCTTGACGATTAGATCGATTTTGATTGAATGGATCGGTTTTAGTTAGAGGAACGATCCTAACCTATTGGAAATCATCTCTAGGGTAGAGATGGGTATTGATGGTAAGAGAATGATCAAGTATGGACTTGATGGAGAATGATGGCTTCGAAAGAATGAGGGACTAGTTGTACCCAATGTAGACGAATTGAGAGATGAAGTGCTTAGAGCATATCATCACTTGAAACTGACTATACATCCCGGTGGTAACAAGATGTATTGAGACATGGAGCAGACCTACTACTGGGAAAGGATAAAGAAAGACGTTGGGAAGTTTATGTTCAAGTGCATGAATTGCCTGTTAGTTAAAGCTGAGCAAAAGAAGCCTAGTGGTTTGTTACAACCATTATAAATTCCTAAATGGAAATGGGAACAAGTCTCAATGGATTATATTGATGGTTTACCAAGGACTAGGTCAGATCATGATGGTATTTGAGTGAATCGTATATTAGAGGATCTTTTGAGAACTTATATTGGATTTTGGAGGGTCATGGGATGGCCATTTGTATTTGGTTGAGTTATGGATAATAATAGTTATTAGCCCAGTATTGGTATGGTTCCAATTGAAACTTTGTACGAAAGACCGTGCAAGGCACCATCATGTTGGTTGGAAAACGGTGAGAAATTTGAACTTAGACCAGAAATAATAAGAGAAACTTCAGATAAGATCAAGGTTATCCAACAGAGAATGAAGACTACCCAAGATAGGTAAAAGACTTATGTCGATAAGAGACGAAGAGATTTGGAATTCTTCGTTAACGACTTGGTGTTCGTCAAGGTCTCTCCGTTGAAGAATGTGATTCGTTTTGGTATGAAAGGTAAGTTAGCACCAAGGTTTGTTGGTCCATTTTCAGTTCTCGAGCAAGTTGGGAATTTGGCATATAAAGTTGAGTTACCAAACAAGATGGCGGGAGTTCACAACGTATTTCATGTTTCCCAGTTAAGGAAGTTTGTGCAAGACCCAAATGTGGCTATTTCACCAGATCAATTGGACGATATCGAGGTTGAACCTGAGGCGGTTAGGAAACGCAAGCCTATGCGTATTGTTGGGAATGATGCGAAGCAGCTTCGAAGGAAGGCAGTGAAACTAGTCAAAGTTCAGTGGGGTGATGATCAGAAAGGCTGTACTTGGGAAACAGATGAGGGCATAAGGAAGAAGTATCCAAAACTTTTTGCCTGGTAAGGTTTTATATATCGATATAATGCTCCCTTGTTAGTAAACCGCATGCTAGGATAGGCTTGTTGCGTTGTTTATATACTTTATTGTTTTATGAATGATTGGTAGGCATGCGGAATCCTTTGTGTGTTTTGGTTAAGGAATTTCGGGGATGAAATTTCTTAAGGGAGGGAGAATGTAACGACCTGCATTCTACGCATCGGAGGATCATAGAATATTTATTTCTTTTTCGTAGGAAGTCATATGGTCATGTAACATTGGGGAACGACTATTGGGGTCATTTCCCATGTTCATGATTTTTGTCGATTTTTAAATGACCATTTTGCCCTTAGCGAATCTTGTTTCGCCTATAATTTTTGATTGGAAAGGAGTTTTAACCTGAAACCACTTCCATTTGATTCGGATGATGGTTTACCTTTCCGTAGAGTGGTCACATTAGTCAAACGGGCTTACCGTTTGGGAGATATGGCTGAACTAAGGTTTAGAAGGTGAAAAACAGCTTAACCTGGCCAAATAGGGTGATTAGCAGCTAGGCCCATTGGGCTATTTCGGGATTAGGGGTATTTAAGGATTGAAAGGGACTAGAGAAACCCTTCTTTGTCATTTTTGCAGCCGCCACTTCCATTCCTTCAACCCTAGTAATGGCTTCTACCTTCTAGAAACACCTCTAATCACTTTCTAATCAAGGATTAAGCTAATCAATACCAAATTAAAGCAAATCAACATCAAATCAGAGTGGGGGCGGCTGCTATACATTGGAATTCGACCCAAAACATTAGCAAAGTTCAGATCTATAATTTATTTGTTGCAAAGGTGAGTGATTTGTAAATTACGGCTAATTAGGGGTGATTAGTGATAATTAGCGAAATTATGGCTCAGAAAAATCTGGAAAAAATTGTAAAATTCTGAAATACTGTTTTAGGCCTCTGTTAGAAATTTGGGTTAATTAGGATAAGTTTTGCTAATTGTATGCTTAAACATGATTAAGGGGGATTAAGGGAAAAACATGGGTTTTAGGGTATGTTTGATTCATATAAACATGTTAAATTGTTGTTTTGCTGTTTGTGGATGATTATACATGTTGCTATTACTGTTTGGAATGATTTGTGATTGCATAGGAAAGTTAGAATAGTCGAAAACGTCGTCATATGGCATGAAACAGTCGCTGGAAAAGTTACAGGAAAAATGCAGGAGACCGGATCAGATCGCCCTACCCGATCGCGACACCCCCTTCGAACCGACCCGCTCGTGGAGCACCCCCTTACCACGAACCGCCCCTCAGGACAGCTGCATCATGACCCAGAGCACGCGACCGAACTGATGCACCACAAGTGGACTGTATTGAGGAGCTCGCCCCAACCCGGAGTTTATGCCACGAACTGACCTGGATGGGTGAGCACGACCCGAACCGTTTGGTGGACCCCGAACGATGCTTGCACACTTAGACCGATCCGATGATCTGAAGTCAGGATCACGAACCGACCCGACTTAGAGGGGGACCCACGACCCAACCCGATGTGGATGATCACGAACAGAACTACTTCAGGGAGCACGATCTGAAGCAGAGTGAAGGATACCGAACCGATCCGAAGAAGACTAGAACCCAAGATGCAAAGGTAGTCCAAATGGGAAGTTTGTACTCAGGATCTAGTTGGGAACCAACGAGTTAACTTCATGGTTGGACTTTGCTGCGGGACGTGTGCTAAGGGGTTATCGATGCCTATAGCTTTGACTCACCACTGATAGACGAATTAGTGGATATGGATCCGCATAATGGAGTCGTTATGACTCTATGGGGCAGAGTGATAGTAGCAAAGAATTGGGTCATCAAAGTGGTAGATATCATTGCTTTACGCACTGAGTGAGAGATGGGAGGATAATTGCTAGGTTTGATGTTTGCTATCACCATTACCTCCTCCCCGTTACCTTTTTACACTTTATGTTAGTGTTACCTTAGAGTACTATACATCTTGTTGTGCTAACTCTTTGGTTGCAGGTCCACGTTCAGGTATGATTGGATTATACCTGTTATTGTTTTGTTTCGCTGCTTATCGCTCATACCAGACTTTTGTATGACCCAAAGTTTTATGTCTCTTCCTATTACTCTGGGTGCTCTTAAACGGGCAGACTAGAGACAGGTTAGGTGGTATGCACGAGTAGCTGATCCGGAGACGAGTAGGATGCTCCAACGTATTATTTACATATATTCTCCTTGTGTTGTTGCTGGTCACTGCTTGGGCATTAGTAGTGTACATTTCCTTTCTTTTGCTTTAAAGACAGTAATTTGAAGTTGTAATAATGGTTTGGATCACAAGCTGTATTTTGGATTTCCGCTGCTATGATGGTTTAGTTTTCTGCTTGTGCACTATCTCGCCTGTTTTATGTCAAAGTTATTTTATTATTATATTTTATTTCCATGCGCTGTGAGATATACTACAGGTTCTTTGTTAGCCCATAGTTTCAAATTCCTTCTTCTCTTCTCTTTTCCTTTCTTTGACGCTGTCCCGTGCTAGTTGGACATCGGTACAGAGCGTTTTATTGGAAATGTCGGCTGGTCCGAGGCGGGCCGTCACACATATCATGAAAAAAATATCCTGCTAAATATAAGAATAGTTGCCCTTCAAACATATGCGGGTTTCATTCACCAGGACTTTATGTTCTGACCCCCTTCCTCTTAACATACTTATAGGACAATAGGTTGGACTTCATGCTGAGGGATGAAGTGGTGGACCTGACGATGGAGGAACTTATCTATTTATTTTCTATTTATTATTGTCAGTATTATTGTTGTTATTAGTTTGGGATATTAATTGATGTACCTGATGTAATTGTCTGAATAATGGTTGTAAACTACATTATTAGTTTTTAATTTGAATGGTAAATCTACATTCTCATTATTATAATTTATCCTTTCCGCTGTGTGAGATTCCATCTCATTATATTACTCTGTTATTCTCTGCAAATGCAATTCCTTATAGGAACCAAATGTAACACCCCACGTCCATTAATGTCACTCAAAAAAGGAATGCATTAACTTCCATGGAGGTTTTAAGTGAGTATAGAACAGTAAAATTACAACAAGACAGATATAAAATAGTACTTGGAAATTTAATACTTTATTTCATTGCAGCAGAAGTCAAAACATATTTGACTACATGATAATACCATAAATCAGAGTCAAGTACAATATCTATCTTGATAAAACAAAATACATAATCCCATTACATAAATAGCCATTAAACAAAAGATAACAAGCTGGACTTTACTTTAGCAGTCCAAGCTCCCCAAAAGAGATAAGCAATCCAATCAAACACCACTAGAGCTGGGCCCAACCTGAGGACCTGGAGGGGGAAAAAGATAGAAATAGAGGGGGTCAGACATAAAGTCTGGCGAGTATGACAATTCTAACAATACTATTTTCAAAGTAATCAGACTAAGGCATAAGCTGGAGAATAAGGAAATGCCTATGAACTATTAGGTGTGACAGAACAGGCAAAGGAAATGAGGTTAACCATGGTAACATTAAAGGCATGCCTACTAAAGAATAATTACTACGCTGCACCACACCCGTTACTAATCACTAACGTTAATGACGCTTCCTAATCAATATAGGATAATTACTATACTCTACCGTACTGTACCGTGCTGTACTGTACTAGCACTAACTGCACCCCTACTAGTCACTTTGATCCCTAAATAGAATGATGATAGCTTCGTGTACTACTAGATGTACCCACTATCCTCCACGTTTGACTGTGTATCTCTAGTTGCTATCCTAGGTACCCAACGTGTACCTATCCCTACTAGACGTACCCCCTTAATAATGGTAATTCCACGTACTCCTAGCTGACGTCATAGGTGTCGTCTGCCCCTATCTCCACCAGGTGTACCCTTTTAATACTTAATTAATAATGGTAGCTTCGTGTACTACTAGGTGTACCCACTACCCTGCCCCATTCGATCGGCTCCCTAACTCGTAGATACACGTGCTGGCCCCACAGTGGGGTGTATCACTCCCCTAAAGTGGCAACCCGATACAACTTAAGGATGCACGGCTTATACCTACACGATGCAACAACGTCTTACCTACCAGCCCGGGTCCACTCACGCATATGAACCCGTTGGACTTGCGTTGCCACCGCTAACCCGTTTTGGCCTCTTATAGTCAAGCCCAGTATGCGTGTCCCGTCCTCGACTTGGGTTGAGCTCACAAAGATACGTTTGGGATACTGGTTGAAATGGGCCTCCCACCATGCTTCCCACCTAGGCTTGGTCCCCTCTAACACATTCCACTTAACCCCCTTCATGTCCACTTACATGTTTTAAATTTGGTTAAGGGTTTCTATTAGTAATTCCACATGCCACCCAAGGCACCCACTTAACCCCTATGTCCCACTTACATATTTAATTTGGTTAAGTGTTACTAATCGTATTTTCTCATGCCACCCAAGGCACCTACTTAACCCTCTTCTTAGTCATGTTCACTTGCATGTGTGTTTGGTTAAGTCTTACTAATCGTATTTCAAATGCCACTAAAGGCAACCACTAGATTCCTCATGCCACCCAAAGCACCCACTAGATTCCCATGTCCCACCACATGTTTTCTTTCTAAATTCAAGACCATCCCATTCATTGGGTCAGTTAGGGATAGCCAGGGAGGGCAGGAAACTTGTTTTTCAAACCCAAGCCTAGACACTATCCTCTCTGTCACCCTAAAACCTTCTGGTGTATGTAGATAGAAAGAATGTTAATTATCTTAAGTGATTAATTAATTAATTAATCTTTCCCAAATTTTAATTAACTTCCCTATCCAAATTAATAATTTATTCAAAATTTAATGATGTCCATAATTGACTCAATTATGTCCATCCATTTATGGTATGATAAATCATACCCTTTTTCACCACAAATTCATTATATGCCATTAAAGGCATTTTATACCAATTTCTCAATCCCTATTCAAATTCAAATTAATCCATAATTAACTTATGACCATCTCTACACATTAATTTTCCAATTAATGTCTTAATTCCATTTTTCGCCTTTTAAGGCAATTCACATATCTCAAATTTGTCATATGCCTTTTTAAGGCTATTTCGTGCAAATTCTCAATATTAATTCTTTTAATATCACCCCTATCCCACGTTGTACGTTCATACGTTAAACGTAAAATATACGTTAGACTCGAATAGTCTAACTCATAGCACAAAGATAAATTATCATAACAACAACATATATGTATATGACTAAAATAGATCTACTCATAAAAAGGGGTGAAACTTGCATATGTGATAGAGGTCCAACACTTAAGCTTGCATTGGCTAAGACTATAACTTGCATAAGCTACACATGTTAAAGGTGTCAACTTGTTTGGTTAAATGTCACAGTCTACATAATATAACCCAAATTCATGTATAAACCTGCAACATAATGGTGGTGTGAACTAGTATAGAACTCACACATGTCATGGATCTAATTTTAGATCTAAAATAAGTGTCATGAAACCTACACAATTTTTATTAATCAGTGCCAAAACTTGCATAGGCACATGTATGAATCATCATAGCCCAAACATATATAATATCATGATTTGACTAACATGAACTAACCAACATGGATACTAACATCGTGACTATGTAACATATGTGACATCATTTACAACATATCATCATCTAACTTAATAACATAGGTTCATGTATATGGGTACATCTAACTTAATAGACAAATTCCCATAATAAAAATTCATTTAGTCATAGATTCATGCATATGGGTACACCTAACTTAATAGGCAAATTCCCATAATCATGATCCATTTAATTTTTAGAAAAAAAACATAAACTTTAAAACATGATCCAATTTGCATAAATAACAACATCATGATTTTACAACTTGTACGATTCAACACAACTTAACATGATATCATAATCATATAACTTATGGATTTCCAACATATGTGTTAACATGAGATCTACAACATATATAAGATTTATGACATAACATAGCATGATTTACACATAGCATAGCATAATAGCATAACATAGCATAGCATGATTTTCATCATAGCATGGCATGATAGCATAACATAGCATAGTATGATTTTCATCATAGCATAACAAAACATTTAGAACATACATGATAACATAAGATTTTACAATAACATATATGACAATTCACATCATTTTCTTATGTTCCATTTACATCTTAATCAAATTAGTTTGCTAATGATCTTGTGAGAATCATCATACTCACAATTTAAGAAGAAAGAGAGAGTCTAGATTGCTTTTAGAATTGATTAGAATTGGATTAGATTAGCTTTCTTCTACTTTGATTTGCGGCGGCTACTCGGAGTTCCATGGCGACGGCATGACGGCGGCTTCTCTAATTTTTCATATGAATTAGAATGAGAGACTACCCACTTATTTATAGAATTTAGGATTCATTTAGGCCATTAGATTTAACCTAGAAATAACCGCAGCCGTTCAGACAAGATGGGGTTTATCTTATTGACTCAGCAATGAGTCAGAAGTGACTCAGCAAATTAATAAACTTCTATTCATGTTTACATTAACTACCCATATATATATATAAATATATATATACACACGCACCTATTCATGAATTCAAATAATGCAAATTAATTGCTTGCCTGAAAAAAAGGAAATCGAGCATATAATTTAATTTCCCTTTTTTTCTCTACTTTCCTTGCAACATGCAAAATCAATGCATAATGAAGTTACCTACATACATACATATCTACTTATGCATAAATCTTTCCCTCCAAATAAATTGACTGTATTTATCTTCTCAATTATATATATATATATATATACATATATATATTCAGTATATATATATATATATATATATATTTAATTTTTTTTTGAACCGCGTTCAAACTAAGCCGCTTTTTAGCCATTCCCCTAAAACAAAAATATGGCGTTGGCGGGGATCGAACTCTGCACCTCTTGTATGCAAGTCACATGTTCCAACCAAATGAGCTATTATGTCTTTTGCTTACAATTCTTAGAACAATGATAAACATTATTCTTTTCTCATTCCTCTTTTTCCATGTTTTGCTGCAAAATTTAATTTAAGGATATCTTTTTCATACGGAGTCCAATTTACGCAAACTCGGACTCTATCTCAAGCAGAATTCCGAGACGAACGCAACGGCGCAACCCATTTCACCTAATTATTTTTCTAAAAATTAATTATATCTTGATTTTTTTTTATGTTCACAGAAAATACGGGGTGTTACACCAAAGACCCGTTTAGGGTAGCTTTAAGTTTCGATGGTCCTTTTCTAGGTCGAATTTTTGCCCCACTCCGGACGGGTTGTTACATTTGGTATCAAAGCCTGTGTTACTTGATTAAGGGAAATATATGTATGAGGACTTATTTGTTATTTGAAAAAGGTTTTCAAACTATATATACACACACACTATACCCTAAAGGACATACGCAACTATACTAGGCAAATCCTTATCTTTTGGCTTGAATACTAGGAATGTTCACTAAAGGGTTTTACCTTTTTCAGATAGTAGAATGGCTGATAACCTAAAAGAATAGAGAAACCTGACAATGCCCATTTACTTGCCCGAATGGTTCCAGTAGTATCTCAAAACTGTGGAACAAATCCCTGTCACGACACGAATCCTGCCCTGATGGTGCAAGCAGAATCCTAGACTACTACCGAGGCATTCGATTTTCCCCGCCTCTGCAAAAGCTTTGTTCACTTAAGAGGAAAACCGTTCTTGGGCACTGAAAGCTTCCTTGGGGCCCAACCTTGGATGTCGGACTGCAAACGTATCTTTAATGTCACAAGATAGGATGATCAAACCAAATAGAGAGTAGCAGCTTAGAATTTATAAGGACAAGCTTTGGAATGGTAGAATGTAGTTTTAGGAGAAAATATGGGCTGGATATTCACCTGGGAAGAGTTTAAGACCCGTTTTGAGATGAAATTCTTGCTGAATGCTGAGATGACTATATAACTAGAAAAGTTTATCCACTTAAAGCAAGGAAATATGAGTTTGAGGGATTATATAGTCAAATTCATGGAATTTTCTAAGTTTGATAGGGGGTTGGTCGATACCCAAAGGAACAAGGACTTAAGGTTCGTTGAGGGGTTAAATTCCCTGCTGAAGGAAATGTTATTAGCCCAAGTCACTTTTGAAGCAACATTTGAAATGCTGGTGGAAACGGCTATTTTATGGACGGCCGAAGGGGGAAAGGAAAATAAAAATTGAGACAAAGGTGAAGGTGGTTCCATCTCTGCTAAGAATAAGAAGAAAGAATATTGGAAAAACAAGAAGAAGGGTGGAAAGTTCAAGAAAGAAGCTAAAGTTTGTGCTAGATGCAATTGCAAGGGCCATGTGGCTAAAGATCATAGGGTTAGCATGGCGAAGAAGGAGTTTAAGAGGAGAAGCTTCAACTGCCATGGGGAAGGCCATATGTTTAAGAACTACCCAAAGCCAACTGTTGGACAGAGCAACCAAAACTATGCATTGGAAGCAGCAACACTTCAGAGTACTCCCCCTAGAGATCATGGACAACCTGCATTAGAAGGAGTACTTTCTATTTTAGGAAATTCAGTGTGTACTCTATTTGACTCTGGAACGACCTATTCCTTTATTTCTAGGAAAGTAGTTGAATCCCTAAATCTTCCTATATCTATTTTTAGTAGTCCAATAAAGGTGGCCAATCATATCGGAGGAGCTAAGCATCTCGGTCGTATTTGTAATGCCCTAATATTAGAAATCGATGGTGTCGATTTCTTTTGTGATGTGTATATGTTGGATTTCATGGGGGATGGTCTTATTTTGGGAATGGATTGGCTATCATTTTATGTGTCTTCTTTGATTGCGACAAGTGGATAGTTCACTTAAGAAGCCTTGGAGGCTATCAATTGAGAGTTCCGTGTAGGACTGGTAATAGGGTTACGACCCTATTATTTTCGTTGTCTGCTAGTTCAGAAGAACCGACTTCAGTCCCTGTTGTATGTGAGTTCCTGGATGTTTTTGAGGAAGTCACAGGACTTCCCCTACATAAATAGATCACTTTCATGATTGACCTAGAGAAAGATGCAAGACCTGTAGCTTTGCCTTTGAGGCACATGACTCCTAAGGAAAGGAGAGACTCGGATAAGCAAATAATAGAATTATTTCATAAAGGCTTTATCCGTCGTAGTACATCTGAATGGGGAGCACCGGTACTATTTTCCACTAAGGCCGATGGATCCCTAAGACTGTGTATGGATTATAAGGAACAACTTACAAAGAAGAATAGATATCCTTTACCAAGGATCGTTGACTTTTTTGACTACTTAGGAGTTGCCCAAGTATTTTCTCAATTGGGCCTCGTGGCTAGATTCCATCAGTTGAGGATTGATGAAGAAAGTATGGATAAGACTGTGTTTAGGACGCCCAATGGACTATTCGAATGGGAGGTTATGCCCATTGATTTGATGAGTGCGACCGCTTTCTTTGTTGACCTTATGAGTAGATTTTTTAGGGTCATTCTGAATAAGACGCTAGTTGTATTTGTGGATGATATCCTCATATTTTCCAAGGACCATAAAGAACATAAATATCATTTAAGAAAGGTCTTAGGAATTCTAAGGGAGAAACAATTGAAGGCTATGTTTTCGAAATGTCATTTATAGAGAGAAGATGTTAGATTTTTCGGTTACATCGTTTTGGGGAAAGGATTAGCAGTTGACCCCGCCAAGGTCGAAGCCATCAAAGAATAAAGCGTACCCCGAAATGCTATAGAACTTAGAATCTTCCTTGGGTTAGCAGGTTATTATTGGAAATTTATTAAGGATTTTGCAAAAACAGCTACCCTTCTAACCCAATTAACAAAGAAGAATTTAGAACTCGTTTGGAGTGAGCATTGTGATATTGCTTTAAAATTTGAAAAAATCCCTGACTAGTGCGTCTGTTCTCATCATTCTTGATCGATCGAAGATGTTCACCATTTTTACTGATGCACGTAGGACTAGGCTAGGAGCGGTACTCATGTACGAAGGTAAGGTAGTTTCCTATGCTAGTGGACAGCTGAAGGATCCCGAGAAGAGATACCATGTTTATGATTTAGAGCTGGCTTCGGTGGTATTCACCTTGAAGATGTGGAAGCATTATCTTCTAGGAGAGAAGTTCAAGCATTATCTTCGGGGGTCCATAACATTTTCCATGTTTCTCAACTAAGAAAATGCCTTCATAATTCCGTTGTTAGACTCGAGCTTGATGAGGGTAGGGACATAAAAAGGCTTAAGATGGAGCCTAAGGTACCCCGTGCCACCGCAATATAGTGGAGCATGGAATCAGGAGACTCCGCAGTAAGACAATTCGCCTCGTCTGAGTACAATGGGGGTTTAATCCGGTGGAAAGCACTTGGGAGACCGAAGAAAGGACGAGACAGACTCATCCAGATCTTTTCTCATGTAATTATTTCCTCTAAACATTTCGTTTATGGTTGCATTGTGGTTGCTAGATTGGATGGTAGAAAGTGATTGCAACACAATCACACAACACATTCATATAGAAATATATGCATATTAAGATGTTTGCATACATACTGCATCACTTGTTACACATACACGCTGGGATTGATATCACTTTAGCAAGTCTGCAATACATAATCACTATGAATTATTATTGTTTCATGATTGTTTTAAATAACATAGGCATATAATATGGCTGTTTAGAGCGAGTTGTGTGTTCACCCTCTTCGGTCAGATTTTGGGATGAAATCTATTTCAAGGGAGGGGGAGAATGTAACACCTTGTAAAAATCAATTAATTATACAAGATAATTAATAAATAATAATAAGTTAAATTAAAAATTAAAATATTGTCAAGCTTAAAATTTGAATTTGGCCACGAAAATATCATAGTTGTATTCGTGGGGAGATTCTGATCCATTTTCATATATAATATGTCGAAAACATAGTCCCTGTGAAGGATTCACCTTTAACTGTGTTGCGCATGAATAATGGATACACAACGTTTGAAATTTTATTTTGAAAATATAAACATTTGGATTATAAACGTATAATTAATGACTCATTAGAATATTCCAACAAATTCAAACTTGTGTATATATATACAATAAGTGGGGACAATAATATATTGTAAAAGGAAAGTAATAAGTATATAAAGGAACGTTTTAATTAAATTAAATCCTTTCCACCTTAAAACAAATCAACTGGGCGTTTTGGCACCCAAGTGGTCAACCGTAGGTCGACCGCCCTTCTAGGGCGGAGGTCGACCGCTTGGAGTCGCCCAAGTCTGGTTTAGGTGGGTCAAGGTTAGGTTTTGAGTGATATTTATATAATTAACCACTAGGATTAAATCTAATTAATCCTATGGCTCTAATTTGCATATACAACTATAATTATTACCTTATTTAACCTCCGCTAACACTAAATCTCCCTCATTGCTCTAACCTCCACTCTACCATTGATTCTAGAGAAATATATTAGGTTTTCTTCTCCAAATCACTTAACTTATATTCTTTTCTAATCCCTTTTCTTTTAGGATTCAATACGGAATCTGAATCTAGAATCATAAGATTTATATATATATATATATATATATATATATATATATATATATAAGAATTCTAACTATTTAATTCTTGTATATAGATTTCTAAGAGATTGGAGTGCACATTCGTGTTCGTGCGAGATTTCAGGTCTAAAAGGAAAAAATCATCAGATTTGTATCATTTCCTTCTAGTATTGACTTAGATCTGTATGCCTATGAGGATTTGGGATTTCAACGAAAACATTAAAAATAGCAAATCACCTAAATTCCTTTCTTTTATGTTTATTGGCGGAAATGTACAATCTACGAAAATTTAGGGTTATAGCTATTAAAGCAATGAGAAGAGGTAGACTTGTGTTGTATAATTATTATTGTGATCAAATTCATAATTCATATGTTGTGATTTTCATGTATTGTTTATTGTCGAACATTAAGGAGTTGGGTTTTTGTATGAACCAAAATAGGTTTAAATAACTATTTTTATAAATAGATTATTTGAACATATTCATTTATACAATGTTCAAATATTAATGTTTTACAAATAACGTATTCAAAAGTGGATTTGAACCATAAAATAATAATTATATATGTTTGGATGCATTTCACAATTGTTATCTTTTGTTGTTGTAGCCATCAATTAAGCCTAGGATACAAGTTTTATATGTTATCATTGTTTGTTTCTCATTTAGATATATGTTTATATACATGTCTATACTTGTGGTGAAATGTGGGAAATTGACTTGTATGCCTTTCTTTGCGTTAGAGATTGACATTTAAATGGTTTAGAAATGTTAATTTCGTATGTTAAGTATACGTTTAACTTAGGATATTCATTATTTCTATATATTTTAAATAACATAAAATAAATGCGTAGTAAATACGGCTAATTTAGGGAAGTAGAATTTGAATTTCAAATGTCAGCTTAAGATTTTTTTTGTATGTGTGTGAGTTAATGGATTTATAAATAGTAATTAATGACATAAAGACACGAGGTTGACCATTACTTTTAGTAGAAGCCTGCCCGTAACTGATTGGCATATCCCGCATCTACAAGTAAGCCTGGTTAATGTGAGAGGTCTAGGTGTCATGGGCCATTACAATCATTACACTAAGGCACGAGGTAAAGCCCACTTGTAGTAGAAGCCTGCCCGGTACCGCCTGGCAAATCCAGCATCTACATGTAAACGGTTTAATGTGAGAGGCCCGGTGTGTGTTTGTGTGTGTGTACATATGTATGTATTTGTGTGTGTGTGTGTGTGTATGAGTTGGCATGCCTACCATGGGAAGGTCTTAAGTGGCTGACCTAACTAATTTGTGTCTTAAGTGGTTAGGACTAGGCCTGTTCCTAAGGTTCACTCCTTGGTTTAGGCCAAAGTCATGTGATCCTCCCTTATTAGGTTCTAAGTGGTCTTTGGATCCACCTTCTCTAAAATGGACTAAATGTAACAGTAACGTTGAGTGGGGCAGTTCTCCGAAAGTTGTCCACTTCCTCTAGGAGTTATGCGAGGGCTAACCTTGGGACAAGATAGATACCCTACGCTCCATGCAACTATAATTAACCACCTGTCTATGGGAAGTCTTGAGTGTCATAGGAGTTCACCCATGATATCAGTTAAGTAGCAACATGGGAGTCCACTAGAGGGGTCTTAAATGGCAAACTGGGTCTACCCTAAACCGGTATTAAGTGGCAAGTTAATATTTCTCATATTAGTATTGAGTGTGTGCGTATATATAGCGTTGACGTGATTGGACGGGGTCTTATGTGGATAGGGTTCATCATAGGGTCTTAATTGATTATAGGAATCCATCCTAAATTTAATATAATAGTATGGCCTTAAGTGACCAAGAATGTCCACGTCATAAGGTCTCAAGTGATTGAGGATCCGCTCTAAAGTGTTAATGAAGGTCTTCAGTGACTGTATGAATGTCCACCTCATTAATTAGATTGATTGTCTTGTGCGTATATTTGTTCATGTAGACCTATCATGAAAAAACTATCCTGCCAAATATAAGAATAGTTACACTTCAAACATATGTTGTTTTCATTCACCAGGACTTTATGTTCTGACCAGTAACATCCCATATTTTTAACAGTTAATAAATAATTTTTTAATTATTTAAATGTTGATTTTGTAATTTAAAATGACTTGCATTAAATAATATTTATATTTAATTAATATAAATAATGGAATAATAAATTTTAAATTCTGAAATAAACGGAAATAGTTGAATTTGACATTATTATGTGAATTGGATAGTATAAGAGATTTGGTTACGTCTGGATTCGAATTTTAATAACGAATCTATTTAATAAACGACGTTAGAATGTATTAATTTTAATATAATTTAAAACAAGCTTGTAACGTCACGGTAGTTCGTAATATTGAGTTTTGATCTTCAATTGAATACACATAATCCATTTTAAGTCGGATTTCTTTAAAATAAGGAATGTTCGAATCTGGTGAACTATAATTTTCTAATGGAAGAGAAAAATCGAGATTTCATAGTGTAGATTGTAAGTTATGTCCAAACCAATTTTCAGAAAATCGCTATGGAATTCGTTTATAATTTATAACGATTTATTTAATAAATAAAAGGGTTTTAATATAAATTGAACGTCGATTAAAATTAAATTTGAAACGTCAAACATAAATTCGTATTTTCATTTATTTCTGAAGCTGTATGCATTCTATTTGAATATATATACATATATATATATATGTATATATATATTGTGACACCCCACGTCCGTTAATGTCACTTACTAAGGGAATGCATTAAGTTTCGTGAAGCATTATAGGTAAACAAACACAGAATATTACAAGACAGATATACATAAGATAGCAGCAGAAATTCAAATTTTTATTTCAAACATAAATCATAATACCGTGGTCCAAAATACCATAAGTCACAAAAACCATTACAACAACATAACTTTTGTCTTGCACCATCAGAGTACATAAGTATATAAAAAGCATAATTCCCCAAATAAAAGAGTTAAGCCATAGTAGAGATAAGAACTTGAGCCATACTTCGAAAGCAGCTCCTAGCAAGATGATAACCGAGTCCTGACTTGGCCTGAGAATTCCCTCCCTGCGGACCAAGGGAGGGGGGAATGGAAGAAAGAAGAGGTAACAAAAAGGATCTGACATAAAGTCTGGCGAGTCTAGTTACTTTTAGCAAGTAAATAAATAAAAGTAGCATGACAAGCATATAAAGTGGATAAGAGAGATTACTACATAAAAGGTAGGTGTGACAAAGGTAGACAGGATAAGGTGTATACGTTTCTCTAATGATTATTGTGCACTATTACTAGTATAACCAAAATGAGATGATCCCTTCCACTATAAGGTGGTAGACTTGGGCATAAGTCCAAATGTATCTTAACTACTACCCTAATCAATCGGCTCCCTAATCCGCGTAGATACTCTGTGCCGACCCACCGTAGGATGTATCACGTCCTAAATGGCAACCCCTTGCTGATATGCATAGCCCCATATCTACAGGTGTCACGGTCGTCTTATCCCCCTCTGCCCGGCTCATGCATGCACATGGCCTGGTCGGTTTGCGCCACCAATACCGTCCTCCACATTTGGATCTCTTATAATCAGTCCAATAAGTGTGCCCCTTCTCCGACCTAGTTCAGAGTACATGTTTGATACCTACTTCGGGTTACTGGATGAAACAGGTCCCACACAATATGATACAAGCTCTTCCCTTTGTCTTGTATCCCCCACTAGGTGTCTTTAATTACATATCTTTATTGTTTCCATCGTTAATGTGTACCAGTAGGTGTTTTTAATTACATAACCCCCGATTGGTTAAGTTTTGTGGGCCTATATTTAGATATTACCCACCCATCTCAGATATACTTAACTTAACCCTCCAAGTTTACTTAACCCCTTATTCATGTTCATGTTCACACAATGCTTATGGATTCCACTAGGTTAAGTATTTCAATTATTACCAAATTTTCATTTATGGTTATAATGGACTAGACCTCCCACATTAGGCCTACAACTTGTGGATGCTGGATATGACGGTCGGGTTCGGGCAGACTTCTTCCACAAGTTGAGCCTAACCTTGTGTCTTAGCCCGATTCGTATTTGTGCACTTAGACCTCTCACATTAGGTTCAACATTAGTGGTTGCTGGATATGCCGGTCGGGTCCGGGCAGACTTCCACCACTAATGCGACCTAACCTCGCGTCACAAGTGTAATTACAATTTCTAATTGTAATCTTAGGCATTCATTATTAATTAACCAATTAATTAAACCTATGCCTTTATAGCTGTTAATGCCCATTTACCCAATTATATACACAATGGATTATATGCCCAAATCCATACTCAAGTTATTCATGTTATGCCAATTCTAATATTTTCCCCGTTCCCTAACTAACTTATTCGATAATTTTGGCGGCATGCCTAGGTTAGAAAGTAGCCTAGCCATAACAATAAAAAGGGGAAGGTGATGGGAAAAATGATAATAGTGATTATTCTAACCAAGGCGACATAACATATACTAGCATAGACATGTAATTGTCATGATAATAAGGTGAACATAAAAACAGATCTAGTGAAAAGGGTAATGATAAAACTAGATCTAACATAATTAGGATGAACATATCCAAATTAGAATTCATATGTCCAATAATGACAGATCTCAATTAATCACAACATGTTGATTTAGATCTAAACAAAGGTTTAACTGTCCAGATAATGATAATCCCAAATTAACCACAAACTTAGAAAAAGGGTAAGATCCACAAATGATCTAGCATGATAAGGTCTAAGATCCAAGATTATTATAGATTCACAACTTATGGTAGATCCAATATGATTCAGTCGCAGGCATGTATATATCCAAATCACAATCATATCACAAATTACTTTTAATCATTTAAATCTAAAAGTAACTAACTCACAGTGTTTGGATTAAAAGAAAAGGTAGAAAATAGCAGAGGTTGGATCTACTCTTGAATCCCTAAGTTTGATTTGCAACGTTGATAGTTGTATAAGATAAATGATCCAGTTCAGTTCAGACACCGGCAGCGTTTGGCCTCCATTGAATTCCAGTGAAGAAAACATGATAAATGGACCCGTATACATAGCTGCTAACCTCCAGAAACCGACTGCCACGTCAGCCCTAGGGGTATCAACACCCCTGTAGGGGGTCGACCTTGGTGTTGACACCCCTGTAGGGGGTTCACCCTAGTGTCGACACCCCCCTAGTGGGGTCGAAACCCTAGAGCGGGAAATTTGGCACCTTATTGATTTTGAACCCTTTTCTGGATAAGTTCTGACTCATATGTATATATATATATATATATAATTCTTCTACACGTATAGAAACTTAAAATCCTCATAACTTCTTCATACAGTGTCCGTTTTACGCAAACCAAATGTCTATCTTGACCAGAATTTCGATACGAACACAATGGCGCAGTTCGTTTCCCCTAGTTCTGAATATTAAGTTAATTATTATTTAATTTATCCTCTTTTAATGTTGTTTAAAAATACGGGGTGTTACATTCTCCCCTACAAAAAGGATTTCGTCCCTGAAATCTCTAAGTTGAGAAGAAAGCATATCCTACCATCCATCATCCATCTACTCATCCATCAATTACTGGCATCCATTGTCCTTAAAGATTTCTAATGCTTATATGAATATATGCAAAGGTGTGTGTATATGTCCCAATACTAATTCGAAGATCAACTAAATCAGTAGAACGCCTGATCTTCGCATGGTCCTACAAATCTGGGTGCCAACTTCCCTGCCGATCCGAAGCGAACCACGTTCCTCAAAGGTGATACTTTGATAAAAACTAAGTCTCCCACTCTAAATTCGATGTCAGTCCTTCTCTTGTCTGCATAGGACTTCTTCCTATCTTGAGCTGTCTTCATCTGCTGGCGAATAAGGTCAATTTTCTCGGATGTTTCTCTAACCATATCTAGTCCAAGTAATAATCTTTCTGTAGATTCCCACCAACAAGTTGGTGATCTACAGGGTTGTCCGTACAATGCTTCGAAGGGTTCCATACCAGTGCTAGCTTGATAATTGTTGTTATAGGCAAACTCTACTAAAGGAAGATGCTCTTCCTAAGTCCCTCCGAAGTCTAGGATACACAGCCTTAAAAGATCTTCAAGAATTCTATTCACCCTCTCCTTCTGCCCATCGGTCTGAGGATGATAAGCGGTGCTCAAACACAACTGTGTACCTAATGCTTCTTGCGAGCTCCTCCAAAATTCACTGGTGAAGATGGGGTCACGATCGCTCACGATGTTGGAAGGTACTTCATGAAGATGAACTATCTCTCGGACATAAATAGCTGCCAACAATGATGCCTTCCTCTTACTCTTAACTTGAATAAAGTGAGCGCTCTTAATGAGTCTATCTACCACAACCCAGATACTGGTATTGCCTTTCTTTGATCTAGGAAAACCATCTATGAAATCCATAGATACACTCTCCCATTTCCACTGTGGAACTTCCAAAGGATGAAGTAAACCACTGGGCTTCTTTTGCTCAGCTCTAACTTGCTGGCAAACTAAACATTGAGAAACAAATTCTGCCACATCTTTCTTCATTCCTGCCCAAAAGAAAACCCTTTTTATTACTCTGTACATCTTATCACCGCCTGGATTAATGGTCATCTTAGAATGGTGGACTTCTTCTAGGACTGCCTTCTAGTTTGAGGAACACAAAGCCTTCCATCTCGTCGCAACCACCCCTTTTCATCTATGGAATATCTACTGAGGTGACTAGAAGTCTCCCCTTTCCTGAGCTTATCCATTATGTCTAAAATTTGCAGGTCACCTTGCTGCAAAGCTCCTATCTGATCCATAAGAGTTGGTCGTATTTCTAGCGACGCAAACAAATCAGGCAAAAATATCGATGGAGGGTCTAAAATTAAAAGTTGAGATGAACTCCAAGATCTTCCTCTCCACAAACAGAGGACTTAAGGCCATCCTCTGCCTACTTAGTGCATCTGCCACCACATTACCCTTACCAGGGGTATAAGCAATCTCAAAATCATAAGAAGCTAGGAACTCCTTCCACCGTTGTCGCCTTAAATTAAGATCCTTCTACGAGAACAAGTACTTGAGAGATTTATGATCGATATATAACTCGAACTTCTCTCCAAGTAAATAATGGCGCCACGTCTTAAGCGCGAATACTATGGCAGCTAGCTCTAGATCATGGGTGGGGTATTTCTTCTCATGAACACTCAACTGTCTACCCCCATAACATACTACTTTCCCTTCTTGCATCAGAACCGCACCAAGCCCTGTACCACATGCATCAGTGTAAACGGTAAACACTTTACTTCCATCAGGCAAGGTCAAGACTGGGGCTGTTATCAGAGCCCTCTTTAGTCGTTGGAAAGCAACATCACAATCTATATCCCATAAAAGCGCCAAATTCTTATTTGTCAGCCTAGTGAGTAGGGCTGATATCTTTGCAAAGTCCTTAATGAACTTCCTATAATAACCTGCCAACCCTAAAAGCTTCTCACCTCTGTTGCATTTTTTCGAATTTTCCAATCTTGCACTACAGTCACCTTTGCGGGATCAACAACTATCCCTTCTTTGGAGACCACATGCCCTAAGAATCTCACCTCTTTTCTCCAAAAATGGCATTTGGAGAACTTTGCCTTAAGCTGGTGCGCACGGAGAGTTTTCATAACTTTTCTCAGATGTTGGGCATGCTGTTCTTCGCTTTTGGAGAAGATCAAGATATCATCAACAAAGACCACAACAAATTTATTTAGAAACTCCCGAAACACCCTACTCATCAGATCAACCAAATAGGCGGGTGCATTCGTCAACCCAAAAGGCATAAATAGCCATTCAATGAAACCATCCGGAGTTCTAAAAACGGTCTTATCAATGTTGTCCTCAGCCACCCTCAATTGATGAAACCCCGTAGCCAAGTCTAACTGAGAAAATACCGAGGCACCAACAAGCTAATCAAATAAATCATTAATCCTCGGGAGCGGGTGCCTATTCTTCTTAGTGAGTTTATTCAACTCTCTATAGTCAACACACAAACGAAGCGAACCATTCTCCTTTGTTGTGAATACAACTGGAGCACCCCATTCAGATATGCTTCGTCTGATAAACCCTTTCTCCAGTAGCTCCCCTACTTGCTTACTCATCTCCCTTCTTTCCCTTGGAGCCATATGGCGCACTGTCAATGCAACTGGCTTTGCATTGTCCACCGGATATATACGAAAATTGATCTCGCGCCTTGGAGGTAAGCCCGTACCTCATCAAAAACATCAGAATAATCTCGGACTACTGGAATAGATTGCAAGTCATCAATAGATGCATCAAGAGACTCTAGGAAACTAAGCATAACCGATCCTTTTGGGTCACAAGAAATCTCGAGGATCCTCCCATGACAAGTCAGAAGCCTAACGACCCTTCTCTCACAATCCAGAATGGCACCATACGTGGTAAGCCAATCCATTCCTAGAATCAACCCATAACCCATAAACTCGAGCACATATGCGTCGCACTCAAACTCGACGCCTAACATAGATATCCTCAAACCTCGACAAATCATAGATAAATGAGCCGAACCACCAATAGAGTTTGAGACAACTATGGGATCCACTACCATACTAGTAATTAAGTGCAGAGATTCAACCACAGAACTAGATATAAATGAATGTGAAGCGCCAGAATCAAAAAGTGTTCTAATTGGACGATTAGAAAGAGAAATTAAACCTTCCACGGAAAATTTTCAACCTCTATCTAGAGAACTGATCGCCAGAGCATGCACCTGCCCTCCAGAAGTCCCTGCCCTTTGACCATGTCCCTGTGATCTCTGTTTCTTCGGGCACTCTCTAGCAAAGTGTCCGACCTCTCTGCAATTGAAGCAAGTGTTCTTCCTTCTTTTACATTCTTTGACTAGGTGACCCTCTTTCCCACAACTGCGACATTTCCTCTTATCATTGGCTTTTCCATTCTTTCCACCTTTCTTCTGTTGTTGTTGCTGCTGCTGTTGTCCCTTCTTGGGTCATACATTCTTATTTTGCTTTGTTTCCTCAGCCTTCACTTCCTTCTTTTTTCCCTTGTCTTCCTCATGCATTAGGGCCATATCGACAAATTTTTCAAAAGTGGCTCCCATTGGAATATGGGACATGGCTAACCCATGAACAGGTTCTTTTAGCCCTTTAGCAAACCGCAGAGCCTTCTTATGTGGCGTATCCACCAGTTCCAACCCGAACCTTGCTAGCTGGTTGAATTTGTTCACATATTCTTTAACAGTCATATTCCCTTGTTTGAGTGCCAAAAACCTCTCCATCTGCATGCTTTTCTCGGCTAGGGAAAGAAATTTCATTTCGAATCTTTGTCTAAAATGTTCCAAAGTTTCCACCGGATGTCCAGCTTGGATAACTTCCTACCAGAATGGGGCTTTGTCTTTCAGTAGCCAAGCAGCTAATTTAATCTTCCTTTTATCCTCTACTTCAAAAAGTATGAACAAGTCCTCGGTCTCCTTGAGCTAATTCTGCGCCTCTACGAATGTCTCGTTCCTATGGAATGGATTCCCTCCTATAGCACGTAAATCTTTGCAGATCTTAGCGAAATTATCTGCCCTTGGAGTTGGAGGAGGAGGAGGAATGACGGGTGCAGCCGGGGGGGATGTCATTTTGACCACTGTCAGGCGCTGTGCCCACAAGATACCTACGGAACCATCCGGGTATCGTAACACCCTCTGTAATGTTTGGTTCCCCAGACATGCTGAAAAGAAAAAGGAAGAGATTCAGACAAAGGATCTAAAGATGTTACATATGGCTTTTTAGGGAATGTTTTTCAAAATAGCCTTTTCTTTTTGAAAATGCTTTCTTTTAAATCTATTTTGAAAATAATTTTTCAAAAACTTTTATCTAATCTAGTAACCTTTAGCTCTGATACCAAGTGTGACACCCCACCTCCGTTAATGTCACTCACTAAGGGAATGCATTAAGTTTTGTGAAGCGCTATAGGTAAATAGACGTAGAATATTACAAGAAAAATATAAATAAGATAGCAGCGAAAATTCAAATTTTTATTTCAATCATAAATCATAATATCATGGTCCAAAATACCATAAGTCACAAAAACCATTACAACAACATAACTTCATTCTTGCACCATCAGAGCACATAAGTATATAAAAAACATAATTACCCAAATAAAAGAGTTAAGGCATAATAGAGATAAGAACTTGAGCCATACTTTGAAAGCAGATCCTAGCAAGATGATAACCGAGTCCTGACTAAGCCTGAGAATTCCCTCTCTGTGGACCTAGGGTGGAAACGGAAGAAAGAAGACGAAACAAAAAGGGTTAAGCATAAAGTCTGGCGGGTCTAGTTACTTTTAGCAAGTAAATAAATAAAAGTAGCATGACATGCATATAAAGTGGATAAGAGATACATAAAAGGTAGGTGTGACAAAGGTAGATAGGATAAGGTGTATACGCTTCTCTAATGATTACTCTGCACTATTACTAGTATAACCAGAATGAGATGATCCCTTCCACTATAAGGTGGTAGACTTAGGCATACATCCAAATGTACCCTAACTACTACCCTAATCGATCGGCTCCCTAATCTGCTTAGATACTCTGTGCCGGCCCCACCGTAGGATGTATCACGTCTTAAAGTGGCAACCCCTTGCTGATATGCACAATCCCATATCTACAGGTGTCATGGTTGTCTTATCCCCCTCTGCCCAGCTCATGCACGCCCATGACCTGGTAGGTTTGTGACGCCCACACCATCATCCATGTTTGGATTTCTTACAATCAGTCAAGTAAGCGTGCCCGTTCTTCGACCTAGTTCGGAGTACATGTTTGATACCTACTCCGAGTTACTGGATGAAACAGATCCCACACAATATGATACAAGCTCTCCCCTTTGTCTTATATCTCCCACTAGGTTTTCCATTTGATTATGTATACCACTAGGTGTCTTTAATTACATATCTTTATTGTTTCCCTCGGTTATGTATACCACTATGTGCCTTTAATTACATAACCCCCGATTGGTTAAGTTTTGTGGGCCTATATTTAGATATTACCCACCCATCTCAGATATACTTAACTTAACCCTCCAAGTTTACTTAACCCCTTATTCATGTTCATGTTCACACAATGCTTATGGATTCCACTAGGTTAAGTATTTCAATTATTACCAAATTTTCATTTATGGTTATAATGGACTAGACCTCCCACATTAGGCCTACAACTTGTGGATGCTGGATATGACGGTCGGGTTCGGGCAGACTTCTTCCACAAGTTGAGCCTAACCTTGTGTCTTAGCCCGATTCGTATTTGTGCACTTAGACCTCTCACATTAGGTTCAACATTAGTGGTTGCTGGATATGCCGGTCGGGTCCGGGCAGACTTCCACCACTAATGCGACCTAACCTCGCGTCACAAGTGTAATTACAATTTCTAATTGTAATCTTAGGCATTCATTATTAATTAATCAATTAATTAAACATATGCCTTTATATGTATTAATGCCCATTTACCCAATTATATACACAATGGATTATATGCCCAAATCCATACTCAAGTTATTCAAGTTATGCCAATTCTAATATTTTCCCCGTTCCCTAACTAACGTATTCGCATAATTTTGGCGGCATGCATAGGCTAGAAAGTAGCCTAGCCATAACAATAAAAAGGGGAAGGTGATGGGAAAAATGACAATAATTACTGGCATAGACATGTAATTGTCATGATAATAAGGTGAACATAAAAACAGATCTAGTGAAAAGGGTAATGATAAAACTAGATCCAACATAATTAGGATGAACATATCCAAATTAGATTTCATATGTCCAATAATGACAGATCTCAATTAATCACAACATGTTGATTTAGATCTAAACAAAGGTTTAACTGTCCAGATAATGATAATCCCAAATTAACCACAAACTTAGAAAAAGGGTAAGTTCCACATATGTGACATGATGCATTAACCACAAAAAAATTAGATCTATAAAATAGATATAGCATGATAAGGTATAAGATCCAAGACTATTATAGATTCACAACTTACGATATATCCAATATGATTTAGTCGTAGGCATGTATATATCCAAATCACGGTCATATCACAAATTACTTTTAATCATTTAAATCTAAAAGTAACTAACTCACAGTGTTTGGATTAAAAGTTAAGGTAGAAAATAGCAGAGGTTGGGTCTACTCTTGAATCCCTAAGTTTGATTTGCAACGTTGATAGTTGTGGAAGATAAAGGATCCAGTTCAATTCAGACACCGGCATCGTATAGCCTCCATTGAATTCCAGTGAAGAAAACAAGAGAAATGAACCTGTATATATAGCTGCCAGTCTTCAGAAACCGACTGCCACGTCAGCCCTAGGGGTGTCAACATCCCTGTAGGGGGGTCGACCCCGGTGTCGACACCCCCCTAGGGGGTCGACCCCCTAGAGCGGGAAATTTGCCGCCTTACGAATTTTTGATTTTGAACCCTTTTCTGGATAAGTTCTGACTCATATCTGACTCAAATGTATATATATAATTCTTCTCCGCGTATACAAACTTAAAATCCTCATAACTTCTTCATAGGGTGTCAGTTTTACGCAAACCAAATGTCTATCTTGACCAGAATTTCAAGGAAGACGCAATGGCATAGTCCATTTCCCTTAATTCCGAATATTAAATTAATTATTATTTAATTTATCCTCTTTTAGTGTTGTATAAAAATACGGAGTGTTACATTCTCCCTTACTCAAAGGATTTCGTCCTCGAAATCTCTAAGTTGAGAAGAATGCATATCCTACCATCCATCATCCATCTACTCATCCATCAATCAATGGCATGCATTGTCCTTAAAAATTTGTGATGGCTGCCCCGGACCAGCTGACATTTCCCATGCAATGCGTTGTGCCAATGCCCAACTAGCACGGGACGGTCGTCAAAAGAAAAGGAAGAAGACGATGAACTAATAAAGAACCTGTAGTATATCTCACAGCGCATGGAATAAAATATAAAAATAACATAACTTCGACATAAAACAGGCGAGATCCATAACTTCGACATAAAACAGTGCATAAGCTGAAAACTAAACCATCGTAGCAGCGGAAATCCATAATACAGCTTATGATCCAAACCATCATTATTACAACTTCAAATTATTGTCTCTAAAGCAAAAGAAAAAGGTGCACTACTAATGCCCAAAGTAGTGACCAGCAACAACACAGGGAGAATATATGTACTAGTACGTGGAAGCCTCCAGCTCATCTCCGGACAGCTACTCATGCAAATCCAGCTAACTTATCTCTAGTCTGCTCGTTTTGGAGCACCCAGAGTAATAAGAAGAGACAAAAAACTCTAGGTCAGACAAAAGTCTGGTATGAGCGATAAGCAGCAAAAACAGAACAATAACAGGTATACATAACCATACCTGAAGCTGGACCTGCAACCAAAGAGTTAGCACAACAGGACGTACAATACTCTGAGGTGACACTAACACATGATGTGAAAATAACGGGGTGGGGGTGTGCATGTCATGGTGATAGCAAACATCAACACAGCAATCATCCTTACATCTCTCACTCTGTGCATAAAGCATACGATATCTACCACTTTGATCACCCAATTCTTTGCTATGATCACTCTGCCCCCATGGAGTCATAATGGCTCCACTACACTAATCCATAGCCACTAATCCTTTGCTATGTCCGCTCTGCCCCATGGAGTCTTAATAACTCCAATACACTGTCTCATAGCCCTACTACGATCACTATGCCCCATAGTGTCGTGACAACTCCATTGCACTGAGCCACAGCCAATAATCTGTCTCTCAGTGGTGAGTCAAAGCTATGGACATCGATAACCCCTTTGCACACGTCCCGCAGCAAAGCCCAACTCACGAAGTTAACCCGTTGATCCCCATTGGGATCCTGAGTAATAACCTCTCATTTGGACTTCCTTTACATATCAAGTTTTGATCGAATTGGAGTTGGTCTTCATAAGAGTCGTCGCGTATTAGTAGTGGAGGTCCAAACCCGGTTCGGTTTGTACTCACCATTTCCGATCCGATCCCCTTGCCCTCGCTTTCGATCCGAACCCAACTCCAACTCTATGCAACTGGCTTTCCTTCTTGGCAAGTCTCTTATGCTAAGTTTTGGTCCGGTTAGAATTTCTTTACCCGGTTCTCCTATCCGGTCCAAGCCATATAATCTGATCCGATCTGAAACCCTGCACATTTTCCAACGAGCATATATTGTCCATTTTCGCCATACGACAGCGTTTTCAACCATTCAAACTTTCCTACAAGATTACTTAACATTCCAAGCAGTAATAACAACAAATAAAATCGACCATAAACATCCAAACATCAATCATATGAGTTATTTTGGATCAAACATACCCAAATCTATGATTTTCCTTTAAATCCCGTTAATCATGATTTTAGCATACAATTAGCAAAACATGTCCAAATTGACCCAAATTTTTATCAAAGCCCTAAAATAATATTTAAGAATTTTTACATATTTTTCCAGATTTTTATAATGCATAATTTTGCTAATTAACACTAATCACCCCTAATTAGCCGTAATTAGTGAAAAACAATGCAAATCACTCATCTTAGCCCACTACAACAAAAACACCATATTACAACTTTAATTTTACAACGGTGGTAAAAGCACCATTGTAATAAAAGTTTTTTACAACTTTTTTCCAGAAAAGTTGTAATAAACTTATTTTTAACAACTGTGTTATTTTGACAGTTGTAATAAAAGCCTATCACAACTTTTATTTTTTGACTGTTGTAGTATATGACTATATTTTAATATTACTTATTTTCATTAAATAATTTTTAATAATTAATATTAACAACTAATTAGTAATTATTAATTAATAAGCTATATATTAATATTAAATATTTAATTAAAAATACTTCAATAAATAAATAATTCATGCTAATATTTAGTAATTGACAACCAATTAGTAATTATTAATTAATAATCAATAAATACATATTAAATATTTAATTAAAAATACTTCAATAAATAAATAATTCCTACTAATAATTACTAATTAACAACCGATTAGTAATTATTAAATAATAATCAATATATAAATTTATAAGCGTTGTTTAATGATAAGCTTACTAATCAATAATTACTATTTGTTATTAATAATCAATAACTAATAAATTTAAATTGGTTTCTAATTATTACTATTAATTTTTAAAAATTGGTAATACCTATATAATAATTAACTTTCAATATTTAACACTAAATTAATTATAACTAAAATGTAATAATTAATAATTAATTGTAATTAATCAAAATTAGTAGCAGATTAGTCTCTTACGAAACGTATTACCCCTAAATTGAAAATTACGCTCAATTCAAATTTTCCCTCCAAACTAAAACTTCTGCGCGCTCCTTGAAAATTTGGCTCCACCACCGTATTTCCCTCCATAACCATTTGTTGCCCATCCGATTGTTCTAATTCCCGAGCTCCTCTATAAAATAATAAAGCGTTGTCCCCATTATTCATTCGCCCATTTCATTTCCCCAGATCGAAAAAATTAATTCCCCTCTACTTTATTCTCAGTCAATAAATCTTTCTCTTCAAACCCATCATCCAATTTCGCAAAACAAAAAAGAAAAAGAAAAACAACGATAATGGGGACTGAATGATGCCATAAGGACTTCAATTTAGGCTGACCGATTCAGGTTCGATTTTATATCTTAGAATAAATTAATTTCGCAAACTCGAACTGAACAACGATAATGGGTTTGAATACCACTTTGGAAACCGATTCAAGTTCGATTTTGAATACCGAGATAATGGGTTGCTTATCATTAAATGGGTTTGAATACCGAGATAATGGGTTTGAATCGGTTTCCAAAGTATGATAATCGGTTTCCAAATTAATTTTATAATCGGTTTCCAGAGTACAATAATCGTTGTTCAGTTCGAGTTTGAATACCGAGATAATTGGGACCGAGAAAATTAATTTCGCAAACCGATTCAAGTTCGATTTATGTCAATTTCAATTTGTGTTTGGGTTCAGTTCGAGTTTGAATCTAGGGTTCAACTTCCTTCCCAATTCACATCTTTCAACTTCCTGTCCAAGTTAAGGGTTTCATGTGAGATGAACATTAGTGAAGCACTGATATGCACAGAGTGTTTGTTTGACAGCAGTATTGATACAGAACTTGCTGTCCAAGTTAAGGATCGCGTGGCCTGTGAGATGAACATTAGTGAAGCACTGATATGCACAGAGTGTTTGTTTGACAGCCAAATTGACAAGCGTACATGTTATACGTTGGCATCAAGAAAGATCTATGGTACAGAAGCAAACGAAGGTGGTCCAAAAGAACAAGCAACAAACGAAGCAAAGGCAGGTGGTGTGTCTTTTGGTGGTGGGGATGTTGAGGAACTGCAAAGATGAAGCAGGCTGATAGTTGAAGTAGAGTTTTTGGATGGTATTGATTTGTAATCATTATTTGTAATGAAGAATTGATATATTACCGTGATGATGTATGATTCATTTTTTGTATTTTGAATATAAAGTTGTAATGTTTTTTGTATGAATGGATCCATTGCTTTGAATTTATATCAATTTGTTTTTTGTTTATTCAGCTTTTGTTGCAATTGCAAAAATTTTTTTTTTTTAAAACCCAAATGTCAATCACAACGGTACATAACAGTTGTAGTAGATTTTATTACAACGGTGCATAACTGTTGTAATAAAGTTTATTACAACGGTGGAAAAAAGTTGTAAAATATACATATTACAACGGTGTTGCAACAGTGCAAAAAAGTTGTAAAAGATATTGGTCTATTACAACTTCTTAATAAACGACGGTTTGCCCACCGTTGTAAAATGTATATTACAACGGTGTTCCACCGTTGTAATAGGGTCATTTTGTTGTAGTGGCTTCAAATGAATTATAGATCTGAACTTTCCTACTGTTTTGGGTCAAATTCCTATGCAACACAACAGCTCCAACTCTGATTTGGTGTTGATTAGCCTTGATTTGATGTTGATTAGCTTAATATGTGATTAGACTGTGATTAGAAGGTGATTTGGGTGTTGGAGGCCATTATTAGGGTTGAAGAAATGAAAGTGGTGGACGAAAAATGACAAAAGAAGGGTTTCTCTAACCCCTTTCAGGCTTTATATAACCCTAATCCCGAAATCCCCCAATGGGCCTAGCTTCTAATCACCCAGTTAAGCCTAATTAATCTGTTTTCACCTTCTAAACCTTATTTCAGCCATATCTCCCAAACGGTAAATCCGTTTGACAAATGTGACCACTCTACGGAAAGGTAAACCATCATCCGGATCTAATAAAAGTGGTTTTAGGTCAAAACTCCTTACCAATCAAAAGTTATAGGCGAAACAAGATTCTCCAGGGGTAATACGATCATTTAAAAATTCGGCAAAAATCGTGAACATGTGAAATGGCCCCAATAGTCGTCTCCCAAAGTTACATGACCATACAACTTCATATGAAAAAGAAATAAATATCCTATGATCCTCTAATGCGTAGAATCGGGTCATTACATTCTCCCTCCCCCCTAAGAAATTTCGTCCCCCAAATTCCTTAACCAAAACATACAAAAGGATCCCGCATGCCTATCGATCATTTGCAACAATCAGACATACATAACAACACAACAGGCCTATCCTAGCATGCGGAATTCTAACAAGGGACAATAAATCGATAAAAAAACCTTACCAGGCAAAGAGTTCTGGATACGTCTTCCTTATGCTCTCCTCTGTTTCCCAAGTACAATCTTTCTCGTTATCACCCCACTGTACTTTGACTAGTTTCACCACCTTCCTTCGAAGTTGTTTTATATCGTGCTCGACAATACGAATAGGTCTGCGGTACCCAACCGTCTTGGGTTCTACTTCAATATCATCCAATTGATCTGGTGAAATAGCCAATTAGGGTCGTGCACAAACTTCCTTAACTGGGAAACATGAAATACGTTGTGAACTCCCGCTATCTTGTCCTGTAACTCTACCTTATATGCTAAATTCCCAACTTGTTCAATAACTGGAAATGGGCCAACAAATCTTGCTGCCAACTTACCTTTCCTACCAAATCGAATCACATTCTTTAGCGGAGAAATCTTGACGAATACTAAGTCGCCAACGGAGAATTTTAACTCTCTTCGTCTTTTATCAGCATAACTTTTCAGCCTATCTTGGGCAGCCTTCATCCGCTGTTGAATAACCTTGATCTTATCTAAAGTTTCTCTTATTACTTCTAGTCCAAGCACAAACTTCTCACCGGTTTCTAACCAACATGATGGTGAGTTGCATGGTCTTCCATACAAAGCTTCAAATGGAGCCATACCAATACTGGACTGATAACCATTATTATATGCGAACTCAACCAAATGAAAATGGTCATCCCACGACCCTCCAAAATACAATATGCAAGCTCTCAAGAGATCCTCTAATACACGATTCACCCTATCTGTTTGACCGTCGGTTTGAGGATGGTACGTGGTACTTAGATATAATTCTGACCCTAAAGCCTCTTGTAAGCTCTTCCAAAACCCACTAGTAAATAATGGATCTCGGTCACTCACAATGCTTTTTGGTACTCCATGAAATCTTACTACCCACTTCATATACAGTTCTGCTAACTTGGTTGTCGTTCTACTCGAATTGATTGGTATAAACCTTGCACTCTTGGTCAATCGATCCACAACCACCCAAATACTATCATGGCCCGATCTGGTCCTTGGTAAACCATCAATGAAATCCATCGAGACTTGTTCCCATTTCCATTCGGGAATTTCCAATGGTTGTAACAAACCACTGGGCTTCTTTTGCTCAGCTTTAACTAGCTGGCAGTCCATGCATTTGGATATAAACTTCCCAACGTCTCTTTTCATTCCTTCCCAGTAGTAGGTATGCCTCATGTCTCGGTACATTTTGTTACCACCGGGGTGTATGGTTAGTTTTGAGTGATGACATTCTCCAAGCACTTCATTTCTCAATCCATTGACATTGGGTACAACTAGTCTCCCACTCTTTCGAAGCCATCCTTCACTATCAAGTCCATATTTGTTCATCTCCTCACTGTTGATGCCTATCTCTAACTTGGAGTTGATTTCCAATAGATTAGGATCATCCCTCTGACTGGAACCAATTCGCTCAATCAAAGTTGGTCTGGTCGTCAAACTTGTTAACATTGCTGGATCTAATTCGCACTTCGGTCTGAAATCATATCCTGTGATATACTATAGTTGCTTCCATTCCAGAAACATAGCCCCCAAATTGGCATATCTTCTACTCAATGCATCAGCTACCGCATTGCCCTTTCCGGGTGTGTATGCGATATTGAAAACATAAGAAGCCAATAACTCTAACCATCTCTGCTAACGAAGATTTAAATCCTTTTGAGAGAAAAGATACTTTAATGACTTATGATCGGTAAACAACTCAAATCTTTCTCCCAAAAGATAACGTCTCCACATCTTCAATGCGAACACGATCGCTGCCAATTTCAAATCATGGGTAGGGTACCTTTTCTCATGTGGTTTCAGTTGTCGACTAGCATAAGCTACAACCCTACCTCCTTGCATCAATACAGCACCTAGTTCAGTACCACAGGCATCCGTGTATACCGTCATCTCTTCATTCCCCTTAGGAATGACTAACACTGGTGCGCACGTCAACTTTTCCTTTAGGCTTCTAAATGCATCCTCGCATCTTTCTCCCAGACGAACGCTTGATTCTTCTTAGTCAATTGAGTTAATGGTGCTGCTATCTTGGAGAACTCTTAGATAAACTTACGATAATATCCAGCTAACCCCAAGAAACTTCTTATGTCTGTTGCATTCTTGGGCGTAGACCAATCTTGTACTGTAGCCACCTTCGCAGGATCCACGGCAATACCATTCTCTGAAACGACATGGCCCAAGAATCTCACTTCTCTCCTCCAGAAGTGACATTTAGAAAACTTTGCTTTCAGTTGGTATTTCCTCAACACCTCCATCACTATCCTCAAATGTTCCTTGTGTTCTTCCTCTGTCCTTGAGTAAATCAAGATATCATCCACGAACACAAGGACAAACTTATTCAATTGATCCCTGAATACCCTATTCATAAGATCCACAAAATATGTTGGTGCATTCGTCAACCCGAATGGCATGAGCAACCACTCATAGAATTCAGACGGCGTCTGAAATGCCGTTTTAGCTATACTCTCAGCTCCCACTCTAAGCTGATGAAAACCGGTCGCGAGATCCAACTGGGAAAACACTCTGACTCCACTCAACTGATCAAACAAATCATCTATCCGTGGAAGAGGATACTTATTCTTCTTTCTCACCTTGTTCAACTCGCTGTTGTCCTCACACAATCGAAGGGAACCATCGGCCTTGGTAGCAAACACAACTGGTGCTCCCCACTTAGAAACACTTCTTCTGGTAAACCCCTTCTTCAAAAGATCTCTTACTTTCACCCCGAGCTCTCTATGCTCCCTTGGCACCATACGACGAAGTGGCATCACTATAGGTCTAGCATCTTTCACTAAATCAATCCGAAACTCGATCTCTCGGTGTGGTAGAAGTTCGGTCACTTCCTCGAAGTCGTCCGGATACTGGCCAGCAACGGGCACCTTTAACAACTCATCATGCAGGATGTCAAGGGAATTTATAAAACTAGCCATCACCCCATCACTAGGTAGGCTACCAAACACTACCCTCCGTCCATCATCCACTCTAACTGTCACCAAAAACCCTCACAGTCTACCACCACCCCATACCTTCGAAGCTAATCGACTCCTAAGATAATGCTAAACCCAGTAAAGCCCAAAACAAAGCAATCACAAGCAAACATACATTCATGACTCGATAAGATCACATTATGACAAATCATACTAAGGCTAGTTGAACCACCTATTGGGTTCGTTACAACTAAAGGTCTATCGACTATCTCAGGTTCCAATTACAACCTACCTACCAGGTCACTAGATATGAAGGAATGAGAAGCCCTGGTATTAGACAAAACTTGAACAGTAACATCATAAACAGAAAGCATACCTTGAATAATGACGCCCTTTCCCTTCTGCACCGCAGTTGGGGCATTCGACGAAGAAGGAACAACGTTCATAGCATATGCTTTCACGATCTGCTGCTCTTTAGGAGGTTGTGGACATTTATCCTTGTGATGTCCCACCTGGCCGCAATTGAAGCACTTCATGTCCGCTGGCTTGGCTCGACATTCTTTGGCATAGTGGCCCTTCTTGCCACAGCTATAGCACTCTATATCTTTCTTATCCCTCTTTTTCTGACCATCCTTGGTCTGATTTTGTTTCCTTCTATTCTGAGAATTATTCTTTCCTCCACTGGTTGCTTGCGGCTTTGGCTCCCCTGTAGATGTAATAGCAACCTCGGTCTTTGACTTAGGGTAAAGGCTCTCTGATCTCAATGCTTTCCTAACAATGGATTCAAACGTCACATCGATGTGGTTTATAAGCCTTTCCCCCAAGTACTGATCTAAGCCTGTTATGAACTTCTCGTCCTTCTTCTTGGCAGTGTCGATAAGAGATGATCCATACTTCGATAAAGTATTGAACTCAGCAATGTACTCCGAGACTGCCCTACCATTCTGCTTAAGCTCCAAAAATTTCATAAACAACTCTTATTTCTGAGCAGCTGAGATAAACTTATCACTGAAGCGAGTCTTAAATGATTCCAAGTAATCTGATCCTCAGGAGTAGCTGCTTTAATAGCATTCCACCAATTCATAGCTCGACCTTGAAGTTGACATGATGCCAGCTTTCTCTTCATTGCATCCTCGATCCCCAAATCCTCAAAGATGCACTCACAACTATCCAACCAATCTTGAACTTCCGTAACCGATTCCGTTCCGTGGAACGGCTTCCCACCAAGGCTGGTATAATCCTTGTTAAGCTTGGCGAAATCGGCTCTAGGCACCTGCACGGCTGCACCACCACCGTTAGCAACATTAGGAACTGCTCCTTGCACATCCCTAAGCATCTCTCTCATGAAGGAAGTGAACATCGTCCTCATATCAGGGACATTCCTATTGTTAGCCCCTGAACCCGTACTCCTTGTGTATCGGTCATCGTTCAATCTGCAAAGAGAAAACGATTAACCATCTCCATAGTGGTGCCCGTGCAGTGCGACTTCATCCTTAGCTACACAAATAGTATATATATAGCTTTTTGCAAACCAAAATATCACAAATACGCTCTCTCATATACGTGTACTATCTCTCCCTGATGTCTTTCCCCAGGTTAACTACGCAACCTAGAGCTTTGATACCAAACGTGACAGCCCGCCTCAGACCAGTCGACATTTCCCTTGAAATGCGTTGTGCCAATGCCCAACTAGCACGGGACGGTCGTCAAAAGAAAAGGAAGAAGACGATGAACCAACAAAGAACCTATAGTATATCTCACAGTGCATGGAATAAAATATAATAATAACATAATTTTGACATAAAACAGGCGAGACAGTGCAACCAACATAGCAGCAGAAATCCATAATACAGCTTATGATCCAAACCATCATTATTACAACTTCAAAATACTATCTCTAAAGCAAAAGGAAAAGGTGCACTACTAATGTCCAAAGTAGTGACTAGCAATAACACAGGGAGAATATATGTACTAGTACGTGGAAGCCTCATGCTCGTCTCCGAACAGCTACTCGTGCATAACCAGCTAACCTGTCTCTAGTCTGCTCATTTTGAAGCACCCAAAGTAATAAGAAGAGACATAAAACCCTAGGTCAAACAAAAGTCTGGTATGAGCGATAAGCAACAAAAATAGAACAATAACAGGTATATATAACTATACCTGAACCTAGACCTGCAACCAAAGAGTTAGCACAACAGGATGTACAATACTTTAACGTGACACTAACACATAATGTGAAAATAACGGGGAGGAGGTGTGCATGTCATGGTGATAGAAAACATCAACATAGCAATCATCGTTACATCTCTCACTTTATGCGTAAAGCATACGATATCTACCACTTTAATCACCCAATTCTTTGCTATGATCACTCTGCCCCATGGAGTCATAATGCCTCCACTGCACTGATCCATAGCCACTAATCCTTTGCTATGTCCACTCTGCCCCCATGGAGTCTTAACTAGGGGTGGGCGCGGTTCGGTTCGGTGCGGTTTGGAGCTCAAACCGCTTCCGCACCGCATCAAAAAGTTAATCAAAAATACAAACCATTATACTAACTGTTAAAACGGTTCGGTTTCGGTTCGGTTTTAATGCAACATGGTTCGGTTTTGGTTCGGTTTGGTTTGAACCCGTATTAAATACATAACAAGAGAAGTACTTCCATCAGCAATCAATTTATGATTGTATGACGTTGTGTCACCTGAAGTTTAAAACACATAGTGTTATCTTGAATTGATATAACTACAACATATGCTGAAAATAGAATATATATAGTTAAAATAAAAAGTTAAATAGGAATTTTTTAATCTTTTATCGTAATATTATTCGGTGTAGCTATGCGGTTCGTTTCGGTTTAATATGGTTTGGTAACAGTTCAAACCGCAACTGAACCGTATCGTTGCAGGTCGGTTCGGTTTGGATTATAAGCTTTAGAGAGAGAATCTGGTGCGATTTTCCGCACTGTTTATGTGGTCCGGTCCGGGCGGTTTCCGTATTGCGGTGCGGTTTATGCCCACCCCTAGTCTTAACAACTCCACTGCACTGGCTCATAGCCCTGCTACGATCACTCCACCCCATGGAGTCGTGACAACTCCATTGCACTGATCCATAACCAGTAATCCGTCTCTCAGTGGTGAGTCAAAGCTATAGACATCGATAACCCCTTTGCACACGTCCTGCAGCAAAGCCCAATTCATGAAATTAACCCATTGATCCCCATTGGGATCCTGAGTAATAACCTCCCATTTGGACTTCCTTTGCATCTCGGGTTTTGATCGAATTGGAGTTGGTCATTAGAAGAGTCGTCGCACATTAGTAGTGGAGGTCCAAACCCGGTTTGGTTCGGCTTACTCGGTTCGGTTCGGCATGTGGTGCTCAAGCTCCCCATTTGGTTCGGCTCAATTCTCTTCCCTCGGTTCAGTTCGGGTTCATCTCGTCCATGTGGTTCGGTTCGGCTTCTCACATGTCGCTCGGTCTGATGCTCCTGAAGAGGTTCGGTTCGGTGCTTGTAATCCTGGTCCGGTTCGGTTTGTACTCACCATTTCTGATCCGATCCCCTCACCCTCGCTTTCGATCCGAACCCAACTCCAACTCTATGCAACTGTCCTTCCTTCTTGTCAAGTCTCTTATGATAAGTTCTGGTCCGGTTCGAATTTCTTTACCCGGTTCTCCTATCCGATCCGAGCCCTATAATCCGATCCGATCCAAAATTCTGCACATTTTCCAACGAGCATATATTATCCATTTTCGCCATACGACGGCGTTTTCAACCATTCTAACTTTCCTACAAGATTACTTAACATTCCAAACAGTAATAACAACAAATAGAATCAACCAATAACATCCAAACATCAATCATATGAGTTATTTTGGATCAAACATACCAAAATCTATGGTTTTCCCCTTAATCATGATTTAAGCGTACAATTAGAAAAACATGTCCAAATTGACCCAAATTTTTATCAGAGCCCTAAAATAATATTTAAGAATTTTTAAATATTTTTCCAGATTTTTATAATGCATAATTTTGCTAATTAACACTAATCACCCATAATTAGCCGTAATTAGTGAAAAACAATGCAAATCACTCATCTTAGCCACAAATGAATTATAGATCTGAAATTTCCTACTGTTTTGGGTCAAATTCCTATGCAACACAACAACTCAAACTCTGATTTGGTGTTGATTAGCCTTGATTTGATGTTGATTAGCTTAATATGTGATTAGACGGTGATTAGAAGGTGATTTGGGTGTTGGAGGCCATTGTTAGGGTTGAAGAAATGAAAGTGGAGGCTGAAAAATGACAAAAGAAGGGTTTCTCTAACCCCTTTCTGGCTTTATATAACCCTAATCCCGAAATCCCCCAATAGGCCTAGCTACTAATCACCCGGTCAAGCCCAATTAAGTTGTTTTCACCTTCTAAACCTTATTTCAGCCATATCTCCCAAACAGTAAATCCGTTTGACAAATGTGACCACTTTACGAAAGGTAAACCATCATCCAAATATAATGGAAGTGGTTTCAGGTCAAAACTCCTTACCAATCAAACGTTATAGGCGAACCAAGATTCTCCAGGGGTAAAATGGTCATTTAAAAACTCGGCAAAAATCGTGAACATGTTAAATGGCCCCAATAGTCGCTTCCCAAAGTTACACGACCATACAACGTCATATGAAAAAGAAATAAATATCCTACGATCCTCCGATGCGTAGAATGCGGGTCATTACAAGATTTCTAATGTTTATATGAATATATGCAAAGGTGTGTGTATATGTCCCAATACTAATGCGAAGATCAGGCAGTCTACTGATTTAGGTAACCTCCTTAATGCAATGTATGTTAGTGCCATGCATCCAATATGTATGCAAATAATCCTATTATAACATGTGAGTTCCATAAGTGTGCACACTCATTCGTCCAAATGCAACATCCATATGCTAATACATCCATTTTCATTCATAAAAGAAAAGAAAATGCACACACATCCATATGCAGTATGAGAGTGATTGAGTCGATCTAGTGCCTAATGTGTGTATATGCATCCACAGGCAGCCACTAGCAAACACTTGCATCCATCAAACATAACATGTCACAAACACATGTTTACATCCATAGGATTCCTATGTAAAGGTCGAAAATACTACGGATAGAATATATGCAAATGATAGAAACAAGCATAGATAAAACTTTGGAAAAAGGAGTTAAGAACATACCCTCGAGAAGAAAAGGGTACGAAGCACGTATCTTGTCTTCAGTCTCCCAAGTCGCATCCTCTGAGTTATCTCCCCATTGAACCTTTATCAGCTTGATCTCTTTATTGCGTAGCTTCTTAACTTCTGATCCAAGAATACGGGTAGGGACTCGCCTAACTGTCGCCTCCTGTTCCCCTTCTACCTCTTCCAATATGCTTGGCTCAACAACTTCCGCGGTGTCATGCAAACATTTCTGCAGATGAGAAACGTGGAAAACATCATGAACATTGGATAGATTTTCTAGGAGCTTTACTCTATAGGCCATTTAGCCAATCCTTTCGGTTATGGGAAATGGTCCCACAAATTTAGGTGCCAACTTCCCTACCAAACCGAAGTAAACCACGTTCCTTAGAGGTGGTACTTTGATAAAAACTAAGTCTCCCACTTCAAGTTCGATGTCAGTCCTTCTCTTGTCTGCATAGGACTTCTGCCTATCTTGAGCTGTCTTCATCCACCGTCGAATAAGGTCAATTTTCTCGGACGTTTATCTAACCAAATCTGGTCCAAGTAATAATCTTTCTGTAGATTCCCACCAACAAGTTGGTGATCTACAGGGTCGTCCGTACAATGCTTCGAAGGGTGCCATACCAATGCTAGCTTGATAACTGTTGTTATAGGCAAACTCTACTAAAGGAAGATGCTCTTCCCAAGTCCCTCCGAAGTCTAGGATACATAGCCTTAAAATACCTTCAAGAATTCTATTCACCATCTCCGCCCGCCCATCGATCTAAGGATGATAAGCGATGCTCAAACACAACTGTGTACCTAATGCTTCTTGCAAGCTCCTCCAAAACACAACTGAGGATGATAAGCTGTGCTCAAACACAACTGTGTACCCAAAATTTTCAAAACACAGAAGCACTGTACTTACCACAAGCCTAATAAACATTGAGTTGTTTCAATCAAATGCCTACCCTATTTCATTTACTTAACCTCTAAGTTTTTAGCAAAGCTTCCATGACAAGTTTTGGGTTTGGCTATAAAGACAGTAGGCCATTTTCGAGCATCAAGTTTTAGAAAAGAAGCATGTATATAAAATTACAGAGCAGAACATCATTCGTTTAGCTTCATTGATTTACTAAAAGTCGCAAACATCACTTAAACTTCCAAAATACACATATCTAAACCCATCGTATGATTCTCGATACTATTATATATGCTATAGGGTGTTCCGCATCACTTCTTTTTTGTTACAGCGTTGTCATTCGTGAGCTAAAGCTGGGAAGTGTTGAGCCAGGAGTAACCGAGGAGGAAACCTGATGGTGTGGTCAGACTCGTGGTTGGTAGAGGTGGAGTTTGGTAGAGTTTGAGGTTATTCCGTGATAAAAACTGATGCACGATGGCTGGGCGTTGCGTGAAAACCCAATCTTCGAAGAGTTGGGAGAACTGTGCGAGTTTGGTCAGAGTGGCATGGGGAGAACGAGCTGGAAAAGAGAGTGAGTGTAGTGTTTTTAGTTGAATTTTTTGTGGTATGATGAAGACGAGGGGATCAGAGAAATATTTCGAAATGATCATGTTTGTTTTCATGAGGATTACTGAAGCTTTTAAAGTGGAGAAGGAGCTGTTGTAATCGGGTCATTGCGCATGAAATTTGGGCCAAAGTTTTAAAGGGTGAGGCCCGTTTATAATTAAACTAAAGTTTATTTTAATAAAAATAGTACGTGAACTTATAATTTTAATATCCGGTACAAATATTATCAGAATTAAGCAAATTTGGACTTGTTGGGTTCGTATGGACGAGGGCTACACCGTGGAACTGATTTGGAGCTCGGTGCAATTTATGGAAAAATAAAACGCTTGAGCGGAACTGTTGAACATTTATCGTTATTCAATGATAAATGACCAATGTGAGTAAACTCACTAACTCTGTCCAGTTTATAATTTTATAAACGTGATTTAGTATTGATAAATGATGACTGATTGTTGTGTGACGGTTGTTTGGATTTATTTTCCAATTAATTGTTTGAAAATATAGATATAGTTATATATATAAATCGTAAATTAAATATTGATTCTGTTATCAGAATATTTCATATTGATATAAAAATTCGTGTTATTTATGTTGTTTAACATCGGTGGATGCAGGGAAACAGGTTGGAGGGATCCAACTGGATTCCACAACATTTATGTTACTGTTTTTCATATATTGTGATATATGATGTGATATATAGTCTTTTGTTGATTATGTGTGTATGGATGAATTGATCCTTTTTATTTGGTATTATAAATACCATAAGTAATATTGGAAAATATAAAAAGGAATTTGTGAAGTGGATATTGAATTTAAGTATTTTATAAAATCAAATGGATTTCATAAAAGGAGATATTTGAAAAATTAAATAAGAAACTTCTGTAAAATTTATTAACAATTATATGGAAGTTTAAAAGATCGTTTTTGGTTAAAATACTTTATGGAAGTAATAAGCAGTAAATAAAGAACTTTATGGAATAAATACAATTTTTGTAAAATTAATAGAATTAAAAAAAGGAATTCGCAAGATAAAAAAGAATTATAAGAAGATTGATTTAAAGTAGATATTAAATGGAATATGTTTTTAATAGTTAAATTGAAAAGAATAATTTGTAAACTATGTTTATAAATTAAGAAAATTATTTATCATTGGATAAATAAAAATATAAAATCTGAATTTATATAGAGAAATAAAAATCGGTTTTAACACCGATGTTTTAATGGAATTTAAACTTAGCATTTTTAAAGGGAATTAAATAAGATTATAAGTATTGGACAATAAAATAAGATTTTTATGAATAATTATATAATTAGAAGTATAAATAGAATTTGGAAATGGGATACTATTTTTAAGTGTGAAATCAAACTGAATTGATTATATAAAAGGCATATTATTCACATTCGATGTGAATAATGGATTTAAATAAATATTCTACAAATAAAAACGCTATAAAGGAAATTGGGTTTTGAAACAGGAATTTAAAATGGAGCTAAGGGAATTAGAAACTGACTAGAGATTAGTTAAGTTGAATGGCTTTCTGAATGTCGATCTGATGTTGGTTTTGGCCTTCGTGGTCTATACTTAGGAAGTTGTTCTCTTACTAGTTTTCTGCCCTGGCTCTAGGTAATCCATCAATAAAGTCCATCGATATCTGCTCCTACTTCCATGTAATAACTTCTAATGGCTGAAGCAGTCCACTCGGCTTTTATGTTCAGCTTTCACCAATTGACAGTTCATGCATTAGGAAATGAATTTTCCAACATCTAGCTTCATCCCTCCCCAGTATTAGGCTCGCTTCATATCCTAGTACATCGTGTTACACCCAGGATGAATCATCAACTTCATGTGATGACATTCCCTCAGAACCTCATCTCTCAATCCATCAATATCAAGAACAACCAGTCGTCCTTGTTTCCAACACCAACCATCTCGATTGACTTTGAATTCCTTATCCTCTGGTTCCTACCTCTGGATAATCTCGACTAGCTTTTCATCCCTCTTTTGGCTCTCGCCAATCCTTTTGATGAGTAGGTCTTATCCATAATTTAGCCAACATTTTAGGTTCTAACTCACACCGAGGCCTAAAATCAAAACTTTCCAAGTACTCGAGGTGCTACCATTCCAAAAACAACGCTCCCAAACTGGTGTGTCTTCAACTCAATGCATCTGCCACTGTGTTACCTTTATCAGGAGTATAGGCTATACCAAAATCATACGATACCAAACTCTAACCATCGTTGATGTTGAAGATTCAAATACTTTTGGGAGAAAAGATACTTCAATGACTTATGATCCATAAACAACTCGAATCGAACTCCTGACAGGTAATGTCTTCACATCTTGAGAGCAAACACAATCGCTACCAACTCTAAATCATGAGTTGGATAATTCCTTTCATGCAGCTCCAGTTATTGAATTGCGTAGGCCACAACTCTATCCTTTTGCATCAGCACTGCTCCAATTCCAGTACCGCATGCATCGGTGTATACCACCATCTCTTCATTCCCACTTGGAATAGTCAAAACAGGAGCACTCGTCAGTCTCCCTTTCATGATTCCGAAAGCTTACTCACACTTCACATCCCATGTGAACACTTGATTCTTCTTCGTCAATCCTGCTAATGATGCAGCTATCTTGGAGAAGTCCTTGATAAATCGAAGATAATATCCCGCCAACCCAAGGAAACTCCAAACATATGTCGTATTGCTAGGCCTATCCCAGTTCTGGATTGCTGCCACCTTAGCGGGATCAATCGCTATTCCATTTCCAGAAACAACATGGCCTAAAAACCTTACTTATCTTTTCCAAAAGTGACACTTCGAAAACTTAGCTCTCAACTGATGCTTCCGCAAGATTTCCAAAAAAAACTCTCAAGTGAGTCTTATTCTCTTCCTCATTCCAGGAATAAACTAGGATATCATCCACGAACACAAGCACGAACTTGTTCAACTGATCTCTGAAAACCCTATTCATAAGATACACAAAATACGCTGGCGCGCTAGTCTATCCAAATGGCATCACCAGCCATTCGAAGAAACCGGATGGTGTCCTAAAAGCTATCTTCGGCACACTGTCCTTCGCCACCTTCAATTGGTGGAATCATGTTGCCAAACCCATTTGAGAAAACACCTTGGCCTCGTGAAGCTGATCGAAAAAATCATCTATCCTTAGCAACGGATACTTTTTCTTCTTGGTCACCTTGTTCAGCTCACGATAATCAACACACAATCTCAAATATCCATCATCCTTGGTTGCAAACACAATTGGTGCAGCCTATTCGGACACACTCTTCCAAATGAATCCTTTTCCTAAAAGTTCACGTACTTGCACCTCTAACTCCCGTTGTACCTTAGACGCGATTCGCTTGAGAGGCATGACGATGGGTTAACACCTTCGACCAAATTGATCTTGAACTCAATTTCACGATGCGACGACAATTCTTTGACCTTGTCAAAGACATCATCGAACTCACTAACGATCGATATCGATGACAGGTCTTTCTATGAAATCATAAGCGAACATAAATAGCTTACGAAGACGCCATCTTCTGGCTTACATCGAATCACAACCATTTGGCCTTCGACATTCCCGACTGTCACCTCCAGCTTCTCGCAATCCACATTTTCCGCATACCTCTTAAGCCAGTCCATACCCAAAATAATCCTAAACCCAGTGAAGTTCAAAACAAAACAATCACACACAAAGGAGCAACCAGGACTTGACAACACTAGACCATGACAAATCATACAAAAAATGGACGAACCCCAAACTGGATTAGTCATAATCAGTGGTTTATCAGAAATCTCAGGTTCCAAACCCAGGTGGTGCACAAACTCGTTGCAAATGAAAGAATGCGATGCTCTAGTATCAAACAACACACGAACTGAAACATCACTAATAGAAAGAGTACCTTGAACGATGACGCTCTTTCCTTTCTCCTCCGCCATAGGAGCTCTTGAAGAAGATGGAACGGCTTCCAAAGCATAAGCATTCACTATCTGCTTACCCTTAGCTGGTTCTGGACAATCCTTCTTGGGATGCCTAGGCTTGCCACAGTTGTGACACTTCCTCTCGACTTTCGGATTCTTGCAATCCTTGGAAAAATTTCCCTTCTACTGGCAGTTAAACCAAGTCACTTCGCCTTTCTACTTCTTCTGATCATCTTTTCCTTTATGCTATTGCTGCTTCCTCTTTTTGTTATTACCACCTTGCTGTGGTTTCGGTTCTTCCTTGTCTGCAACAATACTCTCTTCCTTGGGAAACAAAATCTCATGTCTTGGAGCTTTTTCCACAATCTTCTCGTAAGTATCATCTAGATGATCAACTAGCTGGTTCCTATGGTATTTGTCCAAGCCCATGACGAACTTTTCATTCTTCTGATAAGGAGTCTCAACATATGAACGAGCATACTTTGATAAGACTTCAAAATCAGAAACATCCTCCAATGCTGGTCGACCATTCTGCTTTAGCTCAACAAACATCTTAAACATAATAGACTTCTGAACGGTAGAGATAAACCTTGTCTAAAACTTGACTTGGAACTGCTCCAATGAGATATCATCTTTTGGGGTTTCTAGAGTGAAAGAGTTCCACCCATCCATAGCTCTATCCTGTAGTTGTCTTAAAGCAAACTTCCTCTTGGTCACATCGTCAATTCCCAAGTCTCCAAAAATATGAATGCAAGTATCAAGCCACCCTTGAATCTCTTCAATCGCCTTTGTCCCTTTGAACAGCTTCCCTCCTAGAGTAGTGAAGTCTTTGCACAGCTTCGCGAGGTCCGTAACCCTAGGCACTTGCACCTAAACCCCAACATCTACCGTGGATGCATCTAGAATGGGTGCCCTCCTCATGATCACCACCATCATGACCTTGAACATAGCCGGGTAATCTGGTATACCTCCATCACCCCCTCCAAGAACAGTCTCCTCCCTAGCATTATGTCTCGACGTTCGACGGCTCGTTCTAGATCTGGAAAATAGAATGATTAGTCCACACACAGGAATAACTACAATTGGAATTCAAGTGCTGGTATATTATACACTATAATATAGCAAACATCCATCAGAACTCTACAAATGTGTCTCTCATATGTTATTATGTCTTCGAAGTTTGGCTAAAATCGATTAATCTCGCTCTGATACCAAATGTGGTGACCGCCCATAACTCATGTACGTAACAAGGAAAATAATGCTCTGAAAGACGTGACAGGTAGCTATGGACGATCATTAAGGTAGGTTAACACAAGCGAAACATGTCCTATAACTCACAGCGCATGGATAAAATATAATATAACATATACAATAGGCAATAATAGTGAAGCAGAACTGAGTAGAATCTTAAACTTTCATATCAACTAGAAAGATCCATACATCACTAGAATACATCATAAGTGTCTGTACAAAGTACCTCACTACAATCACTTAGAGAATACATCAAACAGCGGAAAACAGCAAAATATGTATAGTAGAAAACTGATACGTAAGCCTCCAGCACGTCATCGATCTGCAACATCGTCCATTAAGATCTGCTACCTGTTACCTGCTACTCAGTCTACCCATCCACAACAGGATGAAAAACCCAAGGTAATAAGAGGAAACATAAAACCTTAAGTTAGACAATAGTCTTAATAAGCAATAAAACAGCTATCTAACATCATCAATAAAGTACATGAGAAATAGGTAGATCAATAAACTAATCTCTGATCACATCAGAGAATAACCCAACCCATCTTCCCCACATCCAACAGTGATAACCTTTACAAAATAATCCAGTAAACAAACAATATATTCATAGCAACCAGTTACCAAGCGTTAACCATCCTAATCGAATTCGACATCCCTCAAGCACAAGCCCTTAAGGCCTAAACCAACACCAGACAAGCACCCAAGAGATATCTTCTTCGAGGTCGAATAATCTACACAAGATGATACAAGCAAAACAATCATCATTCATGACTCTGGCTATCACTGCCATTCCTGCTTTGAAAACATCGTTAATCGTATGACCGGATCAACATCATGTCGTCCGTCAAGGGCTAATGGTAACCCCCGGTCCTAGCAAAAACTTCATATGCCATCGTGACTCGTATCTCTAGGCCCATCATGACTTCCCAGGGTAATTGACCATTCAACCGGTCCTTTAAGCGTCTCTATTATACCCCTGCTTTGCATCCACTAGAACCTATGAAAATGACAATTCCTCGGCCACCATAACTCTAGTCGTTATCACCGGCGACAATCCATAAGCTCAAAACACACTTGAGTCGTATGGACATTTGTTGCATTTCACCGATCAACGAATACTTCATATCACTTCGAACATTCCTCCTTGAATTCATGTCGAAGCCATGACCATTGTCGACCATAAACATACATAATTTCGTCGATATTCCATCTCATAACATTTTAGCCTTTTGCTATAAATCAACATACTTCAGCATTTCTTTCCGCCTTTTACAGCATTTCCAAAATGCTATAGTACCTCATTCACAGCATTTAGAAAACATTGTATCATCTACCTGATCCATCCTTCAGTAGCTCTGCCCGATCCATGGTTTAAACACCCAATCCATGGTAAATTACTGGCTAATCCATCATTTCTGCCATGATCGATCCATCTATGAAACAATGTGCTCCACCCACACTTGCCCGATCTATAGTATTTCCATGTGTCGTCGATCCATCAATTTGAAATCGCCTGATCCATCAGAAATGAAGCAGTCGATCCGTCTATATCCAACTTACCCGATCCATGGTTCTCTCATGTCGGTCCACCCATAAACCATGACCGATCCATACATTTACAAGTTGTCGATCCATAACTTACCAATCATAACTGATCCATATCACATGTGACCGATCCATGTTCACATATCTTTCCCCAACCATCAATTCCTCAATGCCCAATCCACCCACTCGAACGTTGCCCGATCCATGAAAAAGGTGACCGATCCATGCTATTTTGTGCTCCCCAAGTCACGACCTACGTACGCACACATCTAACTCCAATCCAATCCAAAGCTTGCGCAAAGCACTGATTCATCAACAATTAAATCAACCATCAACAAGCATCAATGCAACGATTAATCATCATTCAAACATGTGTAATTCACCAAAATCATGATAAATAATAAACGAATTACACAAATGGATCTAACTTGTAATTACATATGAATTAACATAGAAATTCACCGATTTAAGTTGCTAAATTAGATCCTAATGTGGTTCAAATAGAACTATACGTACCATGATGTAGATCTAGGAGAAAACAACTTGAAATAATGAAAATAAGATTAAACAACCTATATACTCGATTGAATCCGTGCAAGAGATGCTTATCACTCATCAAATCCTAAAATTAGCTTTAAAATGATGATCTACAAATCCAAACAGCGAAGAACTATCTTCAAAACTTCTAATTTGATGAGATCCTCTCTCTCTTGATGTAGATTTAGCCTTCCTTGATGTAGATCTTCAATCCTCTTATATAGAACCAAGATTTTAATCGTGGAGAGATGTATTTGATTGGAGTAGGGAGAATCTCAAATCCCTACCAAATGAAAAATGAAGAAAGTAACCATTTCCCCTTGCCTCTACCCCCTATTTATAGCCAAACCATTAGTCCACTAATGGGCCTCACTAATCAGCCCACTAATGACTAATTAGTCTATCCAGAAATTATGCAGCAATAAAACACTTATTCCTCCCAAACCGCTACACCAAATCTTTAACGTGGCCACTCTACGGAATTAGCAACACCATTTCCTTTCCAATGAAATTGATTTCAACACCTGATTCGATCCCAATCTAAAGTTATGCCCTATACAGAACTGATAGGGGCAAAATGGTCACACATAAAATTGATAAAAATTGTAGACAAGTCTCACATCCCCATAACCAACATATCAAATATGAGAATGATCCAACACTCAAGGAATTAAATAAAAATATTTTATGATCCTCCGATACATAAAATGAGGGTCGTTACACTCTACCACTTTACCAATTTTCGGATCCCTGTGTGTAATTCAAAATTTTTGCTAGCCGGGGCCGAGTGCATGCCATGAAAATTTCGAATCCCCTAATCCATCACCGGATCGGTCGCTGATCCATCAACGGATCGATCGCTAATCCATCACTAGATCGACCTCCGATCCATCATCGATCCAACATTATTTCTTGAGCAACACACCATCGATACATGGCAATTCGTGCCTGATCCATCCAAAGTACACCGATCCAGCTCCGAATTCAACCTATCCATCATGATTTCACTACATAGAAATGTATTCGATCCAATTATGTCGTAAGATCCATCAACAAATGATAAACACTAATGCACAAAATCAACCAAGTCATCAAATAATCAATTGCAACCATAATCAAGCATTAACACAATGATTATTCATCATTCAATCATAAGAAATTCACCAAATCATGATTAAGCAATAAACGAATAAATGAATAAATCTAAACTTGCATAAACACATGAATTAACATATGAATTTACCGTTCTTATCTTACTAGATTCGATCCTATGGTTATTCGAATGAAAATGGACTTGCCTTGATCAGATCTAGGTGAGAAACAACTTGAAATGATGAAAATAAGATCAAATAATCCATATACTCGATTGAATCTGTGTAAGAGATGTTTATCACGCACCAAATCAACTAATCTCTAATTCGAACAGCAAGAACTATCTTCAAAAAAATCCAATTTGATGTGATCTACTCTTCCTTGATGTTGATCTTCAATCTTTTAATGTTGATCTAAGAAATTAATGGAGTGGAGATGTATTTGATTGAGCGAGGAGAATCTCGAACTCAAACACATTAGAGAATGAAGAAACTAAACCATTCTCTTTGCATCTACCCTTCTATTTATAGTCAACAACCCCTAGGCTTAATGGGCCTCACTAATCAGCCCACTATTGACTAATTAGTCTGTCCAGAAAGTTGTGTAGCATTAAAACAACGATTCCTCCCAAACCGTTGAACCAAATCTCTAATATGGCCACTCTACGGAACTGGAAACATCATTTTCTTTCCAATGAAATCAATCCCAACACCTGATTCAATCCCAGTTAAAAGTTATGTCTTATACAAAACTGACAGGGGTAAAATGGTCATAAATAAAATTGATAAAAATTATGGACATGTCACACATTCCCATAAACAACATATCAAAATAGGAGAATGATCTGACCCTTATAAAGTTAAATAAAAATATTTTACGATCCTCTGATATGTAAAATGTGGGTCGTTACATTCTCTCACCCTCCCCTCGATTTAGGAATTTCACCCCCAAAATCCCAAGCAAACACAAGCCACCATAAACAATTCTGCATGCTTACCATCCATGAGCAGCCAATCTATTATCCAAACTAGCATCCATCCAACCATGCATTCATAGCCTTAACTTAGCATGCGAAATTCTAATAATAGCACAAATTACAATGGTGTAAGGGTGACACGACATTAATGGGTCATACTAACGAAGAGTTCTGGATGGATCGTCTTCATACTCTCTTCTGTTTCCCACGTACAATCGTCATCATCCTCATTCCATTGCACCTTGACTAGCTTAACCATCTTCCTCCTAACTTGTTCCGTGGCATTCCCCCACAACGTGAAGCAGCTTACAAAGTTTTAAAACTACGGACTCGACTTCTAGGTCTTCTTACGTTTCCCGAGATACCACCACATTCGAATCGTGCACACACTTCCGTAGAAATGACACATGGAAAGCATTGTGCACACTTGATATTTTCTCGGGTAAATCCAATCTATACGCGAGCTTTCCAATTCGCTCGAATATCGAAAACGGTCCAACGAACCTTGGAGCAAACTTTCCTTTACTTCTGAATCGAACAACATTCTTTAACGGCGAAATCTTCATGAAAACCATATCACTAATGTTGAACTCTAAGTCTTTTCGACGCTTATCGGCATAACTCTTCTGACAATCTTAGGCTGCCTTCATTCTTGCTGAACGATCTCGATACAATCCGAGGTCTTCTGATCATTGCTGGCCCAAGTATCAACTTATCTCCAGTCTCTAACCAACATGCTGGAGAAGTACACGGTCTCCCTTACAACGCCTCGTATGGTGTCATCCCAATGCTTGACTGGTAACTGTTGTTGTATGTGAACTCAACTAGATGTAGATGGTCTTTCCACGATCCACCAAAGTCTAATACACAAGCTCTAAGTAGAACTTCCAAAACTCAACTATCTCTCTCGGTTTGACCATCAGTCTAGGGATGATAAGCCGTACTCAAAATTATCTCGGTTCCCAAAGTCTCTTGCAAACCCTTCCAAAATCCACTCATGATCAATGGATCTCGGTCACTTACTATGCTCTTCGGGATACCATGGAATCAAACTATCTATTTAATATACAACACAACCAACTTCGATGATGTCCTAGTCAATCTAACATGAATAAATCTTGCGCTTTTGGTCAAGCGATCCACTATGACTCTAATTTCTTCGTTTCCTGCCCTGGTTCTAGGTAGTCCATTAATAAAATCCGTCGATACATGCTTCCACTTCCATGTAGAAACTTCCAATGGCTGACGCAATCCACTCAGCTTCTCATGTTCAGCTTTCACCAATTGACAATTCATACACTTGGAAATAAACTTTCCAATACTAAACTCGCTTCATGTCTTGAGACATCTTTATTACCACCGGGATGAATCATCAGTTTTGAGTGATGACATTCCCTCAGAACCTCATCTCTCAATCCATCAATATCAGGAACAACTAGTTCTCCTTTCTTACGAAGCCAACCCTCTCAATCGACTTCAAATACCTTATCCTTTGGTTCCAACTTCTGGATGATCTCGACAAGCTTTACATCACGCTTTTGGCTTTCACTAATCCTTTCGATTAGAGTAGGTTTTATTGATAAGGTTTCCAACATTTTAGGTTCTAACTCACACCGAGGCCTGAAATCAAATCCTGCTAAGTACTCGAGGTGCTTCCATTCCGAAAACATCACTCCTAAACTTGTGTGTCATCGACTCAACGCATCTGCCTTTGCGTTACCTTTACCAAGAGTATAGGCTATACCAAAATCATACGATGCCAGAAACTATAAACACCATTGCTGCCGAAGATTCAAATCCTTCTGAGAGAAAAGATACTTCAACAATTTGTGATCTGCAAACAGCTTGAATCAAACTTCCAACAGGTATGCAGAGCAAACACAATCGCTGCCAACCCCAAATCATGAGTTGGATAATTCCTTTCGTGCGGCTTCAGCTATCGACTCTCATATGCCACAACTCTATCCTTCTACATCAGCACTGCTCCAAGTCCAGCACTGCATACATCAGTGTATACCACCATCTCTTCGTTACTCACATTGCCAAATCCATCTGAGGAAACACCTTTGCTTCGTGAAGCTAACGATCAAATCATCTATTCTCGGTAATGGATACTTGTTCTTCTCAGTAAAGATCCATCAGTCATGGTTGCAAACACAACTGATGCAACACATTCTGACACGCTTCGCCGAATGAATCTCTTTTCCCAAAAGTTCATGCACTTGCACCTCTAACTCTCGTTGTTCCTTAGGCGGCATCCGCCTAGGAGGCACGACAATAGGTCTAGCACCTTCGACCAAGTCGATCCTGAACTCAATCTCGCGATGCAGCGACAAACCTTTGACCTCGTCAAAGACATCATTGAACCCACTAGCGATTACAAGTTCTTCCGTGGAATCACAAGCAAATGGAAAAAGCTTACGAAGACCCGTCTTCGGGCTTACATGGAATCACAACCATTCGCCTTTCCACATTCCTGACTATCACCTCTAGCTTCTCGCAATCCACTTTAGCCGCATACCTCTTGAGCTAGTCCATACCCATTATAATCCCAAACCCAGCAAAGTTCAAAACAAAGCAATCACACACAAAAGAGCAACCATGACTAAATAACTAGATCACAATAAAGCATACAAAGATTAAATGAACTCCCAACTGGATTAATCGTAATCAAAGGTCCACTACAATCTCGGGATCTAAACCCAATCGGCATACAAGCTTATTACATGTAAAATAAGGCGATGCCATAGTATCAAACAGAACCCAAACCAAACACCTTTGGCAGAAAGCATACTTAAAACAACAACATCTTCTCCTAATTCTCATTAGGAAATCAGAATAGCTTCCAAAACACATGCTTCCACCTATTGCTAACTCTTCAGAAAATCTGGGTAGTCTTTCTTCTTATGCCCAGACTTATCACAATTGTAACACTTCCTCTCCATTTTCAAATTCTTGCAATCCTTGGAAAAATGGCCTTTTTGCTGGTAGTTATAGCAGATGTCATCCTTCTTTGGTTTCTTCATTTGGCCATCATTCCCTTTTTGGTGTCTTTTTCTTATTTAGCTTCTGTGTAGCACTGTTGCCAGTAAAAGTTTCTTTAAGAAGCCCATTCCTGCTTCCAAGAGCCTCGTCCCAAGCAGCACTACTTTTTTCTTCTCGCTCCTTGACTCGACGTCGAAGTTGCTCCAAATTTATATTTCTTTTCAATTCATTTTCTTCATCTGTAGAAGAATAATCCCTTTGTCACTTAGCAAAATCAACCCTAGGTACTTGTACAGGAACACCACGTTCTACTGCCGCTTCTGGAATGGGTATCCTCTGTATGATCGTTGCCATCATGGTCCGGACATAACAAGATAATCAGGTATAGCAGCCGAGGCTCCCAGTTGGCGACCATCGCCTACCCTTCCAGTCGCATGCTTATGCCTAGCAGTGTTTCCTGTAGTTCGATGACTCATTCTAAATCTGAAAATGGAATGGTTAGTCCACATGTGAGATAAACCACAATGAAGTCTAAGCGCTAATATATTATACGCTATAATATAATAATCATTCATTAGCAAAGTACATATATGTCTCTTATGCGTCTTTACGCCCGCGAACTTTGGATAAAATCGCTTAGCCAAAGCTCTGATACCAAATGTGACAACCGCCCTTAACTCCTGCACTTAATAAGAGGAATAATGCGCTGAAAGACATGTCAGGAAGCTATGGACGATCATCAGGGTAGAATAACACAAACGGAACATATGATATAACTTACATCGCAAGGATAAAATATAATATAACATATACAACATGTAGTAATAATGAAACATTACTGAACAAAATCTCAAACCTTCGTATCAACATAAAAGTATCCATACATCAATGGGATTACATCTTAAGAGTCTATACATAATACATCACTACAAGTCACTCAGACCAACATACATTAAACATAAAAGCGGAAAACAACATGTATAGTAGGAAATTAATACGTAAGCCTCTTGCTTATCGTCGATCTGTAGCATCGTCCTCATCAAGATCTCTCACCTGTCACCTGCTACTTAATCTGCCCATCTACAACATCAATGGACGAACAACCTAAGGTAATAAGAGGGAACATAAAACCTTGATTCATACAATAGACTTAATGAGTGATAAAACAACTATCTAACATCGTCAATAAAGTATATGAGAAATAAGAAGATTAATCATACAATCTACCAACACATCAACAGAGAAGAACCCGTCTCCCCCACATCCGACAGTGATAGCCTTTAAAATCAATCAGGTAGAAAACAAATAGATGTAGCAACTAGTTATCCAGCGCTATGCAGTTAAAACCCCGCTAATCTTCGCTATAGCCCTTAGCGTTATTCGACAGCTACACTATTTCTATTTAGCGTTGATGAACAGTAGATCCGCTTTAAGCCCCGCTATCTTCTGCTGCACCCGCTAAATCAACGCTTTATAGCACCTGCTGTAGCAATATTAATATACAAAGCTTGATTTGACTAGTTCTCTTTTAAAAATAATAATAAGGTTAGTATAAAAATATAATTTTAACACATAAACGTCGAATATATGGCAGAAATCTATTATAGTCATAAATTCTGATGTTTGTAACCATGATATTCATTGATTTCATTATATAAGAATAATAGATATCGGTTTCTTCTGCAAAAATGATGTGAGAATGATAATTAATAAATAATTCTTAATTTTACATATAATGTACCTTTTTACACCTCCGTTATATCTCCGTTATTCCCTCACTTTATCCCGCTACACCTTTTTGCACCTTCATCGCTATAGAATCGCTAAGCGCTTTAACTGCACAGATCCAGCGTAGACCATCCTAATTGAGATCAACATTTCCCAAGAAGAATCCCCGAAGGCCTAAATCAACATCAGAAAAGTACCCAAGAGATGTTTCCTTCTATATCGAACAATCTACGCAAGATGATACAAGAAAAACAATCAACATCCATGAATCTGGCTATCGCCGCCTATCCTGCCTTGAAACCGTCGTTAATCGTATGACTGGCCACGACATGCCATCCGTCAAGGGCTAATAGTAACTCTGGTTCTAGCAAAACTCCATATGCCCTTTATCAGTATATATGTTTTTCCTACTCAACGAAGACAACTAGGCCCATCAATTTTTTACCCAGGGTACTCGACTAGACCCACTAGTCTTTTAGGCGTCCCTATTATACCCCTTCTTTGAGTTCGCCAGAACCTCCAACTAACGATAATCCCTTGGACTTCAATATATCTAGTCATCATCATCGGCAACTATACATAAGCTCACGTTATCATGAGCAACCACTATCCATGAGCTCCAATCATCTTAAGTCGTCTCCCTGTTCGTTGCATTTCATCAATCAACGAACACTTCACAATGCTTCGAACATTCGATCATAATCCAACCTTGAAGCTACGACGTTCTTCCAATAAGAATAAACTTTCACTGGATCGGCAGCTGATCCAACAATGGATCGGTCACTGATCCATCATTGGATCGGTCGCTGATCCATCACCGGATCGGTCAATGATCCATCACTAATCCATCAGCGATCCATCATTATTTCTTGAGCAACACTCCACCGATACCTGCCAAATCGTGCCTGATCCATCCAAAGTACACTGATCCAACTACGAATTCAACCATTCCATCATGATTTCACTCCATCGAAATGTATTTGATCCAACTATGTCGTAAGATCCATCAATAAACGACAAACACTATTGCACAAAATCAACCAAGTCATCAAATAATCAATAGCAACCACCAACAAGCATTAACACAACGATTGTTCATCATTAATCATAAGAAATTCACCAAATCATGATTAAGCAATAAAAGAATAAATGAATAGATCTAAACTTGCATAAACACATGAATTTACCATTATCATCTTGCTAGATTAGATCCTAATGTGATTCGAATGAAAATAGACTTACCTTAATTTAGATCTAGGTGAAAAACAACTTGAAATGATGAAAATAATATCAAACAATCCATATACTCGATTGAATCCATGTGAGAGATGCTTATCACTCACCAAATCCACCAATTAGCTTCAAATCAACTAATCTCTAATCCGGACAGTGAAGAACGATCTTCAAACCAACCAATTTGATGAGATCTACTCTTCCTTGATGTTGATCTTCAATCTTCTAATATAGATCTATGAAATTAATGGAGTGGAGATGTATTTGATTAGGAGAATCTTGAGCTCAACCAAATGAGAGAATGAAGAAACTAAACCATTCTCTTTGCCTCTACCCCTTTATTTATAGCCAACAACACCTAGCCGTAATGGGCCTCACTAATCAGCCTACTAATGATTAATTAGTCTTTCCATAAAATTGTGTAGCACTAACACAACGATTCCTCCCGAACCACTGAACCAAATCACTAATGTGACCAGTCTAAGGAATTGGAAACATCGTTTCTTTTTTAATGAAATTGATCCCAACACCTTATACTAACCACGTTAAAAGTTATACCCTATGCAAAACTGACAGGGACAAAATGGTCACAAATAAAATTGATAAAAATTATGGGCATGTCATACATCCCCATAAACAACATATCAAAATATGAGAATGATCCGACCCTTATAGAATTAAATAAAAATATTTTACGATCCTCTGATACGAAAAATGTGGGTCGTTACATAATCAATACTGCTTGTTGATTAAAAACACAACAATCATTGAATTAAAATTCAACAATCTATATCCAATCAACAACCAACATCTGAATGTAATATAATGTTACTTGGGATAAAAAATTCATATGTATAATATGAAAAAAAAACAAGTAACATATGAAATATGTGAGGAAACCAGTTGGATCCTTTCTACCTGTTCTTCCCTGCATCACAATTCATAATAATATTTATATAATGCATATGAAATAGAATTCTAATTTAATGCATCTAAATGACAAAAATATAAATAACTTCAATCAACAAACAATAGTTATCTATAGCGTCCAATCATCCAATTTATATTATCAATGATGAGATATAATTTATAAGAATTAATCATTTCATAGAATTCCAAAAGGCATGTGAGTTAACACACAATTTATTTGATTCGACGATGAATTTAGATCAATTTTTACAATTTCAAACATACATACATAAAAATCCCATGCGTTCCAATTCATTTCAAACAAATTCAACAGCATAGGCTTTGTCTGTACGATTCAAACGACGTTTGTTCTGCTGAATTCTGTTAACGTACGAATAAATTACACTCGTTAAAACTTATCATTTGAATTGAAAATTAATTTAAATTCTCTAAGTACCTTCAATCCAGTAATTACCTTCATTAGTGGAAAATCATAATATTAACAAATTTCGATCCCACTCTAACTCTCGATATTGTGTCTTCTTTCTCAAGCAATGAGCGTACGACACCCTACATCCACTCCCACTGCCGCTCTTGATCACCGGAGTCAACCCCCTCCATCTCGACGCCGCTCCATACACCCCAGCTCCCATCGCCAGTAACCTCATCCCCTCTTGTCACTTGAAATCGTTAGAACATGTACGCCTTTGCTTTCCATTTATCTCCTTATAACCACTACCGGCCACCTCAAAACCATTGACCACCACCAGTAGAACCACCGACACTCCTTTTACCTCCGTCATTCAAGGGTCCCCACCTGAAAATGCCCCTATCACATCTAAATTTACTAAAATACATTCGACATCCCCAAAACATCGAACCATGTTTATCCTCCTTTCACCGCCGCTACACCCCACTTAGGACCACTGCTATGAAGTTAAACCCCGCAAAATCCCTGCTATAGCCCGTAGCTCCCTTCAACCGCTATGCTATTTATATTTAGTGTTGGTGAACAGTAGATCCGATTTTAAGCCCTACTATTTTATGCTACACTCGCTAAATCAATGTTTCTAGGCACCTGCTTTAGCAATATTAATATATGAAGCTTGATTTGACTAGTTCTCTATTAAAACAAATCAACAAAGTTAGTGTAAAGAGATAATTTTAACATATAAATGTCTAATATATGGTAGAAATCTATTGTAGCCATCAATTCTAATGTGTGCAACCATGATGTTCTTTAATTCTATTATATAAGATTAATGAATATTAGTTTCTTCTGCAAATGGTGTGAGAATGATAATTTATTTATTTTAAAATACTTATTTTTACATCTAATGTACTTTTTTGCACCTCCTTATATCCCTAATATTTCTCTGCTTTATCCCCGCTACACTTTTTGCACCTCCATCGCTACAGAACCGCTAAGCACTTTAACTGCACAGGACCACCATACCAATCCCATTCGAAAGGTTATCCTCTTGTGCTCATTTAATCTTTAGACACACCTCCGACCAACTCCCCCTCAAATTCCCTGAAATCACAAAAACCCGAAACTGTTCACTTTCTGGTCATCGTCCAATCACAATGGCGATCGCGACTCCCCAAATTTCAACAACATGTCGCCCTCACCTTCCTCGCGAACATCCTAGTTGGAAGTTTCCTTTAATTCGCCATCGATTTTGAGTATGGATTGATTCAATGAGAATGAGGGGTTCAGTTTCATAGAGGAATTATGGCTGTGATTCTTGACTTAGAGACGCAAATTCTGCTTTTTGGGATATGATTAGGTTAGGTTGTCAGAGATATTTTATTTGAAGAGACTAAGGATTTTTTTATTAAAAAGACTAAATAATTTTGTGAAAGTGACTAACGATTCTTTTAGCGTGAAACATTTGACGTTTACAATTCGTACGAACCCATACCAACTCCGATTATGACGAAATTGGAAATTCTATAATAACTTAATATTTCGAACACGATGGAACCAGTCTTGTCGAATTGTGAGACCATTTGTAAAAATACGATTTTAATTTTAAATGGTTAAATAATACACGTTTATATTGCGCATGATCACAAAATAACCCCAGTTGAACATGAAATTGGAAATCTTACAATAATTAGCCATTATAGATTTTATAAAATTAGTTTTGTTGAAATCCAAGGTCATTTGAAAATTGGCTACTCTTAAGTTCCATATTAAATCGATAAATATACATCGATTTCAAAATAAACAAATTCATTAATAATAAATTATTATTATCAAATATTTTCAAACATAATTTATATAATTTCAAAAATAAACAAGTAATCTTCTAGCCGCTTGCCGCTAGGCTTGGCGGATTCATGGACAACTACGGATTTCTCTTGTCAATGGCATGTATTATCTAAAATTCTCATCAAATACAGAAAAACTCAGCGTCTTAGAAGAAGCTCCAGCAATTATTAGAGGAAATCCGTTTATAGTCACTCCTTAGAATCCATCGGTGGACAAAGCTGGAGATCAGTTCCTCTCTATTCTAGTTTGGGCCCAATATAACAATGTACCTTCGGCACTCCAACCTCTAGTTGAGCTCAATTGGCTTGCTTGCCATATTGGCAAGCTCAAATGCTTTGACTCTAACACGGTGGCCAGAAGAAATCTTTTTTTTTTTTGCTAGAGCGCTGATTGATGTATCTCCATGCAAGCCTCTTCCTACGCAGTTGAAGGTTTGCATTGAAGAGCATTTTTATTATGTTGATGTAACATATAAATGGAAACTGGAGATATGCAGCACTTGTAAGTCTTTTGGACACGATGTGGAGAAATGTCATGCAAAGAGTGATAGTATTCAGACTGAGCGGATTCCTTTACCGCGTGCACCTCCTATGGTATGGGTCCCCAAAATCAAATCTGTTGTCATTCCAGCTGCTAGTAATGTAGCTAGTGTTGAAGATCCCACTACTATAGTTCCAATAGAAAGTCAATTTTTTTATTGGAACAAACCACAAAGGATTCTGAATCATTCTAAGACTGGTATGAAACATAAGTTGAGCAAGGGAACATATTATATACATGTAGACGAGAATAACGAAGCTCGAAAGTTAATGTACCATGTTGAAGGTGAAGGGTTAATTCTAGAAAAGGAAGGTGAAGGTGGAAAGAATAATGAGCAACTACTTTAGGACTCAGTTTGGAACAGAAGACATCTATATTCCGAACTTTCTCCTTTCTATGTGTCGGATTTGGCTACCCACTTTGTTGAGGCCGTGATGGAAGTTTCACCATGTGATGCTGATGGGGGCTAGCCCCTGTTAATGTATAGTAGTCTTGACATGTCTGTCAAACTCCTGTATGTATTTCTTTTTGTAGTCTAGCTGATGGCTAGCTCCTATGCTGTAAGCCTGTGTAGGTTATTGGCGGTCGGACCACCTAAAAAACCAATAGTTGATTGTCTACTAACAATCACCTGTAACTTTCTGTACTTTTATTATTAGTTATAATAAATGGTGTTTACGGTCACCTTAAAAATCGATCGGCTTTGCCAAAAAAACAAGTTAAGATTTCAAACTCAACTATTGAATTCTAAGTTAAATCGATATAATAATCCTTCTATATCATTTAATAAATCGTTATGGTTTGTAAACGACTCCTTAGTGACTTTCTGAGAATTTGATTTGGAAATAACTAAAAGTCTTCAAGGTGAAATCTCGATTTTTCTCTTTTATTAGAGAATTATTATCCAATAGATCCGAACGATTATCATTTCAAAGAATTCCGACTTATATTGGATCTTATATGTAACGACCCGCATTCTACGCATCGGAGGATCGTTGAATATTTATTTCATTTTCATATGGAGTAGTACGGTCGTGTAACTTTGGGGAACGATTATTGGGGTCATTTCCCATGTTCATGATTTTTGTCGAATTTTAAATGACCATTTTGCCCCTAGCGAATCTTGTTTCGCCTATAACTTTTGATTGGTAAGGATCTTTGACCTAAAACAACTTCCATTGGATTCATATGATGGTTTACCTATCTGTAAAGTGGTCACATTTGTCAAACGGACTTACCGTTTGGTAGATATGGCTGAAATAAGGTTTGGAAGGTGAAAAACTGCTTAAGCGGGCTTAATAGAGTAATTAGTAGATGGGCCCATAACCCATTTCGGGATTAGGGTTATGAGGAGGCTGAAATGAGCTAGGAAACCATTTCATTTCATTTTTCTCAGCCGCCATTTAAATCTCTTGAACCCTAACAATAGCCTCCACCTTCTAAATTAATCTTAATCACTTCCTAATCGTATATTAGCCAAATCTACATCAAATTAAAGAGGACTAGCATAGAAATCGAGAGAGAGCTGCTGGAATACATTGAGAACCATACCAAATCAGAGATATTTTCAGATTTGAGATTAAATTGTGGCTAAGGTGAGTGATTAGAATATTTTTACACTAATTACGGCTAATTAGGGGTGATTAGTGATAATTAGCGAAATTAAGACTCAGAAAAATATGAAAAAATTTGTAGAAATTCTTAAATGCCATTTTATGCCTCTATTAGAAATTTGGGTTAATTTGGACATATTTTACTAATCCTACATTAAAACATGATTAAGGGGATTAAGGGGAAAATCATGGTTTTTGGTATGTTTGATCCATACTGACATGTTAAATTATTGTTTTGGTGTTTATGGTTGATTATACATGTTTCTATTACTGTATGGTATGATTTATGATTGCTTAGTAGAGTTAGAATGGTCGAAAATGCCGTCGCATGGCGTAAATAGCTTGTTGGAAAAGTGGCAGAATTGGTCAGACCCCTCTTCCCCCCGATCGTGAAGCACCCCTGCGAGCCGACCCTAATCGTACTAACCTCCACGAGCCACTCCACTTTGAGGACCACGAGCCGCTTCATTTTGAGGGTCAAAAACCGTCAGTCACGAGTCAGGTCACCATCAAGAAATGAAGTCACGAACTAGATCCATAAGTGTGCCAAGAACCGGTGCCACGAGTGAGCCATGGACTGACGCTACCACCAGGAGATCACGAATCGGAGCATCCCTCGAGTCGGATTTGAGGGCAAGCGGCGAGACAGATTGGAGCACCTCCCACAAACAGCTCCACCATGCGAGTCACGAACCGTGCATATCTGAACTGAAGTATGGACATAAATGGAAGCTTGGAGCTACGAACCGAACCTAGGGGAGACCAAAACCCCGAGATGCAAAGGTAGTCCAAATGGGAAGTTGGAACTCAGGAACCAGATGGGAACCAATGAGTTAACTTCATGAGTTGGATTTTGCTGTAGGACATGTGCAAAGGGGTTATCGATATCTATAGCTTTAGTTCACCACTGAGAGATGGATTAGAGGCTATGGATCAACGCAATAGGATCGCTAAGAATCTCAAGGGCAAGTGATCGTAGCATGGCTATGAGCCAGTGCGGTGGAGTCGTCATGACTCCAAAGGGGCAAAGTGGACATAGCAAAGGATTAGAGGCTATGTATCAGTGCAATGGGATCATTATGACTCCGAAAGGGCAAAGTGATCTTAGCAAAGAATTGGGTGATCAAAGTGGTGGATATCGTATACTTTACGCACTGAGTGAGAGATGTGAGGATGATTGCTATGTTTGATGTTTGCTATCACCATGACATGCACACTTCCACTTTACACTTTATGTTAGTGTTACCTTAGAGTACTGTACTTCTTCTTGTGCTAACTCTTTGGTTGCAGGTCCAGGTTCAGGTATGATTATTTATACCTATTATTGTTTTGCTGCTATCGCTCATACCAGACTTTTGTCTGACCCAGAGTTTTATGTCTCTTCTTATTACTCTGGGTACTCCTAAACGAGAAGACTAGAGACAGGTTAGGTGGTATGCACGAGTAGCTATCCGAAGATGAGCAGCAGGCTTCCACGTACTATTTACATATATTCACCATGTGTTGTTGCTAGTCACTACTTTGGACATTAGTAGTGTACCTTTCCTTTTTTTCTTAAGAGAGTATTTTGAAATTGTAATAATGGTTTTGATCATAAGCTGTATGTTAGATTCCGCTGCTATGATGGTTTAGTTTTCAGCTTATGCACTATCTCGCTTGTTTTATGTCAAGTTATGTTATTATTGTATTTTATTCCATATGCTATGAGATATACTACAAGTTCTTTGGTTTATAGTTTCAAATCCCTTCTTTTTGACGACGTCCCGTGCTGGTTGGACATTGGCACGACGCATTTCGAGGGAAATGTCGGCTGGTCCGGGGCGAGCCGTCACACTTGGTATCAGAGCCTAGGTTGCGTAGTTAACCTAGGGGAAGACATCAGGGAGAGATAATATACGTATATAAGAGCGCGTATTTGTGATATTTTGGTTTTCAAAAACTATATATATATATACTATTAGTATATCTAGGGATGAAGTCGCACTGCACTGGCACCACTATGGAGATGGTTAATCGTTTTCTCTTTACAGATTTAACGATGAGCTGATATACGAGGAGTACGGGTTCAAGGGCCAATGTTAGGAATGTCCCTGATATGAGGACGATGTTTACTACCATCATGCCAGAGATGCCTAGGGATGTCCAGGGAACAGTTCCTAATGTTGCTAACGGTGATGGTGCAGTGGTACAGGTGCCTAGAGTCGATTCTGCCAAGCTTAACAAGGATTATACTAGTCTTGGTGGGAAGCCGTTCCATGGAACAATGAAAGTGTACGTGTACGTGCTAGTATAGTACACAAGGATCGTGTAATATGGTGTATAACACACAAGTATGCAATAATAGCAGATCACATATATAAAACAGTAAATGCAGTAAAATAGAAAAATCACATCAGGGATTTTTATACTGGTTCGGAGCACTGTCCTACGTCTAATCCCAGACTTCTATCTGGATTTTCACTAACAACAACCTCAGTTCACCCGGAGGAACAGGTATACAACACCCGAGCAGCCGAATGGGATTTCACACCTCTAACAACACCGAGGACTTCAACACTTGCCTCTTACAATACCGAGGACTTCAACAATACCAAGAGTTTGACTTCTGATTGTGTTCTTGAATAACACTGAATAGCCAACAGTTGAGTATACCCTTCCTATAATATTATCCTCAAGTATATAATGTGTATGTGAAGATTGAAGGAAGTATATTGCTTATTGAATCAAGATATTTGAAATAAATTCAATGATTCAAAGAGCAATTTGAATATTTGAGAGAGCTTTTAGAATGCAAGAGAGTATAGAGTTTAAGATCAGAAAATATAAGAAGATTTAGTGATGTGGAAAACATGCTAGTGATGTATATATAATCATTGAACAGTTTTCAACTTCCATGAAGAGTTTTATCAAAAAGATGCACCCATTTCCTTTCAGAAATGAAAAGGAATCTCTTCATGAAAGATGATGTCTTTTAGAAAATATGGTCGTTGAAAAATATGACCGTCGGAAATATGACCGTTGTAAAATATGACCGTTGGAAATATGAAGTGTCTTTTCGCGAAGTGTCTTTTCGTGAAGTGTCTTTTCGTGAATTGTTTTTTTCGAAGTGTCTTTTTGCGAAGTGACGAAGCGTCTTTTCGTGAAGTGTCCTTTCACGAAGTGTCTTTTCGCGAAGTGTCTTTTCGTGAAGTGATGAAGTGTCTTTTCGTGAAGTGTCTTTTCGTGAAGTGTCTTTTCGCGTAGTGATGAAGTGACTTTTCGCGAAGTGTCTTTTCGCGAAGTGTCTTTTTACGAAGTGTCTTTTCATGAAGTGTCTTTTCACGAAGTGTCTTTTCGCGAAGTGTCTTTTCATAAGTGCATTGTGTATGTTATATATTTGAGGATAGACTTTAACAATATATAACATATCTAAGACAAAACTAAAAAGACAATCATAATATATATCACTTTTCCTTTGATCTTCTCTTCTTCCTTGTCATGAATCAAAAACTTGTGATCTAACAGGAACGGAATCGGCTACGGTGGTTCAAGATTGGATGGATAGTTGTGAGCGCATCTTTGAAGATTTGGGGATCGATGATGCAACAAAAAGAAAGTTAGCATTGCGTCAGCATAAAGGACGGGCTATGAATTGGTGGAATGCTATTAAAGCAGCTGCTCCTGAGGTTCAAGTTACTTAGAATCAGTTTAAGACCCGATTCAGTGATAATTTTATCCTAGTTGCTCAAAAATCAGAATTGTTTAGGGAATTTTTGGAGCTTAAGCAGAATCATAGGGCAGTCTTGAGAATATATTGTTGAGTTTGATACTTTATCAAAGTACAGATTATCTCTTATTGATACTGCCGAGAAGAAGAACGAGAAGTTCATAACTGGCTTAGATGAGTACTTGGGGGAAAGGCTTATAAACCACATCGATGAGACATTCGAGTCTATTGTGGGGAAGGAATTGAGATCGGAGAGCCTTTACCCTAAGTCGAAGACCGAGGTTGCTATTGTATCTACTGGAGAGCCAAAACCGCAAGCGAGCAGTGGAGGCAAGAATAATCTGCAGAATAAGAGGAAACAGAACCAAGCTAAGGATGGTCAGAAAAAGAATAAGAAAGATGTAGAGTGTTATAACTGTGGAAAGAAGGGCCACTATGCCAAAGATTAGCACAGCTAGCGGACAAGAAGTGCTTCAATTGCGGCCAAGTGGGACATCACAAGGATAAATGTCCCCAACCTCCTAAAGAGAAGCAGAATGTGAAAGCATATGCTATCAACGTTGTTCCTTCTTCGTCGAATGCCCAACTGCAGCGGAGAAGGGAAATAATGTCGTTATTCAAGGCATGCTTTCTATTTATGTTGTTCCTGTTTGAGTGCTGTTTTATACCGGGGCTTTCCATTCCTCCATATCTAATGACCTGGTAGATAGGTTGGGATTGGAACCCGAGATAGTCGATAGACCTTTAGTTGTGACAAACCCAATTGGTGGTTCGACTAGCCTTAGTATGATTTGTCGTAATTTTGTCTTATCGGGTCATGGGTGTATGTTTGCTTGTGATTGCTTTGTTTTGGGCTTTACTGGGTTTGGCATTATTTTGAGTCGGTTGGCTCCAAAGGTATGGGGTGGTGGTGGACTGTGAGGGATCTTCGGTGACCGTAAGAGCGGATGGTACTGTTTGGTAGCCTACCTAGTGATGGAGTGATGGCTAGTTTTCTAAATTCCCTCGACATCCCACATGATGAGTTGGTCAGATGTGCCTATTACTGACGAGTATCCGGACATCTTCGAGGAAGTGACTGGACTTCCACCACACTGAGAGATAGAGTTTCATATTGATTTAGTGAAAGATGTCAGGCCTATAGTGATGTCACTTCGTCGTATGGCACCAAGGGAGCAGATAGAGCTCGAAGTGCAAGTAGGCGATCTTTTGAAGAAGGGATTTATCAGAAGAAGTGTTTCTGAGTGGAGAGCACCAGTTGTATTTGCCAGTAAGGCCGATGGTTCCCTTCGATTGTGTGTAGACTACCGCGAGTTGAATAAGGTGACGAGGAAGAATAAGTATCATCTTCCGCGGATAGATGATTTGTTAGATCAGTTGAATGGAGCGAGAGTGTTCTCCCAGTTAGATCTCGCGATAGGTTTTCATCAGCTCCGAGTAGCAGCTGAGACTATACCTAAAACGGCATTTCGGACGCCGTCTGGATTCTGTGAGTGGTTGGTCATGCAACTCGGTTTGACCATTGCACCAGCATATTTTGTGGATCTTATGAATGGGGTATTCAGGGATCAACTAAATAAGTTTGTTCTTGTGTTTGTGGACTAATATCTTGGTTTACTCGAGGATGGAGGAAGAACACAAGGAACAATTGAGGACAGTGATGGAGGTGTTGAGGAAACACCAATTGATTGGTAAGGAGTTTTAGGAGAAACAAAAGTTATAGGCGAAACAAGATTTGCCAAGGGCAAAACGGTCATTTAAAATTCGGCAAAAATCGTGAATATGGGAAATGACCCCAATGATCATTCCCCAAAGTTACACGACCATACGACTCCATATGAAAATGAAATAAATATTCTACGATCCTCCGATGCATAGAATGCGGGTCGTTACATTCTCCCCCCAAGAAATTTCGCCCCCGAAATTCCTCAGCCAAAACATACAAAGGATCCCGCATGCCTATCAATCATTTGCAACAATCAAACATACATAACAACATAACAAACCTATCTTAGCATGTGGTTTACTAACAAGGGAATAATTATATCGATTTAAAATCTTACCAGGCAAAGAGTTCTGGATACGACTTCCTTATGTTCTCCTCTGTTTCCCAAGTACTGTCATTCTCATTATTGCTCCATTGGACCTTGACTAGTTCCACTGTCTTCCTTCGAAGTTGTTTCGCATCATGTCCGATAATATGAATCGTTATGTGGCTCCCAACTGCCTTAGATTCCACTTCGATATCATCCAACTGATCTGGTGAAATAGTCATATTAGAATCGTGCACGATCTTTCTTAACTGGGAAACATGAAATACGTTGTGCACTCCCGCCATCTTGTCTGGTAATCCAACTTTATATGCTAAATTCCCAACTTGTTCGAGAACTGGAAATGGACCAACAAATATTGGTGCCAACTTGCCTCTCCTACCAAATTGAATCACACTCTTTAATGGATAGATCTTGACGAATACCAAGTCTCCAACGGAGAATTTCAATTCTCTTCGTCTTTTATCAGCGTAACTCTTCTGCCTATCTTGGACAGATTTCATTCGCTGTTGAATAACATTAATTTTATCTGAAGTTTCTCTTATTACTTCTGGTCCAAGCACAAACTTCTCACCGGTTTCCAACCAACATGATGGTGAGTTGCACGGTCTTCCGTACAAAGCTTCAAATGAAGCCATCCCAATACTGGACTGATAACTATTGTTAGAACTCAGGATCTAGATGGGAACCAACGAGTTAACTTCATGAGTTAGATTTTGTTGCGGGACGTGTGCAAAGGGGTTATCGATATCTATAGCTTTAGTTCGCCACTGAGATACGGATTAGAGTCTATGGATTAGCGCAATGGGATCGTTAAGACTCCTAAGGGCAAGTGATCGTAGTATGGCTATGAGCTAGTGCAGTGGAGTCGTCATGACTCCAAAGGGGCAAAGTGGACATAGTAAAGGATTAGAGGCTATGTATCAGTGCAATGGGATCGTTATGACTCCCTAGGGCAAAGTGATCGTAGGAAAGGATTGGGTGATCAAAGTGGTGGATATCGTATACTTTACGCACTGAGTGAGAGATGTAAGGATGATTGCTATGTTTGATGTTTGCTATCACCATGACATGCACACTTCCACTTTACGCTTTATGTTAGTATTACCTTAGAGTACTATACATCTTGTTGTGCTAACTCTTTGGTTGTAGGTCCAGGTTCAGGTATGATTATTTATACTTGTTATTGTTTTGTTTTACTGTTATCGCTCATACCAGACTTTTGTATGACCCAGAGTTTTATGTCTCTTCTTATTACTCTGGGTGCTCTTAAACGAGCAGACCAGAAATAGGTTAGGTGGTATGCACGAGTAGTTGTTGGAGACGAGCAAGAGGCCTCCACGTACGATTTACATATATTCTCTCTGTGTTGTTGTTGGTCACTACTTTGGGCATTAGTAGTGTACCTTTCCTTTTTTCTTAAGAGACAGTATTTTGAAGTTGTAATAATGGTTTGGGTCATAAGCTGTATTTTAGATTCCGCTGCTATGATGGTCTAGTTTTCAGCTTATGCACTGTCTCGCTTGTTTTATGTCAAATTATGTTATTATTATATTTTGTTCCATGCACTGTGAGATATACTACAGGTTCTTTGGTTTATAGTTTCAAATCCCTTCTTTTTGACGTCCGTCCCGTGCTGGTTAGACATTGGCACGACGCAGTTCGAGGGAAATATCGGCTGGTCCGAGGCGGGCCGTCACATTGTACATTATTTGAAGTTTAAAACGTCAAACTATGAACTACCGCGATGTTGCGGGTTCGTTTTAAATTCAATTTAAATTATATGTTCAAACTTCGTTTAATAAACGAATTACTTATAATAATTCAAATCTAAATTTAATTAAATATTTTTTATATTGTCCAATTCATATAGTATTGCAAATCCAACTTTATTTTGACTATTTCGGAATTAAATTTATAATTTTATTATTTAAAATAGATTAAATACTCAAAATTATATAATTCAAGTTATTTAAATTCCAAATCAACATTTAAAACCAATTTAGATGTTCAAACTTAACAGTTAAAAATCTGGGTCGTTACAGTTTGTGTGGATTGAGATGCATGGAATTGCCTTTAAAAGATCGAAAGAGTCTCTCACAAGTGCACCTATTCTGATTATCTTGGACGGAATCAAGATGTTCACTATTTTCACAGATGCATGTGAGATCGGATTAGGAGCGGTCCTCAAGCAAGAAGGCATAATAGTTGCCTATGCAAGTAGACATCTCAAGGACCTTGAAAACAGGTACCCCGTCCATGATTTGGAATTAGCAGCGGTTGTTTTCGTTCTTAAGATGTGGAGGCATTATCTTCTTGGAGAGAAGTTTGAATTATTCATAGATCATAAGTCTTTTAGGTATTTGTTTACTCGGAAAGATCTAAGCATTCGGCAGCAGAGATGGATGGAATATGTTGCATCTTTTGATTTCACCATTTAGTATACCCTTAGGAAGTGTAATGTTGTGGTCGATGCTTTGAGTCGGAAGCACGCCGTCCTTAGAGCGATTACCGAGTGGAGGCAGTTAGAGTTTTTCTGTAGTTTTAATTTGCAACCACTATACGAGGAAACTCAAGGATTTCATGGAGCAATAGATATAAGGCCATTTTTAGTGGAAAGGATCAAGGGTGAGCAGGACCATGATGATGAGTTGAGGGCGTTAAAGGAAAAAGTTTTTAGGGGAGAATCTTTCCCTCATTTTAGTAGATATTTTATTGATAGTAGTAATAGCTTGAGAAGAGACAATCAAATTTGTATCCCTAGGAGTTTGGATTCTAGAAAGGAAATTCTTGAGGAATGTCATTGGTCAAAGGTGGTCATTCACCCCGGAGGTGATAAAATATTTAAGGACATGAAGAGAAGTTTCTATTGGGAAGGGATAAAGAGAGACATAGCATAATTTGTTTCTAGATGTTTGACTTGTCAAAATGTGAAGGCGGAACAAGGGAAGCCTGGGGGACTTTTGTTACCCTTGGAGGTTCCCACTTGGAAATGGGAACACATCTCTATGGACTTTATTGATGGGCTTCTTAGGAGTAAGAAGGCAAATGAAGCCATTTAGGTGATAGTGGATTGGTTAACGAAGAGTTCCCATTTTATTTCAATCAAGAAGAACATAACCACCACCTTGTTAGCCCAGTCGTATTTTAAGGAGATTACTAGGCTATAAGGGATTCTTACTACTATAGTGAGTGATAGGGATCCATTATTTACTAACAGAATTTGGAATAGTCTTCAAGAAGCATTGGGAACGACCATAAGTTTAAGCACAGCCTATCATCCATAGACAGATGACCAAACAGAGAGAGTTAATAGAGTTTTGGAGGATATACTCAGAGCTTACATAGTCAACTTTAGAGTATCATAGGAGCAGCACTTACCATTGGTCGATTTTACATATAATAACAGTTACCAAACAATGATTGGTATGGCCCCTTTCGAAGCTTTGTATGGGCGGCCATGCAAATCACCAACTTGTTGGTGGGAAACTACCGACAAGGTTTTACTCGGGCCAGACCTTATCTGTAAGTCCACGGAAATTATCGCTTTGATTCGACAGAGAATGAAGGTTTCCCAAGACCAGCAAAAGTCATATGCCGATAGGAGGAGAGAATTGGAATTTAATGTCAGAGATTTAGTATTTGTTAAGGTTCTCCTCTCAAGAAGACAGTTTGATTTAGAAATACCGGGAAGTTAGCTCCCTGTTTTATCTGGCCTTATCATATTTTGGATAGGATTAGAAAGATGGCTTACCAAGTGAATCTTCCCGAGTGTTTGTCAGGAGCTCACAACATTTTCCATGTTTCTCATCTTCGCAAATTCCTTCATGATTCGACCGATAGACTCGAGCTTGACGATATTGAGGACAAAGGAAGCCTCGAGTTAGAGTCTAGGATGCCCCGTGCCACCGCAAAGATCGTGGAGCATGGAATCAAACAACTCCACAACAAAACTATTCGACTAGTCTGAGCTAACCATGTAGAGAGCGCATAGGAAACTGAGGAGAATATTAGACTTACTCATCCAAATCATTTCTCGGGTAATTATTTTCCCTCAATTCATCGTTTTGGTTGCATCGTGGTTTCAGATTGGATGGTAGAAAATAGATGTGAAATGGATGCACCATGCACTCATATAGAATTAAATGCATGTTATGGTGTTTTACATACATATTGCATCACTTGTTACACTTACACGCTAGGACTGACCTCATTATAGCAAGTCTGCAGTTCATAATCACTATGAGTTATGGATGTTTTTAAATAACACGGGTTTACAACATGGTTGGTTAGAGCGAGTTGAGTTCTTCGCCCCTTCAAAAGATTTTGGGACAAAATCTCTAATAAGGGAGGGGGGAGAATGTAACGACCCGCATTTTACATACCGGAGGATCGTAGAATATTTATTGCATTCTCATACGAAGTCGTGTAACTTTGGGGAATGACTATTGGGGTCATTTCCCATGTTCACGATTTTTGCCGATTTTTAAATGACCATTTTACCCCTAACGAATCTTATTTCGCCTATAACTTTTGATTGGTAAGGAGTTTTGACCTGAAACCACTTCCATTTGATTCGGATGATGGTTTACCTTTCCGTAGAGTGGTCTCATTAATCAAACGGACTTACCGTTTGGGAGATATGGGTGAAACAAGGCTTGGAAGGTGAAAAACTGCTTAAGCGGGCTTAATAGGGTAATTAGTGGATGGGCCCATAACCCATTTCGGGATTAGGGTTATGGGAGGCTGAAATGAGTTAGGAAACCATCTCATTGCATTTTCCCAGCCGCCACTTTCATTTCTTCAAACCTAGCAATGGCCTCCACCTTCTAAACTACCTGCTAATCATATTTTAATCCAATATTAAGTTAATCAACATCAAATCAAGGCAAAATTAACATCAAATCGGAGGTAGAGCTGTTGTGTTGCATTGGGATTCGAACCAAATTAGAGATATTTTCAGATCTGAGGTTTATTTGTGGCTAAGGTGAGTGATTAGCATATTTTTATACTAATTACGGCTAATTAGGGGTGATTAGTGATAAGTAGCAAAATTATAACTTAGAAAAATATGTATAAATTCTAAAATATTATTTTATATTACTGGTTAAACATTGGGTTAATTTGGATTAAGTTTGCTAATCCTATTTTTAGATATAGTTAAACATGGCTAAGGGGAAAATCATGGTTTTGGGCATGTTTGATCTAAAATAACCTATATGCTTGATGTTTTGATCTTTTTGATCAAACCTATATGTTGTTACTATTGTTTGTGATGTTTTATGATTGATTAGTAAAGTTAGAATGGTTGAAAACGTCGTCGTATGGCGAGAGTGGACGAAACAAGTTTGCTGGAAATGCTACAGAGATCCGGATCGGATAAGGGGGATCAGATCAGATCAGATAACCGAACCGGAGTGGTGGCATCTTTAGCATTGTGCAAAGGCAAGGGCAACAAGGAAGGCCAACCGGATCGAATTGGAGCAGGGGATCAGATCGAATGAGCCGACCCGAGCCTAGGACCCCGACCTGAAACGAGCATGCTGAACCGGACCGGACGAGAGATGTGCACCGAACCGAACCGGGAAGAGCAGATCGAGCCGAACCGAACCAAGGATGAACCAAACCGAATGGGGTGACGAAGCGACGACAATCGTGAACTCTTTTGAAGACCAATTCCAATTCAACTAAAATCCGAGATGCGAAGGAAGTCTAAATGAGAAGTTATTACTCAGGATCTAGATGGGAACCAATGAATAAATTCAAGTGTTGGGCTTTGCCGCGGGACGTGTGCAAAGGGGTTATCGATATCTATAGCTTTGGTTAACCACTGAGAGACGGATTAGTGGCTATGGATCAGTGCAATGGGTTCATTAGGACTTCCAAGGGCAAAGTGATCGTAGCATGGCTATGGATCAGTGCAATGGGGCCATTAGGACTCCCAAGACCACGGTGATCGTAGCAAAGGATTATCGACTATGGGCCAGCGCAATGAGGTCATTAAAACTCCCAAAGGAAAAGTGGTCCTAGTAAAGGATTTCGTGATCAAAGTGGTGGAAATCGTATGCTTTATGCACTGAGTGAGAGAAGTGAGGATGATTGCTATGTTTGATGTTTGCTATCACCATGACATGTACACTTCCATTTTACACTTTATGTTAGTGTTACCTTAAAGTACTGTACATCTTGTTGTGCTAACTCTTTGGTTGCAGGTCCAGGTTCAGGTATGATTATTTATACCTGTTATTGTTTTGTTTTGCTGCTATCGCTCATACCAGACTTTTGTCTGAATCAGAGTTTTATGTCTCTTCTTATTACTCTGGGTGCTCCTAAATGAGCAGATTAGAGACATGTTAGGTGGTATGCACAAGTAGCTGTCTGGAGGCAAGTAGAAGGCTTCGACGTACTGTTTACATATATTCTCCCTGTGTTGTTGCGGGTCACTGCTTTGGGCATTAGTAGTGTACCTTTTCTATTTTGCTTTGGAGACCGTATTTTGAAGTTGTAATAATGATGGTTTGGATCATAAGCTGTATTTTGGATTCCGCTGCTATGATGGTTTAGTTTTCAGCTTATGCATTATCTCGCCTATTTTATGTCAAATTTATGTTATTATTATATTTTATTCCATGCGATGTGAGATATACTACAAGTTCTTTGGTGATTCATAGTTTCAAACCCTTTTTCTTTGACGACCGTCCCGTGCTAGTCGGGCATTAGCACAACGCATTTCGGGGAAATGTTGGCTGGTCCGGGACGGGCCGTCACACTTTGTATCAGAGCCTAGGTTGCGTAGTTAACCTAGGGGAAGACATCAGGGAGAGATAGTATACATATATGAGAGCGCGTATTTGTGATATTTTGGTTTTCAAAAACTATATATACTATTATTATATCTAAGGATGAAGTCGCACTGCACGGGCACCACTAAGGAGATAGTCAATCGTTTTATTTTTACAGATTGAACGATGAGACATAATACGAGGAGTACGGGTTCAGGGACAAATTATGGGAATGTCCCTGATATGAGGACGATGTTTACTGCCTTCATGCAAGAGATGATTATGGATGCTCAGGGAGCAGTTCCTAATACTTCTAATGGTGGTGGTGCAGTAGTGCAGGCGCCTAGAGCCGATTTCGCCAAGCTTTGCAAGGATTATACTAGTCTTGGTGGGAAGTCGTTCCACGGAACGGAGTCGGCTACGTAGGTTCAGGATTGGCTTGATAGTTGTGAGCGCATCTTCGAGGATCTAGGGATCGATAATGCAATAAAGAGAAATTTAGCGTTGCATCAACTTCAAGGACGGGCTATGAATTGGTGGAATGCTATTAAAGCAGTTACTCCTGAGGATCAAGTTACTTGGAATCAGTTTAAGACTCGTTTCAGTGATAAGTTTATCCCGGCTGCTCAAGAATCAGAATTGTTTAGGAAATTCTTGAAGCTTAAGTAGAATGGTAGGGCAGTCTCGGAGTATATTGCTGAATTCGATACTCTATCGAAGTATGGATTATCTCTTATCGATACTGCCGAGAAGAAGAATGAGAAGTTCATAACTGGCTTAGATGAGTACTTAGGAGAAAGGCTGATAAATCATATAGATGAGACATTCGAGTCTATTATGGGAAAAGGCATTGAGATCTGAGAGCCTTTACCCAAAGTCAAAGACCGAGGTTGCTATTACATCTGCAGAGGAGCCAATGCCATAGGCAAGCGGTGGAGGCAAGAATAGTTCCCAAAATAAGAGTAAACAGAATCAGACCAAGGATGGTCAGAAAAATAAGGATAAGAAAGATGTTGAGTGCTATAGCTATGGCAAGAAGGGCCATTATTCCAGAGATTGTCGAGCAAAGCCAGTGGACAGGAAGTGCCTCAACTGTGACCAAGTAGAACAACTCAAGGATAAATGTCCACAACCCCCTAAAGAGAAGCAGATCGTGAAAGCATATGCTATCAATGTTGTTCCTTCTTCGTCGAATGCCCCAACTGCGGCGTAGAAGGGAAAGGGCGTCGTTATTCAAGATATGCTTTCTATTTATGATGTTCCTGTTCGAGTGTTTTTTGATACCGGGGCTTCTCATTCCTTCATATCTAATGACCTGGTAGATAGGTTGGGATTGGAACCCGAGATTATCGATAGAACTCTAGTTGTGACGAACCTAATTGGTAGTTCGACTAGCCTTAGTATGATTTGTCGTAATTTGGTCTTATCGAATCATGGGTGTATGTTTGCTTGTGATTGCTTTGTTTTGGGTTTTACTGGGTTTGGCATTATTTTGAGAGTCAATTGGATCCAAAGATATGGGGTAGTGGTAGACTGTGAGGGGTCTTCAGTGACCATTAGAGCGGATGATGGGTGGATGATACTGTTTGGTTGCCTATCTAGTGATGGGATGATGGCTAGTTTTCTAAATTCCCTCAACATCCCACATGATGAGTTGTCATATGTGCCTATTGCTGACGAGTATCTGGACTTCTTCGGGGAAGTGACCGGACTTCCACCACACCGAGAGTCGAGTTTCGGATTGATTTAGTGAAAGATGCCAGACCTATAGTGATGCCACTTGGTCGTATGGCGCCAAGGGAGCAGCGAGAGCTCGGGGTGCAAGAAAGTGATCTTTTGAAGAAGGGTTTTATCAGAAGGAGTGTTTCCGAATGGGGAGCACCAGTTTTATTGCCGCTAAGGCAGATAGTTCCCTTCGCTTATGTGTGGACTATCGCAAGTTGAATAAGGTGACGAGGAAGAATAAGTATCCTCTTCCGCGGATAGACGAATTGTTTGATCAGTTGAATGGAGCGAGAGTTTTCTCCCAATTAGATCTCACGATAGGTTTTCATCAGCTCCGAGCAGCTGAGAGTATACCTAAAACGACATTTCGGACGCCGTTTGGATTTTATGAGTGATTGGTTATGCCATTCGGGTTGACCAATGCACCCGCATATTTTGTAGATCTAATGAATAGGGTTTTCAGAGATCAGTTGAATATGTTTGTCCTTATGTTCATGGATGATATCTTGGTTTACTCGAGGACATAGTAAGAACACAAGGAACGTTTGAGGATAGTGATGGAGGTGTTGAGGAAACACCAATTGAAAGCAAAATTTTCTAAATGTCACTTCTGGATGAGGGAAGTGAGGTTCTTGGGCCCTGTTTTTTCAGAGAATGGTATAGCCGTGGACCCTACGAAGGTGGCTACGGTGCAAGATTGGTCTACACCCAAGAATGCAATGGACGTGAGGAGTTTCTTGGGGTTAGCTGGATATTATCGTAAGTTTATCCAACAATTCTCCAAGATAGCGGCACCATTAACTCAGTTGACCAAGAAGAACCAAGCTTTCATCTGGGACGAAAGGTGTGAGAATGCATTCAAGAGTCTAAAGGAAAATTTAACGTGTGCACTAGTATTAGTTATTCCTAGAGGGAATGAAGAGATGATGGTATACACGGATGCTTGTGGTACCAGACTAGGTGCTGTGTTGATGCAAGGATGTAGGGTTCTAGCTTATGCAAGTCGGCGATTGAGACCGCACGAGAAGAGACATCCTACCCATGGTTTGGAATTGGCAGCGATCATGTTCGCGTTAAAGATGTGGAGACACTATCTCTTGGGAGAAAGATTCAAGTTGTTTACCTATCATAAGTCATTAAAATATCTTTTCTCTCAAAAGGATTAAAATCTTCATCAGCAGAGATGGTTAGAGTTCTTGGCTTCATATGATTTCAATATCGCGTACACACCCGGGAAGGGCAATGCGGTAGCTGATGCATAGAGTAGGAGACATGTCAGTTTGGGTGCTATGTTTCTTGAATGGAAGCAATCGGAGTATATCACGGGATATGATTTCAGACCTAAGTGTGAATTGGATCCAAAGATGTTAGCAAGTTTGATGATCGGGCCGACTTTGATTGAGCGGATTGGTTCCAGTCAGAGGGACGATCCTAATCTATTGGAAATCATCTCCAAGGTAGAGATGGGCATTGATGGCGAGAGAATGAACAAGTATGGTCTTGATCGAGAAGGATGGCTTCGAAAGAATGGGAGATTAGTCATACCCAACGTTAACGGATTGAGAGATGAAGTGCTTAGAGAGTGTCATCACTCGAAACTGACTATACATCCCAGTGGTAACAAAATGTACCGAGGCATGAAGCAGACCTACTACTGGGATGGGATGAAGAGGGATGTTGGGAAGTTTATATCTAAGTGCATAAACTGTCAGTTAGCTAAAGCCGAGCAAAAGAAGCCAAGTGGTTTGTTACAACCATTGGAAATTATCGAATGGAAATGGGAACAAGTCTTAATGGATTTCATCGATGGTTTACCAAGGACTAGATTGGGTCATGATAGCATTTAGGTGATTATGGATCGATTGACCAAGAGTGCAAGATTTATACCAGCCAAGTCGAATAGGACGGCAGCTAAGTTAGCAGAACTGTGTATGAAGTGGGTAGTGAGATTTCATGGAGTACCTAAAGGTATTGTGAGCGACCGAGATCCATTAGGTTTTGGAAGAGCTTACAAGAGGCTTTAGGGTCAGAATTACATCTCAGTACCGCATACCATCCTCTAACCGATGGTCAAACAGAGAGGGTGAATCGCGTATTGGAGGATCTCTTAAGAGCTTGCATATTGGATTTCGGAGGGTCATGGGATGACCATTTGCATCTAGTTGAGTTCGCATATAATAATAGTTATCAATCCAATATTGGTATGGCTCCATTTGAAGCTTTGTACAGAAGACTGTGCAACTCACCATCGTATTTTTTGGAAACCGGTGAGAAATTTATGCTTGGGCTAAATGTAATAAGAGAAACTTTAGACAAGATCAAGGTTATTCAACAATGAATGAAGGCTGCCCAAGATAAGCAGAAGAGTTATGCTGATAAGAGACGAAGAGATTTGAAATTCTCCATTGGCGACTTGGTATTCGTCAAGATTTCCCATTGAAAAGTGTGATTCGATTTGGTAGGAGAGGTAAGTTGGAACCAAGGTTTGTTGGTCCATTTCCAGTCCTTAAGTAAGTGGGGAATTTAGCATATAAAGTTGGATTGCCTGACAAGATGGCAGAAGTTCACAACGTATTTCATGTTTCCCAGTTAAGGAAGTTCATGCACAACCCTAATGTGACTATTTCATCGGATCAGTTGGATGATATCGAGGTAGAACCCGAGGTGGTTGGGAATCATAGACTGATTCGTACTGTCGAGCACGATACGAGAAAACTTCGAAGGAAGACGGTGGAACTAGTCAAGGTCCAGTGGAGCGATAATGAGAACGACTATACTTGGGAAACAGAGGAGAACATAAGGAAGTCGTATCCAGAACTCTTTGCCTGGTAAGGTTTTATTAGTAGTATAGTTATTCCCTTGTTAGTAAACCGCATGCTAGGATAAGCTTGTTGTGTTATTGTGTATGTTTGATTGTTTGTAAACACCATTGTATGTTTTCTCAGTTAAGGAATTTCAGGGGTGAAATTTCTTAAGGGGGGAGAGTGTAACGATCTGCATTCTACATACCGGAGGATCGTGGAATATTTATTTCATTCTCATACGAACTCGTGTAGTCATGTAACTTTGGAGAACGACTATTGGGGTCATTTCCCATGTTCATGATTTTTGCTGATTTATAAATGACCATTTTACCCCTGGCGAATCTTGTTTCGCCTATAACTTTTGATTGGTAAGGAGTTTTGACCTGAAACCACTTCCATCGGATTCGGATGATGGTCACATTAATCAAACAGACTTACCGTTTGGGATTTATGGCTGAAACAAGGTTTGGAAGGTGAAAAACTGCTTAAGCGTTAGTGGATGGGCCCATAACCCATTTCGAGATTAGGGTTATGGGGAGACTGAAATGAGTTAGAAAACCATCTCATTTCATTTTCTCAACTGCCACTTTCATTTCTTCAAACCTAGCAATGGCCTCCACCTTCTAAACTACCTCCTAATCACATTTTAATCCAATATTAAGTTAATCAACATCGAATCAAGGCAAATTAACATCAAATCGGAGGTAGAGCTGCTGTGTTGCATTGGGATTCAAACCAAATCAGAGATATTTTCAGATCTGAGATTTATTTGTGGCTAAGGTGAGTGATTAGCATATTTTTACACTAATTACGGCTAATTAGGGGTGATTAGTGATAACTACCGAAATTATGACTCAGAAAAATATGGGAAAATATGTAGAAATTCTAAAATATTAGTTTATGTTACGGGTTAAAAATTGGGTTAATTTGGATTAAGTTTGCTAATCCTATTGTTAGATATAGTTAAACATGGCTAAGGGGAAAATCATGGTTTTTGGCATGTTTGATCTAAAATAACCTATATGTTTGATGTTTTGATCTTTTCGATTGAACCTATATGTTGTTACTATTGTTTGTGATGTTTTATGATTGATTATTAAAGTTAGAATGGTTGAAAATGCCGTTGTATGGTGAGAATGGACGAAACAAGTTTACTGGAAATGCTGCAGAGATCCAAATCGGATCGGATAAGCGGGATCGGATCGGATCGGATCAGATAACCAAACCGAACCGGAGTGGTGGCATCTTTAGCAGCGCACAAAGGCAAGGGCAATAAGGAAGGCCAACCGGTTCGAATTGGAGTAGGGGATCAGATCGGATGAGCCGACTCGAGCCTAAGACCCCGAACCGAACCGGACGAGAGGTGAGCACCGAACCGGGAAGAGCAGATCGAGCCGAATCGAACCAAGGATGAACCAAACCGAACTAGGGTGACGAAGCGACGACGATCGTGAACTCTTTTGAAGACCAATTCCAATTCGACTAAAACCCGAGATGCGAAAGAAGTACAAATGAGAAGTTATTACTCAGTATCCAGATGGGAACCAACGAGTAACTTCAAGAGTTGGGCTTTGCTGCAGGACGTGTGCAAAGGGGTTATCGATATCTATAGCTTTGGTTCACCACTGAGAGACGGATTAGTGGCTATGGATCAGCGCAATGGGGTCATTAGGACTTCCAAGGGAAAAGTGATCGTAGCATGGCTATGGATCAGTGCAATGAGGCCATTAGGACTCCCAAGGGCAAGGTGATCGTAGCAAAGGATTATCGACTATGGACCAACGCAATGGGGTCATTACGACTCCCAAGGGCAAAGTGGATGTAGTAAAGGATTTGGTTATCAAAGTGGTGGATATCGTATGCTTTACGCACTGATTGAGAGATGTGAGGATGATTGATATGTTTGATATTTTCTATCACCATGACTTGCACACTCCCATTTTACATTTTATGTTAGTGTTACCTTAGAGTACTGTACATCTTGTTGTGTTAAACCTTTGGTTGTAGGTCCAAGTTTATGTATGATTATTTATACCTGTTATTGTTTTGTTTTGCTGCTATCGCTCATACCAGACTTTTGTCTGACCCAGAGTTTTATGTCTCTTCTTATTACTCTAGGTGCTCCTAAACGAGCCGGCTAGAGACAGGTTAGGTGGTATGCACAAGTAGCTGTCTGGAGGCGAGCAAGAGGCTTCCATGTACTATTTACATATATTCTCCCTATGTTGTTGCGGGTCACTACTTTGGGCATTAGTAGTGTACCTTTTATATTTTCTTTAGAGATTGTAACAACCCGTATTTTCAATAACCTGTTATAACGTAAATCGAGGCAGAATTTAATTCTAAAATCTGAATCAAGGGAAACGGGCTGTGCCATTGCGTTCGTCTCGGAAAAATACGCGAAATAGAGTCCGAGTTTTCGAAAATCGGAGTCTGTATGACCCGATTAAGGCCCAACGAAGTTTTCAGAAAATTTCTAAGTAAAAAACAGATTTCAAATTCAAGTTTGAATTTGAAAAATTAGGTCAGATTGGGCTAGGCGGGAAAGTTCCCGCCAGAGTACCCAAGTCGACAGCCCTGTCGACTTGGGGGTCGACTTGGTTGGACCCAAGTTGACAGCCCTGTCGACTTGGCTGTCGACTTGGTCCAGCCGGGCTGTTTAGCCTGGTGCACCATTTTGAGATTGTGTTGAGCTTGGGGGCCAGATTCGATTTTAAGGGCTGAGATTGCAACTAGGGTTTAATCCTATGGCCTAAAACACTTGCCTAATCTATAAATAAGACCCTAACCTAACCCTAAATCATCATTAATCAACCCTACAACTAAACTATGGCAAAATCAATTCTCTCACGGCCTCCACTCTCTTCACAAAATTCCTAAACTATTTCTATGAGAGATTTTACATGCATACAAGTGTTTTCAAGCTTGTATAAGTGTTATTAGCTTGCATTCAAGTCAAGTTTCTATATTTGCATAATAAAGCAAGGATTTTTATTGATTTGGAGCTTGCATTTTGGGTCTAATTGGTTGCTTAAGGGCTTTGTCATATTTTTGTGTCTTCATAAGCATTGTAAGCCCTATTCTACTTTCATACTTAAACTCTAAAGTTAAATGTATGATATGCAAGTTTACTATGCTATGATATGCGAGTTTATCATGTATGATATGCAAGTTTATATGCAAGTTTGATATGTAAGTTTGTCATAAGATATGCAAGTTATGTTATGCAAGTTTGATATGCAAATTTGTCATATGATATGCAAGTTATGTTATGCAAGTTTGGGATGATCATTTGGTTCATGTTATCATGTTATGCAAGCTTATCTTGAGTATGTGAACATAAAGCTTCAAGCTTTATGCTAAAGGTTGTATTTTGGCAACATGTAAGTTATCATATCTCTTATGATAACTTGCATGTGAGGCTAAATGCGAACTTATGGCCATTTCTACATGTCATTTATCACCATGTATCACCAATATGCTAAGTTTGGTTTTATGCATGCTTTTGAGGCCTAAAAATGTAATATGCAAGTGTATGAACATATGAACATTTCATATGCCACCATGTTAAACTTGTGGCTTCAATACCTTTATGTCATGATTATGCCAAGTTCCCTCTTTCTATCCTTTATGCGCTATTGCGATATGTAAGCGATGGGATTGCGTTTGGGGTCGGGTAAACTTAAAAGACATAAAACATAAGCTTGGGAATTTACCTATTAAGTTAGGTCTACCCATTGGAAATTTACCTATTAAGTTAGGTCTACCCAATTGCTTGAAAATTTGTAACATGTTTTGGAAACATGATGGACATGACACTTAGAAAAGATAAGTGTGGCCAACTCGAGGTTGGGTTGAGTTTGTAGCGTAAACCTACCCGGAACCGACCGGCGTAACTAGTTGCTACAAACAATAGGACCCAATGTGAGAAGTTGGTCATGTTGTACCTTGAACCCGAGGTTAGACCAAGTTGTGGTGTAAAGCTACCCGGACCCGCCCGGCTTAACTAGTAACCACAACAAGGTCTAATGTGAGAGGTTAAGGCGCATTAAATTAATTAATGCCTCGTGATTAGGGTTAAGTCATGGTCCACTTAATACTTAACCAATTTGGGCTTGGTAGATTAATCGGGGTTAAGTCGTGAACTCATCGTTACACTTAACCAAGTTAATCCATGATTAGCGAGAGGGTTAAACCGTACTTAACCCACTAGAAAATCCTAGCAATGGGGGTCCACTCCAGCAGTAATCCCAAGTTTGTATCATCATGACTCTAGGGACTAGGCTAGGGTGGGGGCACGATTACTGGACTAGGAGGTAAGTGACCAAAAGCGACGGCAGAGGGTACGCCGATGTAGTTCCGGGCGGACTAATGGTCGTGCACATAGTCCGAAGCCGGGGAAAGCATGCACGGGTACCAGTAGATCGAGACTGTGCACTCATGTTTATGGTGTCCAGGGGTTGCCACCCTAGGGCTTGATACACCCGACGGGAGACCCTGCACAGTCTGACTACAATTATGTTTGGGCCGTATTGACACCAACACGTGACGAGTTAGGCTTATAGGGAGCCGATCGACTAGACCGTTTGGTTGGACCTCGTATTAGGGTCACTTCATGTTATTGGGCCAAAGCTTGGGCCAAGGGATCAATACTTGTTTATTCCAGTCATGTTAGTTTGCTAGTACACCTGTGGTGCAAAACCTTAAACCTGATTATGCGATGACACCTTTATCTACCTTGTTAGTAAATCATCATGCTAGTATCCTTATGATCATACCTGCTGCTCATGCCAGTTAACTTTATCAGTTTACATTGATTGTAGTAGGGCTTACTCAGTCTCTTTGACTGACCTGTTTTCTTTCGCCTCTTTTCTTCCATTCCCCCCCCCCCAGGTTCTCAGGGAGGGAATATTGGAGCTTAGCTGGATTTCTGACCGCTTGCTTGTGGGATTTAGCTCATGTACGGTTTGACATGAAGCTAGCTATGGCTATCACTTCTTTTGGGGATTAGTACTTATGTATTTCAGTTTTTCAGTTGATGTTGTTTTATCTAGACTTGTTTATTTGGAAAGTTTACATTATGTTGTACCAGACTGGTTTTGAAATGGTTTGAAATCTTCCGCTGTTTTATCTATGTTATTTACTCTGTTTACATATATACATATGTTCTTGTTCTGCCTTGATATATCATTATGCATGTTTACCTGATTCAAACGCCCCTCCAAAGTCAGAGTGCTTGCAAGAGCCAACCTGGCGGAGGTGGGGTGTTACATTTGGTATCAGAGCATATGGTTTACGAGAAGGAACAAAAAAAAAAGTTTTTAGAAAACTTTTGGAAACTATTTTCAAAACCAAGTATAAAGTATTTTCCAAAGAAAAGTCTAGTTTATTTTAAAGGCTATTCCCAAAAAAGCCATTAGCAAAATTCCTTCGTTTTCTCCATTCTGAATCTGTCTTTTTCTTCGTTTTCAGTATGGCCGATAACTTTGCTATTCCGGAGGGAGTGCACGTACCTGTTTGGTATAGGAGACTTTTGGAGGCTAGGGCGACCGAAGTCGGCCCCGCAGATGTCCCTCCTCCTCCTCCTCCAGTTGTTAATGTTCCTCCTCCTCCGGTAGTTAATGTTCCTCCTCCTCCTGTCGCTGAGGTTCCTCTTCCTCCTCCCCCTCAGCATCCTCAAGCTGACTTCGCAAAGACTTGCAAAGATTTCAAAGCAATGGGTGGCAAGAACTTTCAAGGCACTGAGACTTTTGTAGAGGCCAGAAATTGGTTGAAAGAGACCGAGGATTTATTTGCTATCTTTGGGTTAGACGATCAGAGGAAGATCTTGTTGGCGGTTTGGCTTATGAAGGATGAAGCCGCTTATTGGTGGGAAGTCACCAATGGTACTAGGCCTGTTGAGACTTGGGCCGATTTCAGGGCAAGGTTCATGCTTAAGTTTCTATCTTCTGCTGAGGAGAATCTGCAAATGGAGAGGTTCATAACTTTGAAACAAGGAGATATGTCTGTCAAAGAATATGTGAACAAGTTCAATCAGTTAGCTCGTTTTGGCCTGGATATGGTGAATACTCCTCAGAAGAAGGCTCTTCGTTTTGCTAGAGGATTGAATGAGCCGTTGCAGGGATTGGCTATGTCACATATTCCCCATGGGGCCACGTTTGAGAGTTTGGTTGATATGGCGTTACTTCAGGGAGATGTCAAGAAAGAGACCAAGATGAATGATACTCAAGCCAAGAAGACTGATTCCCAGGGGAAAGGAAATCAAGGAAATCCGAGTGGTCAGAGCAGTCAAGGCAATCAGAACAAGAACAAGAACAAGTGTCAAGGCAACAAGGGGAACAACAACAAGGGAAAGAACAACAAGGGGAAGTGCCATTATTGCGGTTCAACTGGGCATCTTATTAAGGATTGTAAGAAGACAAAAAGGAAGAATGGTGAATGCTTTTTCTGCGGTGAGACTGGACATTTCAGTAAGGATTGCCCGAGGAAGCAAGGGCAAGGCCAGGGTCAGACTCAGCGTGTTGGACCTTCAGGAGGGCAAGTTCATGCTCTCAATGTCGCTCCAGTTCCCGATCGAGGTAGTATTTCTATTGAGAGCCTTGTATATATATTTGATTTTCCAGTTCGTACCTTGTTTGATTCTGGTGCATCGCATAGCTTTATCTCATCTGATCTTGTTGATAGTTTGCACCTTAGTACTAGCTTGGTAGATGATCCCGTCTGTGTCTCAAATCCTATTGGGGGTTCCGCCCATTTGTCTATGATATGTGGGGATTTGAGGATCTCTATACTGAGTGTAGAGTTCTTGTGCAGTGCTTATGTTCTTGGTTTTAGGGGATACGGATTGATATTGGGCATGGATTGGTTGTCCAGATATGGAGCCATCCTTGATTGTGAGCATCGGGTTGTGAGGCTCGTGACTCGCCTTGGAAACACCCTACAGGTTTCTTGTGATCCGAGAGGTCCCGTCATGTTGTGCTATCTTGAATCACTCGACTCGTCAATGGAAACTTTTCGGTCTGTGAGAGTGGTTCGAGAGTATCCGGATGTTTTCGATGAAGTTAGGGGGTTGCCCCCTAAGCGAGAGATTGATTTCCGCATTTATCTGGTGGATAATGCAAAGCCGGTTTCTTTGCCCGTTCGGCACATGGCTCCGCGTGAAAGGCGGGAGCTAAGTAAGCAAGTGAAAGAGTTGCTTGAGAAGAACTTCATTAGACGAAGTATATCTGAATGGGGAGCGCCTGTGGTATTTGCTACCAAGGCAGATGGTTCTCTCCGACTTTGTGTTGACTATCGAGAGTTGAATAAGCTGACTAAGAAGAAAAGACACCCGTTACCGAGGATTGATGATCTCTTTGACCAGCTTGTCGGTGCTTCTGTTTTCTCTCAGCTTGATCTTGCTACTGGATTCCATCAGCTCAGGGTAGCTGAAGATAGTATAGACAAGACTGCGTTCAGGACTCCAGATGGATTCTTCGAATGGCTTGTCATGCCGTTCGGCTTGACTAATGCACCCGCATATTTCGTGGACTTGATGAGTAGGGTGTTCAGGGAGTTCTTGAACAAGTTTGTCGTGGTCTTCGTAGATGATATTCTGGTCTTCTCTAAGAATGAGGAAGAGCACGCAAGGCATCTCGTGGAGGTGATGGATACGCTTAGAGCGCATCAGTTGAAGGCCAAGTTCTCCAAGTGTCACTATTGGAGAAGGGAAGTTAGATTCCTTGGGCATATAGTATCTAAGCAAGGCTTAGCGGTGGATCCCGCTAAGGTAGTTGCAGTTCAGGATTGGAAGACTCCAAGAAATGCAACCGAAGTGAGAAGTTTTCTAGGTCTTGCAGGTTTTTACCGGAAGTTCATCAAGGACTTCGCGAAGATTTCCGCTCCTCTCAATAAATTGACGAAGAAGAATTTAGTTTTTGCTTGGAGCATAGAATGCGAGCTTGCTTTTCAGAAGCTCAAGAGAGCTCTTACATCAGCACCTGTTCTAGCTTTGCCCGATGGAGGGAAGTTATTTACAGTATACACCGATGCATGTGGCACGGGGTTAGGAGCTGTTCTTATGCAAGAAGGAAGAGTGATATGCTTTGGCGGTAGATAATTCAAAGTGCATGAGAAGAACTATCCCACTCATGACTTTGAGTTGGCAGCAATAGTATATGCACTCAAGGCTTGGCGCCATTATCTTCTGGGCGAAAGATTTGAGCTTTATACCGATCACAAGTCATTGAAGTATCTCTTTTCTCAGAAGGATCTGAATCTGAGGCAACAAAGATGGATGGAATTCTTGGCGTCCTACGATTTTGAGATAGCTTATACCCCTGGCAAGGGGAATGTGGTAGCAGATGCATTGAGTAGAAGAAGGTTGACCCTAAGTCCTATATTCGTTGAGATGAAGAATTTAGAGTATGTGGCAACCTTTGATTTCTCTTTGGCGGTTGAGTCGATGACCGGTTCTTTAGCATCTCTGGAACTCAGACCTACCCTTCTTGATCAAGTTGGGGCTTCGCAGAGAGAAGACCCTTAGATAGTTGAGATTATGGATAAGCTGATTCGAGGAGAGACGTCTAGTCATCTCGCTCGATATTCTATTGATGACAAGGGTTGGCTGAGGAGAGATGGAAGGTTATGTGTTCCAATGGTAGAAGATTTAGTAAGAAAAGTTAGGAGGAAGCGCATCGCTCTAAGTTGACTATACATCCGGGCGGAGTTAAGATGTATAAAGATATGAAGCGCATTTTCTTTTGGCCTGGGATGAAGAAGGATGTGACAGAGTTTGTCTCTAGATGTATCATTTGCCAGCAAGTTAAGGCCGAGTCGAAGAAGCCCGGTGGGCTATTGCATCCTCTAGACGTTCCACTTTGGAAGTGGGAGAGTATTTCCATGGATTTTATCGATGGGCTACCAAGGTCAAGGAAAGGGAATACGAGCATTTGGGTTATTGTGGATAGACTTACGAAGAGTGCTCATTTCATTCTGGTGAAGAGCAAGAGGACCGCATCTTGGCTAGCGTCTGTATATCTTCGTGAGATTGTGAGACTTCATGGAGTCCCTTCTAGTATTGTCAGTGACCGTGACCCAATCTTTACAAGTCAATTCTGGAATAGCTTGCAAGAAGCTATGGGCACGAGATTGAATCTGAGTACGGCTTATCACCCACAGACGGACGGTCATACCGAAAGGGTGAATAGGGTACTCGAGGATCTGTTGAGGCTTTGTATTCTGGATTTTGGTGGTACTTGGGAAGACCATCTTCCTCTTGTTGAGTTTGCATATAATAACAGTTATCAGGAAAGCATAGGGATGGCACCATTTGAAGCTTTATATGGGAGGCTGTGCAAGTCGCCTACATGTTGGTGGGAGACTACAGATAAGCTTATACTTGGGCCTGATCTGATCAGAGATACATCCGAGAAGGTCGAGTTGATTCGGAGACGGATGAAAGCGGCCCAAGACCGACAGAAATCCTATGCTGATAAGCGAAGAACTGATTTGGAGTTTGATGTAGGGGATATGGTTTTCGTGAAGGTTTCTCCTTTACGGAATGTGGTCCGATTTGGAGCCGTTAGGAAGTTAGCACCGAGGTTTGTTGGACCATTCCCTATTATAGAGAGGATCGGGCAGATGGCTTATAGAGTGAAGTTGCCCGAGAAGCTTGCCGGAGTACACGATGTTTTTCATGTCTCGCATCTCCGGAAGTGTTTACATGAATCAGCAGAGGTTGTTGAGCCAAGTGTTCTGAAAGATGTGGAAGTGGAGAAAGAGGCTACCTTAAGGAGAGCTCCGATTCGTATCTTGGGGACAGAGACAAAGAAGCTAAGGAATCGAGAGGTCAAGTTGGTGAAGGTTCAATGGGGTGAAGCCGAAGAAGACGCAACTTGGGAAACCGAGGAGAAGATGCGTGGGCTTTACCCATTCCTTTTTGAGGGTACACTCTCAATCTCTTTTCTTTGTTAGCATATCTTTCTCTTTGCTATCCATGTTTATCTAGTTTATCGTGTTAATCTTGTCATGAGAACCTTAGGTAGAAACCCTTTGGATGAAACATGTGTTTGAAACATGTTATGCTTGATGGTTGCAAGTGGTTGCAAGTGTTTGCAAGTGGTTACTCGTGGATGCATTATACACGTTAGGCACTAGATCGGCTCACACACTCCTCATATTGCATATGCATGAGTGTTTATGCTTATTCATGGATGAAAATTTTTGTGTTATCACATGGATGTATGTGATGTGCACACATATAGATGTTATACATTATGTTAGGAATTGCATACATATGGATTCATTTTACTAACATAATTTGCATTGATGATATTTGCATTAGATAAGTACATATACACACACCTTTGCATATGTTCATACAACATTTCGAATCTTGTAAGGACAATGATTGCTCGTGGATGATGTTTTGAGTAGATGGAGCATTGGATGGTAGGATACGTTCTTCCTAACTTGAAGATTTCGGGGACGAAATCCTTTAAGGAGGGGAGAATGTAACAACCCGTATTTTCAATAACCTGTTATAACGTAAATCGAGGCAGAATTTAATTCTAAAATCTGAATCAAGGGAAACGGGCTATACCATTGCGTTCGTCTCGGAAAAATACGCGAAATAGAGTCCGAGTTTTCGAAAATCGGAGTCCGTATGACCCGATTAAAGGCCCAACGAAGTTTTCAGAAAATTTCTAAGTAAAAAACAGATTTCAAATTCAAGTTTGAATTTGAAAAATTAGGTCAGATTGGGCTAGGCGGGAAAGTTCCCGCCAGAGTACCCAAGTCGACAGCCCTGTCGACTTGGGGGTCGACTTGGTTGGACCCAAGTCGACAGCCCTGTCGACTTGGCTGTCGACTTGGTCCAGCCGGGCTGTTTAGCCTGGTGCACCATTTTGAGATTGTGTTGAGCTTGGGGGCCAGATTCGATTTTAAGGGCTGAGATTGCAACTAGGGTTTAATCCTATGGCCTAAAACACTTGCCTAATCTATAAATAAGACCCTAACCTAACCCTAAATCATCATTAATCAACCCTACAACTAAACTATGGCAAAATCAATTCTCTCATGGCCTCCACTCTCTTCACAAAATTCCTAAACTATTTCTATGAGAGATTTTACATGCATACAAGTGTTTTCAAGCTTGTATAAGTGTTATTAGCTTGCATTCAAGTCAAGTTTCTATATTTGCATCATAAAGCAAGGATTTTTATTGATTTGGAGCTTGCATTTTGGGTCTAATTGGTTGCTTAAGGGCTTTGTCATATTTTTGTGTCTTCATAAGCATTGTAAGCCCTATTCTACTTTCATACTTAAACTGTAAAGTTAAATGTATGATATGCAAGTTTACTATGCTATGATATGCGAGTTTATCATGTATGATATGTGAGTTTATATGCAAGTTTGATATGCAAGTTTGTCATATGATATGCAAGTTATGTTATGCAAGTTTGATATGCAAGTTTGTCATATGATATGCAAGTTATGTTATGCAAGTTTGGGATGATCATTTGGTTCATGTTATCATGTTATGCAAGCTTATCTTGAGTATGTGAACATAAAGCTTCAAGCTTCATGCTAAAGGTTGCATTTTGGCAACATGTAAGTTATCATATCTCTTATGATAACTTGCATGTGAGGCTAAATGCGAACTTATGGCCATTTCTACATGTCATTTATCACCATGTATCACCAATATGCTAAGTTTGGTTTTATGCATGCTTTTGAGGCCTGAAAATGTAATATGCAAGTGTATGAACATATGAACATTTCATATGCCACCATGTTAAACTTGTGGCTTCAATACCTTTATGTCATGATTATGCCAAGTTCCCTCTTTCTATCCTTTATGCGCTATTGCGATATGTAAGCGATGGGATTGCGTTTGGGGTCGGGTAAACTTAAAAGACATAAAACATAAGCTTGGGAATTTACCTATTAAGTTAGGTCTACCCATTGGGAATTTACCTATTAAGTTAGGTCTACCCAATTGCTTGAAAATTTGTAACATGTTTTGGAAACATGATGGACATGACACTTAGAAAAGATAAGTGTGGCCAACTCGAGGTTGGGTTGAGTTTGTAGCGTAAACCTACCCGGAACCGACCGGCGTAACTAGTTGCTACAAACAATAGGACCCAATGTGAGAAGTTGGTCATGTTGTACCTTGAACCCGAGGTTAGACCAAGTTGTGGTGTAAAGCTACCCGGACCCGCCCGGCTTAACTAGTAACCACAACAAGGTCTAATGTGAGAGGTTAAGGCGCATTAAATTAATTAATGCCTCGTGATTAGGGTTAAGTCATGGTCCACTTAATACTTAACCAATTTGGGCTTGGTAGATTAATCGGGGTTAAGTCATGAACTCATCGTTACACTTAACCAAGTTAATCCATGATTAACGAGAGGGTTAAACCGTACTTAACCCACTAGAAAATCCTAGCAATGGGGGTCCACTCCAGCAGTAATCCCAAGTTTGTATCATCATGACCCTAGGGACTAGGCTAGGGTGGGGGCACGATTACTGGACTAGGAGGTAAGTGACCAAAAGCGACGGCAGAGGGTACGCCGGTGTAGTTCCGGGCGGACTAATGGTCGTGCACATAGTCCGAAGCCGGGGAAAGCATGCACGGGTACCAGTAGATCGAGACTGTGCACTCATGTTTATGGTGTCCAGGGGTTGCCACCCTAGGGCTTGATACACCCGACGGGAGACCCTGCACAGTCCGACTACAATTATGTTTGGGCCGTATTGACACCAACACGTGACGAGTTAGGCTTATAGGGAGCCGATCGACTAGACCGTTTGGTTGGACCTCGTATTAGGGTCACTTCATGTTATTGGGCCAAAGCTTGGGCCAAGGGATCAATACTTGTTTATTCCAGTCATGTTAGTTTGCTAGTACACCTGTGGTGCAAAACCTTAAACCTGATTATGCGATGACACCTTTATCTACCTTGTTAGTAAATCATCATGCTAGTATCCTTATGATCATACCTGCTGCTCATGCCAGTTAACTTTATCAGTTTACATTGATTGTAGTAGGGCTTACTCAGTCTCTTTGACTGACCTGTTTTCTTTCGCCTCTTTTCTTCCGTTCCCCCCCCCCCCCCCCCAGGTTCTCAGGGAGGGAATATTGGAGCTTAGCTGGATTTCTGACCGCTTGCTTATGGGATTTAGCTCATGTATGGTTTGACATGAAGCTAGCTATGGCTATCACTTCTTTTGGGGATTAGTACTTATGTATTTCAGTTTTTCAGTTGATGTTGTTTTATCTAGACTTGTTTATTTGGAAAGTTTACATTATGTTGTACCAGACTGGTTTTGAAATGGTTTGAAATCTTCCGCCGTTTTATCTATGTTATTTACTCTGTTTACATATATACATATGTTCTTGTTCTGCCTTGATATATCATTATGCATGTTTACCTGATTCAAACGCCCCTCCAAAGTCAGAGTGCTTGCAAGAGCCACCCTGGCGGAGGTGGGGTGTTACAGAGATACTATTTTGAAGTTGTAGTAATGATGGTTTGGATCATAAGTTGTATTTTGGATTCCGCTGCTATGATGGTTTAGTTTTCAGCTTATGCACTGTCTCGCCTGTTTTATGTCAAAGTTATGTTATTATTATATTTTATTCCATGCGATGTGAGATATACTACAGGTTCTTTGGTGATTCATAGTTTCAAACCCTTTTTCTTTGACGATCATCCCGTGCTAGTCGGGCATTAGCACAACGCATTTCGGGGAAATGTCGGCTGGTCCGGGGCGGGCCGTCACAGAGAATGTAACACCCCGTAAAATATACTTAATTTATACATAAGTTAATTTAATAATAAACAATAATAATCAATAATATATTAGAAGGCTGAAAATGGAATTTTGGACAACTGGGAATTTATCCATGAAAGTATTGTAGCTGCATTCGTGGTGAAATTTTGATCCATTTCTGTATTTTATTTGCTGAAAACAAAATTTGTATGCTAAAGTTTTTAATTAATTAAGTTGTATATATATTTAATATACAAGTTTGAATTTCAAATAAAAATATATACAGGTTGGGAATATATTAAATAGGATAAGCATGAAAAGAATATTCTCTTTTGTTTCAAAATTATGTGTATATACTCACACACAATAGGGGACAAGAATAAATAAACTAAGAAAAGAAATAAAGTAAATTAATTAATGAACGATCAAAAAGTAACGTTATGGAGGAAATTCCTCTTGGGCTTGACCTTAGAAGGGGGTCGACCACCCCTCTAGGAGGGGTGACGACCGCCCCTTTAGGATGATAAGTCGACTGCCCTCATTGGAGGTATCGACCTCCCTCCTGTGGGGAAGTCAAGTGAGAGTTGTTGTATGTAGGGACTTACCTATAATTTATATCAAATAGACTGCTTAGATTTAATCAAACAATTCATACACATGATAACAACTATAAATATACCCTCAAATCCTTATTCTAAACCCTACAGCCATTTCTCTCAGTGCCTCCATTATGCCTTTCTTTTATCTCTAATTCCAGAAAGCTTAAAGCATTTAGATTTCTTCTATTGCTATAAATCTATTCTACCTTATTCTAACATATATATATATATATATATAAGATTCTAATGGTGATTCTTATATATGTATATATATATATATATATATATATTTGAAAGGATTGGAGCATACGTTCGCTCTTGAAGGCCAAATCCAGTTTCTTATCTATTCAGTCTTGTTACCACTCTTCCTAATAGCTCTGTGAGTGGAATCCATCTGAGTTACTATTTTATGTAATTTGGTAGTTATAGATTTGGATTGTCGTGTCTCGGAGGATTTGGGATATACGAAAAGAAAACATGATTAAACCCCTCAAATCCTCCGTTTATTTTATTGTTTCTAAAAATGATCAATCTAGTTATATTTGTGGCTTTGGATTGTTGTAATGATAAAAGAAAAAAATGATTCTTATTGTATGATTTTCCATATTGTTTGGATTTCCTTTTGTTATATTTTCATGCAAATTCATGTGTTTGATTTTTGGGCAAAAGGTTAAGATTTGGATAGCTATGTAGATTTAATAGGTTGAATCTCTATTTTTAAAAATAGAGGATTTGAACGTATTATTTACAATATATCTAAATATTAAGGTTTTTCATATAATCAAACGTAAAAAGTGAATCTATTCAAATTAAGAATTATAAACATATATCTATATTTCACGTTGCGTTTATCTTTTATTGTTGCAATAATCAAAACTTGGGTTGCAAGTTTATATGTTGGTGCGATTGTTTTTCCCATTTTATTGTCAATTGTTAATATGCACATTTATGCTGTGGTTGAGGAAAATATGGGAAAATGACCTGTATACCTTAAGAATTTAATAGGGATTGACATTTCAAAAACATGGTAAGGCGTTAATCTCATTTGCTTAAGTTACGTTTATATTTATATATATCTATAACATAATTAACGTATATTAATACGTATTAAGTACGTAATAAATACAATTAAATCAGGAATAGAATTTGAATATCCCTATAGGAATTTGTATGTTTGTATGTGTATGAGTTAATGACTTTATTAATATTAATGAAACATAGATACAAGGATAACCGTTACTTGTAGTAGAAGTAGCCCGAAACCGACTGGCATATCCATCGTCTACAAGTAAACTTGGTTAATGTGAGAGGTTTAGGTTCCGTGGGCCATTATAATATATGATGCGAGATTAGGCCCAACTTTTAGTAGAAGCCTGCCCGGAACCTCCCAATAAATCCAGCATCTACAAGTGGTAGGCCAAGTGTGAGATGTCTAGTGTGTGCGTATGTATATATATTGTGTGTGTGCGAAGCAGGCGTGCCTGGGAAAATGGTATTAAGTGGTTGACCTATCTCTTACCGGGTATTAAGTGGTTAGGACAAGGTTTGTTCTTAAGGTTCACTCCTTGGTTTATAACCTAAGTCATCGGGCCCATGTAATAACCCGGAAAATCCGAGCCAATTTAAAATTTTTATTTTGGCAATTTTGATGAATTTTTCTATCCCTATCCTATCCATCAGCCGCGAGAGCATTCGCCTATCCTATCAAAGGAAGAGATTTTAGACAAAGGACCTAAGGATACTACATATGGCTTTTCGGGGAATGTTTTTGAAAACAGGCTTTCCTTTTTGAAAATACTTTCTTTTAAAACCTTTTGAAAAATATTTTCAAAACTTTTATCTAATCCGGTAACCTTCAGCTCTGATACCAAGTGTAACACCCCACCTCCATTAAGGTCACTCACAAAGGGAATGCCTTAACTTCAGTAGAGCGTTTTAGGTAAACAGACACAGAATATCACAAGACAGATATAAAAATTTTGCAGCGGAAAATAAACAACTTTATTTAATCATCAAAATATTTTGTTACATAATACCATGAGTCATAAAACCTTTACAACAAAACACTTCTGTCTTATATTATCAGAGTACATAGGTATTTAAAAGAAAACATCATTCCCTCATATTAAAGAGCAAGCCATATAAGAGACAGAGACTCGAGCCATACTTCAGAAGTAGCTCCTAGAATATGATATCCAAATCCTGACTAAACCTGGGTGTTTCCTCCCTGAGAACCTGGGGGGAAACGGAAGAAAAGAGGCGAAACAAACTAGGTCAGACATACGTCTGGTGAATCCAGTAACTTTTAGCCAGTAAATAAATAAAGGTAAACATGATAGGCATACAAAGTGGATAAAAGGATTCACGGTACAAATGAAAGGTATGACAGGACAGGTAAGGTAAGATGTATGCTTCACTACAAACTACTCTGCAATATTACTATCAAATCAAGATGGGATTATCCCTTCCGCTAATGATAACGATAGTGGTAGTTTCGTGTATTCCTAGCTGCTGCCATAGGTGCCGCCTGCTCCTATCTCAACTAGTCGTACCCACTACCCTCCTACTGTAAATTGGTAGACTTAGGGTATATGTCCGGATATACCCTAATCACTACCCTAATCGATCGGCTCCCTACTCCGTAGATATCCTGTGTTGTTCCACAACTAGGGGGTATCACTTCCCTAAAGTGGCAACCTAAGGTGTGCACCGTTATACCTACTGGTGTCATGGTCGTCTTGTCCCCCTCTGCCCGGCCCATGCACGCACATGTCACCGGTCGGTTTGCGCCGCACACACCATCCGTCTCGTTTTGGATCTCTTACAATCAATCAGTAAGCGTGCCCCTTCCCCGCCTAGTACGGAGATCTTTACTTTGATACCCCTCCGGGTTACTGACTGAAATGGGTCCCACACGACATGATACAAGTCCTCCCCTATGCCTTGTATCCCCACTAGGTTTTCTACTGACTATGTATACCCTAAGGTGTCTTTAATTACATAGCCCTCAATCAGTTATGCGTACCTATAGGTGTCTTTAATACATAACCCTTATTCTACCTATCGGTTATGTGTACCCATAGGTGTCTTTAATACATACCTCTATCTATTCCCATTAGTTATGCGTACCCCTAAGGGTGTCTTTAATACATAACTCTATCTATCCCCATTAGTTATGCGTACCCCTAAAGGTGTCTTTAATACATAACTCTATCTTTCCCCATTAGTTATGCGTACCCCTAAGGGTGTCTTTAATACATAACTTTACTATTCTTGCCCCGATTATGTATACCATTAGGTGTCTTTAATTACATAACCCTTTTTTATCCGGTTAAGTTTGTTGGCCTATATATACTAATATTACCCACTTACACTTTAGTTGTACTTAACCCTCCCACTGATTTAATCCTATTTAGTTAATGGTTAAGTTTGTGGGTCTATATATACTAATATTACCCACCTACCCATCAGTTGTACTTAACCCACTTACTGATTTAATCCTGTTTATTTAATGGTTAAGTTTGTGGGCCTATATATATTAATATTACCCACCTACCCATCAGTTGTACTTAACCCACCCACAATGCAATTCGTTTTACTTAACCCTAACTTATGTCTATCATCATACAGTCCATATGTATTACGTTAGGTTAAGTAGTCTTTAATCAGCATTATTTAATTATTGAAATATCTAATCGTATTTCACATGCCACCCCAGGCACCCCCTTAATTCCACATGCCACCCAAGGCACCCACTTAACCCCTCATGTCCCACTACATGTTTATCTGGTTAAGTGTTTCTTAATTCATTAAGACCGTAACTTTATAAAGACCTCCCACATTAGACTGGCATTTGTGGCAGCTGGATTTGCCGGGCGGGTCCGGGCAGTCTTACACCACAAAAGAGTCTAACCTCGTGTCTTTACAACTGTCACGTATTTAATTTATGTCTAAGACCTCCCACATTAGACTGGCATTTGTGGCAGCTGGATTTGCCGGGCGGGTCCGGGCAGTCTTACACCATAAAAGAGCCCAACCTCGTGTCTTAGACGATTAATTACTCCTAATTAATCATCCCCCAATTTGAATTACTTTCCCTATTCAAATTATCAATTAATTCCAAATTTCACTATGGCCATAATTGACTCAATTATGTCCATCTATTTATGGTATGAAAAATCATACCAATTTCATCACAAATTTATTTTATGCCAATTCTCAATATTAAATCTTCGGACTTTAATTGCTTAAACATTACTCTTTTGATTAATTAAGTTAATTAATTAATCCTTTCCTTTTCATAGGTGTCAATACCTATCTTATTAACAATTTGGATTTCTTATCCATAAATGGTTATAGTCAAATTATACCATTTTTACCCACTTTAACCCATGTCATAATAGGTAATTATTTATATGTTTCCCTAATAGAATCATGTGTCCAATTTACATAATCACTATGTAAATTATGCCTCTTACAAATTCCCCCTTTTCCCCATTTCTTACCTAGCGTAACCGTTTGCGTTTTTGGCGTCATTGAGGCTACAAAATAGCCTCGCCACAACAATAAAAAAGGGAATGACAAGGTGATTGTTTCAGTAAAATTTCTGGCCTAAGCATGCCAACTAGGGAAAATGACATGATAACTTCGCATATAATTATGATTCACCACATAATTAACAACTTGCATAGATTCATAACAACTTGCATAGGTTTATGAATTAACAACATAATTAACAACCAACATAGGTTCATGATTCTCAGCATAATCAACAACTTATATGGGTTCATGATTCACAATATAACAACTAGCATAGGTTCATGAATTAACAACGCAACAACTTGCATAGGTAACTTGCATAGGTTCATGATTCATAACATAACAACTAGCATAGGTTCATGAATTCATCACACAATAACTTGCATAGGTAACTTGCATGATCTCATAACAATTTGCATAGATTCATGATAACAACTTGCATAATAACGACTTGCATAGATTCATGATAACAACTTGCATAGATTCATAATAACCACTTGCATAGATTCATGATAACGACTTGCATAGATTCATCATAACGACTTGCATAGATCCATAGTTTCTCAACATAATAACTTGCATAACTTCATGATTCACAATGATAATGAACTTGTATAATTTCATGATTCACATAATAAGGAACTTGCATCATTTCATGATTCACAACAATAAACATGCACAACTACAATCAACATATACCCAAATCATAGTCTACCACGATTCACTTTTATTTATTTAAACCTAAAAGTGACTAGAACTCACCGAATAAGGGGTCTTGAGTTCTGGGTTCTGAATTCTGTAATTGAATAGCGTTCCCTTGTTGTAGACAATTACGTTGTTGTAATTTTAGGCTTGATTAGAATTGAATTGTTGTCTTTAACTTTCTTCTAGTTGGTGGCGGCTACTCTAGGGTTTGGAGTGACAACATAACGGCTACTGATCTAATTTTTGATTTGATTCTAGGGTTTGAGTCTATGGGTCTTTTTATAGAGCTTTGAATTAGTTTAAGCCGTCGGATCACTCTAGGATCCATCTAGGCCTTAGAAACCAAGAAATGACGTCAACAGACCAACCAGAAATCGCCACCTAAGCCCTAAAACATAAAATTTCGTCATAGACCATTTAGGGCCGACGGGACCAATTCCAAACCTCCTGAGTCGACCCTGGGGTCGACCCAGCGGGTCTTGGTTGACCCAGCGGGTCTTGGTTGACCCAGCGGGTCTTGGTCGACCCATAAAATAGGTCGGTTTGGTGTTTTGCCTTCCCGCTTCCGCTGTTTTGAATTTTTTTTCTTAAATTTTAGGTTGAATTTTATTTTATTTTTTATAAATATATCTATATATATTTCTATCTTCCTAATTAACCATTTTCACACTAAACTACTTTTTGAACCGCGTTCACACTAAGCCGCTTTTTAGCCATTCCCCTAAAACAAAAATATGGCATTGGCGGGGATCGAACTCTATACCTCTTGTATGCAAGTCACATGTTCCAACCAAATGAGCTACTTAGTCTTTTGCTTACAAACCTTAGAACAATGCTAAACATTTATTCTTTAATTTAGTTAATTCGATTATTCAAAAATCCGGGGTGTTACATTCTCCCCTCCTTAAAGGATTTCGCCCCCGAAATCTCCAAGTTAAGGAGAATGCATATCTTAACATCCAAACAAATCTACTCAACCATCAAACACAGGCATCCATTGTCCTTATATAATTTCTAATGTTGTATGAACATAAGCAAAAAGTGTGTGTATATGTTCCTTATCTAATGCAAAATCAGGCGGTCTACTGATTCAGTTGGCCTCCTCAATGCAAACCATGATAGCGCCATGCGTCCATTATGTATGCGAAAGAATCCTATCGATACATATTATTTCTACATGCATGCTCAACCATTCATCAAAATGCAGCATCCATATGATAACACAACCATTGTTCATCCATTAGCCTAAATATGCACACACATTTATATGCAATATGAAAGTGATTTGAGCCGATCTAGTGCCTAATGTGTGTGTAAATGTATCCACGAGCAACCACTAGCAAACACTTGCATCCACTTGCAACCATCAAACATAACATATTCCAAGAACATGTTTACATCCATGGGTTTCCTATCTAAAGGTCGAAGATTCGGTTGATGGGATATAAACAAATGATGCAACTAGAACAAAAGCTCAGTTCCCATTTGACATCGGTTAAGAGAATAATTCCCTAAGTCCCAGCCCCGAAGACCGAAATCAACATCAGACTGACACCCAAAGAATTAACCCCATTAAACAATGTCAAAACTGGAGATCTACTTCATGCTTCGAGCAGAAACCCGTATCCTTCAGAAATATCCAGATACTTACAGACTACTGGTACAGATCAGATTACAGAATGATTCTCAGAAAGCTAAGAATAACAGACCCTTGCGGGTAACAAGAAACTTTGGGGGTCTTCCCATGACAAGTTAGAAACTTAACGACCCTCCTTTCAAAATCTAGAACGACCCTGTACATAGAAAGCTGGTCCATTTAGACCCAACCCATAGCCCATAAACTTGAGCACAAATGTCACATTCAAATTTTTGACGCTTAACCCAGATAATTTCAAACCCCTACAAACCACTAACAATTGAGCCGAACCACAATTAGGGTTTGAAACAACTACGGAATCAGAAACAAGACTAGTACTAAAGTGCAGAGTCTCAATGCCAGAATCCAAAAGAGTCTTAACTTCATAATCAAATAAGGAAATTAAACCTTCTACATAAATTTTTCTATCCCTATCCTATCCATCTGTCGCGAGAGCATTCGCCTATCCTATCAAAGGAAGAGATTTTAGACAAAGGACTGAAGGATACTACATATGGCTTTTTGGGGAATGTTTTTCAAAACAGGCTTTCCTTTTTGAAAATACTTTCTTTTAAAACCTTTTGAAAAATATTTTCAAAACTTTTATCTAATCCGGTAATCTTCAGCTCTGATACCAAGTGTAACACCCCACCTCCATTAAGGTCACTCACAAAGGGAATGCCTTAACTTCAGTGGAGCGTTTTTGGTAAACAGACACAGAATATCACAAGACAGATATAAAAAATTTGCAGCGGAAAATAAACAACTTTATTTAATCATCAAAATATTTTGTTACATAATACCATGAGTCATAAAACCAATACAATAAAACATTTCTGTCTTACATTATCAGAGTACATAGGTATTTAAAAGAAAACATCATTCCCCCATATTAAAGAGCAAGCCATATAAGAGACAGAGACTCGAGCCATACTTCAGAAGTAGCTCCTAGAAGATGATATCCAAATCCTGACTAAACCTGGGTGTTTCCTCCCTGAGAACCTTGGGGGGAAACGGAAGAAAAGAGGCGAAACAAACTAGGTCAGACATACGTCTGGTGAGTCCAGTAACTTTTAGCCAGTAAATAAATAAAGGTAAACATGATAGGCATACAAAGTGGATAAGAGGATTCACGGTACAGATGACAGGTATGATAGGACAGGTAAGGTAAGATGTATGCTTCACTACAAACTACTCTGCAATATTACTAGTCAAATCAAGATGGGATGATCCCTTCCGCTAATGATAACGATGGTGGTAGTTTCGTGTATTCCTAGCTGCTGCCATAGGTGCCGCCTACCCCTATCTCAACTAGTCGTACCCACTAGCTCCTACTGTAAATTGGTAGACTTAGGGCATATGTCCGGATATACCCTAATCAATCGACTCCCTACTCCGTAGATATCCTGTGCTGATCCCACAACTAGGGGGTATCACTTCCCTAAAGTGGCAACCTAAGGTGTGCATAGTTATACCTACTGGTGTCACGGTCGTCTTGTCCCCCTCTGACTGGCCCATGCACGCACATGTCCCCGGTCGGTTTGCGCCGCCCACACCATCCATCTCGTTTTGGATCTCTTACAATCAATCAGTAAGCGTGCCCCGTCCCCGCCTAGTACGGAGATCTTTACTTTGATACCCCTCCGGGTTACTGACTGAAATGGGTCCCACACAACATGATACAAGTCCTCCCCTATGCCTTGTATCCCCACTAGGTTTTCTACTGACTATGTATACCCTAAGGTGTCTTTAATTACATAGCCCTCAATCAGTTATGCGTACCTATAGGTGTCTTTAATACATAATTCCTATTCTACCTATCGGTTATGCGTACCCATAGGTGTCTTTAATACATAACTCTATCTATTCCCATTAGTTATGCGTACCCCTAAGGGTGCCTTTAATACATAACTCTATCTATCCCCATTAGTTATGCGTACCCCTAAGGGTGTCTTTAATACATAACTTTACTATTCTTGCCCCTGTTATGTATACCATTAGGTGTCTTTAATTACATAACCCTTTTTATCCGGTTAAGTTTGTGGGCCTATATATACTAATATAACCCACCTACCCTTCAGTTGTACTTAACCCTCCCACTGATTTAATCCTATTTATTTAATGGTTAAGTTTTTGGGCCTATATATACTAATATTACCCACCTACCCATCAGTTGTACTTAACCCACTTACTGATTTAATCCTGTTTATTTAATGGTTAAGTTTGCGGGCCTATATATATTAATATTACCCACCTACCCATCAGTTGTACTTAACCCACCTACAATGCAATTCGTTTTACTTAACCCTAACTTATGTCTATCATCATACAGTCCATATGTATTAAGTTAGGTTAAGTAGTCTTTAGTCAGCATTAATTAATTATTGAAATATCTAATCGTATTTCACATGCCACCCCAGGCACCCACTTAATTCGACATGCCACCCAAGGCACCCACTTAACCCCTCATGTCCCACTACATGTTTATCTGGTTAATTGTTTCTTAATTCATTAAGACCGTAACCTTATAAAGACCTCCCACATTAGATTGGCATTTGTGGCAGCTGGATTCGCCGGGCGGGTTCAGGCAGTCTTACACCACAAAAGAGTCTAAACTCGTGTCTTTACAACTGTCACGTATTTAATTTATGCCTAAGACCTCCCACATTAGACTAGCATTTGTGGTAGCTGGATTTGCCGGGCGGGTCCGGGCAGTCTTACACCACAAAAGAGCCTAACCTCGTGTCTTAGACGATTAATTACTCCTAATTAATCATCCCCCAATTTAAATTACTTTCCCTATTCAAATTATCAATTAATTCAAAATTTCACTATGGCCATAATTGACTCAATTATGTCCATCTATTTATGGTATGAAAAATCATACCAATTTCATCACAAATTTATTTTATGCCAATTCTCAATATTAAATCTTCAGACTTTAATTGCTTAAACATTCCTCTTTTGATTAATTAAGTTAATTAATTAATCCTTTCCTTTTCATAAGTGTCAATACCTATCTTATTAACAATTTGGATTTCTTATCCATAAATGGTTATACTCAAATTATACCATTTTTACCCACTTTAACCCATGTCATAATAGGTAATTATTTATATGTTTCCCTAATAGAATCATGTGTCCAATTTACATAATCACTATGTAAATTATGCCTATTACAAATTCCCCTTTTTTCCCCGTTTCTTAACTAGCGTAACCGTTTGCGTTTTTGGCGTCACTAAGGCTACAAAATAGCCTCGCCACAACAATAAAAAAAGGGAATGACAAGGTGATTGTTTCAGTGCAATTTCTGGCCTAAGCATGACAACTAGGGAAAATGACATGATAACTTCACATATAATTATGATTCACCACATAATTAACAACTTGCATAGATTCATAACAACTTGCATAGGTTTATGAATTAACAACATAATTAACAACCAACATAGGTTCATGATTCTCAGCATAATCAACAACTTATATGGGTTCATGATTCACAATATAACAACTAGCATAGGTTCATTAATTAACAACGCAACAACTTGCATAGGTAAGTTGCATAGGTTCATGATTCATAACATAACAACTAGCATAGGTTCATGAATTCATCACATAATAACTTACATAGGTAACTTGCATGATCTCATAACAATTTGCATAGATTCATGATAACAACTTGCATAATAACGACTTGCATAGATTCATGATAACAACTTGCATAGATTCATAATAACCACTTGCATAGATTCATGATAACGACTTGCATAGATTCATCATAACGACTTGCATAGATTCATAGTTTCTCAACATAATAACTTGCATAACTTCATGATTCACAACGTTAATGAACTTGTATAATTTCATGATTCACATAATAAGGAACTTGCATCATTTCATGATTCACAACAATAAACATGCACAACTACAATCAACATATACCCAAATCATAGTCTACCACGATTCACTTTTATTTATTTAAACCTAAAAGTGACTAGAACTCACCGAATAAGGGTTCTTGAGTTCTGGGTTCTGAATTCTGTAATTGATTAGTGTTCCCTTGTTGTAGACAATTACGTTGTTGTAGTTTTAGGCTTGATTAGAATTGAATTGTTGTCTTTAACTTTCTTCTAGTTGGTGGCGGCTACTCTAGGGTTTGGAGTGACAACATGACAGGTACTGATTTAATTTTTGATTTGATTCTAGGGTTTGAGTCTATGGGTCTTTTTATAGAGCTTTGAATTAGTTTAAGCCGTCGGATCACTCTAGGATCCATCTAGGCCTTAGAAACCAAGAAATGACGTCAACAGACCAACCAGAAATCGCCACTTAAGCCCTAAAACATAAAATTTCGTCATAGACCATTTAGGGCCGACGGGACCAATTCCAAACCTCCTGACTCGACCCTGGGGTCGACCCGAGTTCGACCCAGCGGGACTCGGGTCGACCCATAAAATTGGTAGGTTTGGTGTTTTGCCTTCCCGCTTCCGCTATTTTGAATTTTTTTCTTAAATTTTAGGTTGAATTTTATTTTTTATAAATATATCTATATATATTTCTATCTTCCTAATTAACCATTTTCACACTAAACTACTTTTTGAACCGCGTTCACACTAAGCCGCTTTTTATCCATTCCCCTAAAACAAAAATATGGCGTTGGCGGAGAACGAACTCTATACCTCTTGTATGCAAGTCACATGTTCCAACCAAATAAGCTACTTAGTTTTTGCTTACAAACCTTAGAATAATGCTAAACATTTATTCTTTAATTTATTTAATTCGATTATTCAAAAATCCGAGTTGTTACACGTTCGCTCTTGAAGGCCAAATCAAGTTTCTTATCTATTCAGTCTTGTTACCACTCTTCCTAATAGCTCTGTGAGTGGAATCCATCTGAGTTACTATTTTATGTAATTTGGTAGTTATAGATTTGGATTGTCGTGTCTCGGAGGATTTGGGATATACGAAAAGAAAACATGATTAAACCCCTCAAATCCTCCGTTTATTTTATTGTTTCTAAAAATGATCAGTCTAGTTATATTTATGGCTTTGGATTGTTGTAATGATAAAAGAAAAAAATGATTCTTATTGTATGATTTTCCATATTGTTTGGATTTCCTTTTGTTATATTTTCATGCAAATTCATGTATTTGATTTTTGGGCAAAAGGTTAAGATTTGGATAGCTATATAGATTTAATAGGTTGAATCTCTATTTTTCAAAATAGAGGATTTGAACGTATTATTTACAATATATCTAAATATTAAGGTTTTTCATATAATCAAACGTAAAAAGTGAATCTATTCAAATTAGGAATTATAAACATATATCTATATTTCACGTTGCGTTTATCTTTTATTGTTGCAATAATCAAAACTTGGGTTGCAAGTTTATATGTTGGTGTGATTGTTTTTCCCATTTTATTGTCATATGTTAATATGCACATTTATGCTGTGGTTGAGGAAAATATGGGAAAATGACCTGTATACCTTAAGAATTTAATAGGGATTGATATTTCAAAAACATGGTAAGGCGTTAATCTCATTTGCTTAAGTTACGTTTATATTTATATATATCTATAACATAATTAACGTATATTAATACGTATTAAGTACGTAATAAATATGATTAAATCAGGAATAGAATTTGAATATCCCTATAGGAATTTGTATGTTTGTACGTGTATGAGTTAATGACTTTATTAATATTAATGACACATGGATACAAGGATAACCGTTACTTGTAGTAGAAGTAGCCCGAAACCGACTGGCATATCCATCGTCTAAAAGTAAACTTGGTTAATGTGAGAGGTTTAGGTTCCGTGGGCCATTATAATATATAATGCGAGATTAGGCCCAACTTTTAGTAGAAGCCTGTCCGGAACCTCCCAATAAATCCAGCATCTACAAGTGGTAGGCCAAGTGTGAGATGTCTAGTGTGTGCGTATGTATATATATTGTGTGTGTGCGATGTAGGCGTGCCTGGGAAAATGGTATTAAGTGGTTGACCTATCTTTTACCGGGTATTAAGTGGTTAGGACTAGGTTTGTTCTTAAGGTTCACTCCTTGGTTTATAACCTAAGTCATTGGGCCCATGTAATAACCCGGAAAATCCGAGCCAATTTAAAAATTTTATTTTGGCAATTTTGATGAATTTTGATTATTTAAAATGAATTATTTTAAATAATAACGATGAGAAATTTATTTTTAATAGAATTAGAACGTGTATATTTATATAGATCGTCGTTAGAATATAAATATTTATTTTAAAATATAAAAGGAATTGAAAATGGCGCAGTAGTTTGAAAATTTGATTTCAAAATTCAAATGAACGTACAGGATTCAAAATAAACTGGATTTTGGCGAAACCAAAAATATTAGAATCTAATTGAGAATATCTTTCCAACGAATCCGAAAAATCAAAATTTCATAGCGGGAATCAAAAGTTATGCCCAGTTGAAAATTCAAAATAGTCGCTATGGAAATTACATATAACCCAAAAAAGTCATATTTTGCATACGGATGAATTTGAACTCGAAACCACTTCCATTGAGTTCAAAATGCTGTTTAGAACTCCGAAAAGTATAAGCTTCGATATATTCCGATATCCGGAATAGTGGCAATTGGCAGGAGCTTTTCGGTTAGCAAAACATAGCCCTTAAAAAGTGAAATTTTGCATATGAGCCCAGAATTCGACGAGATAAATTTTTATGGATTCATAACGACAAATCATTGTTAAGTTCCAAAGGGCGCGTCGAACGGAGTTAGTATGTGGCCGTGCGAGCTAAAATAGTTCAGAGTAAAACAGGCAGTCATTTTACAAAGGAACATTATTGATACGAACTCAGAATTCGATTTCGTTTTTTTTTATGGATTCGTATCATCTAATAATGGTTAAATTCAAAAGTGCATGATTTTTTAGGTTAGCATGTGAGCGTGCGAGAAGAAATGGTGTGCCAAAATCGCATTTTTAGAGCTTATCTGAGCATTTTCGAGAATTTTAAAGGACGGTCAAACGAATTCGGAATTCGACGAAACTTGTTTTGTTGGACTCGTCTTCACGTCTACTATGTCGTGTCCGAAATCCGCGGCAATTGGATATCGTTGGCGTTCAGACGATAGGCGAGAAACGAGCATATAATCACTTTTCCTCCAATTCCTTCTTCATAATTTCCTCCTTCCTCCTTTTTGCATTCTCCTCTTTAATGGGCACCTCGACCCTCCCCGTCGCTGCCGCCCCTACCTCAGCCACCGCCGGCCTCCACCAGCACCGCCACCTCCCTCCGACCACCCTCCTCCTCCTCCTCTTCTCTTTCTCTCTCTCCCTTCACAAACTTAAACCCAAGGAGCCACCACCACCACGACGGGCCCCACCACCACCTCCGCTACCCCTTAGCCACCTCCCCACCTCCAATCAGGTCCAGCGCCCCCCTATGGCCACCCAACTCCGGCCGTGGGCCCCTCCTCCTCAAAAGTCACATGTTTCACTAATTTCCCGTTTTGCACAAAACACTCTGTCACTATTTCGCGAATAACTCCCAAACCGTGCATTTCTAGCCAAAGTTCCTTAAGACCAAAGTCGAAGAGCACGATTTTCTCTTCGATTTGGTATATGATAGTCCCATTTTTCATTGCGGAGTTGTCGGGAAAACGCGTCCAAAGTCTGCTGTTCAAACACTGTCAAAATGCTGTCTTTTCGCGATTTCCGGCGAAATGGCACATTTTCGGGAGGAAGACCACTAGAAGAAAGTTGTCCGGAATGGCGCGTTTAAACTAAAAAAAAGTTGGTGGGAAGATTGAAGCTCGTTTGCAAATTCTGGAACCAGAACAGCGAATCCGGGCATTAGAAAAAATGTGAGTTTTCTCCGCTTTAAAACTTCTATGGTTTTTGACGAATGAAGTATAATAAAAATATGATTTTTATATTATAGTAATAATAAAAATATGATTTTTATCATATGTGAAATATAAAAATATAATTTTTATAAAGTAGAAATATTAAAAATATAATTTTTATATAGAGAATAGCGTGATAAAAATATAATCTTTATTTAGAGAGGAGCGGTATAAAAATAGAATTTTTATCTATATAGTAGCAATATAAAAATGTGATTTTTATCCATATAGAGTGATTATAAAAATAGAATTTTCATATGCATAGCAACAATATAAAAATATGATTTTTATGTATGTAGTGGTTACGGACAACAAAATTAACAAAAGGCGAGCACGACGAAGATTTCTACATAAGAAGAGTCGCGGCGTTTGGTTTAGCTTTTAGGTTAGAACTCCTCGCTTTTAATTTATTTTCTAGTTAACATATATACTAGGATGCAGACGGTGCTTAGTAGCACCCGACACCCGTCGTCCACAGACCATGGACGTCTTGTTTGTTTGGTTGTGTAGTTCGTTAGATTATTGGTTTGAATTTGGTTGTTTGGGTGAAATGGAATTGATTTAAATTAGTATGTGTATGGCGTGGGCCATTATTAGACCGGTGATAAGGCTAGGTCTTGTCCCGTTTCTAGTATCGTGCCGTTATGCCACCGAAATTTTCTAAAATAAGTTAGAAAAATAAAAATATCATTTTATTGAATAAATGAACTAAGTAGAAATTCATGTGTTGAAATAAATTAATCATCGTTAAAAATATAATTTTTAACGTGAATGTGAATAAATAAATATTCATTTACAAATCGGACGGTTTGTTTATGTACACATATTTGAAGGATATTGATTGGGACGATAAATTTTACACATCGCCCAACTGCACAAATAATATTCAGTGTTTGTGGATTGAAACCCCACACGGGTGTTGGGATGATATTTGGCGTACATTAATCCCAATTATTTAGTTGTATGTCGATCGATTGGTCGACAGACTGTGTAAGCGTTAATTATTTATATTTAATGCTTATGCAGTTGTGTAGTGCACTTCGGATGATGGTTGATTATATATCGTTGCTATTATATACATGTGTTGTATGGAATCCATATAATTAACATTATATGGTAATTGATTAGGCCTCATTCCAATTGGGAAAATAAAGAATATTATAAAATAAAGATTCATGTGTTGACAGTACTCATATGTTGAGAATAGTCATGTGTGAAAGAAATATAGATTCATGGGTTGAGAGAAATATTTTAACAATAAAATTTACATCTTTATCATTTATAAAATTAGAAACTAACTGGGATAAGATGAGTGGTTTCCTGGGTATTGATCTGATGTTGGTTTCAGCTTTCGGGGTTAATACTTAAGGAATCATTCTCTTACTACTTTACGGTTGGAGTCTGATTTGAAATTAAACGATAGGAATCATAATTTTACAAAATATATTAAATAACAAAAATAGTTATGTGTTGACAGTACTCATTTGTTGAGATTAGTCATGTGTTGAAAGAAATATAGATTCATGTGTTGAATAGAATAAATATTCATTTGTTGAATAGAATAACAAAGTTATTGAAAAATATAAAGCCGTGTTGATTAGAGATGCGCCATTTTGACGCGAACGATATTTATATCGATTATATTCGTTTTTATAACGAATATAGAAAAGAAGTGATTTCAAAATATAAGGTTTTGAAAATATTATCATTTGAATATCGATGATGTGGAACATTCAATTTTGATTCGAAATTGAATATGAAGTTGAAATCGTTTCGAAAACGAATTTAAAACGATTTATAAAATATGTTTTAAAAGGAAATCGACAAAATATAATATAATATATATATATATTATATATATATATATAATGCCCTGAATAGAACGCGCCGCGCTGCGGCAATTCGTGAATTTCGACCATTGACTTCGAATGAACAGTACGGGAGATCCGACCGTCGGATTCTCCTAAAACCGGAACTGTTGGGTTCGTATCGAAAAGAGCTTTCTAACGAATATTAGAAATTTGAAATCTAACGGTTGGATTTGGAATTATGTCCAAATCAAATTTGAAAAGGGTCGCGGTAAGTGCAGTTCGATGGCCGTTATTGAAAATCGACTGTACGGGCCTTGATAAAATTATCAAAAATATCAATAATTTGTGTAAAATCATAAGAAATGATTTGTGAAGAACTGGCATGAAAAATCCCATATTTGTAAAGATAAAAATAGGTTTTTATCGAAATGAACTAGTTTTGAACTAAAATTAAAACCCAATTATTTTTAAATAAATAAATTGGATTTGAAATGGGTTTTAAATAACCAGAATTTCTAATATATTTAATTGGAATTGAATTAGAATTGATTTGTGGGTTTATCATGAATGATGTTTTAAATAACACTTGTTCTTTAATCCGATAATAAATAGAATGTGATTTGGGTTTATCGTGAACTGTGTTTTAAATGACATTAGTTCTTTAACCCAGTAAAAGGAGTTTAATTGAGTCTGTAATTAGATTAAAATGTGAATTGATAATTTAAATCATCAATTTTGGAAAGTGATCGAGAATGGAGTATTACCAGTTTTTCTCCAAAGCGATAATTAAATCTTTAATTAGATTTGAACGTGAAATGGTAATTAATTTTACCGATAACACCGTGGTGTTAGTTATGGAGTATTACCAGTTTTGCTTCATGGGATAAATAGGTTGGGATTGGGAATTAAAATAAACAATTACTTCGGTGTGGTTCACTAATCCCGACTAGTTTGGAAAACCTTAACATGGTTTGAAATGATATCCAAAGGAAGATTAAAGAATAAATTTAGAAGAATTTATCTTTGATAAAATTAATAGGAACCTTTCCCTAAGAATGTGAAATTTAGAAACTAACTATAGGTTAGCTAAGAAGAATGGTTTCCTGGGTATTGATCTGATGTTGGTTTCGGCCTTCGAGGTTAATATTTGGGGAATTGTTCTCTTGCTAATTTACGGGTAGTGACTGATGAATTGGAATGAGGCGTATGTTGTGTTTGTGTAACATTTGTTTATTATATACGCGGGTCATTCAGAAAGGTCGGGTTTATACCCATTCTGAATAACCGATTCGACGATATGTCGAAGATGAAGACGGTGGTTGAAGACCGGAAGTCTTCACATCGTTTGGGTGATTACTGATGATCTTGATTGGGTTGTACACCCAAGAGGAGGGAATCAGTTGGTGATCGTCCAGACGTACTTGGAGATCGATGGATATGCGAGGAAAGTGCCTCCGGTTTCGTTCAGACCCAGAACGAACTTGTAAATGGACTGTGTGTATGACCTTGGATTTTATTCTGTGTTGATTGATCTCTATTAAATGTACATCTGTTTGGCGTGCTTAACGCCCTTCTCTGAGACGTACGAGCTCAGAGGTTGTATATCAATGGACATCAGTCGCATGGCATGAATTGCCAGTGTGGCATGCCTAAGTGGCAAATGATCAAGGCTTCTGTTGAAAAGCAAAGTCTTGTGGTTGATGATCAAAGCACGGCCTACGTGGCATAGCTTTGTGTATAGCGTGGATTCGCGAGCCTCACACATCGGTATGAGTTAAAAACGGGATAAGGACTGCAGGGAGAGCACGACGTTTCTTTCTAGCTAGAGGTAGTGTCAGTGCTTAAACTGGCTGACATTTATATTATTTTTACCTATGTGGTTGTTGGAATGAGGCGCCTCGATTTTAGGTCTGTTAGGACCGGGAAACGTGTGTTCAGGAATACTGATCCACTAACGTAAGTGTGGACCGGCCCTGAAGCATCCAAGGGTTACCCAGAGTGTGTTGTCCTGAGGCATTTGCTAGAGTGTCTCGAAGCGGAGAGGAGCTTGCCCCTTGCCTCGACTCATGATGGAAATCCAATTTCCAATACGAGATACTTCGGTTTTATTTGTAGAGCCTAGTATGGCGACATGATAGATGGTACCCATGCCGCCTATGATTGATATTTATGATTTGAATTGTTTTGACACTATACACCTATAATAGTATCAAATGATTTGTTTAAACGTACCAAGCATGTTTGGCTATTATAAGGGAAAACTCTATCCTCTGGCTTGCGTTGCATTGTGTGATGGGACCTGGGTCTTATAATAGCTTCATTTTTCGAAAAAGCATTGCGTTGTTTATTTTAAGCACTGGTATTCTCGGGAGGAAACCCGTTCCGTGTTATACGGCGTGGTCCCTTGATTTACCTTATTTTTAAAGTAAAGTTTCAAATAATTGTTTTAGTTCTCACACCAGTCACATGACTGACCTAGAGTTTATTGTTTTAACCTAAACTCTGGGTGCCCCTATTTTCGACACGGGCAACTAGTAGTTTTGGTTTTGCAGATTTATATTCATAGGATCCTGATTTACAGCTGGAACGATGCTCGGAAAGCTCTGTATCCATGTATTACTTTTAGTTGTGTTTTGTATCGTTTTTCCGCTGCTATGTAAATTATTGTAATCTCTGATATTCTTTGTTGTATAATATTTATTCATACTCTGTATATTCTTGTATTCTGATGGAATTATTGTAATAAACAATGAAATGTTCTTCTGTTTGCGTTCCATTTTGTCGTGTTCTCAAGGTAATCCGGGCTTTCCTTACCGGGGAAGTTACGGGCTATCACAACCCACCCTTCGAGAATTAAATGGTTATTGGGTCTCCTTTCTCCTATAAGGTATTAAATGGCCCTAATAGACGATAACGTGTATAGCGTAGTTCTCCAAGTAATGCCCGCTTCTTATCTAAGGGATATAGAGGGTTGGCCTAGGGACGGATTATGTATACATGGCCTAACACCATTTAAGGAAAGTATTAAGTGGCTATGAGTTCAACCATATGGACAGCTAGATAGTAATAAGAGGGTTTGCCGGGGGGATTTTTCTTAAAAAAAGTCGTGTTCCTGACCCATATCCTGGTAGTAAGTAGCCATTACTATTTCTTTCCCTGTAAGAGAGTTATCATTTATAATGATTAATGTTAAAATGAGGTCTTGAGTGCCTTGAGGTCTGCCATTAGGTATTAAGTGGCTAGAGGGATGTCTGCCCTAAATAAACTAAAATATGATATTAAGTGACCATAGGAGTGCCCACCCTTAAATTAGCTTTGGGTTATTAAGTGACTCCTAGGACGTCCGCCTCATATGTTTGTGTTGAATGCTTGTTAAGTAGACATGACTTGAAAAGTTTACAAGTGCAAAATATAGGAAATAGCCTTCTTAACTTATTTGTATTCCATTCACCAGAACTTTATGTTCTGACCTCCCTCCTCTTAACATTAACAGGACAATAGGTGAGACAGGCAATTAAGGATGGAGAACAATCTCTTGGAGGAGAAGTCTCTTAAAGATCTAGTTGTTATGGCTATTGCTTTTTTTACTATTATTATTATGTAATTGTGACGAATGATGATGTACCCTAAGTTTGAGATATGTTGTAATTCTGAATCTGAGGTTTTAATAATTGGTACATCTTATATTTATGCTATTACATTTTTTCCCTTCTATTGTGTGAGATTCTGATTTTTGTTTTAGACTGCTCTGTGTATCAATTTAAGTTAATCCTTATAGGAACTAACGATCCTTTTAGAATGGCTCTAAGTTCGGGCCTTCTTTGAGTCAAAATTTAGGCCCATTCCGGGCGGGTTGTTACATTAAATTTCAAAAAAATAGTTTTTATCTGTTGACCATGGTGCCCATATATAATTTTCTATCCTATGGTCATATATATATATATATATATATATATATCAATTTAGTCCATTTTAAAAAAAATCAAATCTCGGATATATATCATTTCATCTCGCATCCCAAAATCAATTCGAATTTATTCCTAAATAATTACAGTCATTTAGGTATATATAATTTCAATCCGTAATGATTTTTCCTAAATCTACAAGTAACTTGCAATGTGCGAACAAAATAAAAGTAGGTATAACATCGTGGGAATCATATAGCAATCATAACATAATAATCAATCACATAACAATTTATATCACGTCATATGTACGCTTGTCAAATGTGCACAAGTCATATAGCAAATAATCATGAATTTCTAGCGCATTCCTAACATTTCATATGTCATTTCAAAAGTTTTAATTCACTTAATAAAATGCTAGTCATGAGTGAATAAACTCACCTTGATTTGAGTTATTGTCGAAGAGATTGAATTTAAACCAAAATCAAACGACGTTTGATTTTAGCCTATATTCCCAAAGATTCATAATTTTCCCAATCCAATTTTGAAATGCAGCTATTATTGTTACGAGTCTCACGCAATGAGAAGTGTTTGATTTCGACCTAATATGAGCGAGATATTAAGCTTTAAATATATTGATTCAATTAAACTACATTAAGAATACTAGTTATATATTTAAACACTAGTAATAACCCTTCTTCTCCTAATTCAAGAGCCTGTAACCCATTATGGTCGTACCTTGCTATCCCCATCCGCACTCGTTTCCCTATTAAACTCCATACAAACGCCTCCACTGGCACTGCCTTCTCGAGCTTCCACCTGATATAAACACTGACAGGCACGTGACATATTTAATCACCAAACTCCACAAAATTGCAACTCAAGGTGCTAATCTCTATTCCAAACTCAGATCGAAACTCTAATTCTCCAAACAATGATTACATGTTCTAATAATCATACACCTAAGCTCGCAAGAGGCACAACAACTACAGAACCCATCACACACTCAAACATACATGTGTGTAGATCTCACTTATACGAGTTTATAGGTCCTTGTTTTGATGATTTTCATGAAGTATTTTATTTTATAATAATTTTGGAATATGAGGCCATTTTGGGTTTGCAGTTGAATCACAATTGGTGTATGTGGATTTCATTTTGGCCGAGATAGAGAATACTTTTGTGTTAGAAAATATGATTTAGATTTGTTTTGATTTTTCTGAAGAGAGAACCTTTTTTTTCATTTAAATGTAATCCGAGTTTGCGAAGGAATATAGATACGACAAAGGGAAAGAGAGGAGTAACGTATGTTGCTCTGACAGTTTGATATGCATGTTTATTATATATATGTTATATATATATATATATATATATTCTTATATGTATTTATTCCCTTATTCACTTAAATTGCGACGAGCGTTTCAACGTCGCATGGACACATAGTTTTTCTAATTTTCACGATATTTGAAATCTTACAATAATTCATCGGTTCAGATCTAATGAAAGTGGCTTCGTTAAATTCCGAGACTATTTGTAAATGATTAATTTTCATATTGATATTATTTTATAATGTGATTCAAATACGGATTTAATTCCAAACTATTATTATTGTTTAAAAGTTTATAAAATGGATTTACAATCAATATTTATACATCTTTATCATTATTGTTGATAGATTTTGGTGTATATTTTTAAGAGATATTAGAAAAATGGACTAAATACCCTCTCAGATTATTCAAATGATTAGAATATAAGATTTCATAAGTAGTTTAAACATATGTCTTTGCGTCCTTTTTCTTGTTGTTGTTGTATATAAAAATTCTATGATTTTTGTTTGATGATAACAAACATATATATATGTATACATATATTATAAATGTGTTTGCTATTGTTCTATTCTACTGCATCACAGACATAATTAAATATTTATATTTAAATAGAACACTATTGTAAAAAAGTTTAAACATTCAAACAATATTTTATTTAAATATAATATTTTATTTCTACATTTGAATAGTACAAATTTTATAACTCCACTATCTGTACATCTCACTATAATACAATACATTCAATTCGAAATTCATTTGTTGCATCAGTTCCTCACTACAACTCTCTGTCACTCGGTGTACACATACAGACTCAGTTACTTTTCACCTTGTTACATACACACATTCACTGACTCACATTTGTCTTCTGTCTGACCACTGTCTCTTCAATCTGCTTTTGTCAGTCCAGTCACTTGCTTATTTGTCACAGAAACACGGACAATAAACTGGAACAAAATAATATTAAATTCTATCAAACATAATTTTATTTTAAAATTTATTTGCCTTAGAATTTTGGTGTGTTTCTCGTATTTCATGACTTGGTCTGATTTATATACATCCATCCATCTATGTCTAGACAGCTTGTGATATTCACAGTGATTCACTGTAAATACCACAAGCTAGACAAGATCTCTAGAGCTCACATTTATATATATTCTGCACATACATGTATACACATACATGTGTATTTATATACACATATTATTTATGCAGGGGCAATACGATCAAATATCAGTGAGTGGGCATTAACCAAGAAATTCAGTGCAGACACAAAAACACACACATATATACATATATGTATATGTATGTATGTATGTATATATACACACACACACACGTGTGTGTATGTATATACAGGGCAGCAACATCAATGGCACTCGAGCACATGTATAGACTTAAGTCAGAGGTGAATAATCAGTGGCAAGTAACAAAGTGTACATGCATGCATGCATGATTCATGCAAAAAGCAACATGAATTTCAAGAGAAAGCTCTGAAATAATGATTCACATATCAAACCAGTTTGAAACCAAGAACCAAGTGACATATAAGGTCAATATAGCTTGGTTCAGATAGAGACAAGTCCACACGAGCAATGACACCAGTTTCAAGAATTAAACAAGGCACAACATGCAAATATAATATACACATATACACATGTGTATATACCTTTACACACACACACACACACACACACACACACACACACAGAGAGAGAGAGAGAGAGAGAGCCAAATGAAGCAACATATATGGACAAGGATTTAGCAAATATGCATGTCATGGCCAAGGCAGCAAGTATAAAGAAGCAGTTACAAGTTTACAAACTCAGTCAACACGAGTGACAAAATCGGTTACATAAATGGGTGATATATGCATACAAGACAAGCCAAGTAGCAAAGCCAGGTTAGTACAATGTGTACATGTGCGAATGACATGGAAAGAAGATGAAATTGTTTCAGGTGGCAAGCCCAAGCCCAAGCCGTGCTCATGAATTTCAGCACATAAAAACAGTATGTACGTATTGAACAAATACATGGCCGAGGCAAGACAGTGTGCAATTATATTTTTCGGTATCAACACAAAAGCAAGACAGTGTACATTGATTGTCTCATGTATCAACACAAAAGCAAGACAGGTGCCAATATATATAAACATGCAGGGCATATTGCACAAGCAAAAGCAAGCTAACCACTGAAACAGGCTCAATAAAACAGTCTAGCATGAACATTTTTAAACAAGGCAAGCAAGAGAAGTGCATGGGACATTGTATAAATTCAAGATTATTCGGCAAGAAAATATTAGGCACGGAAACAAATTTATTTGTTTCCAGAAAATCTCAATATATTTTTGGGAAGAAACAATTCAAACTTGGAAAGATCATTTCAAAATATTTCCAGATTTCATATGAGTTTTTTTCGGCAAACAATTTCTTGTTTCCAAATTTGAATGAAGTTCAAATTGGGAAACAATCTTTAGAAAATGTTCTTTCAAAACCATACAAGAATGAATTCAATCAAGGAATATTTTTTTGGGAAAGATATAAATTTGTAATTCAAATTTATTACTAGAAATACACATGAATAAGTCAGAAGCCATAGAATAATTTCATTTGTTTCCACAATTTCCAAAAGAACATTTTTTGGGCAGAAAATCTATTCGAGCAACATGATTTCCAAGTGAAGACAGTTCCCAAAAGCGAAATTTGCACGAGTTAATTTTGGCAAATGTTCAATTCAGCATACAAGAAATACACAAACATTTTTTGGGCAGAAAATCATACGAATGAGTCAGGGCATCATATCAGGCAAAAATCATTTCGAGTATTTCCAGAATTCAACAGTGAACAATATTGGGCAAAAAAAAAAACAATTCGAATTGGTTCGAAAATTTCATCAATCATTCACGGCAAGTATTGAAAAACCGTGCAACAATCTCGCAACATATCAAACAAATCATTTTGGTGAAATCAGAGAAAAATCAGGTTTTCTATACCCTATTTAACACCTACTTCATCATCGATAATTGTATCGAAAAGGACAAGCCACAATTCGAGAGCTCAAAGAAATAAAATTAGAAATACTCACTTTGTTTCCGATCGTATGCAAATTCCCAAGCAAGAGAGCCAGAAGATTACGATCACTAGAGAAACATTTTTTTACAAGAGATTTAAGTCGAGAATTGGGGAAAGAGTTGAAAAACCTTAATTTTGTGAATCAGCCGACATTGTTTTTGAAGATAAAGCTTTACAAAGAAATAAACAAAGGGGTCGGCTTGTTTATTATTAAGGGCTTAAGGGGCTTTATTTTTTATTTTATATTGTTTTTGTTTTTAATTTCTTTTGTACTCAACATCAGTTTTACTAGTTTTCAGTAAAAACTAGGATTTACTAGCTACAGGATTTATAGTTAGGGTTTACGGGTTTGTAATCCAGGGAAAATCTAATCTTGGGGATAAAGATCAGTCCAGGATTTTGAGCATAGGATTATAATAAGATCAGGGTTTGCAAGTTTACAGGGTTTTGTAAGCGAGATCTATTTTAATACCTAGTATAAATCTTAGGAATGCAACAGTAGGCAGGGTTTGCCGAAGCTGGGTTAAAACTATGTTATTTATTTCCTGCATTTATTTTCTCTACTGAAACTTGTGTTGTAATAATTTTAATATTTCGTAAAAATGTAATAAACCCTATTCACCCCCCTCTAGGGTTAATCTAGATCCAACAGGTGGTACCGGAGTAGGTATTTCAATAACTCTAGAATCGCGATGTTCCCTTTTTGTCAATCCAGTGAGGGTCAGTCCAGTCGTATTCCAACTGTTTTTAATGGTACAGATTTTTTAAATTGGAAATCAAAAATGGAATCCTATTTAAAATCTGTTAATATTAAATGTTGGAATATTATTATTAATGGGTATGATATGGTAGATAGGAATGAGATTGGATTTAATTCTCGTGCTACACATATTTTATATTCTCATATTAATGATGATCAATATTGCCTCATCTCCCATTGTTTAACTACGCAGGAAATAGGGAATACTCTCAATATGAAGTATGGAAGAATTGACAACAATAGCTCAAAATATCAGAAGGTCAACAAGATTCAGATCTATGCTTAAAAGGAGAAACATATGAAAATTCAGATAGATCAAGTAATGGTGTCTCAATAGACGATGAGACAGGGAATTTCTCATATGAAGATTTAGTTTATATGTGTATTGATTTAACTAAATCTATTGATAAACTCCAACGGAAAAACAAACTTCTGAACCTGAAAATCGTGAGTTGACCAGCAAAATTAATGGTTTTGAATTAAAACTCGAAAACGTCAAGAAATCTGAAAACTCTGATTACAAAAATTGTTTGAATTTGGAATCCAATCTTATTCATCTCAATAAAAATATTCAAAAGCTTGAGAATGAAATTCTGATCTTAAAAGAGAACAAGATTGAGCTTGTAAGTTCAAACAATTTTCTACAAAGGAATTGGATAATTTTGAGACATCTGAAGATTCCAAACTCGAAATTTTTGAAAAAGAAAATTTACTGAAAACTGAATCTATCTTGAATGAGCTTGAAAAAGAGATTGAAAAATTCAAGAGTTTTGAAAAACATCAATTTGAAAAACAAATTTAATTTGAATCTGAGATTTTTGAGTCTAAGACCAAAATCAAATTGCTTGAAAACGAAAACTTGGTTTAGAAACAAAATGATCTGAAAAGAGAAAGATCAATATTAACCATTGTTCGAATTTGAAGAAAGAGAATAATGATCTTAAATCCAAAATTCAATGATTAGAATCAACTTTGGATAAATTTTCTAATGGGGAAAAATCGTTGAATATGTTGTTACAAAACAAAATTTCAGTTGGAAATAAAAATGGTCTTGCATTTGGAAAACTTAATAAATTTGTTCAAAAGCAAAATTCAAATGATTTGAAAAACTCTTCAAATGAATTGGTTTGTAAACGATTTGAAAATTTGACCTTTAATAATTTGAAAAGATTTTTGAACAAAAACGAGATGAAAATTTGTTGTGTGACAATCCATTTAAACATTCTTGGATCCCAAAAGGAAATTTGACAAAATTCAAACAGAATTGGGTTCCTCAGGATACAAAGGTAAATTCAAATGGATTGTTATACAAACAAGTATAGATACCAAAACATATCAATACGATTGAGAGTGGTTTTACAAAGTTTGTTAGACCACTCGATCCCCTAAACACTTAGGTACTAGAGGCTGGCTAAGGAACGATCTTCTAGAAGAAGCAAAGAATGTGTCATATTTGAATTAAAGATATTCGTTGTATGTTCCTTAGCCAAGATTGTTGAGTTAGAGGATCAACATCGTCTACTGAGAATCAGGTTTGATATATAGACTCACATTTTTTGTTTGTTTATATTCTGTGTTTTTTTATTCTTCCTTTCTATTCCTCCTCCTATTTTTTTTCATGGTATGCTGATTTGTAATGACTATGCCACATGTCTTTTATTCCTCCTTTTGATTCTTCTTATCTGTATTAACACTGCCATATCATTTATAATATTTTTTGTCTTCTTAAACTTCAAAATTGCAGAATTCTTGATTTTCTGGAAATTTGTTTCTTTTATATAAAACTCTCATGTTTTAATGATTTCCAGATCTTGAATTCGAATTTGTAATTTTCTACAATTATTTTGAAGTTTATTTTTTTATTTATGAATTCCTAACAGTGCAGAAGAATTCTTACTATATCTTGAACGCTGTTAATTTGAATTCTAAATTTTTTGAAGATTTGATTTTTTTTATGAAATTTCATATACCTCTGCTGTTTTGGGTTTCTTCTAATTCATTTTGGAAAAACTTGAAAAATTATACTCATTACAACGCACTACTATTTTTTTCAGTTGTGATAATTTCATTGGTTTTTGGATTGGCTTGGGTATTCTAAGTTGAATAACATTTGGCTTGAACCATTGTGTTGAACCCTAAAATTCATTCTGAAATCATGATCATTTACTTTGATATTGTTTTGCTTGAAATCATTTGAATTTTTTTTTGATATCTTGAATCTCACACACTTCTTGGATTTGAAATTAATAAACTTGTGTGATCGATTCATTGAATCTTAAAATTTACATATTTCTTCAAGTGATTTCAAATGAACTATTTCAGATCATGATCAGTCTTTTGTGCTAGTTACAAATATCATGAAAAACGCTTGTGAAACTTATTCTGATCTTGAAAGATTGTTGCTTTGATAAAAAGAACTGTTTTGTTATATTTGATTGCTTGGGCTTGGTGATTGGATATTTTTTGCTTGAGATACCTTTGTTAGCCACCAGGGTGGTATTAAAATCCTCGTTAGTGGAGATAACAAGTGGTATCAGTACTAGAAGTGTTTGAAATTTTTTCACATTCATCTGTTTTTGATTGATTTGATTTAAACTGATTTTCAAACTGTATAGATATTTCAAATCCCTCTTGTAATTGATTTTTAATTTTAAAATCATTTATCAATTATTTATTCAGAAATTGAAATCAATAACCGAATTGACCTATATTTAGAATTCATCAAAATTATTATCAGATTTTTGAAATTATGACTAGTTGTGACTATAGTATATTTCACAACAAGAGGAAATTATATTTAAATCTCATGTTATTTTGAACAGTTTTTATAATATCTTTGAATTGGCGCTTATTTCACGACCAACTTCTTTTTCTATCATCACTCTGTCATCCATCATGATTTTATATTAATGTGGAGAGTTTTTTTTTTAAATCATCTTAAATATACTGTTTCAAAATATGTGACGGTTATTTGTGCTTATAATTGTTGTTATGTGATTGACGTACTTATATATTTGATTTTTTGTTTTTAGACATGAACAGGATAATCTAGATGCGGTTTATTAGGAAGTCAATATTAGCAGATTTGTGCGTAGATCATATTGTCTGCCATAACACTTGCTTGCTGTAAGCGAGGTGCTCATGCGAAAATAAAATTAGCAGTAGCAGACTTGTTGTGGTTAAAGGGCCGGCCCGTTTGATGCGAAAATAAAATTAGCAGTATCAATTTCTCTGGCCTTCAAGCAGCGCCCTAATCGGCAATCGTTGAAAGCCTAATCGGCAATCGATGCTCTATCAGGGGAAAAAAAGCGCAGTATAGCCCTGTGGTCACTGGTCAAAGCTTTGATTTAGGGTCCAGAAAAACGATGACGATTATTTTTGTGATGGGGTCGATGGTTATTATCACTTCACTGACTCTTCTTCTTCTACTGTTATTTCGACTAATGTTAGATCTGAACAACGAAATGAGAAATCTGCGCAAGGAGCTGGAAAGAAGAATGCAACATATGACTTCCCAGATAAATATAACAGCGAGTGAAACGTCGAGTATCAGAAGGAGCATTTGGGACGTCATGAGATCCAGAAAAATTATGGCGCAGTGTGAAACAAATTCAAATATCCAGGTATGTCTTTCTTCCTTCAGCTACTTTTTTTGGCCAGCTCTTTAATTGATGCAGCAGGCTATTAGATTTATTTCATCCGAATTATTCATTGGATTTATTTTTGTACTAAAAATATTAGATTTATTTCATCCGAATTATTCATTTGATGATCCGTGGGTAACAAACAGTGAATGTTTATGAGGAGCGCTCTTGGGCACTCCTGTTTTGCAGCACCCCTGTTGCATCCCTTATCGATCTATGAACTACGGTAATCCAAATCCAACGAGATTTTGTAGATATTAAATCCACACATATATTATCATCTATCCAAAATTTGAGCTTGTGCCTAGCCAAAAAAAAAAAAAAAAAAAAAAAAAAAAGAAAAAGAAAAAGAAAAAAAGCTACATTCGTAACATTTTCAAAATCTTAGCTCAATTATGATAATATGTATAACAAAAAGGATGTATTATGAATTTTGACTTACAGTTGATAACATGCGTATCAAATATGGATTATACATCGACTGAACAATATCTTATTTTATCTATAAATAGCTAGGATGGTCTGATTTAAATAAAGTTGAAGCAAATGTCATAAGGAAGAAGGGGCAGGAAGTTAGAAGTTCACTTCCAATGGAAATAGTGGAAGAAATACTGTCTAGGCTTCCAAGCAAATGTTTGTCAAAATTCAAAAGTGTGCATGCAATGGAACACATTACTGAGCTACAACTATCACTTTATGGCCGAACATCACAGAAAAGCTCTTCTATTCCGTCCCATGCTCATCGCCAATAGTTCCGATTTTGGCACAATACCACTTTTCAGTATCGTTGGAGAATCAATGAAGGACTATTCAATAAAAAATACAGCTTTATCCGGTTGCTGCAACATATCCAATCCTATTAATGGACTTGTGTGCCTATATCACACACATAACACAGAAAATTATATAGTGAACCCTTCCACTTTGGAAATTGCAAGATTTCCAAAAAGACCATACCATATGCAGTCTTCTAGCTTCTCCATTGGACTGGGATATGATGAAGATGCACGAGTTTATAAGGTTATTAGTGTGACCGTTAAAGGAGATATGACTGGTTGTTTATGTGAGCTACTAACGCTAGGAGATAATAGTTGGCGATTCCTTGAGGAGCTGTCTGTGGTTGTACTTTATAAAAGTCCTTGTTGTTTTTTTAATGGAAAGCTTCATTGGTTGACGGCATCAGATAAACAACCCTTATCTTTAGGTATTTTATCATTTGATGTTAAACAGGAAAAGTTTGAGAGGTATCTGATTTTAATTACGATAGATAGCAACACCAAATGTTCTGAATTGGCTTTGAAAGTGTTTGGATACCATTTTTACCTTGTAAAAGGTTCTAGGACGCACGTTCAGATATGGAAGCTGATCAAGTGTCATAATAATAACATTTTAAGTTTTAAAGGAGATCAATTGTTTTACATTGATATGTCAATGCATATTCCTTATCCAGTTTCAAGGTTTCGGGTTGCTTATGTTGATGTTTTAGATAACAACTTTTTATTTCTTAGCGGCAGCTGCATGTATCGCTTCTTAAGCGGCAAACTTTGCAAGGTTCATCCTTTCCCGTATGAAAGTGGAAAACGAGGGTATCAATTCTTTGCGGAAAGTCTCATGTTTCCACGGAAGTTGCTAACAAGGCGTTGCTCCGTCGATACTGTTAGGGTTGGCTCGCATATAGAAAACAAGTGCGTAGATTGGATTTGCAATTAGTCTCATGTCGCAGGATATTCTTAAACAATATGGGGTATATATATGAGATTGGTAGCATGTAACAATAAGGTGATTCTTTTTTTTACAACTAAATGCCGCCTTGAACTGCTATGCCCTAGGGGATGTAGGAATATCCAATCAGAATGATGGCACCTAGAGGGCTTTGTTCAGTGGTTTATACTGCCTTTACGCAGGATGAAGTGCGCGCGCATGAAGACGCTTTGGGTTGTCGAAAAATTTCAATAGATACCATTTTTAACTTTTTTCTTTTCTTATGTAGTATCTTTCAGATTGTATCTTGCTCATACTTACAAGGAAATATCAAACTTTATGTTTAAATGGTTCTGAATTATTGTTTCCTTATGCTTCACGGAATAGTACTTTTCAGCTTTGATTTACTACGTTGTAATTCTTGATTGAGTGAGACGCAAGGTTCAAAGTTTTTTTTTGTTACTGTTCCAGTCTTCACAAAATTTAAAATTTTCGATTACCTTTCCAAAAATTTCGCTTTAGTTATAGTTTATAGAATCCGATATTATTTTGTAATTTATAAATATCTAGGTGCATGAAAAAAAAAAAAACAAATTTTATAAAAGATTTAAAAATTATATTATTAGCCGACCTTCATTTATATCATCATAAAAATCATTGACTAATTTACTTATACAAGTCTGACTCGTGCTATGCATGATTCCTTGTATAATTTATCTACTATTGATAAGAGCACTCAAATTTTCTTGTTTCGATATAAATTCTAGAATATACTAAAAAAAATCTTGGCTATACTCTTCATAATATCTTATTTTTTAAGGGGTTACCAAAGCCTCATTTTCAATTTTTTTTACACAGCTAACAATCTTTGATCAATACCCTTTTTTATGACGATCAACCACCGAATGTCAGTTGTGTGGAAGTCGATGACCGGGGAAAATTATGTTGATCGGTGGCTATTTGTCTACAAAATGTATTTACGTGGTGGTTGATTACCTTGTGAAATAACTTTGATACTAGAAAGTATGCAAATTTTACTTTGTTTATTATTATTTTCTATTGTGTTAGGAAGAGAAAAATTGTATGCTCTTAGTAACATACTTTATTTAACACTGTATTTATTGTTCATTTATTGTTATATGAAGATGAAAGTATATGCTTTTGAATTGTAATTTTTGTAGCTTTTTACTAAACATTATCAACAAACTTTTGTTTATAAATTTGGTTTAGTAATCTTGAATGTAAAAGTATAACTAGTATTTTAAAACACAACGACTTTATAAAACAAATGTCAACATCGAGTTTGTTATTTGAACTTGGTAAGAAATACATTATTAAGATTGACGTTGACTTTTGCTGTCTAATTAACGTAAGTTCAATATGGTTTTATCCTATGTTAACATATAAATTCTAATGTACAATTGTACACATTGTTTGCTACACTAATAGCGTTTAAACCTAGAATATTGAAACTGTGCTCTAAGAGAAATAATATTCCATATTTGATTCAAAAACATTAAAACATTTGCATTACTTTTTTTCTAATTGATTATTTAGGTGGTACTACATAGTGTCGTTTCTCTAATTTTTTTTCGTAGACAGTATAAATGAGATTCAAAAGTATCTTGGTAACTAAAAGACACCATATTTTTAACTCATATAACGTAATATGACATGAAAATAATACATAATATTTTATTAATGATGGAAATTAGACAAAATGGTGTAAGAAAGAAAAATCAGTGAAACATACTACTAAAAATTAGTTATTATTACGAGCATCATGACACACGCTTCTTGAATTGTTCATCTTCAAATAATATTGGATGAAAGTTTGGATGTGTATGGTTAAAATAATGGTTTTGTAAAATACAAGAAACATACAAAGTTAACTTGTCTTATTGGGACATCAAATACATAGAAACAATTTTTTGCTTAAAGATAAATTGTTCATTTTTCTACAAAACATAAATAAAACTTGCATTTCTACTATGTACATTAGAAGTTTCACTAAATATCCAATTCTACATAATCTTCATTTAATTTTCACTTTTTATTCAGTAATTTCTCACTTTCACCTTCTCTTTATTTTTGTTTGTTGTAAACATTGACCGTAAGTTTCATCGGAGATTAGGTCGGAATAAACAACTCTTTTCTATAATATTAACCCAAAATCGGTACTATACAATGTATTATTCGCTAACCCAAAATCAGCACTATACAATGCCTTTTGTATTATTCGCTTGCACATCAAATTATCAGCATGATATTTAATCTATAATATGATCAGATTTTTATTCATGTGATGTTTAATATATTATCATAAACCATAATACATTGAATATTTAGTGTTGCCTTACAATGAAAATTGCTTTGTACGACAATCATTGTCAGCGTTTTAATGCTTATTGCAAAGGCGAATCATTTGCATTCAAAACACTACGTTCTTTTTATAACATGGACAGTTCGCGTCCGCGTCGGACATATCAAAAACGTCTGATGCGACCAGCTGAACTGTCTAGTCAAACTGAACTTGGTTTTTTTGCCTCGTCTCTTCCTCTTCTTTTTTTCACCTTTTCTTCCCCTTCCCTTTTCCCTTTGCACCGTTGTTGTCAAAAATCTTATAATTTTACGATTTGAATCTCGTTTTAAATCGAATCTATCTCTTTACGATTCGATTTATATTTCGGTTCAAACCAAGCTAATACCACACTTTAGAAATATCATTCAATTCAAATTTAGAATTCAAGAGAAAATGATGTTTTAGATTTAGATGTAGAAGTTTAAACATCAAAATTAATTTTAAAGTGTGCAAACTTTTAAATTATGGTTTTTGAATCCACGATTTACGATTTAAATCCTGTTTCGATTCATAGTTTGAGTTTTAAGATTTCGATTTGAGTCTTATTTTGAAGACCTTGCTTCACACTGTGAAAATTATTAGGTTTTTGCCCATCGTCTCCTTCTCTTTCTACTTCAAGAAAAAAAAGTCATTTACCCACTTTCAATTTTATCTCATTCTACCTCGAAAATTTTAATCCTTTTCCCTGATAGACTTGAGCTTCACTGCTGTTGTATCATTTGCAGGTACTTGAATGATTGAATCGATAGTCATCTGGATAAATAATTAGTATTATGCTTATGGGATTCATTCAATTTTAGGTTTATCGATACAATGTTATCAATTTTTATCCTACTTTAGGTTCTTCCATCTTCGAGCTTTGTTCGATTGTTTTTGCCAAAATCCTAAAACTCAACATAAACTTGGTGAGCTTTTTTCTAACCCTAGTTTCATTCAATTGCTTACAACATTGATTCTCTATTTCCGTTCATTCCTCAATGCTAATGGCTTACAATTTTTTTAATCATGTCCAATATTCTTTGTGATTAGTTGTGACATTTTATGCTATGTCAATTTCTTAGTGCACTTAGTTCATGAATTTAGGTAGGGAGTTACGGTTACTGCAATCGTCAATTTTACCTCAAACCATAATCGCAACCGTTGTTGACGGTTAGCAAATTTTATAACCGTTACCGTAACCGCCTAACCGTTATTGCAACCATTACCGTAAATTTACATTGTTGTACATAAATAATTCAAGTTCTAACTTTTTCCTTAAGAATTAGTTTGTTTTTCTGTGAAACAAACCATCCATGTTTATGTTCTCTATAAATAAAAACGCAAATAACTTATACATATGTTATTTCTCTAGCTTAAGCTATTAAAAACATTTTTTTAAAAGAAATATTGCAAAAAAATCATGTGCGGTTGTTATGTTTTACCGCGGTTATCAAAATCCACAACCGTTATCGTCACTGTCACCGTTACCGTTATCGTCACTGTCACCATTACCGTAATAGACGGTAACCGTTACCGTAGTAGACGGTAACCGTGTAAACGGTTAGTATGGTCTGGCGGTTGAATGGTTCGACCGTAACAACCATAAATTTAGGAATTGGAAATTAATGTTTTGAATATCAGATTTAATCTTTTTATGGGGTATGATGTCACTTGATTAATTGATAAATGTCACTAGTCTTTGGAAGAATGTAGAAATATCATCAATTATTTTATATATCTGACTGCAAATCATTGTATGTTGTTGTTTGTAACATAATATTTTTTATTGTGTCAATCCGTTTGTGTTTGATAGTAGTTAATTATTATTTTTAAATTAATTCAGCATGTTATATTTATGGTCCGAAAACGACAAATATTTCGACCAAAAATTTGAAATGAAATGTTTGTATATTTAATAGTGAATATTAGGGACAGATCCCTAAAATTAAACATTACGTAATGCAGATCCCTGTGTAAGTTTGGTTGTAAATCGGGTTAATATTACTGTAGCAAGGTGTTTTCCATGATTTTTTGTGCTGCTTAAAAAAAAAAAAAATATATTAGCAGAAGATCATTGAAACAAGAATTGCAGAAATGTCTTCATTTATTGTGAAAAAGTGTAGATATATCTGCAACTATTCTTATGGTGTATTGCAGATACTAAAGAAAAGTTGCAGAATTTTTGCACCTATTGTGAATAAGTGTAAAAATATCTGTAATTATTCTCATATTGTATTGTAGACATGTCTCAGTGTATCAAAAAACTGCAGACATATCTATAATTCTTCTGTATAGTTGGTTCATTTTCTATATTTTTACTGGAAGTAAGATATTTTTCACTTGTATGTAATTTACATCATTTTTAATGATTTTTCCTGTAATAATGTGATGTTAACAAGTATAGACACTGATTTTGAAATTTTGAAGCAGTCAGCAAAAATTGCATATTTTGGTTATAATTGTGGTGATGTCTGCAGTTTTTTGAAAAACTGCAGTTATCCCTGCATGTCTGGCTGAAGAGTGTGTGTGTGTTTTTTAATACTTCTCTTCCATGAATACGAAGATAATTATAATTGAATTAAATTTTGAAGTCTAGTAGTTTTTAACGTTGACTTTTGATGTTTTTGGATGATTTTCGAATAACAGAGACGTAATTTACATTGTTTTTGAACAGATATATTTTGTATATTTTGAAACTTAACAGGACCTTAGTCAAATTGTCCCTGATTGATTAATAAATTATAGTTGGCAACTATTCTTTTCCCCCTTGCTTTTTGGGATGCAGTCTTTTTTTTCATTATTTTTTCATGTCTACATAATTTGGTATATACATTTCACTGTGTTTTATCCTTATTTTGATGCACTTGTGGGTTTTTGTTGCTTTGGATATTATTTTGTAATCGAAATGTCTTTGTTGCTTTGGATAGTATTTGCAATCGAAATGTAGCTTTAAATTAATGTCCTAAATTCGTCCACTTCACATGGTATGACAATAAATCTTTTATATTTTACACTCTCATGATATGATAATTTCTTGCATTATTTTGCAAACCCTGTTGCTAATTGTTCAAACAGGAAATTGTTGAAAATATTAGATAAATATGATTATCTAATGCTTTTATTTTTGTACAATCTCAAAGGCATTCAGTGAAACCATTATTTCTAAACCTGCACAAAGTGACCTGTTCCATGTTATATGCAATCTCGAATTTTGACCCTTAAAACTTCTATTGTGTGAACATGCGTAACAAAAGCTGTGTTATCTAGCTTCTACATCTGAATGAACAAATTTTTCACCCATTGATCTGTTTTATCCTTATTTTACCCCCTTTTCGTGGACTACTCTTCCTACACAGGATATTTGTCAATTATTAGCAAAGTTGGGATGTGATGTTATCCCTTCAGACAACTTAGGTCTATTTATATGCTACTGTGTCTATTATTATACCATTTGCTTTAGCGCTGAAAAATGACCCACATCCCTATTTGTGTGTGTTCATCTTTTCTTGACTATCGGTGAAGAAATGCAAGTGCAGTTTGCATCTTCCCTTTTAGAAGTGCTTGTTCCTTGAAATATACATGAACGGTTGAGTTTTGTACTTGCAAATATCATTTATGAATTGACTGCTATATTTTGTTTTAACTTTTACTCTAAGAAATGTATTTTCAACTGATATCAGGTTTCTTGAATTATTTGTAACACGATACTGTCTCATTGGTATTACCATATACATGCTAAAGTTTGCTACCCCATATATTCAACTTGTTCAATAAACTTGAGTGTGCATGAAATAACAATATGACAAGTCTGTCAACTCTAGTATTATAATATGATTTTTAACCAGTAAAATCAGAAAGGAATGTCTAGATTAACTTCTACTCAAATCACATTCTAATACTGTGCAATCATGAGATAGTGAGATCTCATTGTCTATGATTTTCTCTTATTTGCAATTGTTACAACCAAAGGCCTAAATTCTTCCTTTTGTCTACATTCAATCTCAAGCACTCATAGCAATCACTCTCTCTAGAAAACATGGCTGATTTGATGACTTCTTTTGTCATCGGCTGGGAACCGCTGTCAAATTCAGATTTCAGTGTGTGCATGAAATGTTATTTCAATGGTATTTTTTTTTCTTTTCAGTAATTTCATTTTTTTTCCTTCTATTCTTAAACTTGATACTTTCAGGCTGAATAAAAGTAAAATATTCTTTTTGATGAATATAGAGTATTTTTTCTTAGATTTTTTGCTTTATTGCCTTGCAAAATTCAAGCTGCAATGATTTAAAGCAAATTACTACTTCTGTAACGAGGAATTATAATGCATGTACTATGCCTAGTTAATACATTTCACGCATTTACATCTAGTAATACTTGGTAATGTTGAAATAGGCCATTCAACAATTTTTTAACTATGAATATAACTAAGAAAATACTTTGAACTCTTTTAAGCCGAAAATTTTATGGCGTCCAATCAGATTTTTAATAGATCCTTAATTGTAATAAAGAGAAAATTAGATTAGTTAAGCACATGTAAGAGATAAGATGAGTGCACTACTTGTTTGATATTCCCTATTACTCTTTTCAGTTATGTTCCATATCGAGTTTTTAGCAAATTCATCTTTTAAGCAAAAAAAAAAAAAAAAAAAACAAAAAACAAAAAACAAAAAACAAAATTGTATATGGGCATGTATTTCATGCAAGCAGAGTATCTGCTTCTGGCTTTGAAGGTGCTGACACAGGCCAAACCGATACCACTGGAAATTCGGTAGTGCATATGTGCCTCAGTACAGCAGATAGGTTCTACACAAAAGCTAATGCTTATATGGCTCTTGATTAAACATAGGGCAAGCGTATATCAACAATATTTATTAAGATTTACACCAGTTTATATTGCTGCATAGATGGGCAGCTATCAATCGAGGTATGCTTATTTTAGCCTTCTAGCATCAAGTTTTATTTTTATATAATTCAAGACAAACTTTTATAATAACTTGAATAAAGGTCTTTCACGTTCACTGTATTAACAGTGTGCAAATCGATTCTTTTTTTTTTAAAGGACCGATCACCTAAGAATAGAGCCAGGCCCTACTAAGGCATGCTTATGCACTTTCTGCTTGATGATACTCAATTTTGGAAAGGAAAAAAAAAAAGGTTGGCAATCAGTTTTTGTTCATGCATTTAAAAATGTAGTCATGGTGAGTTCTTACCAATGCTCAAGAAAACTGCAGGGAAAGAGAAGTCCATAACTGTTATGGAGCGAAAAGAAGTCGACACAAACCATTATTATGACTTACTTGGTGATGACTCCATTATGGAGAAAATTATGCTTCTATGATTCAAAACTAGTATGCTGCGCCAACAGGTAAATCAATTGTTGCTCTATATGTTCATTTTGTTTTGTCTATAGCATTTCCTGTATCATATTTATTACGTCTTTAGGAGCTGGTAGGTATAAATATATAAATGCTAAAAATCAAACTTTCATATAATTTGGTATTTTATAATTATGAAAATATATGATATACATTAATTTTCCTAATAATATCAATTCTCACACATCGAAAATGCATTAACTGGGTTTTGATATGTATTATATATATATATATATATATATATATATATATATATATATATATACACGAGGTGAGTTATATAACACCCTTTTTTTGGCCTCCCATTTGCACCCGAACAAGAGGGCCACATGTTTATAATTAAATAACTTAGTGAGGAGAAAGAGAATTAGTGGAAAGAGAAAGAAATGAGAATATGTGGTAGAAATCAGGGGGATAAAGGGGTGCTGCACTTTTTGGGGTGCTATTGAACGCTCCTCTCTCTCTATATATATATGTGTATATATGTATATGTATATATATGGAAGGTCTAAATGAACACAAAGTGTGGACACAAAATCTGAACCATTAGATCTTCCCATGAATTACATCTCGCACATAAATTTGTGTGTAAATTTGTGTCTTAATAGCTGCTTCCATATACATACATATATATACATACATATATATATATATATATCATGTATGTATGGTATGTATGTATAGAGTCACACACACACATTAATTGTTCTATTGATATCAATTCTTTTTTCACATAGAAAATGCACGAATTGGGATTATGCAGCATTAACTTATTTATATTCGTGATTTATGATGAAACGTATGTTTTGTTAACTCATTCCATGGAAACGCATATTAGTGCACATGAAAATATACAAGAATAAGTACCCTAAATATCTCCTTTAACGTGATTTGAAATTATAATATGTTCCTCGTGAATACTTAATTTATATATTAAACATTGCCATAACCTGAATTTTCTCATTATTTTATTAAATTACCCATCTTTGTTAACTTTTAATACATAACGATTTCACATAAATGAATGATCTAGTGTCACAATCTGAATTTCCCATAAAACAAAGATCAAGGCTTTCCTTTCTTCCTTCAAATATTATGCAGCTAGCCGGATTCTCAAATTTGTCCTAGATAAGTACTATAAGTAATTATTCTTTATTGCTCTGTCTTTACTTGAAGGTGGTGCCTGGCGCAACGGTAAGGTTATCCGGCTGGTAATCTGTAGTGCGCATGTTCGAGTCCCGACCTCTTCACGTATGTGAGGGAAATGCGGCTCTGTCTTTACTTGAAATGAATGGGCCTTTTAAAGCTCAAAAATAGTTTTTTTTTCCATGTTAATGTGAATACATAATCTTCTTGCGTACATGGATATTGCTTATATCGCTATTAGGATAACTACACAGTGTTAACTTTGAGGTGCCGTTTGTTTTTCGGAAGGGGCACTTTACGTTTGCGTCCACGTCGGAAGCGTCCGACGCGTCGACCGGAACCCGCCACATTTGCCCCTTCCAAACGAAAGCTTGTTTCCGAACCTTTCGCGTGAACCGTTTAGCCTTTCCCCTCTTTTACACCCATTTGTCCCTTTTGTGTGTCTCTTCCTGTTAAAATAAAAACACATACCCCTTTCACCAATTTCCCCCCTTTCCAACCCCTTCCGCGTACCCCTTTCTGTTGAAAATCAAACGCACCCTGAATAACTCCGCATAGAGTATAGGGCATTCCATAAAAAGATAAGACTTATTGCAACCTATAAGAAATTAGCATGGAGTAGATATTTCAGATAGTATTCACAATTCTTTCATTTTAAGCAAGTAAAATTTTCTACATAAGAAACTAAAATCCTATTCAGTCAACCATTTAATGCCCACCTAAATACATGACATGCATGGTAGATGGTATAACTTACCTGGGTATACTAACAAACTTTAAATTCATTATAAAAGAGACTTATCCTAACACCATTTTTGAAATGCTCTTAACTAAAATGGGTAAAACTAAAAATGGATTTCGCGACAGAATTATGCATTGCCAAGTAGTATCATCATTTCCTGTTTTTTTTCCTTGTTAGCTTTTAGCATTGTCTAGATCAATTAAATTTCACATCCACTACATCATGTTAGCTCTTTCTTTCGAACCAGCTGTTATTGGATGTAATTAAATCATTTACATGTAGGATACTTGGTATATTAGAACTTTCTTTATTTGTTTGATTTTAAATAAACACCACTGGATGATCGAGGTATTTGTTTGGACAGAGAGGGAGGTACCTTTGTTTATTTTGTATGGGTGAGGCTCAGTTTATTATACAGTTAATTTTGCCTGTTCTTATAAATTAATGTTATCCATTTTCTACTTTATTAATTACTGCTAAATTACGTTGTGTTGTTGTTGTCAGTTACCTTATATAAAGCAAAAACCTTGAATATGATCTGGGGGAAACAGTTCTTAATATTCTTCTTCATTAAAAATACCAGGATTAACATTATTCCCGAGCTTTTAGTTCTTGCACTTGAAGGTACGACTCTGCAGATGCCGTAATTCTTCTGCACTATACCAAATTGAAGTAAGTTCTTGCTCATTCAAATTTAAAGATCCCGATGCACCACATTCAGTAGAAAGTGGCTCAAAAATTAGATGGTTCCTTCTTTCTTTTTTTGAAAGGGGGGGGGGGGGGGGGTTGGTCTGCTAAAAGACCATGATGGTTCAAATTGCCGCCAGAGGGAAGATGATGGCAGTACCGTACCATACAAGTTAAATCAATCATATTACCTTTTCTTTTCATGGCGTCTTTGTGATACATATATTAGAGATAATCTAGATGATTATCTGTCAAGTTATGGTTGATCAATATTTCGATTTTCTACACATTGACCAATAAGTATGCTGAAATTTGGAAATCACTGTCACATAACTCTATTTGCAAAGACAGACATATGACCATCATACCTTGTTCCTGAGTCTGGGAATACCATACCATCATGCCTTGTTCCAAATGTAATAGCCACACGTCATCTTGGTGCCACTACTTAAGAAGCGTAGGTAATCACCACACAGTTATGCGATCATTGATTCTATGTGTTGACTTTATTTCCAAGCTAATAAACATTAAAACTAATTTCTGTTAGGAATCACAGGAAAGGGTGGCCATAGAAATCAGTGAAGCAGCAGTGGTTGGAGCCTTGAAAATGGAGCTACCTCTGTCAATGCACCTATGATTCCTGCTGATGTTCTGCTCTCTATAATTTAATCCAATTGTTCCTTTTTTTACTTGGAAAAATTCAAACATTACTCCAGCGTACACACGACATGACTACCTAAGGTTTTCTGCTATTTGTGTGCAAATCGATCTTCGACGTATGTATATCACATATTGATTGCTTATAATTTGTATTTTTTTTTTAATCTATGTTTAGTTTTACATTCCCATGTTTTATTATATTTGATTGCTAATTATTAAATTTCTTCATTACGGTTGATTAAAGATTTTGGGGCAAAAGCTAAACTAGTTGTAGCTTAATTTATTCAAGTGATTGACTTTTCGTTTGGCGTAATAAGCATTTTTATTTAGTTGTAGCATGTTTTGTTGAGTAGTACCAGTTGGTGTGTATATGTTGTAAAAACTTGGGGTGTGTTTGGTTAAAAATGAGTTTTGGGTTTTTAGTTTTCAAAATTAATTACAAAACTTTAAAGGTGTAGAAGGAGGAATGGTAGAATGAAAGCAAGATGGAGGGGACCGCGGAGGGGATGTAGCAATCATGAAATGAGGATTTCTTAAAACATGAAAAATGAATAAAAGTTGTTTTTTATTGTGTGTATTTATTTTGTTTTCTAAAATTGTTGTTTTCCATGATTTACATGCGTTGTGCACATTTTTGTATGGACGAAAACCCAAAACTTAAAATGGTAAACCAAACACTACCTTGACTTTTGATACTGTCTAATCCTGAGTTTTTGCATGTTGTGTAATTTTAGATATGCTTAATTATGGAGAACTGTTTCAAATCATTTATACTTACATGATTGTTATTTGATGATGTTTTGAATATCTAGATGGTGTATTGTATTAGACATTTTTTAGTGTATTACAGCGTAAGATAAATGCTAAAAAATAAACAGGAATAAAAGATGGTATTTCTGAAGTGTTGGTAAAAATCATGTTATAAAATCATCACTGAGCAATAAATGTTAAAATCTACAATTGCACTATATGCTGTAAAAAGAACATATAAGAGTAACCACAGCAAAAAACAAACGTTGTCATCTCTTGGAAAAATAGATGAGTGAAAATACCACAAGGTTTACTTGTTAGCCATAAACTGTTTTCAACAGCAGATAATAAATCTTGTGAAAACTTTGTTTTAACATGGTCTATGTTATGTTTTAACAATAGCATGTCGTTAAACAACGTTCCTAATAATACTGTTAAAAAGTATGACAATGTTTTATGTTTTAATAATAGCATGTAGTTAAACAACGTTCCTAATAATACCGTTAAAACGTACGACAACGTTTTACATCAATAATATTGCTTTTAAAGCATAAATAATATTATCTTGCTAAATTATCAACTATCAACTAAATTTAGAAATATAAACATGTTAGGTAAATTATGCATATTATTTGATAATGTTATAAAAAATAAAATGCTAAAGCAGGCTTGCATTTGGTAGTTGAAATCATCATCTTGATGTTCATTAATCTTGAGAAAGCAGCATTTGTGGCACTACAACCTTTTGATATGCAAATATTACACAACAAACAGTTAGTGAAAAAGTTAACCATTAAAGTGTTGGAAAATATCACAATTTTACATTATTCCAATGTAAAAGTATGTGAATGGATACCACACGAGATTAAGTTTACATTAAGTTTCGTATGGAGAGAAGAGCATAATTAAATTATGATAAGGATATGTACAAATTCAAACTAACATAGAATAATTTACATATAGATGAGTTGGCAATACATTTGATTCCAAATTAATATAAAGAATTAATTGTACATCAATTTTTGAATCAGCTCAGTTAGTGTTTATTAAATGAATTAATTCCCATTGATTTGGAAATTCAATTATATTCAGAATTATGGATGAAAAATGTGAAAATATACATCATAATTGAAACTTAGACTAAAACCAACTATAACATTAATATTCAATTGACCTCAAAGAAAAAAAAAGCAAAGTTTTAAATTAACCAAATCACATAAATTCTTTAATAACTGTATCTACTTTTTATCTAGGAAACCAAATGTACTTTTCTTTGGTTTAAGAATTGGGTATAAACGTTTTAAAAAATTAAAACATTAAGAATACCAAAAGTAACATTGTATTTCATACCAAAAGCATAAATAGTTAAGAACCTTTGCCACACGTCTCTTTCTACAATAGATTTAGGCACACATTCTTACAAACCTTGCAATACAAATTACATCCTTGGATTATTTATCCTAGTTAACGCTTTTTCGCACAGACAATTATGTGAAATTATGTTGCGATATTAAAAACGTGATATTTTAATAAACTTATCGGATTTCAATTTCATTTCTACCATTAAATTATAAATTTTATTATCTTCCTAGTAACATCGACATGTCATACGCTTTGACAGTTCTTTTTATATTATTAAATATTTTTCCGTCAAATATTTAATTGGGGAAATTCAAATTACTTCCGAGGTAAAATTTGTTTAACAAATATTTTTCCTCTAGGCAAATATTTCTCTGGCAGAATTTAGGTTGCTTACCAAGCAAAAAAAAAAAAAAAAAAAAAAAAAGGCAGATATTTGTCTGGTGAAGCTGCATATTGCACCTTTAGATTTTTCTCAAATCCCACACCATTTTGACCACGACCAATAACCTCGAAGATCAACAAACCCTATATGCAAATCACTGCACCACCCTCGCCTTCACTCACGATCAGAAACTTCATCAAGTAACCCGCTTCAAACCACTATCAACCACCAACATTCATCCTGCTCAAACGCATATTCGTAGGGAAAATATTTGCCCTTATTAAAAAAATCGTCACCATATTCTACTTTCGTCATCTCACCTTCAGCATATACAGATACTTTCTCTAACTCCATCCTCCTGTCGTCAACCAATAACTCCATCAACGGCTTGCTATCACCAGCATTCACCTTGCTCAAATAATAACTTGTCGTCCCACATCCTCATTCAGGCAAAGGTATTCATCAAACACATATTTAGGGGATAAGTATTTAATAGGAAAATAGTTGCTGTTAAATATGTTTTTGCTCTATCATCTTCCACTCCTATCTGTTCCACTTCAAACTCCGCACTTCACATTTCAGTTTATGCTTGTGCTATGCATAATGGCCTGTAAATCTGTACCCTTTGAGTTGACTAAATACACCACACGTCCAACCTAAATTGCACAGAAATACTAATAATTATGGGTAAAGAATAAAAATATAGAAAAAGAAAACATAAATAACCGCATGGAATTTCACATCATGGCGGATTTATATATATATATATATATATATATATATATATATATATATATATATATAACAACTTTTAGAATACAAAATTTGTAATTGTACTTACATACATTATCAGAGTACATAACACAACGAAATAAACTTTAGCCATCTAACATTGAAGCCTCTCGCTCCAAGCTCCTCCAAGTATATCTGTAAATACCCAAATTACTTGACTACCTGTACAAATTTTGACATCCAAGAGTTTAGGGTAAAACAAAAACAAAATAAATTCTGGGTCAGTCATTGGACTGGTGCGAGTAAACTCTAATTACTTGATTTGCTTTAAAAATCCTTTTCAAAAGAAAAGATAACAGTAGTTGCGATCCACACATAAACATGGATGGTTTTTACCTTATGATAACCCAAAATATTCTTTGTATCAACACTATTCTGATATTATAATAGTGTCTAATCAAATCAATAACAATCTAGCGGAACGCTTGCATCTCACGCTCTACATACATAGTATACAATTAAAAATCGTAGGCGCTTATTGGAGAACAAATTTCCAACTACGATAACGTATGGAACCACCTTCCGATAGTGTATCTCTAGAGAGAAATACACTGTGCTCAACAAGAACATTTCGCTTCCCAGTCACTCATTTCGCTTGAGTGTACCGAATGTATTATCACCAACAGTTGTGATCGACTACCGTTTCAGAACGCTTAAAATAGCGATAAAATAAGAAGCAATTGAATTTTTCTTTAGATTGAGTGATAATACACCCTAATGGGCTCGACCCACATAGCCATGCTGCTTGCCCGATTTTTGTCATCTTTCCAGTTGATGTGGCTTGAGGCTACGATTATCTTTTTGACTATCACATTCAAACTTTGAATGCCACATTGTCAGATCCGTCAATTTCTAATTGATTTTCATAAATATACTTTGGTTGTTAAGCTAAGAGAAGTTACCTTCTTCGCCACCATACTCGGTATATTTGTAAAAACCAACGTACGTAATCATTGGAAATACTATGTCAGACATTCGTCCATATAAGTTCGTTTTGGGATTGAACGAAAAAGAAGGCACTATCTCCATTAATCCATCTTAGGCAATTTCTGCCTAGGATTAACAGAAAAAACCCCTGCACTTTACTCCATCTTCGATTATCTTCAAATACGCAACGCTTATGCCAATACGGAGTGGTTTCAAACAATAAATCCAACCAGTTTCCCCTTATTGAGAACGCTAACATTAAATTAGCCAACAATTCGATAGTCGGTTATTTAACTATCAAAGAAATAAATATTCATCCAAATCCTTATTTCCCAAAAGAAATTACTGTAACACATCGTATTTTTAAGATAATAAAATAAGAATAACTTAATTAAATATTCAGAATTGAGTAAAACGGACTGCGCCATTGCGTCTGTCTCGAAATTATGGTCAAGATAGACACCCGGTTTGCATAAAACGCACATCGTATGAAGAAGTTATTAAGCCTAGAAGTTTGTATACGCGCACGAGAGTTATATATATACAAAAAAAGTATATAAAAAAATTCAAAACCAGCGAAGGAAGCCCTTATAGCCGAACCGCCCCATTTTGGGGGTCGACCCATGGGTCGACACCCAAAGGGGAGGTCGACCCCAATACAGATCTGGGCAGAATTCGGTTTTGTGAATGTGGGCTCGTTTCTTGACCAAATACGTTGCTGAACACCTGTAAGTAAGCCTATAGAGCCTACCGTAAGTCTCATATTTCTGAGGCAACGCAGAAGCTCTGCCATTCCTCTCCCTCCTCAAATCTATTCAGAAAATTAAGATTATTAGTTTAGGAAAAATTCTGGATCCAGATCTAAAGGTTAAGTAACGTATGTTTGTAAATGGGTGTTCAGATCTCTTATCGTAGTAAGGTAATTATCTAGATCCAATCTATTCAAATTCCTTCCTCTTTCTTTTCTTCCTATTTTCATGAAAATAATCAATCCATGGTCGTTAGGTTTTGAATCCGATTAAGGGAAAAACCATGGATGCTAAAACTGGACTAGATCTAGAATTGGGAAAGCGTACGAGGTGAGTGGATTTAAGCTGTAGCATTTTAGATAATAATATATTACCATTTACCATTCCCCATTTTGTATAATTGAATTTGCCAGAATAATTAAGAATTACTGTTATAACAAGTTGAGATGTTAATATGAATAATTCATATGTTGGATCAGTTAAAGTGTGGGAATGATTACATGTTGAAAACAAACTTGTTAGAAAATGGGTAATGACCACTGTTGTTATAAATCACATGATTCACTTATGGTATATTATTGAGTAAATGACATGTTTAACTTGTTGGATTTGAACAATTACCCGATTAAATGTTTACATGTCAAAATAGAATTAAACACATGTTAAAGAGGACATGCGACAATATATAGGCATAGTTTGATGACATGTAAATTAGATTACAGTAAACATATGAAAAGGAGATTATGCCTAAAATTTACATGAAATAGGAATAATTGTTAAAGAATGAACATGCCTAGATTCACAGTAATTTGACACTGTAACGCTCTTAGACACGAGGTTAGATTGCACTTATGATAGAAGTCTACCCGGAACCGCCCGACATATCCAGCATTCACAAGTGGTAAATCTAATGTGAGGGGTCTAAGTGCATAATTAAAATAGGCAATGGTACTAAGACACGAGGTTAAGTCAACTTGTGGTAGAAGTCTGCCCAGACCCGCCCGGCAAATCCATCGTCCACAATGTAGGTTTAATGTGAGAGGTCTAGTGCATATATATATATATATATATATATATATATATATATATAAATATACATATATAACAAGGTATGAATAAATGGCAATGATGGTAATTAAATGTCTAACTCAGAAAATAAGAAAGGAAGGGATTTAATGGGCTGAGTTAGTGCGATGCGAAGGAAAAGTGATGTATTTCCCTAAATGACCTATTTCTGAGAACGTGGTTGCAAGTAAGCCACTAGTAAATAAAGTAAGAAAAAGGAAAGAAATTACTTTCCACCACGGGTTTAGATGGGAATACGTTATGAAAATAAATCATTGATTCCTTCTATAAGTCAAACTGATAAGGTGCATGAAGTGTTTTCCTTAATAAAATAAGGAACATATATTACAGTGAATGAAGAATAATGGTTTACAAGAGTAAATGATTTGGAATAAACGGGGAATGATAATAACCTATTATAAATAAATTACATTAATGAGAATGTTGTATAATAGGTAGACTTGTCCAAGGGACAAGTGAAGATTACAACTTAGGTTATAATAAACTAGTAAGGAAATGGGATAACTGGTGAAATGAGATAAAGGACACTTAATTGTACATTAAGTAATCAGTAAATGGGGAAAACCTGAAACTAGTTGAGAAAAGGCGGAAAAATACATGAAATATAAGAAGTTGTACTTAATTATAAATTAAGTAATATGTAAACTTGGAAGTCTGAAACCCGCTAATAAGAATAACATGTTTAGACTTATCCTAGGGACAAGAGGAAATTATAACATAGGTTATAATAAATGGGCAAAGAAACTTATCAATGGACCTTAGTTAAGAGAACTAAGTTAATAAGTAAACAACAATAAGTTGTATTGATAATGTCAGATGGAATTATGATTAAATGAGAAAGAATGAGGAAAACTTATGAAATAAGTTATATTTAATCATAAATAATGACTAACATGTTAAACAAAAAACATGTGAATTGGGATATACTTAATTACATATTAAGTAGAACATGTTATTGTAATGATGAAATCAAAAAAGAATGAAAAAGGATTGTGGATTACAGACCTTGGACCACAATCTAGAGAATAACATGTTGTGGGCTTATTAATAAACTTAAATGGGCTAAGTTATATAACTGAAATTAATAAGCAAGAGGAACTTGGTAACTTGATTAAGAATTCAATATGAATGGGAATAACCAAGTTAAATGGAAACCGGATGAGGTAAGGCAAGCTTATAAAAGAACGTTTAGACATAGGGTCTAACGACATATTAAAGTGAGGCGCTTGGACCAGTCCGCACGTTTGAGGGTGAATAACCCAACGGGGAAGATCATCGTGGTGTTATAAGGCACGAGGGGAGCGCAGATTCATCTGATTATTCTTTCAGCTACGAAGGACTGGAAGGGGAAGCACGCGACTTCCTGAAAAATGTAAGGTGCTCCTGGTAGTACTCTGTGCGATGGTAGAGGTTTAGGCTGTGCTCGCAGAGGTTGGGTCTGCGCGTAACTACTAGGTGGGTGGGTCTTGTGACACCCCACGTCTGTTAATGTCACTCACTAAGGGAATGTATTAAGTTTCGTGAAGCGTTATAGGTAAACAGAAACAGAAATATTACAAGACAGATATAAAAGTAACAGCGGAATTTAAATTTTTATTTCAAAACATAAACCATAACATCATGGTCCAAAATACCATGTCTGAAACTACATAAAAAAAACACAATACAATAATATCAAACTTCTGTCTTGCATCATCAGAGTACAGAAAATACATAAAAAGCATAATTTCACAAAAAGAGACAAAGCCATAGTAGAGATAAGAACTTGAGCAATACTTCATGAGCTTATCCAAGCAAGATGATAACTGAATCCTGACTAAGCCTGAGAATTCCCACCCTGAGAACCGGGGGGGGGGGGGAATGGAAGAAAGAAGAGGAAACAAAAAGGGTCAGACATAAAGTCTGGCGAGTCCAGTTACTTTTAGCAAGTAAATAAGTAAAAGTAATCATGACAAGTATATAAAGCGGATAAGAGAGATAACAACATAAAAAGTAGGAATGACAAGGTAAACAGGACAATTATGATAGGATAAACTGCGCTTCTCCAAGGATTTCTCTTCACTAATACTAGTATAACCAAAATATGATGAACCCTAACATGTATACAACGGTAGACTTAGACATACTTTCTGGTGAGAGGTTTTATCCCCATACAATCCACAGGCAGCCCCCATGTCGGACTCCTAAACTTACCAGAGTCTAGATGTACCATAACTACTACCCTAATCGATCGGCTCCCTACTCCGTAGATACCCTGTGTTGGCCCCATAGGAGGATGTATCACGTCCTAAAGTGGAAACCCCTCGGTGGTGTGCATAACCATATCTACCGGTATCACGGTCATCTTATCCCCTTCGGCCCGGCTCATGCACACACATGGTTCGGTCGGTTTGCGCCACCAACACCGTCCTCTACGTTTGGATCTTTTACAATCAGCCCAGTAAGTGTGTCCCTACTCCGACCTAGTTTGGAGTATTCATTTGATACCGTGGTATGGGTTACTGGTTGAAACGGGTCCCACACAAATGATGTAAGCTCTCCCCTTTGTCATACATCCCCACTACTAGGTTTTCCACTGGTTATGTTTACCTAACGGTGTTTTAATTAAATAACCCCAACAGGTTAAGTTTATGGGCCTATATATACCAATATTACCCACCAACCCAAGATGTACTTAACCTTCCCACTTAACCCTTAATCAAGTTAACATGTTCATACAGTCCCTATGGATTCAACTAGGTTAAGTGTTTCAATTCATTACCATGTCCATTTATGATTATAATGGGCTGAACCTCCCACATTAGGCCTACAACTTGTGGATGCTGGATATGTCGGTCGAGTCCGGGCAGACTTCTTCCCTAAATTGTGCTTAATCTCATGTCTTAGCCTGTCTCGTATTTGTACACTTAGACCTCTCACATTAGATTCAACACTTACGGTTGCTGGATGTGTCAGTCGGGTCCGGGCAAACTTCCACCACAAGTGCAATCTAACCTCGTGTCATAAGTGTAGTTACAATTTCTAATTTCTGTATTCTTAGGCATTTTCCATTATTAATAATACCTATGTCAGTTATAGGTTTTATGCCCCTTTTTACCAATTATATAAATAATGAATTATATGTCCAATTTCATGTTCTCATTCATTACTCAAATTATACCAAACTTCTAATTTTCAAGTTATGCCAATTTCATCATTTTCCCTTCGTCCCCAATCTAACGCATTCGTATAAATTAACGGCATGCCTAGCCTTTAAATAGCCAGGCTATAAATAAAAGGGAGATGTTGAAGGGAAGGTGACATAAATGATAACTAACAATATTTGACATAAACAAGTGGTGACATAAACATATAGCGGCATAAAGGGACAAATCTTATGATCATATAATAATGGAACTGGTTTAACACAATAGAAATGTCATAACAAGTATAGTAAGATCTAAATAATAATTTAGATGTTCAACTAATGACAGATCCCAAACTAACCATAAACATGATAGATACAAGGTGAACTCAATAGCGATCTAGATCCATAATCAAAAGTAGATCTAACATGATAAAGGTTAAGATCTAAATTAACCATAAACATGGTAGGCACAAATTGATTTAAATAGAGAATTAGATCTAAACAAGGATTTAACTGTCCAAATAATGACAGATCCAAATTAACCACAAGCATAGATAAAGGTTAAGATCCAGTAGTGTGACATGATAAATTAACCACAAACGAACTAGGTCCAAGAATATCATAGGTTCCTAATTTATAACAGATCCAAATTACAGTCATATCACGTTTTACTTTTAATCATTTTAATCTTAAAGTGACTAAACTCACAGTGTTTGGATCTTAGATAATAGAACTAAAAGAGAAGGTTGTTAAGTCACAAATCCATACTTGAATCTCTAAATTTGATTTGCAGAAGAGGAAAGAGATTTGATTCAGTCCAGGTAGGCCTCCATTGATTTTCAGTGAAGAAAACAAGAGAAATGAGCCTGTATTTGTAGCTGCCAGCCTCCAAACTGACTTAGCCACGTCAGCCCTAGGGGGGTCGACCCTGGTGTCGACACCCCCCTTGAGGGGTCGACACCCCTCTTAAGGGGTCGACTCCCCTAGGCGGGAATTTTCCCGCTCACCCGAAATTCTACGATTTTTTGATTTTTGAACAGAGATTTTTAACTCCTGGACCCTATATATATAATTATATTGCACGTATACAAACTTCAAACCCTCATAACTTCTTCATACGGTATCTATTTTACGCAAACCAAATGTCCATTTTGACCAGAATTTTGAGCCAGTCGAATGGTACAGTCCATTTCCCATAATTCTGATTATTAAATTAATTATTATTTAATTTATCCTCTTTTAGAGTTATTAAAATACGGGGTGTTACATTCTCCCCTACTTAAGTGATTTCGTCCCCGAAATCTCTAAGTAAAGAAGAATGTATCCTACCATCCATCATCTATGTACTCATCCATCAATCACTGGCATCCATTGTCCTTAAATGTTTTTTATGCTTATATGAACATATGTGAAGGTGTGTGTATGTGTCCCAACACTAATGCAAAAGATCAGGCGATATACTGATTCAGTTGACCTCCTCAATGCAATTTATGTTAGTGCCATGAATCTAACATGTATGCAGACAATCCTATTATACCATGTAAATTCTATATGAGTGCTCGTACATCCATCCAAATGCAACATTCATATGATGATACACCCAATTTTCATCCATTAAAAGAAGAAAAATGCACACACACACATCCATATGCACTATGAGAGTGATTGAGCCGATCTAGTGCCTAATGTGTGTGTATATGCATCCACAAGCAATCATGAGCAAACACTTGCATCCATCACACATAACATGTCTCAAACACATGTTTACAATCATGGGATTTCATACCTAAAGGTCGAAGATTCGATCGATAGGATGAACTTGAATGATAGAAACAAGCACAAATAAAACTTTGGAAAAGGAGTTAAGAACATACCCTCTAAAAGAAAAGGGTACGAAGCACGGATTTTGTCTTCAATTTCCCAAGTCGCATCTTCTGGGTTATCTCCCCACTGAACCTTCATCAACTTGATTTCTTTATTGCGTAGCTTCTTAACTTCTTTTTCAATAATACGGGTAGGGACTCGTCTGACTATCGCCTCCCGTTCCACTTCTACTTCTTCCAACATACTCGGCTCAACTACTTCCGCGGTATCATGCAAGCACTTCCGCAGATGAGAAACATGGAAAACATCATGAATGCCGGATAATCTCTCTGGCAGCTTTACTCTATAGGCCATTTGGCCAATCCTTTCTGTTATGGGAAATGGCCCTACGAATCTTGGAGCCAATTTCCCTACAGGCCCAAAGCGTACCACATTTCTTAAGGGTGATACCTTAATAAAAACCATATCTCCCACTTTGAATTCGATGTCGGTCCTTCTTTTGTCTGCATAGGACTTCTGCCTATCTTGGGCGGTCTTCATTCGCCGTCTGATAAGATCAACCTTCTCGGACGTTTTCCTAACCATATCAAGTCCAAGTAATAGTCTTTCTGTAGATTCCCACCAACAAGTTGGTGATCTATAGGGTCGCCTGTATAATGCTTAGAAGGGCGCCATACCAATGTTGGCTTGAAAACTATTGTTGTAGGCATACTCTACTAAAGGAAGATGCTCTTCCCAAGTCCCTCCGAAGTCTAGGACACATATCCTCAAAAGATCCTCTAAAACTCTGTTTACCATCTCCGTCTGTCCATCGGTCTGAGGACGATAAGCGGTGCTTAAGCGCAGTTGTGTGCCTAATGCTTCTTGCAAGCTTCTCCAAAATTAACTGGTAAAGATGGGGTCATGATCCTTTACGACGCTGGAAGGTACCCCACGGAGACGGACTATCTCTCGAACATAAACTGTCGTCAACCAGGAAACCGTCCTCTTACTCTTAACTGGAATGAATTGCGCGCTCTTAGTAAGTCTATCCACTAACACCAAATACTAGTGTTGCCTTTCTTCGATCTAGGAAAACCATCTATGATATCCATATAAACGCTCTTCCACTTCCACTGTGGAATCTCTAAAGGATGAAGTAGACCACCGGGCTTATTTTGCTCAACGTTGACTTGCTGGCAAATCAGACATTGAGAAACAAACTCTGCCACATCTTTCTTCATCCCAGCCCAAAAAAAAACTCTCTTCATATCCCTATACATCTTGTCGCCACCTGGATGAATAGTCATCTTAGAATGATGGGCTTCTTCTAGGACTGCCTTTAACAAGCTTCCAGATTGAGGAACACAAAGCCTTCCATCTCGTCACAACTACCCTTTATCGTCTATGGAATATCTGCTGAGGTGACTAGAAGTCTCCCCTTTATTTATCCTATCCAAGATGTCTAGAATCTGTGGATCATCTTGCTGTGAAGCACCAATTTGATCCATAAGAGTAGGCTGTATCTCTAGAGATGCAAACAAACTAGGCAAAAACTCCATGGAGGGTCTAAAGTCAAAAGTCGACATAAACTCCAAGCTTTTCATTTCCACAAATAAGGGACCTAAGACCATCGTATGTCTACTCAGTGCGTCTTCCACCACATTGCCCTTGCCAGGGGTATAAGCAATCTCGAAGTCGTAGGAAGCTAGGAACTCCATCCACCTTTTTTGCCTTAAACTAAGGTCCTTCTACGAGAACGAGTACTTGAGAGATTTATGATTGGTATACAACTCGAACTTCTCTCCAAGAAAATAATGGCGCCACGTCTTGAGCACGAATACTATGGCAGCAAGCTCTAAGTCGTGGGTAGGGTAGTTCTTCTCATGAACCCTTAGCTGTCTTCCTTCATAACATACTACCCTTCCCACTTGCATCAGAACCGCACCAAGCCCTGTACCACATGCATCCTTGTATACCGTAAACACTTTATTCCCGTTGGGCAAGGTCAAGACCAGGGCTGTTGACAGAGCCCTCTTCAATCGTCGGAAAGCAACATCACAATCTATATCCCATGAGAATGTCAGATTCTTCTTCGTCAGCCTGGTGAATGGGGCTGATATCTTTGCGAAGTCCTTAATGAACTTCCTGTAATAGCCTGCCAACCCCAGAAAACTCCTCACCTTCGTTTCATTCTTTGGGATTTTCTAATCCTGAACTGCAACCATCCTCGCGGGATCCACGGTTATCCCTTCTTTAGAAACCACATGCCCTAAAAACCTCACCTCTTTTCTCCAAAAATGGCATTTGGAGAACTTTGCTTTAAGTTGGTGCGCACGGAGGGTCTTCAAAACTTCCTTTATATGCAAGGCATGCTCTTCCTTGTTCTTTGAGAAGATTAAGATATATTCAACAAAGACCATGACAAATTTGTTTAGAAACTCCCGAAACACCCTACTCATCAAATCAACAAAATAGGCAGGTGCATTTGTTAGCCCAAAAAGCATAATGATCCATACAAAGAAACCATCCGGAGTCCTAAAAGTAGTCTTATCAATACTGTCTTCGGACACCCTCAATTGATGAAACCACGTGACCAAGTCTAACTAAGAAAATACAAATGCACCAACAAGCTGATCAAATAAATCGTCTATCCTTGGGTGTGGGTGCATATTATTCTTAGTAAGTTTATTCTACTCCCTATAGTCCACACATAAGCGAAGCGAACCATCCTCCTTAGTTGCGAATCCCACCGGAGCACCCCATTCAGAATTGCTTCGCCTAATAAATCCTTTCTTAAGCAGCTCCCCTACTTGTTTACTGAGCTCCCTCCTTTCCCTTGGAGGCATATAGCGCACAAGCAATGCAACTGGCTTTGCATTGTCCACCAAATATTTGCGGAAATCGATCTCGCGCCTTGGGGGTAAACCACGAACCTCATCAAAGACATCAGGATACTCGTGGACTACTGGAACAGATTGCGGATCATCGATAGATGCGTCGAGTGACTCTAGAAAGTTAAGCATGACAAACCCTTGCGAGTCACATGAAATCTCGAGGGTCCTACCATGACAAGTCAGAAGCTTAACAACCCTCCTTTCATAATCCAGAATGGAACCATACCTAGTTAGCCAATCCATCCCTAGAATCAACCCATAGCCCATGAACCCAAGCACATATGCGTTGCATTCGAATTCGACGCCCAATATAGATATTCTCAAACCCCGACAAATCATGGATAAATGAGACGAACCACCAATGGGGTTTGAGACAACTACGGGATCCACTCCCATACTAGTATTTACGTGCAAAGACTCTACTATAGAACCAGATATAAATCAATGTGAAGCGCCAGAATAAAAAAGAGTTCTAATAGGTTGACTGGAAAGATAAATAAAACCTTCCACGGAAACTTTCATACCTTTTTCTGGAGCATTGGCAGCGAGAGAATTCATTTGCCCCCCCAGAAGTCCCTGCTCTCTGACCTTGTCCCTGCTTCTTTGGGCACTCCTTAGAATTGTGTCCAGTCTCTCCACAACTAAAGCAAGCGTTCTTCCTTTTCTTGCAGTCTTTGACCAAGTGACCCTCTCGCCCACTATTATGGCATTTCCTCTTATCCTTAGCCTTGTCATTCTTTCCACCTTTCTTCTGTTGCTGTTGCTGTTACTATTGTTGTTGCTGTCCATTCTTGGGCCAGACTTCTTATTTTGTGTTGTTTCCTCAGCCTTTACTTCCTTCTTCTCTCCCTTGTCTTCCTCATACATCAAGGCCATATACACAAGCCTTTCAAAAATAGCTCATATTGGAATATGGGACAGTGCCAGCCCATGAAGGGGTTCATTCAGCCCTTTAACAAACTGTAACGCCTTCTTATACGGAATATCAACTAGCTCCAGCCCAAATCTTGCTAGTTGGTTGAATTTGTTAACATATTCTTTTACCGTCATGCTTCCCTGCTTGAGTGTCAAGAATCTTTCCATTTGCATGCTTTTCTCAGCTTGGAAAAGAAACTTCAATTCGAACCTCATTCTAAAATCATCCCATGTCTACACCGGATGCCCTACTTGGGTTACTTCCCACCAGAATGAAGCTTCATCTTTTAGTAACCAGGAAGCCAGCTGAATCTTCCTTCGATCATCCACTTCGAAAGTCCTAAATAGATCTTCTGTTTCTTTTAGCCAATTTGTCGCCTCTACGAACGTCTCAGTCCCGCAGAACGACTTTCTGCCCATGGCACAGAAATCTTTGCATATCTTAGCGAAATTATCTGCTCTTGGAGGAGGAGGAGGAATGATGGGTGCATCTGAGGGAGGAACGTCGGCTTGACCACCGGTAGGCGACGTGGCCTCTAAATACCTACGAAACCATTCTGGTATCATGACGCCTCAGGAAAATTTGGTTCCCCAAACATGCTGAAAAGAAAATGAAAGAGATTCAGACAAAGGATCGAAAGATATTACATATGGCTTTGGGGAATATGTTTATCAAACTAGATTTTTCTTTTTAAAAAATGCTTTCTCAAAACCTTTTTGAAAATAATTTACAAAAACTTTTATCTAATCTGGTAACCTTCAGCTCTGATACCAAGTGTGACACCCCACATCCGTTAATGCCACTCACTAAGGGAATGCATTAAGTTTCGTGAAGCATTATAGGTAAACAGAAACAGAAATATAACAAGTCAGATATAAAAGCAACAGCAGAATTTAAATTCTTATTTCAAAACATAATCCATAACATCGTGGTCCAAAGTACCATGTCTGAAACTACATAAAAAAACCATTACAATAATATCAAACTTTTGGCTTGCATCACCAAAGTACAGACAATACATAAAAAGTATAATTCCCCAAAAAGAGACAAAGCCATAGTAGAGATAAGAATTTGAGCAATACTTCAGAAGCTGCTCCAAGCAAGATGATAACTGAATCCTGAATAAGCCTGAGAACTCCCACCCTAAGAACCTAAGGGGGAAACGGAAGAAAGAAGAGGAAACAAAAAGGGCCAGACATAAAGTCTGGCGAGTCTAGTTAACTTTAGCATGTGAATAAGTAAAAGTAATCATGACAGGCATATAAAGCAGATAAGAGAGACAACATAAAAGGTAGGAATGACAAGGTAAACAGGACAATCATGATAGGGTACACTACGCTTCTCCAAGGATTTCTCTGCACTAATACTAGTATAACCAAAATATGATGATCCCTAACATGTATACAACGGTAGACTTAGGCGTACTTTCTGGTGAGAGGTTTTATCCCTCATGCAATCCACAGGCAGCCCCCATTCCAGACTCCTAAACTTACCAGAGTCTAGATGTACCCTAACTACTACCCAAATCGATCGGCTCCCTACTCCGTAGATACCCTGTGCCGGCCCTACAGTAGGATGTATCACGTCCTAAAGTAGCAACCCCTCGGTGATGTGCACAACCATATCTACTGGTGTCACGGTCATCTTATCCCCTTCGGCCCGGCTCATGCAAGCACATGGCCCGGTTGGTTTGCGCCGCCAGCACCGTCCTCTACGTTTGGATCTCTTACAATCAGCCCAGTAAGCGTGTCCCTACTCTGGCCTAGTTCGGAGTATTCGTTTAATACTGTTGTATGGGTTACTGATTGAAACGGGTCCCACACAAATGATGTAAGATCTCCCCTTTGTCTTATATCCCACTACTAGGTTTTCCACTGGTTATGTTTACCTAACGGTGTTTTAATTACATAACCCCAACAGGTTAAGTTTGCGGGCCTATATATACCAATATTACTCACCAACCCAAGATGTACTTAACCCTCCCACTTAACCCTTAATCAAGTTAACATGTTCATACAATCCCTATGGATTCAACTAGGTTACGTGTTTCAATTCATTACCATGTCCATTTGTGGTTATAATGGGCTGGACCTCCCACATTAGGCCTACAACTTGTGGATGCTGGATATGCAGGTCGGGTCCGGGTAGACTTCTTCCCTAAGTTGGGCCGAACCTCATGTCTTATCCTGTCTCGTATTTGTACATTTAGACCTCTCACTTTATATTCAACACTTGTGGTTGTTGGATATGTCGGTCGGGTCCGGGCAGATTTCCACCACAAGTGCAATCTAACCTTGTGTCATAAGTGTAGTTACAGTTTCTAATTACTGTATTTTCAGGCATTTTCCATTATTAATAATACCTATGTCAGTTATAGGTTTTATGCTCCCTTTTCCCAATTATATTCATAATATATTATATGTCCAAATTCATGTTCTCATTCATTACTCAAATTATGCCAAACTTCCCATTTACAAGTTATGCTAATTTTACCGTTTTCCCTTCGTCCCCAATCAACGCATTCGTATAAATTAATGGGATGCCTAGGCTTAAAATAGTCAGGTTATAAATAAAAGGGAGATGATGATGGGAAGGTGACAGAAATGATAACTAACAAGATTTGACATACACATAAGGTGACATGAACATATAGCAGCATAAAGGGACAAATCTAATGAACATATGATAATGGAACTGGTTTAACATAATAGAAATGTCATAACATGTATAGTAAGATCTAAATAATAATTTAGATGTTCAACTAATGATAGATCCCAAACTAACCATAAACATGATAGATACAAGATGATCTCAATAGCGATCTTGATCCATAATCAAAAGTAGATCTAACATGATAAAGGTTAAGATCAAAATTAACCATAAACATGGTAGACACAAATTGATCTAAATAGAGAATTAGATCTAAACAAGGATTTAACTGTACAAATAATGATAGATCCAAATTAACCACAAGCATAGATAAGGTTAAGATCTACTAGTGTGACATGATAAATTAACCACAAACGAACAAGATCCAAGAATATGATAGGTTCCCAATTTATAACAGATCCAAATTACAGTCATATCACGTTTTACTTTTAATCATTTAAATCTAAAAGTGACTAAACTCACAGTGTTTGGATCTTAGAAAGTAAATCTAGAAGAGAAGATTGTTGAGTCACAAATCCACACTTGAATCTCTAAATTTGATTTGCAGAAAAGGAAAGAGATTTGATTCAGTATAGGCACCGACAACATTTAGGCCTCCATTGATTTTCAGTGAAGAAAACCAGAGAAATGAGCCTGTATTTATAGCTGCCAGCCTCCTAACCGACTTAGCTACGTCAGCCCTGGGGGGGGGGGAGGGGGTCGATCTACCCCTTAGGGGGTCGACCCTGGTGTCGACACCCCCCTTGAGGGGTCGACTCCCCTAGGCGGGAATTTTCCCGCTCACCCGAAATTCTGCGATTTTGATTTTTGAGCTGAGATTTTGAACTCCTGGACCCTATATATATAATTATCTTATGCTTATACAAACTCTAAACCCTCATAACTTCTTCATACGGTATCCGTTTTACGCAAACCAAATGTCCATTTTTACCAGAATTCCGAGCCGGTCACAATGGCGCAGTTTGTTTCCCTTAATTTTGATTATTAAATTAATTATTCTTTAATTTATCCTATTTTAGAGTTGTTAAAATACGGGGTGTTACATTCTCCCCTACTTAAGGGATTTCGTCCCCAAAATATCTAAGTTAAGAAGAATGTATCGTGCAATCCATTACCCATCTACTCATGCATCAATCACTGGAATCTATTGTTATTATAAGTTTTTTACGCTTATATGAACATATGAAAAGGTGTGTGTATATGTCCCAACACTAATGCGAAAGATCAGGCGGTCTACTGATTTTGTTGACCTCCTTAATGCAATTTATGTTAGTGCCATGAATCCAACATGTATGCAGATAATCCTATTATACCATGTAAATTCTATATGAGTGCTCATACATCCATCCAAATGCAACATTCATATGATGATACACCCAATTTTCATCCATTAAAAGAAGAAAAATGCACATACATCCATATGTAGTATGAGGGTGATTGAGCCGATCTAGTGCCTAATGTGTGTGTGTATATGCATCCACAAGCAATCACGAGCAAGTACTTGCATCCATCAAACATAACATGTCTCAAACACATGTTTACAATCAGGGGATTTCTTACTTAAAGGTTGAAGATTCGATCGATAGGATAAACTTGAATGATAGAAACAAGCACAAATAAAACTTTGGAAAAGGAGTTAAGAACATACCCTCGAAAAGAAAAGGGTATGAAGCACGAATCTTGTCTTCAGTTTCCCAAGTCGTATCTTCTGGGTTATCTCCCCACTGAACCTTCATCAACTTGATTTCTTTATTACGTAGCTTCTTAACTTATGTTCCAAGAATACGGGTAGGGACTCGTGTGACTGTCGCCTCTCATTCCACTTCTACTTCTTTCAACATACGCAGCTCAACTACTTCCGCGGTATCATGCAAGCACTTTTGTTGATGAGAAACATGGAAAACATCATGAACGCCGGATAATCTCTCTGGCAGCTTTACTCTATAGACCATTTGGCCAATCCTTTCTGTTATGGGAAATGGCCCTACGAATCTTGGAGCCAATCTCCCTATAGACCCAAAGTGTACCATATTTCTTAAGGGTGATACCTTAATAAAATCCATGTCTCCCACTTCGAATTCGATGTCGGTACTTCTTTTGTCTGCATAGGACTTCTGCCTATCTTGGGCGGTCTTCATTCGCCATTTGATAAGATCAACCTTCTCGGATGTTTCCCTAACCATATCAAGTCCAAGTAATAGTCTTTCTGTAGATTCCCACCAACAAGTTGGTGATCTACAGGGTCGCCCGTATAATGCTTCGAAGGGAGACACACCAATGTTGGCTTGAAAACTATTGTTGTAGGCAAACTCTACTAAAGGAAGATGCTCTTCCCACGTCCCTCCGAAGTCTAGGACACATAGCCTCAAAAGATCCTCTAAAACTCTGCTTTCCCTCTCCGTCTGTCCATCGGTCTGAGGATGATAAGCGGTGCTGAAGTGCAGTTGTATGCCTAATGCTTCTTGCAAGCTTCTCCAAAATTCACTGTTAAAGATGGGGTCACGATCATTTACGATGCTGAAAGGTACCCCATGGAGACGGTATCTCTCGAACATAAACTGTCGTCAACCAAGCTGCCGTGGAATCTCTAAAGGATGAACTAGACCACCGGGCTTCTTTTGCTCAGCTTTGACTTGCTGGCAAATCAGGCATTGAGAAACAAACTCTGCCACATCTTTCTTCATCCCAACCCAAAAGAAAACTCTCTTCATATCCCTATACATCTTATCGCCACCTGAATGAATAGTCATCTTAGAATGATTGGCTTCTTCTAGGACTGCCTTTAACAAGTTTCCAGTTTGAGGAACACAAAGCCTTCCATTTCGTCGCAACCACTCTTTATCATCTGTGGAATATCTGCTGAGGTGACTAGAAGTCTCCCCTTTATTTAGCCTATCCATGATGTCTAGAATATGTGGATCATCTCGCTGTGAAGCTCCGATCTGATCCATAAGAGTAGGACGTATCTCTAGCGATGCAAACAAACCAGGAAAAAACTAGATGGAGGGTCTAAAGTCAAAAGTCGATATAAACTCCAAGCTTTTCATTTCTACAAACAAGGGACTTAAGACCATCCTCTGTCTACTCAGTGCGTCTACCACCACACTACCCTTTCCAGGGGTATAAGCAATCTCAAATTCGTAGGAGGATAGGAACTCCATCCACCTTTGTTGACTTAAATTAAGGTCCTTCTACGAGAACAAGTATTTGAGAGATTTATGATCGGTATACAACTCGAACTTATCTCCAAGCAAATAATGGCACCATGTCTTGAGCGCGAATACTATGGAAGCAAGCTCTAAGTCGTGGGTAGGGTAGTTCTTCTCGTGAACCCCTAGCTGTCTTCCTCCATAACATACTACCCTTCCCTCTGGCATCAGAACAGCACCAAGCCTTGTACCACATGCATCCGTGTATCCCATAAACACTTTATTCCCATTGGGCATGGTCAAGATTGGGGCTGTTGTCAGAGCCCTGTTCAATCGTTGTAAAGCAACATCATAATCTATATCCCACGAGAATGTTAGATTCTTCTTCGTCAACCTGGTGAATGAGGTTGATATCTTTGCGAAGTCCTTAATGAACTTCCTGTAATAGCCTGCCAACCCCAGAAAACTCCTCACCTCCGTTGCATTCTTTGGGATTTGCCAATCCTAAACTACAACCACCTTCGTAGGATCTACGGCTATCCCTTCTTTAGAAACCACATGCCCTAAAAACCTCACCTCTTTTCTCCAAAATGACATTTGGAGAACTTTGCTTTAAGTTGGTGCGCATGGAGGGTCTTAAAAACCTCCTTTATATGCAAGGCATGCTCTTCCTCGTTCTTTGAGAAGATTAGGATATCATCAACAAAGACCACGATAAATTTGTTTAGACTCCTGAAACACCTTACTCATCAAATCAACAAAATAGGCAGGTGCATTTGTTAGCCCAAAAGGCATAACGAGCCATTCAAAGAAACCATCCGGAGTCCTAAAAGCAATCTTATCATTGATGTGTTCGGCCACCCTCAACTGATGAAAACCGTGGCCAAGTCTAACTGAGAAAATACTGATGCACCAACAAGATGATCAAATAAATCGTCTATCCTTAGGAGTGGGTACCTATTCTTCTTAGTGAGTTTATTCGACTCCCTATAGTCCACACATAAGCGAAGCGAACCATCCGCCTTAGTTGTGAATACCACCAGAGCACCCCATTCAGAAATGCTTCGCCTAATAAATCCTTTCTCAAGCAGCTCCCCTACTTGTTTACTGAGCTCCCTCCTTTCCCTTGGAGACATATGGTGCACAAGAAATGCAACTGGCTTCGCATTGTCCACCAAATATTTGCGGAAATCGATCTCGCGCCTTAGGGGTAAACCACGAACCTCATCAAAGACACCAAGATACTCGTGGACTACCGGAACAGATTGCAGATCATCGATAGATGCGTCGAGTGACTCTAGAATGCTAAGCATGATAGACCGTGGCGGGTCACATGAAATCTCGAGGGTCCTACCATGACAAGTCAGAAGCTTAACAGCCCTCCTTTCATAATCCAAAAGTGCACCATACCTGGTTAGCCAATCCATCCCTAGAATCAACCCATAGCCCATGAATCCAAGCACATATGCGTTGCATTCGAATTCGACGCCCAATATAGATATTCTCGAACCTCGACAAATCATGGATAAATGAGCCGAATCACCAATGGGGTTTGAGACAACTACGGGATCCACTACCATACTAGTGTTTACGTGCAGAGACTCTACTATAGAACTAGATATAAATGAAAGTGAAGCGCCAAAATCAAAAAGAGTTCTAATAGGTTGACTGGAAAGAGAAATCAAACCTTCCACGGAAACTTTCATATCTCTTTCTGGAGCACTGACAGCGAGAGCATTCATCTTCCCCCTAGAAGTCCCTGCCTTCTAACCTTGTCCCTGCTTCTTTGGTTACTCCCCAGACTAGCGTCCAGTCTCTCCACAGCTAAAGCAAGCGTTCTTCCTTTTCTTGCAGTCTTTGACCAAGTGACCCTCTCGCCCACAATTATGGCATTTCCTCTTATTCTTAGCCTTGTCATTCTTTCCACCTTTCTTCTGTTGCTGTTGCTGTTGTTGTTGTTGCTATCCCTTCTAGGGCCAGACCTTCTTATTTTGTGTTGTTTCCTCAGCCCTTTAACAAACTGTAACGCCTTCTTATGCGGAGTATCACTAGCTCCATCCCAAATCTCGCTAGTTGGTTGAATTTGTTAGCATATTATTTTACCGTCATGCTTCCCCGCTTTAGTGTCAAGAATCTTTCCATTTGCATGCTTTTCTTAGTTTGGGATAGAAACTTCATTTCAAGCCTCATTCTAAAATCATCCCATGTCTCCACCGGACACCCTGCCTGGGTTACTTCCCACCAGAACGAAGCTTCATCTTTTAGTAACCAGGAAGTCAGCTGAATCTTCCTTCGATCATCCACTTCGAAAATCCCAAATAGATCTTCTGTTTCTTTTAGACAATTTCTTGGCACAGAAATCTTTGCAGACTTTAGCGAAATTATCTGCTCTTGGAGGAGGAGGAGGAGGAATGACGGGTGCAGCTGGGGGAGGAACGCCAGCTTGACCACCGGCAGGTGCCGTGGCCTCGAAATACCTACGAAACCATCCTGGTATCGTGACACCCTCAGGAATATTTGGTTTCCCAGACATGCTGAAAAGAAAAGAAAAGAGATTCAGACGATGGATCGAAAGATATTACATATGGCTTTGGGGAATATGTTTATCAAAATAGACTTTTCTTTTTGAAAAATGATTTCTCAAAACCATTTTGAAAATAATTTACAATTTTTTTTATCTAATCTGGTAACCTTCAGCCCTGATACCAAGTGTGACACCACACGTCCGTTATTGTCACTCACTAAGGGAATGCATTAAGTTTCATGAAGCGTTATAAGTAAACAGAAACAGAAATATTATAAGTCAGATATAAAAGCAACAACGAAATTTAAATTTTTATTTCAAAACATAAACCATAACAATGTGGTCCAAAATACCATGTCTGAAACTACATAAAAAAAACCATTACAATAATATCAAACTTTTGTCTTGCATCATCAGAGTACAGAAAATACATAAAAATCATAATTCCCCAAAAAGAGACAAACCCATAGTAGAGATAAGAGCTTGAGCAATACTTCAGAAGCTGCTCCAAGCAAGATGATAACTGAATCCTGACTAAGCCTGAGAATTCCCACCTTGAGAACCTGAGGGGGAAACGGAAGAAAGAAGAGGAAACAAAAAGGATCAGACATAAAGTCTAGCGAGTCCAGTTACTTTTAGCAAGTAAATAAGTAAAAATAATCATGATAGACATATAAAGAGGACAAGAGAGATAACAACATAAAAGGTAGGAATGACAAGGTAAACAGGACAATCACGATAGGGTACACATTGCTTCTCTAAGGATTTCTCTGCACTAATACTAGTATAACAAAAATATGATGATCCCTAACATGTATACAACGGTAGACTTAGGCGTACTTTATGGTGAGAGGTTTTAACCCCATACAATCCACAGGCAGCCCCCATGCCGGACTCCTAAACTTACGAGAGTCTGGATGTACCATAAATACTACCCTAATCGATCGGCTCCCTACTCCGTAGATACCTTGTGTCGGCCCCACAGTAGGATGTATCATGTCCTAAAGGGGCAACCCTCGGTGATGTGCACAACCATATCTATTGGTGTCACAGTCGTCTTATCCCCTTCGGCGCGGCTCATGCATGCACATGGCTCGGTCGGTTTGCGCCGCCAACACCGTCCTCTACGTTTGGATCTCTTACAATCATCCCAGTAAGCATGTCCCTACTTCGACCTAGTTCGGAGTATTCGTTTGATACCGTGGTATGGGTTACTGACTGAAACAGGTCCCACACAAATGATGCAAGCTCTCCCCTTTGTCTTACATCCCACTACTAGGTTTTCCACTGGTTATTTTTACCTAACGGTGTTTTAATTACATAACCCCAACAAGTTAAGTTTGTGGGCCTATATGTACCAATATTACCAACCAACCCAAGATGTACTTAACCCTCCCGCTTAACCCTTAATCAAGTTAACATGTTCATACAATCCCTATGGATTCAATTAGGTTAAGTGTTTCAATTCATTACCATGTCCATTTATGGGTATAATGGGCTAGACCTCCCACATTAGGTCTACAACTTGTGGATGCTGGATATGCCGGTCGGGTCCAGGAAGACTTCTTCCCCAAGTTGGGCCTAACCTCGTGTCTTAGCTCATCTCTTATTTGTACACTTAGACCTCTCACATTAGAATCAACACTTGCGGTTGCTGGATATGTTGGTCAGGTCCGGGCAGACTTCCACCACAAGTGCAATCTACCCTCGTGACATAAGTACAGTTAAAGTTTCTAATTACTATATTTTTAGGCATTTTCCATTATTAATAATACCTATGTTAGTTATAGGTTTTATGCCCCTTTTTCTCAATTATATTCATAATTAATTATATGTCCAAATTCATGTTCTCATTCATTACTCATATTATGCCAAACTTCCCATTTACAAGTTATGCTAATTTTACAGTTTTCCCTTCGTCCCCAATCAACGCATTCGTATAAATTAACGGCATACCTAGGCTTAAAATAGTCAGGTTATAAATAAAAGGGAGATGATGTAGGGAAGGTGACAAAAATGATAACTAACAAGATTTGACATACACATACGGTGACATGAACATATAGCAGCATAAAGGGACAAATCTAATGAACATATGATAATGGAACTGGTTTAACATAGTAGAAATGTCATAACATGTATAGTAAGATCTAAATAATAATTTAGATGTTCAACTAATGACATATCCCAAACTAACCATAAACATGATAGATACAAAGTGACCTCAATAGCTATCTAGATCCATAATCAAAAGTAGATCTAACATGATAAAGGTTAAGATCTAAATTAACCATAAACATGGTAGGCACAAATTGATCTAAATAGAGAATTAGATCTAAACAAGGATTTAACTGTCCAAATAATGACAGATCCAAATTAACCACAAGCATAGATAAAGGTTAAGATCCACTAGTGTGACATGATAAATTAACCACAAATGAACTAGATCCAAGAATATCATAGGTTCCCAATTTATAACAGATCCAAATTACAGCCATATCATGTTTTACTTTTAATCATTTTAATCTTAAAGTGACTAAACTCACAGTGTTTGGATCTTAGATAATAGAACTAGAAGAGAAGATTGTTGGGTCACAAATCCACACTTGAATCTATAAATTTGATTTGCAGAAGAGGAAAGAGATTTGATTCAGTCCAGGCACCATAGCATTTAGGCCTCCATTGATTTTCAGTGAAGAAAACAAGAGAAATGAGCCTGTATTTATAGCTGCCATCCTCCAAATCAACTTAGCCACGTCAGCCCTAGGGGGGTCGACCAACCCCTTAGTGGGTCGACCCTGGTGTCGGCAACCCTTATCGACCTAGGGGTCGACACCCCCCTTAATGGGTCAACTCCCCTAGGCGGGAATTTTCCTGCTCACCCGAATTTCTGCGATTTTGATTTTTGAACTGAGAGTTTGAACTCCTGGACCCTATATATATAATTATCTTGCGCGTATACAAACTTCAAACCCTCATAACTTCTTCTTACAATATCCGTTTTACGCAAACCAAATGTCCATCTTGACCTGAATTCCGAGCCGATCGCAATGACGTAGTTCGTTTCCCTTAATTTTGATTATTAAATTAATTATTCTTTAATTTATCCTCTTTTAAAGTTGTTAAAATACGGGGTGTTATAGGCCTTGATTGCAAAAGTAGCATTGCAGTCAGAATGATGTGATGCGGTGACACCAGGGTGATTCGGTGGTCGCCTCAACGAGGAGGTGAAGGGTCACGACCAACAAGGATAGTAGATCACCAGATACCCGTCATCGGCAGCAAGTGGGATGCGGAAAGACTAGAGCTAAAACCAATAGACCATTCACCTTTCACTATCAGGGTACGGTGGTTGAGGGAAGATGCCAAATAGATGTTTAGATTGTTTTTCAAGGGTCGTCGTTTAGCTCTTGTAGTCTTTACTAGTTGAGGGAGAAGCCGAGGTGGGGCCATAGCCACTGTGAAAATAGACCCTATGAATATCTGTATATAGAGGCTCTTAAAGACGAGCCTGTATAGATATGGAAAAGCTCCCGACCGAGTTCCGTGTTTCTTGTATCGCCCTGCCACGGAACTCGGTGCACATTAGAGGACGTGCGGTTAAGGCATCGAGCTACAATGGAAGATACATATGTGGGATAGTCTAGATACATGCATGTTGACTCTAGGTGGTTGACTTGAGGGCATTACCCCGATATGAATTCTGATTCGATCGACGATGGCAGTCCGTACGCTTACGTAGCATAGTAATGACATATATATGTGAACGTAACATTGTTATATAGAGATCCGTACATCACTCCGGCATAGGATGAGGGACTGTGTTCACTTCTGTGGCATTACGGTGGAGACCGTGCGAGTGGGATACCATGGGGTGTACCTCAGTATTGAGGGGTAGCTACATATATACTGTATTAGGTTAATCCACTGGGTAGTAAATGGGTATGACGTGTGTGTAAGCCTTGAGTGTTGTTAACCCAAGTAACCTAATAAATAAGAAAATATGATTGAACGATATATGTAGGATTATCCAAAGTGTATAATTTAAATCCAGTCACCAGAAGTTGTGTTCTGACCCCCTCCTTATAACATACTCGCATGTTAGATTTGTGGCAGAGACATGAGACATTATAGCTTTGGATACTAGTTAGGCAGTATTATTAATACGATAAGGTTATACTTTGATTATATTATATTTTATCCATTCCGCTATGAGATATTTTCTGAGCTCTGACATATTTTATGTCTCTGTCTTTTCTGCAGGGTACCAGAGCAAACCAATCTGAGTTTCGATAGATTGGAATTTTGAAAAAAAATTAGGTCTGTCGGAATTCAGATTGTTACATCTGGTATCAGAGCTTAGGTTTAGGATTCCTGTATAAATAGTTAGTGAACGTATTTGTATTTTTAAAAATATAAATATATTTTGTATATACCTAGATCCATAGAGGAACCCACTAAATAGAAAGAGTATAATATTGTAAGAAATGGGATGTTTGTTTTGTACACTAAAGGAATGAATATGGAAATTTGAGACCTTTAGGTAATTTGGGTGGAAAGTGTACAATGTACTTTGTATGGAAGGAAGGTGAATCATATATGATTAATATTAGTGGGCTTGAAAACCTTATAGATTGGAAAAGATTAAAAAGAGAATAATGGATTAGGAATATATATAGTTGGGAGAACAGACCTTGGGGAGTGTCTAGGAAAGCCTAGAAAAATTGGAAACTCGCTTTGAGTCTAACCCCATTATTAACGTTTAAGAACTTGAAATTATAAAAACTTTTGGGAAAATGGTTTATGGTGTTTTCAAGTTTTAATCTTAAAATCCATAGTTTTAAAATATATAAAGAAGTACATATTGAGTTTTAAAGTAAAATTCTCTCAGTAAAAGGTGCATATTATAGAGCATGTATAGCTCGCTAGTTTTCCTGTTATATTTCATACAAGAATTTTTTATCTTGAAAGTTTTGAAGTCTTTATTCTTTTGACAATCATTTTTGATAAATTGTTTAAAAGAGAAAATTTTGTTGGGTGGACAAAATAAGTTGTAGAAAGTAAGAATAGAGTGGACGTTTGCACCTTGTAGTAAGAAACTGAACCAACCTTATAGGTAAGAACAAGTCCTTAACTACTCCAGTTTTTGTGATTTGAAAAAAAAAACAATTTACATTTTTTTATATATATGACATGTTTTATGGTTTGGCAAAAGAAAGTTTTCATGAGAAAAATATGGTTTTGACATTTTTAATTTTTTGGAGGAAAGTTTAAATGAAAAGGCCAGACCGTGTTTTAAAAGTATGGAGTAGGCAAGGATTAGAGCCTAGGGAAGACGGGAAAAAGTTTTGAGGCGATAAAGTAAATAGCGAGAATTATCTTGGAATAATATTGAGTTCCCGTATAATGCGTAAGCATTGAAAGCCTAGGGTGTTGCTTAAAATAATTGTTGGTACACAACTAGAATTAGTAGTGACTACTAGATAGTAAAGGGAAAGTAAGCATTTTGATCATGTTGCTAATTTTCATGTTAGGAGTAAAATCCGTTACTACATTTCTTTTGGGATCGTTCCATTATTTTTGTTCTTGTTGGGTAGTTTGGGTAACACCTAAACCTATCGTGCGTCCCGTAGTTTGGACTTTTCTGTCTGAGGGGGACATAGTCCCGAGATTCTTGGCCCTTAGTAGTAGCTATGTAGGGTGTATGTTCTATTGTTTTAGTTGAAAGGCTAAAACCTTATTTAAATTTAGACTAAGGTCATATAATTAAATAAACTAAGGAAAGAGAAATGATACAACTAAAAAGGAAATAGCAAATTTAGTAAAGCAACAAAAATGGAAAATTATGAGAAAAGACGGATAAGAATAAAAATTCCAAGATAAGATTGAAAAAGAAAATCTGTAACAGGGAAAATTTTCTTATGTAGGCTGTGCTTGGATAGGAAAATAAAGGAATTTTTATAAATAGTTACATAAAATCCAAGTACGGTTAAAAAAAGATTGAAAAAGAAAAACGGAAGATGCGAAGTTTTCCGTCTTCCACCTTTTTGTAACTTAAGAAGCCGAATTTAGAAAATTAGATTTCTCTCAAATTCAAAAAATAAAATTGGTTGGTAGGATTATGGATGCAACAATTGGACAAAATACGCTCTTACTCAGTAAGAGTGTGGGAAAATTTGGATGAAAAAGTATTTTGATTTTCAAAATATTGCATTCATGTAGAACTGCCAGTATATTTAGGATGTGAGCATCATGTTTTTAAAAGGATTTTTGAATAATTTGCATACACATAGGAGGTACCGCTTAGGCATACATGCATTATTATGTTGTACTTCACTTTGCACAAGTGCACAATGTTTGCAAAAATTGGATGCACACATGATGGATGTATATTATGCGAGAGGTTAGTTGATTTTTACCCTTATCAAATTTCGGGGACGAAATTTCCTATGGGTGGGAGAATGTAACATCTCGTATTTTTAAGATAATAAAAAGAATAACTTAATTAAATATACAGAATTGAGTAAAACAGACTGTGCCATTGCATCCGTCTCGAAATTCTGGTCAAGATAGACACCTGGTTTGCGTAAACGGACATCGTATGAAGAAGTTATTAAGCCTAGAAGTTTGTATACACAAGAGAGTTATATATACAAAGAAATAAAAATATATATAAAAAAATTCAAAACCAGCAAACGGAAGCCCCTATACCCGAACCGCCCCATTTTAGGGTCAACCCGAGATCCGCTGAGTCGACCCACGGGTTGACCCAGGCTCTATGGGGTCGACCCCGGGGTCGACACCCAAAGGGAGGGGGGGTCGACCCCCATACAGATCTGGGAAGAATTCGGTTTTTTGAACGTGGGCTCGTTTCTTGACCAAATACATTGCTAAACACCTATAAATAAACCTATAGAGCCTACCCTAAGCCTCATATTTCTGAGACAATGCAGAAGCTCTGCCATTCCTCTCCCTCCTCAAGTCTATTCAGAAAATTAAGATTATTAATTTAGGAAAAATCCTAGATCCAGATCTGAAGGAAAGGAACATATGTTTGTAAATGGGTGTTCAGATCTCTTATCGTAGTAAGGTAATTACCTAGATCCAATCTATTCAAATTCCTTCCTCTTTCTTTCCTTTCTCTTTTAGTGAAAATAATCAATCCATGGTCGTTAGGTTTTGAATCCGATTAAGGGAAAAACCATGAATGCTAAAACTGGATTAGATCCAGAATTGGGAAAGCATACGAGGTGAGTCGGTTTAAGATATAGCATTTTAGATAATAATATTTTATCGTTTACCATTCCCCATTTTGTATAATTGAATTTGCCAGAATAATTAAGAATTACTGTTATAACAAGTTGAGTTGTTAATATGAATAATTCATATGTTGGATCAGTTAAAGTGTGGGAATGATTACATGTTGAAAACAAACTTGTTAGAAAATGGGTAATGGCTACTGTTGTTATAATCACACGATTCACTTGTGGTATATTATTGAGTAAATGACAAGTGTTTAACTTGTTGGATTTGAACAATTACCCAATTAAATGTTTACATGTCAAAATAGAATTAAACACATGTTAAAGAGGACATGCGACAAAATATAGGCATAATTTGATGACATGTAAATTAGATTACAGTAAACATATGAAAAGGAGATTATGCCTAAAATTTACATAAAGTAGGAATAATTGTTAAAGAACAAATATGCCTAGATTCACAGTAATTCGACACCGTAACACTGTTAGACACGAGGTTAGATTGCACTTGAGGTAGAAGTCTGCCTGAAACCGCCCGGCATATCCAGCATTCACAAGTGGTAAATCTAATGTAAGGGGTCTAAGTGCATAATTAAAACATGCAATGGTACTAAGACACGAGGTTAAGTCAACTTGTGGTAGAAGTCTGCCTGGACCCGCCCGGCAAATCCAGCGTCCACAAGTGTAGGCTTAATGTGAGAGGTCTAGTGCATATATATATGTGTATATAACAAGATATGAATAAATGACAATGATGGTAATTAAATATCTGTAACGACTCGCATTCTACGTATTGAAGGATCGTAGAATATATTTTTTATATGAGGTCGTATGGTCGTGAAACTTTGGGGAACGACTATTAGGGTCATTTCCCTTATTCATGATTTTTGCCGATTTTTAAATGACCATTTTACCCCTGACGAATCTTGTTTCGCCTATAACTTTTGATTGGTAAGGAGTTTTGACCTGGCACCACTTCCATTTGATCCGAATGATGGTTTATCTTTCCGTAGAGTGGTCACACTTGTCAAACGGACTTACCGTTTGGGAGATATGGCCGAAGTATGGTTTAGAAGGTGAAAAACAGCTTAATTGGGCTTAACCGGGTGATTAACAGCTAGGCCCATAACCCATTTCGGGATTAGGGTTATGGGGAGCTTGATTGGGTTTGAGAAATCATTTCTAATCAGTTTTCTAGCCGCCACTTACATCTCTTGAACCCTAGCCATGGCCTCACTTTCTAAAACACCTCCAAATCACTTTCTAATTGAAGATTAAGCTAATCAACATCAAATCAAGGCAAATCAACATCAAATTAGAGGCAAAGATCGCTGTGTGCATTGGAACTCGACCTATAACAGTAGCAAAGTTCATATCTAAGATTAATTTATGGCCAAGATGAGTGATTTGCATTGTTTTTCACTAATTACGGCTAATTAGGGGTGATTAGTGATAATTACGAAATTATGGCTCATAAAAATCTAGAAAAATTTGTAAAATTCTAAAATATTATTTTAAGCCTCTATTAGAAATTTTGGTTAATTTGAACATGTTTTGCTAATCCTATCATTAGTTATGCTTAAACATGATTAAGGGGAAAACATGGGTTTTTGGGTATGTTTGATCCATTTTAACATATTAGATTGTTGTTTTGCTGTTTATGGTTGATTATACATGTTGCTATGGCTGTTTGGAATGTTTTATGATTGTTTAGAATAGTTAGATTGGTCGAAAACGCCGTCGTGTGGCGTAATACAGTCATTGGAAAAGTTGCAGGAAATATGCAGAGACCGGATCAGATCGGGTCCCCCGAACCCAACCCGCTCGTGAAGCACCACTCTGATCCGAACCTGATCGAGTTGCCTCCTCTGAACCTATGTGTGCCACAAATTGATCGTGGAGTACTCATCCAAACCAACCTGCTCGTGACCGAAGACCCGAACCACCTGGTAACCACGAACCGGAAGAGTTGCCATACCCGAACCGAACCAGTGTGCTCCACGACCAGATCCAAAGAGAAGGCCACGACCCGACCCGGACGAGGTATCATGAACCGAACCAATGGACCCAAGTTGATGAAGGATCTCACGAACCAGAATGGGTACCACGAGCCGAACCACTACTGGAGGATCGAACCGAACCGAGGAGCTTGGACCGTTGACGTGAACCACGAACCTAACTGGGAGTATGTTCCAAAGCGAAGAGAAGTGAAGACCCGAGCCGATCCGGAGGAGACCAAAACCCGATATGAAAAGGTAGTCCAAATGGGAAGTAGAACTCAGGATCCAGATGGGAACCAACGAGTTAACTTCATGATTGGGCTTTGCTGCGGGACGTGTGCAAAGGGGTTATCGACGTTTATAGCTTTGACTCACCACTGAGAGACAGATATTGGCTATGGATAAGTGCAGTGAAGTCGTCATGACTTCATGGGGCAGAGTGATCGTAGCAAGGCTATGAGCCAGTGCAATGGAGTTATATGACTCCATGGGGGCAGAGTGGATATAGCAAAGGATTAGTGGCTATGGATCAGTGCAGTGGAGTCACGGTGACTCCATGGGGCAGAGTGATCGTAGCAAAGGATTGGGTGATCAAAGTGGTAGATATCGTATGCTTTACGCACTAAGTGAGAGATGTGAGGATGGCTGCTATGTTTTACGTTTGCTATCACCATGACATGCACACCCCCTCCCCCGCCGTATCTTTACACCATATGTTAGTGTTACCTAAAAGTATTGTACATCTTGTGTGCTAACTCTTTGGTTGCAGGTCCAGGTTCAGGTATGGTTATGCATACCTGTTATTGTTCTGTTTTGCTGCTTATCGCTCATATCAGACTTTTGTCTTACCCAAAGTTCCATGTCTCTTCTTATTACTCTGGGTGCTCTTAAACGGGCAGACTAGAGACAGGTTAGGTGGTATGCACGAGTAGCTGTACCGGAGACGAGCAAGAGGCTTCCACGTATGATATATATATATAGATATTCTCCCTGTGTTGTTGCTGGTCGCTACTTTGGGGATTAGTAGTGCACCTCTTTTTTTTTTTTAGAGACAATATGTTGGAGTTGTAATAAGCTGTATTTTGGATTTCCGCTGCTATGATGATTATGGTTTAGTTTTCAACTTATGCACTGTCTCACTTGTTTTATGTCAAGTATGTTACTATTATATTTTTTTCCATGCGCTGTGAGACATTCTACAGGTTTCTTGTTAGTTCACCGTTTCTTTTCCTTTCTTTAGCGACCATCCCATGCTAGTCGGGCATTAGCACAGCGCGTTTCATGGGAAATGTCGGTTGGTCCAGGGCGGGCCATCACACTTGGTATCAGAGCTCTAGGTTGCGTAGTTAACCTAGGGAAGTCATCAGGGAGAGATAGTATATGTTTATGTGAGCGCTTATTTGTGATTATTTTGGTTTTCAAAAGCTATATATATTTACACTATTAGTATATATAAGGAAAGTCACACTGCACTGGCACCACAAAAAAGATGGTTTATCGTTTTCTCTTTACAGATTGAACGATGAGCCGATATACGAGGGGTACTGGTAGAGGAGCCAATAATAGGAATGCTCCTGGTATGAGGACGATGTTCACTGACTTCATGAGAGAAATGCTTAGGGATGTTCAGAGGGCAGCTCCTGATGTTGCTAACGGTGGTGGTGCAACGGTGCAGGCACCTAGGGCCGATTTCGTCAAGCTATGCAAGGATTACACTAATCTTGGTGGGAAGCCGTTCCACGGAACAGAGTCGGCTACAGAAGTTCAAGATTGGCTGGACAGTTGTGAGCGCATCTTTGAAGATTTGGGGATCGAAGATGCTATGAAGAGGAAGCTAGCATCCCGTTAGCTGCAACGACGGGCAATGAATTGGTGGAATGCTATTAAAGCAGCTACTCCAGAGGATCAAGTTACTTGGAATCAGTTTAAGATCCACTTCAGTGATAAGTTTATCCCAGCTGCTCACAAATCAGAGTTGTTTAGGAAATTTCTGCAGCTTAAGCAGAATGGTAGGGCAGTCTCGGAGTACATTGCAGAGTTCGATACTTTATCGAAGTATGGATTATCCCTTATCGACGCTGCCGAGAAGAAGAACGAGAAGTTCATAACTGGCTTGGATGAGTACTTAGGGGAAAGAATTATAAACCACATCGATGAGACGTTTGAATCCATTGTGGGAAAGCATTGAGATCGGAGAGTCTTTACCCTAAGTCAAAGACGGAAGTTGCTGTGGTATCTACAGGAGATCCAAAACCGCAAGCAGGCGGTGGGGGCAAGAATAATTCACAGAATAAGAGGAAACAGAACCAAACTAAGATGGTCAAAGAAAGAAAGACAAGAAAGATTTGAGTGCTTTAGTTGTGGCAAGAAGGGCCACTTTGCCAAAGATGTCAAGCAAAACTAGCGGACAGGAAGTGCTTCAACTATGGCCAAGTGGGACATCACAAGGACAAGTGTCCGCAACTCCCTAAAGAGAAGCAGATTGTGAAAGCATATGCTATCAATCTGTTCCTTCTTCATCGAATCCCCCAACTGCGGCGGAGAAAGGAAAGAATGTCGTTATACAAGGTATGCTTTCCGTTTTTGATGTTCCAGTTAGAGTGATGTTTGATACCGGAGCTTCCCATTCCTTCATATCTAGTGACCTGATAGATAGGTTGGGATTGGAACCCGAGATAGTCGATAGACCTTTAGTAATGACGAACCTGATTGGTGGATCGACTAGCCTTAGTATGATTTGCTGTAATGTGGTCTTATCGAGTCATGGATGTATGTTTGCTTGTGATTGCTTTGTTTTGGGCATTACTGGGTTTGGCAGTATTTTGGGAGTCGATTGGCTCCAAAGGTATGGGATGGTGGTAGACTATGAGGGTTTTTTGGTGATAGTTAGAGCGGATGATGGGCGGAGGGTAGTGTTTGGTGGTCCACCTAGTGATACGGTAATGGCTTGTTTTCTAAATTCCCTCGACATCTCGCATGATGAGTTGTCAGATGCGCCCGTGGCTGGCCAGTATCCAGACATCTTCGAGGAAGTGACCGGACTTCCACCACACCGAGAGATTGAGTTTTGGATTGATTTAGTGAAAGAAGCCAGACCTATAGTGATGCCACTTCGTCGTATGGCACCAAGGGAGCAGTGAGAGCTCGGGGTGCAAGTGAGCGATCTTTTGAAGAAGGGATTTATCAGAAGAAGTGTTTCTAAGTGGGGAGCACCAGTTGTGTTTGCTACCAAGGCAGATGGTTCCCTTCGATTGTGTGTGGACTACCGCGAGTTGGATAAGGCAACGAGGAAGATTAAGTATCCTCTACCGCGGATAAATGATTTGTTTGATCAGTTGAGTGGAGCGAGAGCGTTCTCCCAATTGGATCTCACAACAGGTTTTCATCAGCTTAGAGTGGAAGCTGAGAGTATAGCTAAAACGTCATTTCGGACGCCGTCTGGATTCTCTGAGTGGTTGGTTACGCCATTTGGGTTGACCAATGCACCAACATATTTTGTGGATCTTATGAATAGAGTTTTCATAGATCAGTTGAATAAGTTTGTTCTTGTGTTCGTGGACAATATCTTGGTTTACTCGAGGACATAGGAAGAACACAAGGATCATTTAAGGATAGTGATGGAGGTGTTGAGAAAACACCAACCGAAAGCAAAGTTCACTAAGTGTCACTTTTGGAGGAGGGAAGTGAGATTCTTGGGCCATGTTGTTTCAGAGAATGGTATTGTTGTAGATCCTGCGAAGGTGGCTACGGTACAAGATTGGTCTATGCCCAAGAATGCAACAGACATAAGAAGTTTCTTGGGATTAGCTAGATATTATCGTAAGTTCATCCAAGACTTCTCCAAGATAGCAGCACCGTTGACTCAGTTGACCAAGAAGAATCAAGCTTTCGTTTGGGACGAAAAGTGCGAGAATGCATTTAAGAGTCTAAAGGAAAAGTTGACGTGCGCGCTAGTGTTAGACATTCCTAAAGGGAATGAAGAGATTACGGTATACACAGATGCATGTGGTACCGGACTAGGTACTATATTGATGTAAGGGGGTAGGGTAGTAGCTTATGCAAGTCGGCAACTAAAACCGCATGAGAAGAGATATCCTACCCACGATTTTGAGTTTGCTGCGATCGTGTTCGCGTTGAAGATGTGGAGACATTATCTCTTAGGAGAAAGATTCGAGTTGTTTACCATCATAAATCGTTAAAGTATCTTTTCTCTCAGAAGGATCTAAATCTCCGTCAGCAGAGATGGTTAGAATTCTTGGCTTCCTATGATTTCGATATCGCATATACACCAGGAAAGGGCAATGCGGTAGCTGATGCACTGAGTAGAAGACATGCCGGTTTAAGGGCTATGTTTCTTGAATGGAAGCAACTGGAGTATATCGCAGGGTATGATTTCAGACCAAAGTGCGAATTGGATCCAGTAATGTTAGCAAGTTTGACGATCAAACCCACTTTGATTTAGCGGATTTGTTCCAGTCAGAGGGACGATCCTAACCTTTTGGTAATCATCTCCAAGTTATACATAAACATCGATGGCGAGGAGATGAACAAGTATGGGCTTGATCGAGATGGATGGCTTCGAAAGAATGAAGCAAACCTACTACTGGGAAGGAATGAAGAGAGACGTTGGAAAGTTTGTATCCAAGTGCATAAATTGCCAGTTGGTTAAGGCCGAGCAAAATAAGCCTAGTGGGTTGTTACAACCATTGGAAATCCCAGAATGGAAATGGGAACAGGTCTCGATGGATTTCATTGACGGTTTACCGAGGACTAGATCAGGACATGATAGTATTTGGGTAATTGTGGATCGATTGACCAAGAGTGCAAGGTTTATACCAGTTAAATCGAATAGAACGACAGCTAAATTAGTTGAACTGTATATGAAATGAGTAGTAAGATTTCATGGAGTACCCAAAGGCATTGTGAGTGACCTAGATCCGTTATTTACTAGTGGATTTTGGAAGAGCTTACAAGAGGCTTTAGGATCAGAATTACATCTCAGTACCGCGTATCATCCTCAAACCGACGGTCAAACAGAGAGGGTGAACTGTGTATAAGAAGATCTCTTAAGAGCTTGTGTATTGGATTTTGGTGGATCATGGGATGATCATTTGCATCTAGTAGAGTTTTCATATAACAATAGTTATCAATCCAGTATTGGTATGGCTCCATTTGAAGCTTTGTACGGAAGACCGTACAACTCACCGTCATGTTGGTTAGAGACCGGTAAGAAATATGTACTTGGACGTAATACCCCATATTTTCGGAAAATAAGTTAAGTAATGAATTAGAGAATACTTAATTATAGATGTAAGAATCAAAAGAAACGGGTTACGCCATTGCGTTCATCTCGGAATTCTGCTTGAGATAGGGTCCGAGTTTGCGTGAATCGGACTCCGTATGAAGAAGATATCTTTAAATTAAATATTGCAGTAAAACATGAAAAAGAGGAACGAGAAAAGAATAATGTTTAACATTGTTCTAAGGTTTGTAAGTAAAACACTTAGTAGCTCATTTGGTTAGAACATGTGGCTTGCATACAAGAGGTACAGAGTTCGATCCCCGCCAGCACCATATTTTTTTGTTTTAAGGGAATGGCAAAAAAGTGGCTCAGTGTGAACACAGCTCAAAAAGTGGTTTAGTGTAAGGATATATATATATATATATATATATATATATATATATATATATATATATATATGACGCGTATGCATCATGTAGCGCATTTTTGTTCATGGATTGTTTTTTTCTGAACGTGGCCTTCTCTAATTGGTCTGAGTGACGAATTTTGACTCACTGCTGAGTCATCAGGGCTGAGTTGGCTGTTCTAGATAACTCTATCTTGTCTTAATGGTCTTGATTGATTCTGAGATGATATGACGACTCCTATTCAATTAATCTCTATAAAAGCAACCTAATACCTCACACCTAAACCATATTAAAAAATTGAACCTAGAGCCGTCATGCTGCCATTAGACAACCTAGAGTTGCTGCCACTTGAAGCTAACATAGAGACGAACCAAACTAAATCAAAACAACAATTGTCTACATCAAAGGCGAGCATTTCAACTCTAGAATTCAGATTTCAGAAAAACAAGACTTGCCTATATTTTGTAAGTACAGTTATATTTCTGATTTAAAACATTAATTGAAAATCATGGCTTGTAAGAAACTGATATTAGAACGGTGCCTATTTGTTTATCTATGTGGATTCATGTTTATTCATGTGATTTTCCCTATGTTATATTCTTGTGTTGAAACTACTAGATGATGCTTATATATTTACATGAAATTATCATGTTTTGTAATTTCACTATGTCATATTCTTGTGATGAAACTAATTGGGATTGATGATCTCATGTAGTATGTTTGTGGTTTTTATATGTTTACATGAAGCCATCATGTTTGTTGATTTTCCTAAAGTTATGCCATTTGCAAGTTCATGAGGCTAAGCTATGTTCACATAATCCTATATGTCTAAATTCACAAGACTTTATGATTAGATCTATATATGTTAATTTAAACATGTTTTTATGTTAGATCCAAGTTAGATCTATATGTGTTAATTTAATGTAAGTTACATGTTTTTATGTTAGATGCAATTTAGATCTACATATGTTCATGGGTATGCAATTTAGATCTATATATGTTCATGGGTATGTAATTTGGATCTATGCTAGTTCTCGCAATTGTGATTAGTAGATCTAATTTATTCATACTTACATGCCGCGTCAAGTTCATACATATATTTATATGTCAAGATTATATTTATATTGTATGCAAGTTGTATGACATGATTTCACAAAATTTATAAGAACCTATCATGATGTGAATTAATCTATCATGGTTAGAAACCTAGTGATTCCCTTATGCTATGTTGCATACAAGTTGTTAGGATAAATAATGTTCGTACAACCTTATATGTTTAGATCTATAATTTTATATGTTTAGATCTACAACCTTACAAGTTTAGATCTATGTTAAGTAGATCCAATTCCATGCAAGTTCACCCTTACATGCCAAGTTTAGTTTGTGTAGATCTATGTAAAGTTCACATGTTTATGATTCAAGCAAGTTTATTATCATATGCCAAATTTATATGTCGCATTTTTTATGCTGTTGAAATATTATATGCTCTATGCTCTTCCCATTATTTTTGAGTTAGGCTAAATATCGAGCCTAACACTATATGCAATGTTGTGAACGTACAACAAGGGTAACGTTGGGGAAACCATGAAATTAAACGTAATTGGCATGTTTGTCACATAATCATGTAAATGAATAGTGGCATGAAAATGGTATAATTTATATACCAAAAATTATGTATATGATTTAGAAGGAATGTGGGCCATGACAATAATTGAAAATTTACATATAAACATGAAGGATAAATATGTAAATTTAGTAAAAGAAGAATACGCCTAACCCGAGGTTAGACTGAGTTGTGGTGTAAAACTGCCCGGAACCAACCAGCACATCCAGTGACCACAACAATACATGTCTAATATGGGTGGTTAGTGCATCAAGCCCAGAAAGACCCGAGGTTAGACTGAGTTGTGGTGTAAACCTACCCGGAACCAACCAGCACATCCACTAACCACAACAATATCTGTCTAATGTGAGTGGTTGGCGCTTTAATTAATTAATTAATTAAAGCTCATGAACAATCAAGCTAGAATAGTTAGGTTGAGTAATTAAGGAAACACTTAACTAACTTAACATGTTAACAAGACAAGATTTGTGGGGGTTAAGTAACTAAGGAAACACTTGACCATCATAACATGTTAACTAGACAAGTGGGTAAGGTTAAGTAAATGTTTAACAGTTATAACATGTTAACTAGACTAGAAGGTGGGGTTAAGTAAATTTAGAACACTTAACCGATCTAACATGTTAACCAAACCAGAAGATGGGGTTAAGTACACTTAGAACACTTAACCGTTATAGCATGAATAGGGTTAAGTTAATGAGAAACACTTAACCAATATAACCTGATAAACGTGTAAGGTTAGGGAATACTTAACCAATTTGACATGATATAGAGGTGGGTAAAGTCAACATGAACCGCTAGATAACACTTAACCAATTTGACTTAATATATGGGTGGGTTAAGTCAACGTGAACTGCTGGATAACACTTAACCAATTTAACATGACAAGTGAATTGGTTAAGTTAACTTGAATTTACGGATGAAACTTAACCAAATTCAACATGACGAGAAAAAGAACTAAGTAGTAAACCTTAGTTAAGAGAACTAAGTAGTAAACCTTAGTCAAGAAAGCCACGTAGAACATGAGAAGGAGCGAACGTCCGTCTGATCAGGAAGAAGGCTCCAACGGTCTGGGTTAAGAAGCACGCGGCTTCGAGGGGACGTGAGGGTACTCTTGGAATCCCTCTGTGAGATTGCAAATGATCCTCCTGGGCTCACAGAGGTTAAGGTCTGCGTTAGAAGAACCAAGAGTATGCCTTGGTTGCAATATAAGGCAACCTAAAGACTAGGATTGACCAGCGTGAGACGGTGATATCTAGAATAGCCTTGTGATAGCACGTCGTCGTCTACCTACCATCTTGAGTCATTCGAGCACGTGAAGTAGAAAGGCGGAGAACTCCAACAGACCATATACTTGCTATCTAGTTATAGGTGAGGTTGGCCCATAGGTTTGTGGGGGCATAGAGGGGCCTGCGTACAGTTCTCATTCATGATTTTCTTGGGTGCCTTTCATTAGTTGAGGGAGGGGTCAAGTGGGACCATAGCCACACACAGATAAAAGCAGACCTTAGCGTCTGCCTCCGTAGATAATTTAAAGCTCCCGACCGAGTTCCGTGTTTCTTGATTATCCCTGCCACGGGACTCGGGACGCACATATAGAGGACATGTGCAACTAGACAGCGAGAATGATTCACGATACATACGTGGGGAAAATCTAGGAACATATACCGCTCTGGGTAGTGTGTCCTAGACTAGAGGGCATCGTTTGATAGGTAGCATAATCCATAGTTGGACCTAGGTCGCGTAAAACCCTAAATCCGAGAAGCATTCAATTGGTAGCATAAACCCCCATGGCCCTGGGTAGTGTAAACCCTGGTTGAATCTGGGAAGCGTTCGATAAGTAAACCCTGGTTGGATCTAGGTAACACTCGATGGATAAGGGACTGCATACACAATAAAAAGGGGATCATTTTATCATGAACACACGATGCTAGTGGGTGCAGAGAAATAGAAGTGGGTGCGATAGCCAATTCCGTTAATCTTACCTTCTCTTGTTTTAGGATTATCTTATCACTATGGTATGGTTCTGAGTTCAGTTTGTTCATGTCATCGTCCTTTTCTTGTTTTCATGCTGAAGTATAACTGGACTTACCAGACTTATGTCTGACCTAGTTTGTTTTCGCCTCTTTTCTTCCGTTCCCCCCAAGTAGTCAGGGAGGGAATAGCTCAGTTCATTTTGGACCGTTACTCTTTCCGAGCTTGAAGATTCTTTGACGCATTGCTTTGAACTCCATTTTCTACTGCTATGGCTGGATCATGCTTTATTTGGGAATATCATTGTCAGTTTATGCTTCTTTATTTTAAACAAAACAGATGTTTTGTTGTAATAAGTATTGGTGTTGTAAAACAATCTTTGTACAAACTTTTTTTTAATCAATAAAGGTTATTTATTTTCCGCTGATTTATTTGTCTATCTAGTAATTTTTCTGCATCTTGTACCAAAAATGCTCCACCGAAGTTAAGGCATTCCCTTTGTGAGTGACCTTAATGGAGGTGGGGTGTTACACTTGGTATCAGAGCTGAAGGTTACGGATCAGATAAAAGATTTGAAAATTTATTTTCAAAACGGTTTCAAAAGAAGCATTTTCAAAAGAAAAGTTTTTTGTTTTAAAGGCATATTCCCCAACGCCATATGCATTATCTTTTGATCCTCTATTTGAATCCTTGTTTCCTTCTTTCCTGAGTCTCCGGGGCTCTTGGCTTTCTGGGAGGTAACCTCATCGCATCATGATCCCATAGGCTTGAAGAGACTATGACACCTGTCAAAGGGCAAATAAGCGCCCAAATTCCATCTATAGCCGGAGTAGTTTCACCTACGGCTAATTTTCTTTCGAGCTTTGTAGGATTTTCCATGCGATGGAGGCACCTTTCAAGAGATCCGTCAACAAGTTACACAAGGATGGCAAAGATGAGAATGAGGGAGTTTGGCTAAGGAGAACAACACAAAGATGAAGAACTCATGGATATAGACTTGGTTCACAAAGGAGGTGAGGAAAGAATAGTAAAACCTAAAACAAGAGGAAATATCTTTATTTTGGTATAACGGGTCGTATAATTAAGGGCAAAGGCAAGAACAAAGGGCAGGATTTTCTGGAAGGCAAGTGCATGCTCTCACCGGCAGCAAACCTGAGAGAGAGGCAGTAAGATTTCTGTTGAAAGAGTTTTTCCTTTTTGATTATCCTGTTAGTACTCCTTCTGATTTTAGCATTCGTATATATCTGCTTCCATATATTCTCTGCACCTTAGTACTTGAATAATAGAGGACCCATTATTGTCTCAGATCCAATTTGTGGTTCGGCTCATTTATCTTTGGTTTGTAAGGATTTGAGATGCTTATGTTTCCGGATTTCATGGGCTATGGGTTGATTATAGGCATGGATTGGTTAGCTAGTAATTGTGAAAGGAGGGTAGTTAGACTTTCGACTTGCCTCGGGAATACCCTCGAGATTTCGTGCGATACTAAGAGATCAGTTTGTCTTAGCTACCTAGAATCACTTTATGTATTTATCGACGATTTTCAATCCGTTAGAGTAGCCCATAAGTACGCAATATGTTTTTGATTAGGGTAGGGGTTTTCCCTTAAAAATCGAGACAGACTTCCGCATATATCTAGTTGACAATGCAAAGCCAGTTATACGATCAACGATAGTTTTGGAGCAATATTGGTGAGGATAGCCAGAGTCGGTTAAGTGCTCAATTGTTTGGTTGTTTTGCTAGTATCATCTCACATAAATCGTCCAAATTCGAAGGAGGTATTCCTTGGGTGCCTATCTGATATTGGTTTAGGCCTTTGGGGCTTGTACTTGAGGGATGTCGAGTTCGACTAGGATGGTTTGCGTGAGAGATATCGACCATCAGATGTGTGACATGATGGATAAGCTAAGTAGAAGAGAGACCTCTAATCATCTTAGTATATGCACTTGGTATCATGGTTAACATCTGTTCATCTTAGAAAGATAGTTCGACAACATTGAATTAGCACAATAAGTGATCGAGGTCCTATCTTTACTAGTGGGTTTTGGAAATGGAGGTCAAGAAGCTTCGCGATCGTGAAGTTAAATTAGTTGAGGTACGGTGGAGTGAAGCTTAAGAAAATGCTACCTAGAAGACTGGAGACATCATACCCTTTTTAAGGTCGATCCTTAGGTAGAAGCCAATGGATGTAAACATGTGTTTGAGACATGTTATGCTTGGTGGATGCAAGTGGTTGCCAGTGTTTGTTGGTGGTTGCTCGTGAGTGTATATACACACACCTTAGGCACTAGATTGGCTCAGTCACTTTCTTATTACATGTGCATATATATATTTGTGAAACTTGATGTGTTATCATATGGACGATGCATTTGTATGAATGATTGTGCAATCATGTAGAAGTTATAAATTACGATTAGGAGTAGTTGCATAAATGATGGACTCATGACATTGACATGGTTTGCATTAAGGAGGTCAACTGAATCAGTAGACCGCCTGATTTTGCATTAGATAAGGACATATACACACACTATGCATATGATCATGACAAGCATTAGAAACCTTCTAAGGACAATGGATGCCTGTGATTGGATGGTTGAGTCGATAGATGTTGGACGGTAGGATGAACATTCTTCCTAACTTAGAGATTTCGGGGACGAAATCCTTTAAAGGAAGGGAGAATGTAATACCCCGTATTTTCGGAAAATACGTTAAGTAAAGAATTAGAGAATACTTAATTATAGATGTGAGAATCAAGGGAAACGGGTTACGCCATTGCGTTCGTCTCATTTTTCTTGAGATAGAGTACGAGTTTGCGTGAATCGGACTCCGTATGAAGAAGATATCTTTAAATTAAATATTGCAGTAAAACATGAAAAAGAGAAATGAGAAAAGAATAATGTTTAGCATTGTTCTAAGGTTTGTAAGCAAAACACTTAGTAGCTCATTTGGTTAGGACATGTGACTTGCATACAAGAGGTACAGAGTTCGATCCCCGCCAGCGCAATATTTTTTTGGTTTTAAGGGAATGGCTAAAAAGTGGCTCAATGTGAACGCAGCTCAAAAAGTGGCTTAGTGTTAAGATATATATATATGTATATATATAGAAAATATATATATATATAACACACACACACACACATACATACATACATACATACATACATATATATATATATATATATATATATATATATATATATATATGACGCGTATGCATCATGTAGCGCATTTTTGTTCAAGGATTGTTTTTTTTGAACGTGGCCTTCTCTATATGGTCTGAGTGACGAATTTTGACTCACTGCTGAGTCATCAGGGCTGAGTTGGCTGTTCTAGATAACTCTATCTTGTCTTAATGGTCTTGATTGATTCTGAGATGATATGACGACTCCTATTCAGTCTAATCTCTATAAAAGCAACCTAATACATCATACCTAAATCATATTAAAAATTGAACATAGAGCCATCATGCTGCCATTAGACAACCTAGAGTTGCCGCCACTTGAAGCTAACATAGAGACGGACCAAACTAAATCGAAACAACAATTGTCTACATCAAAGGCGAGCATTTCAACTCCAGAATTCCGATTTCAGAAAAGTAAGACTTGCCTATATTTTGTAAGTACAATTATATTTCCGATTTAAAAAATTAATTGGAAATCATGGCTTGTAAGAAATTGATATTAGAACGGTGCCTGTTTGTTTATCTATGTGGATTCATGTTTATTCATGTGATTTTCCCTATGTTATATTCTTGTGTTGAAACTACTAGATGATGCTTATATATTTACATGAAATTATCATGTTTTGTAATTTCCCTATGTCATATTCTTGTGATGAAACTAATTGGGATTGATGTTCTCATGTAGTATGTTTGTGGTTTTTATATGTTTACATGAAGCCATCATGTTTGTTGATTTTCCTAAAGTTATGACATATGCAAGTTCATGAGGCTAAGCTATGTTCACATAATCTTATATGTCTAAATTCACGTAACTTTATGATTAGATCTATATATGTTAATTTAAACATGTTTTTTATGTTAGATCCAAGTTAGATCTATATGTGTTAATTTAATGTAAGTTACATGTTTTTATGTTAGATGCAATTTAGATCTACATGTGTTCATGGGTATGCAATTTAGATATATATATATGTTCATGGGTATGTAATTTGGATCCATGCTAGTTCTCGCAATTGTGATTAGTAGATCTAATTTATTCACACTTACATGCCGCGTCAAGTTCATGCATATATTTATAAGTCAAGATTATATTTATATTGTATGCAAGTTGTATGACATGATTTCACAAAATTTATAAGAACATATCATGATGTGAATTAATCTATCATGGTTAGAAACTTGGTGATTCCCTTATGCTATGTTGCATACAAGTTGTTAGGCTAAATAATGTTCGTACAACCTTATATGTTTAGATCTATAATTTTATATGTTTAGATCTACAACCTTACATGTTTAGATCTATGTTAAGTAGATCCAATTCCATGCAAGTCCACCCTTACATGCCAAGTTTAGTTTGTGTAGATCTATGTAAAGTTCACATGCTTATGATTCATGCAAGTTTATTATCATATGCCAAATTTATATGTCACATTTTTTATGCTGTTGAAATATTATATGCTCTATGCTCTTCCCATTTTTTTTGAGTTAGGATAAATATCGAACCTAACACTATATGCAATGTTGTGAACGTACAACAAGGGTAACGTTGGGGAAAAACATGAAATTAAACGTAATTGGCATGTTTGTCACATAATCATGTAAATGAATAATGGCATGAAAATGGTATAATTTATATACCAAAAATTATGTATATGATTTAGAAGGAATGTGGGCCATGACAATAATTGAAAATTTACATATAAACATGAAGGATAAATATGTAAATTTAGTAAAAGAAGAATACGCCTAACCCGAGGTTAGACTGAGTTGTGGTGTAAAACTGCCCGGAACCAACCAGCATATCCAGTGACCACAACAATACCTGTCTAATGTGGGTGGTTAGTGCATCAAGCCCAGAAAGACCCGAGGTTAGACTGAGTTGTGGTGTAAACCTGCCCGGAACCGACCAACACATCCAGTAACCACAACAATATCTGTCTAATGTGAGTGGTTGGCGCTTTAATTAATTAATTAATTAAAGCTCATGAACAATCAAGCTAGAATAGTAAGGTTGAGTAATTAAGGAAACACTTAACTAACTTAACATGTTAACAAGACAAGATTTGTGGGGGTTAAGTAAGTAAGGAAACACTTGACCATCATAACATGTTAACTAGACAAGTGGGTAAGGTTAAGTAAATGTTTAACCGCTATAACATGTTAACTAGACTAGAAGGTGGGGTTAAGTAAATTTAGAACACTTAACCGATCTAACATGTTAACCAAACCAGAAGATGGGGTTAAGTACACTTAGAACACTTAACCGTTATAGCATAAGTTAATGAGAAACACTTAACCAATATAACCTGATAAACGTGTAAGGTTAGGGAATACTTAACCAATTTGACATGATATAGGGGTGGGTTAAGTCAACATGAACCGCTAGATAACACTTAACCAATTTGACTTAATATATGGGTGGGTTAAGTCAACGTGAACTGCTGGATAACACTTAACCAATTTAACATGACAAGTGAATTGGTTAAGTTAACTTGAATTGACGGATGGAACTTAACCAAATTCAACATGACGAGAAAAAGAACTAAGTAGTAAACCTTAGTTAAGAGAACTAAGTAGTAAACCTTAGTCAAGAAAGCCACGTAGAACACGAGAAGGAGCGAATGTCCGTCAGATCAGGAAGAAGGCTCCAACGGTCTGGGTTAAGAAGCACGAGGCTTCGAGGGGACATGAGGGTACTCTTGGAATCCCTCTGTGAGGTTGCAGATGATCCTCCTGGGCTCACAGAGGTTAAGGTCTGCGTTAGAAGAACCAAGAGTATGCCTTGGTTGCAATATAAGGCAACCTAAAGACTAGGATTGACCAGCGTGAGACGGCGATATCTAGAATAGCCTTGTGACAACACATCGTCGTCTACCTACCATCTTGAGTCATTCGAGCACGTGTAGCGGAAAGACAGAGAACTCCAACAGACCATATACTTGCTATCTAGTTATAGGTGAGGTTGGCCCATAGGTTTGTGGGGGCATAGAGGGGCCTGCGTACAGATCTCATTCTTGATTTTCTTGGGTGCCTTTCATTAGTTGAGGGAGGGGTCAAGTGGGACCATAGCCACACACAGATAAAAGCAGACCTTAGCATCTGCCTCCGTAGATAATTTAAAGCTCCCGACCAAGTTCCGTGTTTCTTGATTATCCCTACCACGGGACTCGGGACGCACATATAGAGGACATGTGCAACTAGACAGCGAGAATGATTCACGATACATACGTGGGGAAAATCTAGGAACATATACCGCTTTGGGTAGTGTGTCCTAGACTAGAGGGCATCGTTCGATAGGTAGCATAATCCCTAGTTGGACCTAGGTCGCGCAAAACCCTGAATCCGAGAAGCATTCAATTGGTAGCATAAACCCCCATGGCCCTGGGTAGTGTAAACCCTGGTTGAATCTGGGAAGCGTTCGATAAGTAAACCCTGGTTGGATCTAGGTAACACTCGATGGATAAGGGACTGCATACACAATAAAAAGGGGATCATTTTATCATGAACACACGATGCTAATGGGTGCAGAGAAATAGAAGTGGGTGCGATAGCCAATTCCGTTAATCTTACCTTCTCTTGTTTTAGGATTATCTTATCACTATGGTATGGTTCTAAGTTCAGTTTGTTCATGTCATCGTCCTTTTCTTGTTTTCATGCTGAAGTATAACTGGACTTACCAGACTTATGTCTGACCTAGTTTGTTTTCGCCTCTTTTCTTCCGTTCCCCCCAGGTAGTCAGGGAGGGAATAGCTCAGCTCATTTTGGACCGTTACTCTTTCCGAGCTTGAAGATTCTTTGACGCATTGCTTTGAACTCCATTTTCTACTGCTATGGCTGGATCATGCTTTATTTGGGAATATCATTGTCAGTTTTGCTTCTTTATTTTAAACAAAACAGATGTTTTGTTGTAATAAGTATTGGTGTTGTAAAACAATCTTTGTACAAGCTTTTTTTTAATCAATAAAGGTTATTTATTTTCCGCTGATTTATTTGTCTATCTTGTAATTTTTCTGCATCTTGTACCAAAAATGCTCCACCGAAGTTAAGGCATTCCCTTTGTGAGTGACCTTAATGGAGGTGGGGTGTTACACTTGGTATCAGAGCTGAAGGTTACGGATCAGATAAAAGATTTGAAAATTTATTTTCAAAACGGTTTCAAAAGAAGCATTTTCAAAAGAAAAGTTTTTGTTTTAAAGGCATATTCCCCAACGCCATATGCATTATCTTTTGATCCTCTGTTTGAATCCTTGTTTCCTTCTTTCCTGAGTCTCCGGGGCTCTTGGCTTTCTAGGAGGTAACCTCATCGCATCATGATCCCGTAGGCTTGAAGAGACTACGACACCTGTCAAAGGGCAAATAAGCGCCCAACTTCCATCTATAGCCGGAGTAGTTTCACCTACGGCTAATTTTCTTTCGAGCTTTGTAGGATTTTCCGTGCGATGGAGGCACCTTTCAAGAGATCCGTCAACAAGTTACACAAGGATGGCAAAGATGAGAATGAGGGAGTTTGGCTAAGGAGAACAACACAAAGATGAAGAACTCATGGATATAGACTTGGTTCACAAAGGAGGGGAGGAAAGAATAGTAAAACCTAAAACAAGAGGAAGTATCTTTATTTTGGTATAACGGGTCGTATAATTAAGGGCAAAGGCAAGAACAAAGGGCAGGATTTTCCGGAAGGCAAGTGCATGCTCTCATCGACAGCATACCTGAGAGAGAGGCAGTAAGATTTCTGTTGAAAGAGTTTTTCCTTTTTGATTATCCTGTTAGTACTCCTTCTGATTTTAGCATTCGTATATATCTTCTTCCATAGATTCTCTGCACCTTAGTACTTGTATAATAGAGGACCCATTATTGTCTCAGATCAAATTTGTGGCTCGGCTCATTTATCTTTTGTTTGTAAGGATTTGAGATGCTTATGTTTCCGGATTTCATGGGCTATGGGTTGATTCTAGGCATGGATTGGTTAGCTAGTAATTGTGAAAGGAGGGTAGTTAGACTTTCGACTTGCCTCGGGAATACCCTCGAGATTTCGTGCGATACTAAGAGATCAGTTTGTCTTAGCTACCTAGAATCACTTTATGTATTTATCGATGATTTTCGATCCGTTGGAGTAGCCCATAAGTACGCAATATGTTTTTGATTAGGGTAGGGGTTTTCCCTTAAAACTCGAGACAGACTTCCGCATATATCTAGTTGACAATGCAAAGCCAGTTATACGATCAACGATAGTTTTGGAGCAAGATTGGCGAGGATAGCCAGAGTCGGTTAAGTGCTCAATTGTTTGGTTGTTTTGCTAGTATCATCTCACATAAATCGTCCAAATTCGAAGGAGGTATTCCTTGGGTGCCTATCTGATATTGGTTTAGGCCTTTGGGGCTTGTACTTGAGGGATGTCGAGTTCGACTAGGATAGTTTGCGTGAGAGATATCGACCATCAGATGTGTGAGATGATGGATAAGCTAAGTAGAAGAGAGACCTCTAATCATCTTACTATATGCACTTGGTATCATGGTTAACATCTGTTCATCTTAGAAAGATAGTTCGACAACATTGAATACCCTCTAGCATAGTAAGTGATCGAGGTCCTATCTTTACTAGTGGGTTTTGGAAATGGAGGTCAAGAAGCTTCGCAATCGTGAAGTTAAATTAGTTAAGGTACGGTGGAGTGAAGCTTAAGAAGATGCTACCTAGAAGACTGAAGACTAGATACGCGCATCATACCCTTTTTAAGGTCGATCCTTAGGTAGAAGCCAATGGATGTAAACATGTGTTTGAGACATGTTATGCTTGGTGGATGCAAGTGGTTGCAAGTGTTTGTTGGTGGTTGCTCGTGAGTGCATATACACACACCTTAGGCACTAGATTGGCTCAGTCACTTTCTTATTACATGTGCATATATATTTGTGAAACTTGATGTGTTATCATATAGCCGATGCATTTGTATGAATGATTGTGCATTCATGTAGAAGTTATAAAATACGATTAGGAGTAGTTGCATACATGATGGACTCATGACACTGACATGATTTGCATTAAGGAGGTCAACTGAATCAGTAGACCGCCTGATTTTGCATTAGATAAGGACATATACATACACTATGCATATGATCATGACAAGCATTAGAAACCTTCTAAGGACAATGGATGCCTGTGATTGGATGGTTGAGTCGATAGATGTTGGATGGTAGGATGAACATTCTTCCTAACTTAGAGATTTCGGGGACGAAATCCTTTAAAGGAGGGGAGAATGTAATACCCCGTATTTTCGGGAAATACGTTAAGTAAAGAATTAGAGAATACTTAATTATAGATGTGAGAATCAAGGGAACCGGGTTACGCCATTGCGTTCGTCTCGGAATTTTGCTTGAGATAGAGTATGAGTTTGCGTGAATCGGACTCCGTATGAAGAAGATATCTTTAAATTAAATATTGCAGTAAAACATGAAAAAGAGGAACGAGAAAAGAATCATGTTTAGCATTGTTCTAAGGTTTGTAAGCAAAACACTTAGTAGCTCATTTGGTTAGGACATGTGACTTGCATACAAGAGGTACAGACTTCGATCCCCGCCAGCGCCATATTTTTTTTGTTTTAAGGGAATGGCTAAAAAGTGGCTCAGTGTGAACGCAACTCAAAAAGTGGCTTAGTGTTAAGATATATATATATATATATATAGAAAAAAAAAATATATATACATATATATAACACACACACACACACACACACACACACACACACACATATATATATATATATATGATGCGTACGCATCATGTAGCGCATTTTTGTTCAAGGATTGTTTTTTATTTTAACGTGGCCTTCTATAATTGGTCTGAGTGACAAATTTTGCTCACTGCTGAGTCATCAGGGCTGAGTTGGTTGTTCTAGATAACTCTATCTTGTCTTAATAGTCTTGATTGATTCTGAGATGATCTAATGGCTCCTATTCAATCTAATCTCTATAAAAGCAACCTAATATCTCACCCCTAAATCATATTAAAAATCGAACCTAGAGCCGTCATGCTGCCATTAGACAACCTAGAGTATCCGCCACTTGAAGCTAACATAGAGACGAACCAAACTAAATCAAAACACGATTGTCTACATCAAAGGTGAGCATTCCAACTCCAAAATTCAGATTTCAGAAAAACAAGACTTGCCTATATTTAGTAAGTACAGTTATATTACCGATTTAAAACATTAATTGGAAGTCATGGATTGTAAGAAACTGATATTAGAATGGTGCCAATTTGTTTCTCTATGTGGATTCATGTTTATTCATGTGATTTTCCCTATGTTATATTCTTGTGTTGAAACTACTAGATGATGCTTATATATTTACATGAAATTATCATGTTTTGTAATTTCCCTATGTCATATTCTTGTGATGAAACAAATTGGGATTGATGTTCTCATGTAGTAAGTTTGTGGTTTTTATATGTTTAAATGAAGCCATCATGTTTGTTGATTTTCCTAAAGTTGTGCCATATGCAAGTTCATAAGGGTAAGCCATGTTCACATAATCTTATATGTCTAAATTCACATGACTTTATGATTAGATCTATATATGTTAATTTAAACATGTTTTATGTTAGATCCGAGTTAGATCTATATGTGTTAATTTAATGTAAATTACATGTTTTTATGTTAGATGCAATTTAGATCTACATATGTTCATGAGTATGCAATTTAGATCTATATATGTTCATGGGTATGTTATTTGGATCTTTGCTAGTTCTCGCAATTGTGATTAGTAGATCTAATTTATTCACACTTACATGCCGCGTCAAGTTCATACATATATTTATATGTCAAGATTATATTTATATTGTATGCAAGTTGTATGACATGATTTCACAAAATTTATAAGAACCTACCATGTTGTGAATTAATCTATCATGGTTAGAAACTTGGTGATTCCCTTATGCTATGTTGCATACAAGTTGTTAGGCTAAATAATGTTCGTACAACCTTATATGTTTAGATCTATAATTTTATATGTTTAGATCTACAACCTTACATGTTTAGATCTATATTAAGTAGATCCAATACCATGCAAGTTCACCCTTACATGCCAAGTCTAGTTTGTGTAGATCTATGTAAAGTTCACATGCTTATGATTCATGCAAGTTTATTATCATATGCCAAATTTATATGTCGCATTTTTTATGCTGTTGAAATATTACATGCTCTATGCTTTTACCATTTTTTTTGAGTTAGGATAAATATCGAGCCTAACACTATATGCAATTTTGTGAACGTACAACGAGGGCAACGTTGGGGAAAAAACATGAAATTAAACGTAATTGGCATGTTTGTCACATAATCATGTAAATGAATAGTGGCATGAAAATGGTATAATTTATATACAAAAAATTATGTATATGATTTAGAAGGAAAGTGGGCCATGACAATAATTGAAAATTTACGTATAAACATGAAGGATAAATATGTAAATTTAGTAAAAGAAGAATATGTCTAACCCGAGGTTAGACTGAGTTATGGTGTAAAACTGCCCGAAACCGACCGGCACATCCAGTGACCACAACAATACCTGTCTAATGTGGGTGTTTAGTGCATCAAGTCCAGAAAGACCCGAGGTTAGACTGAGTTGTGGTGTAAACCTGCCCGAAACCGATCGACACATCCAGTAACCACAATAATATCTGTCTAATGTGAGTTGTTGGTGCTTTAATTAATTAATTAATTAAAGCTCATGAACAATCAAGCTAGAATAGTAAGGTTGAGTAATTAAGGAAACACTTAACCAACTTAACATGTTAACAAGACAAGATTTGTGGGGGTTAAGTAACTAAGGAAACACTTGAACATCATAACATGTTAACTAGACAAGTGGGTAAGGTTAAGTAAATGGTTAACTGTTATAACATGTTAACTAGATTAGAAGGTGGGATTAAGTAAATTTAGAACAATTAACCGATCTAACATGTTAACCAAACCAAAAGATGGGGTTAAGTACACTTAGAATACTTAACCGTTATAGCATGAATAGGGTTAAGTTAATGAGAAATACTTAACCAATATAACATGATAAACGAGTAAGGTTAGGGAATACTTAACCAATTTGACATGATATAGGGGTGGGTTAAGTCAACATGAACCGCTAGATAACACTTAACCACTTTGACTTAATATATGGGTGGGTTAAGTCAACGTGAACTGCTGGATAACACTTAAACCAATTTAACATGACAAGTGAATTGGTTAAGTTAACTTGAATTGATTGATGACACTTAACCAAATTCAACATGACGAGAAAAAGAACTAAGTAGTAAACCTTAGTCAAGAAAGCCACATAGAACACGAGAAGGAGCGAATGCCCGTCTGATCAGGAAGAAGGCTCCAACGGTCTGGGTTACGAAGCATGCTGCTTCGAGGGGATGTGAGGGTACTCTTGGTATCCCTCTGTGAGGTTGCAGATGAACCTCCTGGTCTCACAGAGGTTAAGGTCTGCGTTAGAAGAACCAAGAGTATGCCTTGGTTGCAATATAAGGCAACCTAAAGACTAGGATGGACCAGCGTGAGATGGCGATATCTAGATTATCCCTGTGATAGAACGTCGTCGTCTACCTACCATCTTAAGTCAATCGAGCACGTGAAGCGGAAAGGCGGAGAACTCCAACAAACCATATACTTGCTATCTTGTTATGGGTGAGGTTGGCCCATAGGTTTGTGGGGGCATAGAGGGGCCTGCGTACAGTTCTCATTCTTGATTTTCTTGGGTGCCTTTCATTAGTTGAGGGAGGGGTCAAGTGGGACCATAGCCACACACAGATAAAAGCAGGCCTTAGCATCTGCCTCGGCAGATAACTTAAAGCCCCCGATCGATTTCCGTGTTTCTTGATTTGCCCTGCCGCGGGACTCGGGACGCACATATAGAGGACATGTGCAACTAGACAGCGAGAACGATTCACGACACATACGTGGGGAAAGTCTAGGAACATATACCGCTCTGGGTAGTGTGTCCTAGACTAGAGGGCATCGTTCGATAGGTAACATAATCCCAAGTTGGACCTAGGTCGCGTAAAACCCTGAATCCGAGAAGCATTCAATATGTAGAATAAACCCCAGTGGCCCTGGGTAGCGTAAACCCTGGTTGAATCTGGGAAGCGTTCGATAAATAAACCCTGGTTGGATCTAGGTAACCCTCAATGGATAAGGGACTACATACACAATAAAAAAGCGGATCATTTTATTATGAACACACGATGCTAGTGGGTGCAGAGAAATAGAAGTGGGTGCGATAGCCAATTCCGTTAATCTTACCTTGTCTTGTTTTAGGATTATCGTATCACCATGTTATGGTTCTAAGTTCAGTTTGTTCATGTCATAGTCCTTTTCTGGTTTACATGCTGAAGATTAACTAGACTTACCAGACTTATGTCTGACCTAGCTTGTTTTCGCCTCTTTTCTTCCATTCCCCCCCAGGTAGTCAGGGAGGGAATATCTCAGCTCATTTTGGACCGTTACTCTTTCCGATCTTGAAGATTCTTTGACGCATTGCTTTGAACTCCATTTTCTACTGCTATGGCTGGCTCATGCTTTATTTGGGAATATCATTGTCAGTTTATGCTTCTTTATTTTAAATAAGACAGATGCTTTGTTGTAATAAGTATTGGTGTTGTAAAACAATCTTTGTACAAGCTATTTTTAATCAATAAAGGTTATTTATTTTCTACAGCTTTATTTGTCTGTCTTGTAATTTTTCTGCATCTTGTACCAAAAATGCTCCATCGAAGTTAAGGCATTCCCTTTGTGAGTGACCTTAACGGAGGTGGGGTGTTACATTGGACCAGAAGTAATAAGAGAAACATCAGACAAGATCAAGATTGTTCAACAGCGAATGAAGGCCGCTAAAGATAGGCAGAAGAGTTATTCTGATAAAAGGCGAAGAGACTTTAAATTCTACGCTGGTGACCTAGTATTCGTCAAGATATCTCTGTTGAAGAGTGTGATTCGATTTGGTAGGAAAGGTAAGTTAGCACCAAGATTTGTTGGTCCATTCCCAGTTCTCGAACAAGTTGAGAATTTGGCATATAAAGTTGAGTTACCTGACAAGATGGCGGGTGTTCACAATGTATTTCATGTTTCCCAGTTAAGGAAGTTTGTGCACGACCCTAATGTGACTATTTTACCAGATCAATTAGACGATATCGAAGTAGAACCCAAGGTGGTTGGGAACCGCCGACCGATGCGTATAGTCAAGCACGATACGAAGCAGCTTCAAAGGAAGTTGGTGAAACTAGTCAAAGTTCAATGGGGTGATGATGAGAAAGACTGTACTTGAGAAACAGAGGAGAACATGAGGAAGACGTATTCAGAACTCTTTGCCTGGTAAGGTTTTTATATCAATATAGTACTCCCTCGTTAGTAAACCGCATGCTAGGATAGGTTTGTTGTGTTGTTATGTATGTTTGATGTTTGTAAGTGAGTGGTAGGCATGCGGGACCCTTTGTATGTTTTGGTTAAGGAATTTCGGGGACGAAATTTCTTAAGGGGGGAGATTGTAATGACCCACATTCTACGTATCGAAGGATCGTAGAATATTTATTTCTTTTTCATATGAGGTCATATGGTCGTGAAACTTTGGGGAACGACTATTGGGGTCATTTCCCTTGTTCACGATTTTTGCCGATTTTAAATGACCATTTCGCCCCTGGCAAATCTTGTTTTGCCTATAACTTTTGATTGGTAAGGAGTTTTGACCTGAAACCACTTCCATTAGATACGGATGATGGTTTACCTTTCCGTAGAGTGGTCACACTTGTCAACCGGACTTACTCTTTGGGAGATATGGCTGAATTAATGTTTAGAAGGTGAAAAACAACTTAATTGGGCTTAACCGGGTGATTAACAGCTAGGCCCATAACCCATTTTGGGATTAGGTATATGGGGAGGTTGATAGGGTTTGAAAAATCATTTCTAATCAGTTTTCTAGCCGCCACTTACATCTCTTGAACCCTAGCCATGGCCTCCACTTTCTAAAACACTTCCAAATCACTTTCTAATTGAAGATTAAGCTAATCAACATCAAATCAAGGCAAATCAACATCAAATTAGAGGAAAAGGCTGCTGCGTGCATTGTAATTCGACCTAAAACAGTAGCAAAGTTCAGATCTAAGATTAATTTGTGGCCAAGGTGAGTGATTTGCATTGTTTTTCACTAATTACGGCTAATTAGGGGTGATTAGTGATAATTAGCGAAATTATGGCTCAGAAAAATTTGGAAAAATTTGTAAAATTCTATAACATTATTTTAGGCCTCTGTTAGAAATTTGGGTTAATTTGAACATGTTTTGCTAATCCTATCATTAGTTATGCTTAAACATGATTAAGGGGAAAACATGGGTTTTTGGGTATGTTTGATCCATTTTAACATATTAGATTGTTGTTTTGCTGTTTATGGTTGATTATACATGTTGCTATGACTGTTTGGAATGTTTTGTGATTGTTTAGAACTGTTATATTGGTCGAAAACGCCGTCGTGTGGCGTAAAACAGTCATTTGGAAAAGTTGCAGGAAATATGCAGAGACCGAATCGGATCGGGTCCCCCGAACCCAACCCGCTTGTGAAGCACCACTCCGATCTGAACTCGATCGAGTTGCCTCCTCTGAACCTGTGTGTGCCACGAACTGATCGTGGAATACTCATCCAAACCGACCCTCTCGTGACCGAGGACCAGAATCGGAAGAGTTGGCACCCGAACTTGAACCGGTGTGCTCCACGACTCGATCCAAAGAGAAGTCCATGACCTGACCCAGACGAGGTATCATGAACCGAGCCGATGGACCCAAGTTGATGAATGAGCTCACGAACTAGAATGGGTACCACGAGCCAAACCACTACTGGAGGATCGAACCAAACCGAGGAGGTTGGACAGTAGACGTGAACCACGAACTGATCTGGGAGTACGATCCGAAGCGAAGAGAAGTGAAGAACCGAACCGATCTGGAGGAGACCAAAACCCGAGATGCAAAGGTAGTCCAAATGGGAAGTAGAACTCAGGATCCTGATGGGAACCAGCGAGTTAACTTCATGATTGGGCTTTGCTGCGGGACGTGTGCAAAGGGGTTATCGACGTCTATAGCTTTGACTCACCACTGAGAGACGGATATTGGCTATGGATCAGTGTAATGAAGTCGTCATGACTTCATGGGGCAGAGTGATCATAGCAAGGCTATGAGCCAGTGCAATGGTGTTGTATGACTCCATGGGGCATAGTGGACATAGCAAAGGATTAGTGGCTATGGATCAGTGCAGTGGAGTCGCTGTGACTCCATGGGGCAGAGTGATCGTAGCAAAGGATTGGGTGATCAAAGTGGAAGATATCGTATGCTTTACGCACTAAGTGAGAGATGTGAGGATGGTTGCTATGTTAGTTTGCTATCACCATGACATGCACACCCCTCCCCCGTATCTTTACACCATATGTTAGTGTCACCTTTGAGTATTGTACATCTTATGTGCTAACTCTTTGGTTGTAGGTCCAGGTTCAGGTATGGTTATGTATACCTGTTATTGTTCTGTTTTGCTGCTTATCGCTCATACCAGACTTTTGTCTGACCCAGAGTTTTATGTCTCTTCTTATTACTCTGGGTGCACTTAAACGGGCAGACTAGAGACAGGTTAGGTGGTATGCACGAGTAGCTGTACCGGAGACGAGCAGGAGGCTTCCACGTATGATATATATAGATATTCTCCCTATGTTGTTGCTGGTCACTACTTTGGGCATTAGTAGTGCAACTCTTTCTTTGTTTTAGAGACATTATGTTGGAATTGTAATAAGCTGTATTTTGGATTTCCGCTGCTATGATGATTATGGTTTAGATTTCAGCTTATGCACTATCTTACCTGTTTTATGTCAAGTATGTTACTATTATATTTTATTCCATGCGCTGTGAGACATTCTACAGGTTTCTTGTTAGTTCACCGTTTCTTTTCCTTTCTTTGGCGACCGTCCCGTTCTAGTCGGGCATTGGCACATCGCGTTTCATGGGAAATGTCGGCTGGTCCAGAGCGGTCCGTCACACTATCTAACTCAGAAAATTAGAAAGGAAGGGATTTAATGGACTGAGTTAGTGCGATGTGAAGCAGAAGTGATGTATTTCTCTTAAATGGCCTATTTTTGAGAACGTGGTTACAAGTAAGCCACAGTAAATAAAGTAAAAAAAGGAAATAAATTACTTGCCACCACGGATTTAGATGGGAATATGTTATGAAAATAAATCACTGATTCCTTCTATAAGTCAAACTGATAAGGTGCATGAAGTGTTTTCCTTAATAAAATAAGGAACATATATTACCGTGAATGAAGAATAATGGTTTACAATAGTAAATGATTTGGAATAAACGGGGAATGCTAATAACCTATTTTAAATAAGTTACATTAATGAGAATGTTGTATGATAGGTAGACTTGTCCTAGGGACAAGTGAAGATTATAACTTTGGTTATAATAAACTAGCAAGGAAATGAGATAACCGGTGAAATGAGATAAAGGACACTTAATTGTAAATTAAGTTATCAGTAAATGGGGAAAACCTGAAACCAGTTGAGAAAAGGGGAAAAAATACATGAAATATAAGAAGTTGTACTTAATTATAAATTAAGTAATCTGTAAACTTGGAAGTCTGAAACCCGCTGATAAGAATAACATGTTTAGACTTGTCCTAGGGACAAGAGGAAATTATATAACTGAAATTAACAAGCAAGAGGAACTTGGTAACTTGATTAAGAATTCAATATGAATGAGAATAACCAAGTTAAATGGAAACCTGATGAGGTAAGGCAAGCGCGTAAAAGAATGTTTAGAAACAGGGTCTAACGACATATTAAAGTGAGGCGCTTGGACCAGTCCGCACGTTTGAGGGTGAATAACCCAACGGGGTAGATCATCATGGTGTTATAAGGCACAAGGGGAGCGCACATTCCTCTGATTATTCTGTCGGCTCCGATGGACTGGAAGGGGAAGCACGCGGCTTCCTGAGAAATGTGAGGTGCTCCTAGTAGTCCTCTATGCGGTGGTAGATGTTTAGGCTGTACTCGCAGAGGTTGGGCCTGCGCGTAACTACTAGGTGGGTGGGCCTTGACTGCAAAAGAAGCATTGCAATCAAAATGCTGTGACGCGGTGACACCAGGTTGATTCGGCGGTCGCCTCAACGGGGAGGCGAAGGGTCATGACCAACAAGGACAGTACATCGTTGGATACCTGTCATTGGCAGCCAGTGGGATGCGGAAAGACTAGAGCCAAAACCAATAGACCATTCACCTTTCACTATCGGGGTACGTTGGTTGAGGGAAGACGCCAAATGGATGTTTAGATTGTTTTTTTAAGGTAGTCGTTTAGCTCTTGCAGTCTTTACTAGTTGAGGGAGGGGCCAAGGTGGGGCCATAACCACCGTGAAAACAGACCCTAGGAATATCTGTATATGGGGGCTCTTAAAGACGAGCCTATACAGATATGGAAAAGCTCTCGACCGAGTTTCGTGTTTCTTGTATCGTCCTGCCACGGAACTCGGTGCACATTAGAGGACGTGCGGTTAAGGAATCGAGATACAATTGAAGATACGTATGTGAGCAAGTCTAGATACATGCATGTCGGCTCTGGTGGTGTATCGTATACTTGAGGGCATTACTCCGGTATGAATTTTGATTCGATCGACGATGGCAGTCCGTACGCTTATGTAGCATAGTAATGACAGATATATGCGAACATAACATTGTTATGTAGAGATCCGTACATCACTCCGGTGTAGGTGAGGGACTGCGTTCACTTCTGTGGCATTATGGTGGAGAATGTGCGAGTAGGATACCAAGGGGTGTACCTCAGTATTGAGGGGTAGCTACATATATACTGTATTAGGTTAATCCACTGGGAAGTAAATGGGTATGACGTGTGTGTAAGCCTTGAGTGCTGTTAACCCAAGTAACCTAATAAATAAGAAAATATGATTGAACGATATATGTAGGATTATCCAAAGTGTATAATTTAAATCCGGTCACCAGAAGTTGTGTTCTGACCCCCTCCTCATAACATACTCGCAGGTTAGATTTGTGGCGGAGACATGAGACATTATAGCTTTGGATACTGGTTAGGCAATATTATTAATACGGTAAGGGTATGCTTTAATTATATTATATTTTATCCATTCCGCTGTGAGATATTTTATGAGCTCTAACATATTATATTTCTCTGTCTTTTCTGCATGATACCAGAGCGAACCAATCTGAGTTTCGATAGATTGAAATTTAAAAAAAAAAAATCGGTCTGTCGAAATTCGGATTGTTACAATTACTATTGATTTGAACCAATCTATTGTTGAGCCTTTTTTTTTAATATTTCATTACTTAAATTCTTTTCCCACTTTCCTTTCAATATCTATTACCCAAATATTTTTCAAATCGCATTGGTCTCTTATGATATTTGGAAAACATTTCCATAACTTACATTCTTTTATTTTCTATGCTTAGAAAATATCTTATATTTATACCTGGAAAACATTTCCAATTACTTATCCCTTCTACGAAACCATTCATTTCTACACTTAGGAAATATTCGTTATTATATTTCTAAAATCCCACTTACCTAGGTTAAAATGGATGTTGTGTAAAACGTCGTTTCGACAACTCAAAATACTGCCAATTATCCAGTTTTAAACGTGTGTACGTTTTTCCTTCCAACCTTTCTTGATTAAATTTTATAAATTTCCTTTTTACTTATAAACTTCCATTTTTCTATTGATAAATCAATTTCTGGTTATCATTTTTTCTAAAAAAATTCTATCTCCTTAAATTTTCAGAAAATTTCGCTAGTGTCTCCTTTTTGCGACGACTCAATCGTTACAACTACAAATCGCCTCTCTAGGCCCTTTCCATTCAAAAAAAGAAAATCAAAAAACCAAGCGGCTCGCCAAATAGACTCATAAAAACTCATATTGAATTAAATATGTACCTTTTCGAATTTATTTCTTCCATTGACTTCATTCCATACCAATTTAAGACACATTCATCTATTTCTAATTTTATTTTAAATCGACCCAATGATTTTTAACTCAATTCGCTAATTTCTTTTCTAATTTGCACTTTAGCTCAATTAACTTTTATTTTGAACATAACATGTTCAAATATAATTTAGCTCACTTATAAACAAGTTGAATTCCATTTATAACTCGAGTTTCACATTCAACTTCAAAATTTTAACTTACAAATCTAATTCACTTAACCGTACGTTAAGTTGATCCAAAAACTCCTTTAACTAATTGCTTTTCAAATTAGTTAACTTCATCAATAGTTAAAAATCTGATTTTTTCGGTTTCAAAAATCAATTCATTTACTCAAGTTGAGTTCATATTTATTTTATAACTCAAGTCTGGATTTTTCTAACGGAAATTCTGAATTTTATTTACTAAAATTCATTTTATTTTGTTTAATAAACCATTATGGTTTGTAAACGATTATATTGTTGTTTTTCTAGAAATTTGATTTTGACGTAACTCAAAATCTATAAGGCGAAATACAATTTTTTCTCTTCAATTAGAAAATTATTATTCAATAGATTCAAATAATTCTTGTTTCAAAGAATTCCAATTTACATTGAGTTCTATATACTCAACTGAAGTTGGAAACGTAAAGGTACGAACTAACGTGCCACGACGAGCTCGCTTTAATTAAATTTAAATATAAATGTTCAACTTCGTTTGTTAAATCAATTCCAACCCCATTGTTATATATTTTTATATAAATTAAGCCAGTTTTCCAAACTCAACTTAAAATTTTCGATTATCCTAAATCGATGATTATTTCATTACTCAGTTATAAATTTATTTACAGCTCCATCTTTTATATTAAATTCCAATTACCTTGGAAATAGATTATTTTATTAAATTCAACATAATCAAATCCCAATTATAAATCCCTTTGGATTTTTCTCAATTCAGTTTATATTCCGAAATCTAGAATAAAATCAATCGTTCCTTTTTTCAAAACGACTTCCAAATTCTTTTTATTTTGATAAATTCCATTTAGAAATTCTTGTACTTACAAAATCCTATTATAAGTTCGAATCCCATTTTAAGGCCCAAAATCACTTATAAGATGGTTTATAATCCCATATCGACTTCAATCTATTTATAAAACGTCGGTTCAAAAAAAAAATCTAGCTATCCAATCTCCATCCGTATATTTATTTATACAAATTCAATTTTAAACCGCTTTAATAAAGTCGCCACTTAATTAACACTTTCCATTTATACAAACAATTCAACATCCCTTTTTGAATATATTTTATATGATATACATTCCATAGCTTCTGACGTTAATTTTATTTGATTTTGACAAATCCTTTCTCACTTAATAATTCCAATTTAAACTAATTATATTTTATCACAAAACTTATATATATATATATATATAAACATAAAATTTATTTTAATATGAAATATTAGCTTCTTAAGATTTTTAATTTATAGTTTCTAAATTATAGTTTCTACTAAATATAATTCAAATATCCTTTTTGTAAATAATTTACTTATATAAGTTCGACATAGTCGAATTCTAATCATAATTCCGTATGGATTTATTCCAATCCAATTTACATTTCGAACATCGGAATAATTTTCATTGTTCCTTTTTCCTGAAATGATTCCCTTTACATTAATACTCGAATTTACATTCCCAAATTATCCAATGATAATTATTCCATTTTATTTATTAACATCGTTTATAAATTTAACTACTTGTTTTTATTATTGAAAACAAGTTAATAAATGCTAGCCCATTTGGAATTCATATTCAAAGTTGGGGAAAAAAATTCCTTTTTGAACTCAAATCCTTTTCTTTTCATTCAGATATATTTTTATTGTATTTAAATACCAATATTTAGGGCCAGTTCTATTCAAACATCCAAACACATAATCATCGATCATAGATTATGTAACACCCCGTAATTCTGTTAATATTAATATTCACAAATTAAAGAATAACTAATCTTAGACGTGAGAATTGTGGGAAACGGGTTGTGCCATTGTGTTCGTCTCGGAATACTGGTTGAGATAGAGTCCGAGTTTGCGTGAATTGGACTTCGTATGAAGAAGTTATGGCCATCAGAAGTTTCTGAAAATTCAAAACAGCTCGCAGGAAATTTAAAATTCAAACTGAAGTGCAAAAGCGGGCTGGGCGGGAAAAATTCCCGCCCAGGCAGGTCGACTGGGGGGTCGACTATAGTGCCGACCTGCCCCCCCAGGTCGACTATAGTGTCGACCTGGGTGTCGACCTGGTCAGTCGGCTAGGTTTTTGACTGAGCCTGTTTTTGACTGAGTGATGACCCATTAGGGTTTTGACCTAATCTGGTTGGCTGAGATTAGTCCTGAATTAATCTGACGGTCTAAATAAACTCTAAACTCTATAAATACCTAGGTAGTCTCTCACCCTAATTCATAAGAAAAATAGAATAGCTACCGTTATACCGCCGCCATGGAACTCAGTCTAGCCGCCGCCAACTAAGAAGGAAGAAAAGCTAATCAAAACCTAATTCTACTCAACTCTAAAGCAAATCAAGACTCTCTTTTCTTCTCTAAATTGTGAGTATGATGATCTTAACAAGATTATTGTTAAATTAATTAGAATAGGTCATGAATGGATTATGAGTAGATGATGTGAATTGTCATATATGTTGTTGTAAACCTTATACTATCATGTATGTTATTAATCCTATGCTATGTGGTGATGATATCCTATATGTTGTAAATCATGCTATGATGATGTTATGTATGTTGAGAGTTCTATGCTAAGTTGTGATGAATCATACATGTTTAAAAATCCATGATGTTACTATCTATGCTAGTTAGTTCATGTAAATCAAATCATCATGTTTGGGCTATGTTGATCTATATGACAAATCACATATGCAAGTTTAGGTTGATTTAGAAAAGTTTATGAACATATGCCATGACATCTATTATGACATCTAGAATTCTGCTATGACATATGTGAAATTTTATGCTAGTTCACACCATCATTATGTTGCCTAAAACCCCATATGCAAGTTTATACATAAATTTGGGTTATGATCATATCTTGTAAATTGTGCCATTTAACAAGTTGACACCTTTAGATCCTTAACATGTGTAGTTTATGCCAGTTTCACCCCTATTATGATTAGATTCATTTTAATTGTCTATATATTGTGATAATTAATCTTTGTGCTATGAGTTAGACTATTCGAGTCTAACGTATATTCTGCGTTGAATAAGAGAACGTATAAACGTGGGGTAGGGGTAATATTAAGGATTCAATATTAAGATGTTGGGGGTGCAATTGATATGATTTTGCATGCCATGAATGGATGACCATAATTGAGTCAATTATGGACATCAATAAAAGTGGACTTAATTAATAATTTGGACAGGGAATTATTAAAACTGGGGTAAAAGATTATAAGTGATAATCAATGCTTAGGACACGAGGTTGGACTCGTTTGTGACGTAAACCAGCCCGGACCCGCTCGGAAAATCCAGTGGTCACAAATGTCAGCCCAATGTGAGAGGTCCTAGGCCTAAACTAAAGCATAACAGTTGTAAAGACACGAGGTTAGACTCTTTTATGGTGTAAGACTGCCCGGACCCGCCCGACAAATCCAGCTGCCATAAATGCCAGTCTAATGTGAGAGGTCTTTATGAGGTTATGGCCTGAATGAATTAAGAAATACTTAACCAGATAAACATGTAAGCTGGGACATGGGGGTTAAGTAGGTGCCTTGGGTGGCATGAGGAATCTAGTGGGTGCCCTTAGTGGTAGGTGAAATACGATTAGTAAGACTTAACCAAACACACATGTAAATGAACATGACTAAGAGGGTTAAGTGGGATGTACTAGTGGACAAGATTAGGTGGGTAGCTTGTGTTGGCCCATTTCTACCAGTATCCCAAACGTATCTTTGTGGGCTCGACCCAAGTCGAGGACGGGACAAGCATACTGCGTTTGACTATAAGAGGCCAAAACGGGGAGCGGTGGCAACGCAAGTCCAACGGGTTTCATATGCGTGTGTGGGCCCGGGCTGGTAGGTAAGACGTTGTTGCATCGTGTAGGTATAAGCCGTGCATTCTCAAGTTGTATCGGGTTGCCACTTTAGGGGAGTGATACACCCCATTGTTGGGCCAGCACGGGTATCTACGAGTAGGGAGCCGATCGCAAGTGGGTAGTGGGGTACACCTAGTGGAGATAGGGGCAGACGACACCTATGTTGTCAGCTAGGGGCACGTAAGGCTATTTATATGTTTCTGTGTGAAGCAAGTGGGAACAACCTTTAGGGTGACTGGTGCGGTGCAGTGTAGTAATGTGCGGTGCAGTGTAGTAATGTGCGTTGCAGTGTAGTAATCATTCGTTAGTAATTAGGTATGTCTTTAACGTTACCTTTAACGTTATCTTAAACGTTATCTTTATCTGCTCATTCCATACCTAATAGTTCATAGACATTTACTTGTCTTCCAGCTTATGCGTTAGTCTAGTTATTTTGATAATAGTATTGTTAGAATTATCATACTCGCCATACTTTATGTCTGATCCCCTCCATTTCTATCCTTTTTCCCCCTCCAGGTCCTCCGGTTGGACCCAGCTCTAGTGGAGTTTGATTGGATTGCTTCATCTCTCTTTGGAAAGCTTTGACCGTTGAAGTAAAGTCCAGCTTGTCATCTTCTTTAATGGCTATTTGTGTAATGGGATTATGTATTTTGTTTTTTGAAGATGGATATTGTACTTGACTCTGATTTATGGTTTTGTGATGTAATAAACATGTTCAATTTCCGCTGCAATAAAATGAAGTTTTAGATTTCCAAGTACTACTTATTATCTGTCTTGTTGTAATTTTTCTGTTCTATATTCACTTAAAACCTCCATGGAAGTTAATGCATTCCCTTAGTGAGTGACATTAATGGACGTGGGGTCTTACACGTGGTATCAGAGCTTAAGGTTACCAGAACAAATAATTTTTTTAGAAAAACTATTTTTCTAAAGTATTTTTGGAAGAAGTGTTTTCAAAAACATGTCTTAATGAGTAATTTAAAGAGGAAAGTTTTTAAGAAAAACATAATCCCCAAATAGGCATATCTTTATCTTTCGAATTCTCCATTTTGAATCTTTCCTTTTTCGTTTCAGCGTGGCTGAAGATCTTAACCTACATGACGGTGTAACGATACCAGGATGGTATAGGAGGCTATTAGAGGCTAGGGCCGTCGCAGGTCCGGCCAATGTTCCTCCACCACCAGTTGCACCCTTTCCTCCTCCTCCTCGCGTAGATACTTTTGCAAAGACGTGCAAGGAATTTAAGGCTATGGGTGGAAAACCTTTTCAAGGGTCAGAAACGTTTGTGGAAGCTAGAGATTGGCTGAGGGAGGTGGAAGAATTGCTAGAAATCTTTGAAGTGGAAGAAGGGAGGAGAGTTAAATTAGCAGCTCGGTTAATGAAGGGAGAGGCCTCGTTCTGGTGGGAGGTCAATAATGGGAGCGTCCTGTTGATTCTTGGGCAGATTTTAGACGTAGATTTGAGGCGAAGTTTCTCTCAAGGGCAGAAGAGAATCTATATATGGAAAGGTTCTTGGAATTAAAGCAAGGAAGCTCATCGGTGAAAGAATATGTTAACAAATTTAATCAGTTAGCAAGGTTTGGCTTAGACTTAGTGAACACGCCGGAGAAGAAGGCTCTGAGGTTCGTTAATGGATTGAATGAACCGTTGCAAGGGTTGGCTATGACCCACATCCCTATGGGGGCCACCTTTGAGAAGCTTGTAGACATGGCACTCATGCACGAGGGAAAGAAGAAATGCTTTAACTGTGGGACACCAGGCCATCTCAGCAAGGATTGCCGAAAGAAAAAGAAGACTAGCTGTTTCCACTGTGGTGATGCGGGACATTTAGTGAAGGACTGCCCAAAGAAGGGGAAGAGGGCAGGAGCTACCTCGGGAGGACAGGTGCAGGCTCTTATGGCACCAGGGCAGGCAAGGGGACAAGTTCAGGTTCTCGCGGTCCCGCCGCTGCAAGAACGAGGTAGAACCATTTTTGTTGAAAGCTTAGTTTTTCTGTTTGATCATCCTGTTCGTACCTTATTCGATTCGGGCGCATTGCATTCGTTTATCTCTACATCATTAGTTGAATCACTGCACTTAAACACCAGTTTAGTAGAGGATCCCTTAGTTGTTTCGAATCCAATAGGGGGCTCAGCTTATTTGTCCATGATGTGTTTGGATTTGAAAATTTCTATACTTAGCGTTGAATTTAGATGTGATGCTTATGTGTTGGGCTTCACGGGCTATGGGTTAATTTTAGGAATGGATTAGTTATCCAGAAATGGGGCCGTTCTTGATTGTGAAAGGAGAGTAGTTAGGCTCGTGACTCGCCTTGGTAACGCTCTCGAAATCTTTTGTAGTCCCATAAATTCCGTTATGCTAAGTTATTTAGAATCGCTTGACACGTCTGAGGAAAATCTACAATCTGTTAGAGTGGTCCGAGAATATTCGGATGTGTTTGAGGAGGTGAAGGGCTCGCCTCCGAAGCGGGAGATAGATTTTCGAATATATCTTGTGGATAATGCGAAACCAGTATCTTTGCCAGTACGCCACATGGCTCCACGTGAAAGGAGGGAACTCAATAAGCAAGTGAAGGAGTTGCTTGAGAAGGGGTTCATAAGACGAAGTATATCGGAGTGGGGTGCTCCAGTAGTATTTTCCACGAAGGCGGATGGGTCCCTTAGACTTTGTGTGGACTATAGAGAATTTAATAAGCTTATTAAGAAGAACATACACCCACTGCCGAGGATTGACGATCTCTTCGATCAGTTAGTTGGCGCCTCAGTGTTTTCGCAGTTGGACTTAGCCTGGTTTCCATCAATTGAGAGTGGCTGAGGATAGCATAGACAAGACTGCCTTTAGGACTCCGAACGGTTTCTATGAATGGCTAGTAATGCCCTTCGGTTTGACAAACGCCCCCGCATACTTTGTTGATTTGATGAGTAGGGTGTTTAGGGAGTACCTTAACAAATTCGTGGTAGTCTTTGTAGACGACATCCTAAACTTTTCTAAGGATGAAGAAGAGCATGCCCTACATCTTAGGGAAGTGTTGGAGACCCTACGAGCGCATAATCTTAAAGCTAAATTTTCTAATTGTCACTTCTGGAGGAAGGAAATACGATTCTTAGGGCACGTGGTTTCCAAGGAAGGGATAGCTGTGGATCCTGCGAAGGTGGTGGCCATCCAAGATTGGAAGGTCCCTAAAAATGCTACCGAAGTAAGAAGTTTCTTGGGATTGGCTGGCTACTATAGGAAGTTTATCAAAGACTTCACAAAGATATCAGCTCCATTAACACGCTTGACGAAGAAGAACCTAGTTTTCACATGGGACAAAGATTGTGATGATGCGTTCCAACGTTTGAAGAGAGCTTTGTCCTCAGCCCCAGTCTTAGTGCTGCCAGACGGGAGTAAGCCATTTACTGTTTATACTGACGCTTGTGGGACAAGACTAGGCGCAGTCCTAATGCAAGAGGGCAGGGTAATAGCCTATAGTGGAAGGCAGTTGAGAGCGCATGAGAAAAATTACCCTACGCATGACCTAGAGTTGGCCGCTATTGTTTTCGCGCTTAAGTCTTGGCGTCATTATCTTCTTGGCGAGAGATTCGAATTATTCACTGACTACAAATCGCTAAAATACTTATTCTCTCAAAAGGACTTGAACTTAAGGCAGCAAAGGTGGATGGAGTTCTTAGCGTCCTACGACTTCGAGATAGCATATACCCCTGGCAAGGGTAACGTGGTGGCAGATGCCTTAAGTAGAAAAAGATTATCCTTAAGTCCTTTGTTTGTTGAGTGGCGAAGCTTAGAATTCATTTCAATGTTTGACTTTAGACCTTCCGTTGACTTTGTACCCGGTTTGCTAGCATCCTTGGAGGTCAGACCTACGCTTTTGGGACGGATTGGCGAGGCACAGCGAGACGACCTGCAGTTGGTTGAGTTAGTAAAAAAGCTCAAAGGAGGGGAGTCATCAAGCCATCTCCGTAGGTATACCCTAGATGATAAGGGTTGGTTACGTAGGGACGGTAGACTTTGTGTACCAAAAGACGATGACCTAAGGAAGACCATTCTTGATGATGCACATCGTTCGAAGATGACCATTCATCCCGGCGGGGACAAGATGTACAAAGATATGAAGCGAGTTTTCTTTTGGGCCGGTATGAAGAGGGACGTGGCCGAGTATGTCGCTAGATGCTTGGTGTGCCAACAAGTAAAAGTGGAGCAAAAGAAACCCGGTGGGTTGCTTCACCCATTGGAGGTTCCACTATGGAAGTGGGAAAGTGTCTCGATGGATTTTGTGGATGGATTACCAAGATCAAGGAAGGGTAATACGGGAATTTGGGTTATAGTAGATAGACTTACTAACAGCGCCCATTTCATTCCCGTGAAGAGTAAGAGGACTGCTCCATGGTTAGCTTCTGTATACGTCCGAGAGATAGTTCGTTTGCACGGTGTTCCTTCTAGCATAGTGAGCGACCGCGATCCTATTTTCACTAGCGAATTTTGGAGATGCTTATAAGAGGAGGTAGGGACTCAGTTATGTTTGGGCACCGCATATCATCCTCAGACGGACGACCAAACAGAGAGAGTGAATCGTATTCTAGAGGACCTATTGAGGCTATGTATCCTAGACTTTGGGGGTACATGGGAAGAGCATCTTCCATTGGTGGAGTTCGCATATAATAATAGCTTTTAGTCCAACATTGGTATGGTACCATTCGAAGCTCTTTATGGACGACCTTGTCGTTCACCTACATGTTGGTGGGAATCTACGGATAAGATCTTACTTGGGCCCGATATGATTAGGGAGACTTCGGAGAAGATCGACTTGATTCGAAGGAGGATGAAAGCAGCGCAAGATAGGCAAAAATCTTGTGCGGATAAGAGGAGGACAGATCTCGAGTTTGAGGTTGGGGACATGGTCTTTGTCAAAGTGTCTCCATTACGGAACGTTGTTCGCTTTTGGTCCGTTGGGAAGTTAGCACCAAGATTCGTAGTGCCGTTTCCTATTAAGGAAAAGATTGGACAGATGGCGTATAGAGTGGAGTTGCCCGAGAGACTTAGTGGTGTACACGACGTATTCCATATGTCACATTTGAGGAAGTGCTTGCACGAGACCGCAGAAGTGGTAGAGCCGAGCTTGCTTAGAGAGGTGGAGATAGAGCGTGATGCGACGATTCGACGAGCTCCTACGCGCATTCTTGGGTTGGAGATCAAGAAGCTGAGGAATCGAGAGGTCAGACTAGTCAAAGTACAATGGGGAGATGATGAGAGCAATGCTACTTGGGAGACAGAAGAGAAGATGCGTTCACGACACCCTTTCCTTTTCGAGGGTATGTCCTTTAATTTCTCCTTTATCGCTTATCTTGTACTTATCTTACATTTAGAGTATCCTCTCGCTAGTATCCTTGACCTTTAGTTAGGATAATCCTATGGTTGAAACATGTGTTTGAGACATGTTATGTGTGATGGATGCAAAGTGGATGCAAGTGTTTGCTAGTGGTTGCTCGTGGACGCATATACACACACTATTAGGCACTAGATCTGCTCAGTCACTTCATACTACATATTGCATATTAATGGCTGTATTTAGTAAAATGGATGTATGAGGATTTGTTTTTATCATATGAATGTTGCATTCGGATGATGATTGTGCACGCATATAGAGATAATATGTAGCATTAGGGATCTTTTGCATACATAATGGACGCATGGCACTATCATGAATTGCACTAAGGAGGTCAACTGAATCAGTGGACCGCCTGATTTTGCATTAGATATGGACATATACACACATTGTGCATTTAAACATGAAAGCAATAGAAGTCTATAAGGACAATGGATGCCTGTGTTTGATGGATGAGTAGATGGACGATTGGATGTTAGGATATGCATTCTTCTTAACTTGAAGATTTCGGGGACGAAATCCTTTAAGGAGGGGAGAATGTAACACCCCGTAATTCTGTTAATATTAATATTCACAAATTAAAGAATAATTAATCTCAGATGTGAGAATTGTGGGAAATGGGTTGCGCCATTGTGTTCGTCTCGGAATTCTGGTTGAGATAGAGTCCGAGTTTGCGTGAATTGGACTTCGTATGAAGAAGTTATGGCCATCGGAAGTTTCTGAAAATTCAAAATAGCTCGCAGGAAATTTAAAATTCAAACTGAAGTGCAGAAGTGGGCTGGGCGGGAAAAATTCCATCCCAGGCAGGTCGGCTGGGGGGTCGACTATAGTGTCGACCTGCCCCCCCCCAGGTCGACTATAGTGTCGACCTGGGTGTCGACCTGGTCAGTCGACTAGGTTTTTGACTGAGCCTGTTTTTGACTGAGTGATGACCCATTAGGGTTTTGACCTAATCTGGTTGGATGAGATTAGTCCTGAATTGATCTGACGGTCTAAATAAACTCTAAACTCTATAAATACCTAGATAGTCTCTTACCCTAATTCATAAGAAAAATAGAATAGCTACCATCATACCGCCGCCATGGAACTCAGTCTAGCCGCCGCCAACTAAGAAGGAAGAAAAGCTAATCAAACCTAATTCTACTCAACTCTAAAGCAAATCAAGACTCTCTTTTCTTCTCTAAATTGTGAGTATGATGATCTTAACAAGATTATTGTTAAATTAATTAGAATAGGTCATGAATGGATTATGAGTAGATGATGTGAATTGTCATATATGTTGTTGTAAACCTTATACTATCATGTATGTTATTAATCCTATGCTATGTGGTGATGATATCCTATATGTTGTAAATCATGCTATGATGATGTTATGTATGTTGAGAGTTCTATGCTAAGTTGTGATGAATCATACATGTTTAAAAAGCCATGATGTTACTATCTATGCTAGTTAGTTCATGTAAATCAAATCATCATGTTTGGGCTATGTTGATCTATATGACAAATCACATATGCAAGTTTAGGTTGATTTAAAAAAGTTTATGAACATATGCCATGACATCTATTATGACATCTAGAATTATGCTATGATATATGTGAAATTCTATGCTAGTTCACACCATCATTATGTTGCCTAAAACCCCATATGCAAGTTTATACATAAATTTGGGTTATGATCATATCATGAAAATTGTGCCATTTAACAAGTTGACACCTTTAGATCCTTAACATGTGTAATTTATGCAAGTTTCACCCCTATTATGATTAAATTCAGTTTAATTGTCTATATGTTGTGATAATTTATCTTTGGGCTATGAGTTAGACTATTCGAGTCTAATGTATATTCTGCGTTGAATAAGCGAACGTATAAACGTGGGGTAGGGGTAATATTAAGGATTCAATATTAAGATGTTGGGGTGCAATTGATATGATTTTGCATGCCATGAATGGATGGCCATAATTGAGTCAATTATGGACATCAATAAAAGTGGACTTAATTAATAATTTGGATAGGGAATTATTAAAACTGGGGTAAAAGATTATAAGTGATAATCAATGCTTAGGACACGAGGTTGGACTCGTTTGTGACGTAAACCTGCCCGGACCTGCCCGGCAAATCCAGTGGTCACAAATGTCAGCCCAATGTGAGAGGTCCTAGGCCTAAACTAAAGCATAACAGCTGTAAAGACACGAGGTTAGACTCTTTTATGGTGTAAGACTGCCCGGACCCGCCCGGCAAATCCAGCTGCCATAAATGCCAGTCTAATGTGAGAGGTCTTTATGAGGTTATGGCCTGAATGAATTAAGAAATACTTAACCAGATAAACATGTAAGGTGGGACATGGGGGTTAAGTAGGTGCCTTGGGTGGCATGAGGAATCTAGTGGGTGCCCTTAGTGGCAGGTGAAATACGATTAGTAAGACTTAACCAAACACACATGTAAATGAACATGACTAAGAGGGTTAAGTGGGATGTACTAGTGGACAAGCTTAGGTGAGTAGCTTATGGGGGCTCATTTCTACCAGTATCCCAAATGTATCTTTGTGGGCTCGACCCAAGTCGAGGACGGGACACACATACTGGGTTTGACTATAAGAGGCCAAAACGGGGAGCGGTGGAAACGCAAGTCCAACGGGTTTCATATGCGTGTGTGGGCTCGGGCTGGTAGGTAAGACGTTGTTGCATCGTGTAGGTATAAGCCATGCATTCTCAAGTTGTATCGGGTTGCCACTTTAGGGGAGTGATACACCCCACTGTGGGGCCAGCACGGGTATCTACGAGTAGGGAGCCGATCGCAAGTGGGTAGTGTGGTACACCCAGTGGAGATAGGGGCAGACAGCACCTATGTAGTCATCTAGGCGTACGTAAGGCTATTTATATGTTTCTGTGTGAAGCAAGTGGAATCAACCTTTAGGGTGACTGGTGCGGTGCAGTGTAGTAATGTGCGGTGCAGTGTAGTAATGTGCGGTGCAGTGTAGTAATCATTCGTTAGTAATTAGGTATGCCTTTAACGTTACCTTTAACGTTATCTTTATCTGCTCATTCCATACCTAATAGTTCATAGACATTTACTTGTCTTCCAGCTTATGCCTTAGTCTAGTTATTTTGATAATAGTATTGTTAGAATTATCATACTCGCCAGACTTTATGTCTGACCCCCTCCATTTCTATCCTTTTTCCCCCTCCAGGTCCTCCGGTTGGACCCAGCTCTAGTGGAGTTTGATTGGATTGCTTCATCTCTCTTAGGAAAGCTTGGACCGTTGAAGTAAAGTCCAGTTTGTCATCTTCTTTAATGGCTATTTGTGTAATGGGATTATGTATTTTGTTTTATGAAGATGGATATTCTACTTGACTCTGATTTATGGTTTTGTGATGTAATAAACATGTTCAATTTCCGCTGCAATAAAATGAAGTTTTAGATTTCCAAGTACTACTTATTATCTGTCTTGTTGTAATTTTTCTGTTCTATATTCACTTAAAACCTCCATGGAAGTTAATGCATCCCCTTAGTGAGTGACATTAATGGACGTGGGGTCTTACAGATTATCTAACACATCGTATATTATAATATATATGGAAACAAACAGTAATAAATTTGAGGAATCCAGTGGTTCCCTCCAACCTATTTTCCTACATCCATAATTGTTGGACAACATAAAAAATACCAATCCCGCTTCGAAGCGGGATATCACGGTATAGAAGTTCATCCACTATATATATTGTGCGGCATAGGGTCTCATTCGCTAATAGTACCACGGGAAATATCCAACTACCAACCTTTAATATAACTATATATATAATAGCAACCATTGATAGTAATATTATTGATGTATCCAAACAATCAACAATTATTTTTAATGATAAAAATAATTTTCATATAAGATTCTGAGTGAGATTTACTCACCATGATTTTTAATTTGATGAATATCCCAATTTAAATTAACTGAATACCATTCGATTTAAATTAAATTCCGGCCAACTCTGATTGACTCCAAATAAATTCCAGATTGTAAGATCTGCAATTATGAATCCAAATACCCTACTTCACGATTTTTCAAACTTTTAAAAATTAAATACATTGCATTATAAGATTTTTAATTATATATATAATCTAATCTAAACCCTTAACCCATATCATTAATAATATAATTACCTTATTAATTTGTAGTTAATCACCTTATTAACCTGCCTAACCATTGTTATGCATCGTGATTTCGAATAAGCTTCAGGATTTGAAAAACCCGAGTCAATCTCTTACCTAAATCGAATAAGTTCACATTTTTTAATTTTATACAAATTGAATCTTACATTAGAATCTACTAAAAAAATGATTACCCTCCTAGTCCGTGCTCTTCTTCCTTTTGTACTGAACGCAACAACCCCTTTTTTCTCCAATGAAAACACAACCTTCCAGTTCCAACATCCGAACCCGCTCTTGAGCATTTCACCATGCCCGTGACTTTACGCTCCAAGTTCTCCTTCTTCGGATCAAATCCTTTCCACAATTCGCACAACCCAGCAACCTCAAGTTGTGCTGGGTGCGACTTAAATATTCACCGAAGCTGACTTCCTCCCTTCGATTCCATCCTCGAGTCATCAACCGTCCCAAATCAACTTCAGTCACCTTGAAATTCCAATAACCCCAAAAACTGTCGCCCAATCACTCGACAATCCCTTCTTTAACGTCCGCTGGTTCGAAGAATTTGAACCCCCCAAAAACATTGCACCCAGCACCCTTGAATGCTTCATCATCGACGCTCTGAATTGAAATCAAAAGGCAAAATAAAATCCAAAGAATTCGATTTTAATTTGAATTAAGGAGAAGCCTTATTTTTTTCCACAAGGAGTGAACGGAAATTAAAGAGATTGGGGGGAGGGGGTATGTCGCATATTTAAAGGAGGAGAAGGGAGACAAAAGTACACGACAATTACAGGGTTGTTTCCTGAAAATGACCATAAATGAGCTCTAATCACCGTAAAACTTGTAATCTTACAACAACTTAATACTTTGGACAGGATGGAACTGGTTTCATCGAATTCTGAGATCATTTGTAAAATTTCCTTTTAATTCTCAATGTGAATCGTTAAATTGCACACGATCACATATAAACTTCGATTAACATGAAACTTGAAATCTAGGCATAACTAACTACTACAGATTTTATAAAATCAGTTTCGTTGAAATCCGAGGTCGTTTTAATGACTCTTTCGCATATCAAATTAGATCGAGTAAATATAATTCAAATTCAAAACAATCAATTCCTCGATAATAAATTATTATTATTACTATCGTTTATATTCAAATAGAACTTTTATTGATCATCTGAATCATTTCAATTCAGTTTTACTTCAAATTGAATTGTTTGTCGTTTCTGTATTACGATAATTTGATACATTCAAAATTGAATTGTATATCGATTATTAAATCGATAAACTCGATATAAGAATCCATTTATACTATTAACTCAACATTTAAAACAATCAATCAAAAAGCTCATCGTTTGGTGGGGCGACTGTTAATGGTGATAGGAGTCTATTTCTTTTTTATCTCCTCATTTCCGATTCTCTTCACTACCGTTCCTTCCATCTCGTTCTTCCTTCACTTCTTATTTCCTCTACAAGCTTTGTGATGATCCAAATTTTTTAACCAATTTAAAATTGGAATTTTTAATACTTAATCTGAATTTTATCAATATAAAATAATTTTAATTTGATTTAAATATGAATTTGATATAAATATATATATGGTTAAGAATATTTAATATAATAGTATGATTTGATAAGAAATTATCATGCTCGTGTTTGTTAAACTATTTTGTTAATTTGATCTTTTATCAGATATAAATATGATTTTATGAATATTAGAACCATTGGTAGCATATGTTATATGTGTTGTCTTTGAGTTTCTATAGCATTTTTGAGTAAAATGCTACCTAAAGTAGCTTCTCCCTTATTTTAACAGTCTCTACGACATTTGTCAACATGCATGGACTTAAGAATGCATGGGAGAAAATTGTCCCGTGAGGTGGCATGGTGCATGTTAAGAAGTGTTACATGTAGAACATATGTCAACATGCATGTTAGTGGAGCTTTACAATAAGACACGTGTCCTACGATGTGTAAGCTTCTTACACACTTAGAATTCTAATATAAACCCACCCTTACCTTCCATTTTTATTCACTCGACTTCTCACTTTTCCATCTTCTTAAGCTCTCCATCCATTGCTTCCTAGCCTTTTCTCCTCCTCCTTCTTCTCCGCTTCTTTCCTCCTTATTTCGACCGTGCGCCACCACCACCTTGGCAAAGTTCGCCCTCCTCCTTCTCCTTTAAGAAAAGAGAAAGAAATTAATATATATATCTATCTATATATATAGGCAAAGAAGATGGTGCGCCGAAATACTGTCTGGCGATTCATTCGCTGTTAGCTAGGCTCGCATACCGTGAAGAATGGGAAAGCTATTTTGGTGAGAACTCGTTAAACTTTTACACTAGTTTATTGTACAATAATTAATGAAGAATTAGTTATAGTTTGGATAGTTAACTAGTGTAATCAGTTTGAGCCGACTATTGATGTTAATGATTGATGTTTGATGATGGTTGCGTAGTTTAGAACACATACTATTAAGTGTTAGTGTTATAACGCTTGTGCACAGTTATTATTTATTTAATAACGATGGTGATAGTTGATATGGATGTTTATAATGGTTATTGATGTTGTTTCACACACATTTTGACATGACAATTATGGTATTGCATTAGTGATCGACTAATCTCCTTTGTAATTGGAAGCAATATTATTATTGAAATTGGAGTTTGAAATTTATTTTCAAAATTGAGAATTTGAATGTAACAACCCGCTCATTCGACGATTTTAGATTTAAATATTTTATTTAAATGTATTGTCGTATCTCATGTCACTCAAAAAGTCGTTTTTCACAAACGATAAAATTAGGACTCGAGACCATTTCCATTGAGTCCGGATCATCGTTTACGACCTTTTTGACTATAAGCATCGATATGTTCCGCGATTCAGAAATTTGGAACTTTGGGCTGGGACTTGGTTGAGCTAACCTAGCTCACCATATAACCCCAAATCATCCTCCTTCTCTTCATTCATTCTCCAAACACTTAGAGAAATAGAAATGGGGAATGGAAAGGGAAATAGAAATTCCTAAGCTAGGTTTTGCAATTTCAAGCTCAAATCAAAAGGGAAATCGAAGAGACAACTTGGGTAAGCTCTCTCTTCTTCTTCTCTATCCTATTCTCCTCCCAATTTCGGATTTTTATGATGTTATAACACCTATGTGTTTGCATATGTGTTCATGAGGTGATTTCGTAGTTGCAATTGATGAAAGAGAGGAGCTTTGCTCGTTTGTGTGCTTGTTCTTGCTCGAATTGGAGCTTGTTCTTCATCGTTTGAAACCAAGGTGAGTTCTTTATTGAACTCACATCTATGCCTCAAGCCTATGTGCTTGTAAAGTGTAGTTCAGTGTTCATATGAGTTTGCATATGCTAGTGAATTGGTTAAGTTAGTGTAACTAAGTTGATTCCATGTATTCATGTTTCATTGAGTTGGAAAATTATGATTTGGAGTACTCATATGATCCATCAGTATGTTGCGTGTTGTTTTGGCATTGTTGTGAAGCTCCATTATCCCCCGACAAAGTTCTAAGTCTTCGCAACTCGCTTGAATCGCTTGGGTATGCTTTGGTTTGGAATTTATTCATTTTTGAATATATAATTGAAATCATAAGCAATCCAGTATATATATGTTTGTACATGTTTGTTTGGTGTTATGGGTTGCTTCGGCAAGTTATTGATGCTTCACTTTCACTTCGAAAAATGTTGTAAGCCATCACCATTGATCCGGGCTCGTCCGTGAGTCGTTTGCACCTCATTCCTTAAGCAAAATAGTCCCCGTTTCAGCTCAGACGTCTGTCACTATAGGGGGACAGACGTCTGTCAATGTTTGGGGGAGAAAATAAATAATTGCTTCAGCTCAGACGTCTGACCAAAATGGGTCAGACATCTATCTCGACTTTCGGGAAAAATAAAAAAACTGCTAACTGTCAGCTCAGACGTCTGTCACTACAGTAACAGATGTCTGTCTGCCTGAAAATGCTATTGACCAGTGGACCACAGTCAATAGTTTAGTATCGTTTGAGCTCATTCCCGGCCAAGTTTCGGCCCATTTCGACGTCGTTTGTGACTTGTCAGTTTTCTTTGGTTCGCAGATTTCTGCATCTCGATTCCTCGATTTTGATCCTCATGTGATTCTTCCAATGTTGATCCTTATTAGACGATTCATATTTGTTTATGATGTGAATTGAATAAGTGATCATTCTAAAGCCCGTATACTCTTGTTAAGATGATTCACGCCTCTAAAACGTGAATTATCGACTCGGTATCCTTCGAGTTTATTCCGATGTAGTTTAAAACCTTCGAGTGTTAGTTTGGGATTTTGATTTGTTCGTTGATCGAAATTGCAACCGTTATCCCTTGATTTCATGTATGTTATCGTGATGTGAGTTTCTGATTTATGATTTGAGATCACGTCATTGTGACGTGAACCCCCTTGATTGATTTGCCTCGGCAATCGTACTATTATTTATTGCCACTTTGAAATTATATAAAGAGGTTTTATGTTATTAGTAGATATCAAATTCTTGTACTAAATTGGTTTCCAATCTTACTTCGTTATACAAAGCTAATTTACGAAATCATTTTATGAACCTTCTTCAAAGCTACTAGTATATATTTTATAAACCTTTTTCTCGTTCGTATGAGAAATCTAATTAAATGTCTTAGTAAGATCAAGGACTATGAACCCTTGCTTTTGCTTCGATGGTTAATTCTTGGACTCATCTGATCAAAAACCATGGCAATGCTCCTTTTTTGATTTTCTCTGTTTTGAATAGGAACCAATTACGAGTGTGTAAATATTCGAGAATAGCATGTGGTTATGGGACAGGTTGCTATTTTCTTATATTAACTAGCTCGGAGTAATTTCTATTCACTCGGGTCGATGTGACCCTTTATGACTTGTGTTTTGTGGTCCTCGATCACCCGAGTGGGATTTACGATTCTTGGATTTAACCTATGGGACTTCGGTCTAACTTTCTATGATTTATGATGTTTTCTAGGGATTTCATAATTTATGTGTTTTCTCTCTTCCAGGGTCATGACCTGGCTTCGTGGGGAGCTTCGGCTCAAACATATAGGTTCGCTACCTAGAGATCGTATCTCATTTGGGGGTATCCACTTTTTAATGACATTTCTGGATCGTTCGTTATTTGGGGAATTACCACTGGATCGATCCTTATTTGGGAAGTTTCCACTCTTTATGATGTCTTGAAGATTTATGATGTCTTGATGATTTATGAGTACTTGGTGATTTATGATTACTTTGACGCGAAGCACGTCAATTTGAGAAATGATTTATGATTCATGATTTACTTTGATGCGTTGGTCATCAATTTAATGTGTATTTGGCATTCCGCTGTCATTTCCTGTTGTGTGCTATTATTTGAATGTTGCATTCTATATTAGCTAGGAGATTATTTAGAGATATTTGTGTGTTGATATTCCATTGTCATTTCCTGATTTTGTCGACATGCCATGTTCATGTCGTCCTGTGTTATATCTCTTGTTATCTCAGTTTATTTGATAAGTACAGCTAGACTGATCCGTTTATTGTTTATTTCCTTATAAATAATACTCGGGTCAGGCCGAGTCATTTTAGGTACTCCTCTGGGGCTCCTCGCTGGATTGATCTTCCACTTTCAGCTCATTACTCTGTCTCTGCAGTTTTATGTACATTTGTACCTATGACTTTATCTATTGTTGTGTACATATTCTTTTATGTAGATCCTGGTGCTTGTACCTATTATTTTGGGATTAGTGGATCTTTGTTGACCACTATCTTGTTGTACACATCCTTGGTTTATTCATATCTATTCCTCCCTGGTGATATGATTATTCTGTGTCTGGCTTTGAGATATATACCATATATTGTTGTTGTTGTCTATTTTATACTGCTTTCAGGATTGCATATAGCCATTGTGTAGTTGCCATATGTGCCGAATGGTCATGTCAAAATTTTAATCGGTATCAGAATTCGATGTGCATTCCTCACATGGAGCAATTATACAATCGGTCGCCCTTCACAAACCTCATTCTCCGTTATGGTCTACGATATTTCTCTGAAATGAACTGGACGATAGTGGGTATGGAGGCGGGGCCCTACATTGAAATAATTTGAAAATGGAATAGAAATGTATATGAATAGTCTTCGTAAAGGGTAATGTTTTGTTTAGATGGATTTTTGAAATAAAACATGGTTTTGTCGTAAATCGATGAAAATGGGTTTGTTTTGAAAAGGTGAAGTTTTTTTTTGTCAATTTGGAAAATATCTAGATAATTGTTTATATAAGTATATAATGGTTTTCTATAGTATTTTGAAGCAGTTAGAAATAGTCCTTATGAAATTATGCTATGATCTAAATAGAGCTCGTCGCACAGCGGTAGTTCACATATTTTAGTTGTAAACTTTATACGCTTATAACTTTTGCAATTTAAATAGGATTTCCATGAAGAAAACAATGTATGATTTCTTTTAACAAGGGATTTCAACTGAGTGAAAGAAGATTTTAATTTCGACCTAGAATATTCAAGTTACATTTAAAACCGTTTTGGAAAAGGACGCTATAAGTGCAGTTTGTCAATCGTAAATGTAAACAACTATTTTAAATGTTAAAAAATAGGCAATTTTTTGTAAAATCATTATAAATTAATTGAAAGAGTTTTGAATTAGAAAATTTAAGGTGTGGATAATATAAAGGTTATTTTGAACAAGTTAGCCAATATTACTGTTTTGTAACGCTTTTGAAACGCTGTTGTAATGCTTTCTTTGAAAACAATCTATTTTTAAATCTTTAACCCGCAAACTATTTCCCGAACTATAAGTGTAACAACCCGGATTTTCAGAACCAATTTAAAAATTTTATTTTAGCAATTTTAATGGATTTTGAATATTTAAAATGATTTATTTTAAATAATAATGACTAAAAATTTATTTTCGACGAAGTTAGGCCATATAATTTTTTTATTATTATAAAACGAGCCTGAAATGGCGCGACAGTTTGAAAATTCGATTTCAAATTTCAATTGAATTTACATAATTCAATATAAGTCAGAATTGGACGAAACAAGAAATATTTGAATCTATTTAAAAATAATTTTCTAACGAATGTAAGAAAGTGAGGTTTCATTTTATAAATTGAAAGTTACGTCCAGTTTAAAATTCAGAATAGTCGCTATGGATTATATATATATATATTATATAATATTTAGCCCTTAAAAATAGTAATTTTGCAAACGACCTCCATTTTTGACGAAACCACTTTTGTTGGATCCGGAATGTCAAATTATTGCTAGATTCCAATTTTCATAATTTTTGGAATCAATATGTGAGCATGGCAAAAGAAAACGTGTTTTGACAGTTTTAGTTGAATTGGATCGACCGGAAAATGGCCATTTTTCAAAGGGTCTCCAAATTTGACGAAATTAGTTTTGTTAGGACCGTATCGTCAAAACATAACTAGATTTGCTTTTATGTAATTTTTGGAGTCAGTATGTGGCCCCAGTAAATTAAAATGTACGTTTGAATTTAAAATATATTGATTTATATTTTAAATTTAACGAAAACTGATCGTAGTAGTCGAACTGGCTTACGAAACATTTTCCATTGTGTTCATAATGAGTGTATTTAGCTAGGGGCGACAGTTGTTGGGGTTCATTTGGAGTTTGTTGTGTTAAACAAGTATATTACGAATTAAATATTATATATATATATATATATATTAACTCAAAGCCCAAACCCCGTTCAAATTCATTTTGCACCACCAATAATAAACCCACGACCGATATTCTCCCAAAAAAAGATCACAAATCGATTCTAACCGACTCAATGATTTTTAAAACTTATAAAGCAAAAGTGAAAGAGATTTTTATGGTCTTTAAAATGATATGGGTCAGATCGTGATTCGCGTGGCCTAGAGGGAGGATATCGAGCAAGAAGTAGACGGTTTTGGAGCGGATTTTGGGGTATTAGGGACCGTCGAGTTCGGCGCTACCCCAGACGGAGGAAGACGACTTCATGACGAACGGGGTGGCCCGCTTCGATTGTCTTCCAGCGGCCTTAATTGTAGTGAGCGGCGGTTTCCTTCCAGCGAGCTAATGGGTATCGAGGTCGGCTTTAAATTTGAACGGGATGAATGTAATTAACCTCAAGTGTAGTTAAATTATAATTAACAATTAATCAGTTTATTAAAGTTCTTAATATTTAAACCGCGATAACTTCTCCAATAAGACACGAAATCTTGCGCGGTCAGTTGCATTGCAATCGTATTGACAAGGGATTCAGAGACGATTGAATTTGGAAGATATTGGAGCTGCTAGTAATTTTTAATTAAATTAAAATCACTGTTTAATTTAATTAAAAAAATCGTATATAACGATTTCTAACCGATCAATGTGAGAATCTTTCTCACTAAAATTTATTTACAGTTAAATATATACTAGGATGCAGACAGTGCTTAGCAGCACCCGGCACCATTTATTGTACAAACCATGATTGTTTGTTTGGATTGAATTGATTGTGCTATGTGTATTGATTGAATGAACTGTATAAAATATTCATGTGTTGAACAAAATATTTGAATAATAAAAATATCATTTTTATTGTATAAATGAACTGTATAAAATATTCAAGTGTTGAATAAAATATTTTATTGTTAAAAATATGATTTTTAACGTGTATATGAATAAAATAAATATTCATTTACAAATCAGACGATTTGTTTATGTACATCCATTTAACTGATTTTGATTGGGTCGATAAATTTTACACATCGCCCAACTGCACAAAACATCGTTTGTTGATTGAAACCCCACACGGGTATTGGGATGATATTTGGCGTACACTAATCCTAATTATTTAGTTGTGTATTAATCGATTGGTTAACAGACTGTTGTAAGCATTAATTATTTATATTTAATGTTTTTGCAGTTGTGTAATGCACTCTCGATGATGGTTGATTGTTTATCATTGTTATTATATACATGTGTTGTATGGAATCCATATAAATAAAATTATATGGTAATTGATTGGGTCTGATTCCAATTCAGACAGAAAGAATATTTTAAAAGAACGAATATTTTAAAATAATATTCAATAAAGGATTAAAACGTGAATTTGATGTCCGATTTTGGATGGACACGAAAATATTTAAATATATGAAGCCGTGTTGATTAGATTTGCGACATTTGGACGCGAACGATATTTATATCGATTTTATTCATTTTTATAACGAATATCGAAAAGGAAATGATTTCAAAATTTGATATTTTGAAAATATTATCATTTATATACTATAATGATAAGGAATATTCAATTTTGATTTAAAATTGAAAATGATGTTGGAATTGTTTTTAAAATGATTTATGAAATACGATTTAATGGAAATCGACGAAATATATATATATATATATATATATATATATATATATATATATATATATTATATAATGGCCTGAATAGAACGCGCCGCGCAACGACCGTTCGCGAATTTCAACCATTGAATTCAAATTGACATTACGGGAAATCCGACCGTCGGATTCTCCTAGAACCAGAAACATTGGGTTCGTATCGAAAAGGAATTTCCAAATAATATAAGAGATTTGAAATCTAATGGTTGGATTTGGAATTATGTCCAAATCAAATTTTGGAAAAGGTCCTTGTAAGTGCAGTTCGATGACCGTTTATGGAAATCGATTGTACGGGCCTTGATAAAATTATTAAAAAATATCAATAACTTGTGTAAAATCATAATAAATGATTTGGAAAGATTTTGGATGAAAGCCTTCAAGTTTGAAAAGATAAAAATATATTTTTATCAAAATTAGCTACTTAATAACAAGAATGATAATCCAATAATTTTTAAATAAATAAATTGGATTGAGAAAAGGGTTTTAAAATAACCAGAATTTTTCCAATAAATAATTTGGAATGGAAATAATCTTCAAAATATTTCGGTATTGGATTTCGTGATTATACAGATATTGTTATGGGAATTTGGAAGATAAATATATCGTATTCCCAATATGATATTTGTTGGTTTCAGAATTTGGTATTGACTATAAGCCGATATAATTTCTATTCAGAGTCTGATATTTAATATCAAATCGGATTTTGGGTTTATCGTGAAAAGTGTCTTAAATAACACTATTCTTAAACCCAGTCGAAAAAAGAATAATTTTTTTAATTAAGATTTAGTGAAGTTTTCCAATTAATTAATATTTAATTGGAATTGAATTGAAATTGGATTTTTGAGTTTGTCTTGAACAGTGTCTTCATTAACATTGTTCTTATACCCAGTTGATAAAAGAATAAATCTTTTAATTAAGATTTAGAGAAGTTTACCGATTAATTAATATTTAATTGGAATTGAAATGAAGTTGGAGTTTGGGTTTGTCGTGAATGGTGTCTTAAATAACACTGTTCTTAAACCTAGTTGATAAAAGAATAAATCTTTTAATTAAGATTTAGAAAAGTTTACTAATTAATTAACATTTAATTGGAATTGAAATGAAAGTTGATTATGGGTTTATCGTGAACTGTCATAAATGACATTCGTTCTTTAACCCGATTAATAGTGAAATGTGATTTGGAATTCATAAATCTTATTCTTAAGATTTAATGGAAATTTTCCAATTAAAGTTTTCTAATTTAATAAAATAAATTGGAACGGTATGGAATTCGATTTGGTAATAATCGAAGTGAGCTTCTGTGGAGGAAGACCGTTACTATATATGGAATTTAAAAGGCTTTTTCGTTATTCCACTTATATTATTGGTCAAATAAGGAAATTGATATCGATTATATATAATGATCTGTTTTCCGTGAAGATTCCAGAATTAATGGGATATGATTTTGGGTTTATCGTGAACTGTGTTTTAAATGACATTGGTTCTTTAACCCAGTTAAAGATAGGATATGATTTCCCAAAGTTAAATGATCATTAATATTGATTTTTGGGAAGATTAAAACTAAGTGGAGTTTTAATGAATCTTTAATTAGATTGTAATGTGAATGAGATAATTTAATTTATCAAATTCATGAAATGATCGAGAATGGAGTGCCACCAGTTTTACTCCAGACGATAGTTGAATCTTTAATTAGATTTGAATGAGAAATGTTAATTAATTTTACTGATAACACCGTGGTGTTAGATATGGAGTACTACCAGTTTTGCTCCGTGGGATGAATAGGTTGAGATTGGGAAATAAATGATTACTTCGATAAGGTTCGCTAATCCCGACTAGTTTGGAAAACCTCAATTTGGTTTACAATTGTGAAAAGAATATTTGAGTAAAAGAATATTCTGGATTGGAATGAGGCGTATGTTGTGTTTTTATATAACTTGATTATAATATACGCGGGTTATTCGAAAAGACCACGTTTATCCCATTCTGAGTAACTGATTCTACGATGAAGATGATGGTTGAAGACCAGAGGTCTTCACATCGTTTGGATGATTACTGATGTCTTGATTGGGCTGTACACGCAAGATGATGTAATAAGTGGTGATCGTCCAGATGTACTTGGAGATCGACCAGATATGCGAGGACCTCTCTCCTATATTGGACATATGGGACGAGGAATAAGGTGCCTCGGGTTTTGTTCAGACCCAGAACGGACTTGTAAATGGATGTGTGTTTGACATTGGATTTTATTCTGTGTTGATTGATCTCTATTAAATGTATATCTGTTTGGTGGCGGAGAATTTATTCTCTTGCTTAACACCCTTCTCTGAGACGTACGAGCGTAGAGGTTATATATTGATAGACATCAGTCGCATGGAGTGAATTGCCTGTGTGGCATGCTGAGATGCAATTGATCAAGGCTTCTGTTAAAAAGCAGAGTCTTGTGGTTGATAATCAAAGCACTACTTTAATATAGCATAGCTTTGTGTATGGCATTAATTCGCGAGCCTCACACCCCGGTGTGAACCAGAAACGGGAGAAGGATCCTGGGAAATGGACATAGGCTAGTTTCTAGCTAGGAATGTTGTCATGGTATGGAGCCTAGACATTTTACTCATGTGGATGTTGTTTATTATTACTTGATGGATAGAGAGGCGCCTTGGATATATCGGTCACTACGGGATCGATGGATGTTATGGTCGATATACGGACCAGATTTTATGCCCCATAGGGCAGGCTAGCATATAGTTTATGGTATTATTAATACGCTAAGTGTGGACCGTCCCTGTGGATCCTAAAGGACTTGATAGAGTACTTGTCCTAAGGCACGGGCTAGAGTGTCTCGAAGTCGGTAAGGACGATCCCTTGCCTTGGTTCACAAATGGAATCCAACTTCCAATACGTGACTTTTCGGGTTTGATTGTAGAGCCTAGTATGGCGACATGATATATGGTACCCATGCCGTCTATGATTGATACATTTATATTTGAAGTTGATTTCTTCACTTATAGTAATAATAAAATATGAAATTTCATGTACCAAGCATTTTTGGCTGTTATAAGGTAAAAATATATCCTCGACTGCGTTCATTGTGTGATGGGACCTGAGTCTTATAATAACTTCATTTTTCTTCTTTAGCATTGCATTGTTTCTTTATGCACTGGTATTTTTGGGGGTAAACCCGTTTCGTGTTATACGGCGTGGTCCCTTGATTTACCTAACTTAAAAATCAAGTAATAACTGTTTTAGTTCTCACACCAGTCACATGACTAACCTGGAGTTTATTGTTTTAACCTAAATTCTGGGTGCCCTTATTTTCCACACGGGCAACTGATAGTTTTGGTTTTGCAGATTTATTCTTACAGGATCCTGGATTTACAGCTGAGGCTATATTCGGAAAGCTCTGTATCCATGTATTTCTTTCAGTTGTGTTATGTATTATTTTCCGCTGCGGTATAATTTAAATCTCTGATATTTATCAAATGTATATTATTTATTCCTACTCTGTTATATTCTTGTATTCTGATGTAATTGTTGTAATAACAATGAAATTTTCTATTGTTTGTGTTCTGATCTGTCGTGTTCTCAACTCAATCCGGGCTTCCCTTTACGGGGAAGTTTGGGTCGCTTCAGTTGGTATCGTAGCTTTGGTTTACAGAGCTCGAGAACAAGACACATTGGAACCAAACCAGAGAATTCATCAGAGATTGAATTTATAATATCCAATGAGAATGACTCATTAGAGATGGGATTAGTAGTATCCTAGAATGAGTTGGAAGAGTATTATTTTAAAATAAAAATGAAAACAAATTTAGTTTTGAAATTTATATCATATTATACATATTTGAATATTTTATTTTAAACTGAATTTGGACTATCAGGTATATGAAGATTTTGCATATACGCCTAGCTAGCGTATATACGAAGTCTCAAATTTACTGGATGGATACAGAGTCACACTCTAGTCGCCCGGAGATGATTCTGATGATTGATATATCATCATCAGATTCTATGTTCGAGTTTCAAAAGTGGGATATCTATATTGTAATAACCCGGAAAATCCGAACCAATTTAAAAAATTTATTTTGGCAATTTTGTTGAATTTTGAATATTTAAAATGATTTATTTTAAATAATAACGACGAGAAATTTATTTTGAATAGAAGTAGAACGTATATATTTATTTGAATCGACGTTAGAATATAAATATTTTATTTTAATTATAAAAGGAATTGAAAATGGTGCGGTAGTTTGAAAATTCGATTTCAAAGTTCAAATAAATGTACAGGATTCAAAATAAACCGGATTTTGGCGAAACCAAAAATATTTGAATCTATTTGAAAATATCTTTCCAACGAATCCGAAAAATTGAAATTTCATAGCGGGAATAAAAAGTTATGTCCAATTGAAAATTCAGAATAGTCGCTATGGAAATATAGCCCTTAAAAATTGAAATTTTGCAAACGACCTCGGTTTTCGACAAAACCACTTTTGTTGGATCCGTGATGTCAAGTTATTGCTAGAATTCAAAATTCATAATTTTTAGAATCAATATGTGAGCGTGGCGAAGCTAAACGTGTTTTGTCAGTTTCAATCAAAGTGGATCAACCAGAAAATGGCCATTTTTCAGACGGTCTTCAAATTTGACGAAATTAGTTTTGTTAGGACCGTATCGTCAATACGAAGCTATAAATTATTTTTCCAGAATTTTTAGATCAGTATGTGACCCCGGTAAATTAAAATGTGCATTTAAATTTAAAATATAATGATTTATATTTTAAATTCAATGGAAACTGACCGTATCAGCCGAATTGGCTTACGAAATATATCCCATTGTGTTCAGAATGGGGGTATTTAGTTATAAATGACAATCGTTGGGTTTGATTTGGAGTTCGGAGATTAAACGGGCTATTTTCGAATAAAATAAAATAAATAATTAATATATAAACCCTTCTACTGGTGAAAGAAGAAGTCAAACCCTCCTTTTATTTTTCTGCGTGGTCAACGAGCGCCTCCATCCATTTTCTGCGATCCAAATCACTCCCGAAAATAATTCCTCCGATCTCCCTCCTTACACAATGAAATTCAACTCATCAAAAAGCAAAATCGATCTGCTCGAGGAGGGTTTCCAATCCGTAGGCGGGTGGTGATTTTTTTGGGCATGGTTCTCTCGATTTCTAGGATGGAATGTGGCGCGTTCACCTGCATTTTTGGAGGCAGGTGGTGCCTCAAGTTGCGAGCTGTGCTGGTGGGCGAGCGAGCGGGTTGGTGCGCTTCACGGTGGGGTAGATGATCGGCCACCGGCCTCTTCTGGTGGCGGAGCCGCCTTGGTGTTCATATGCGATGTCGGGTTCGGTTTTTGTCTGTATCACAATGAGGAAGACAGTGAACCTTTGGCGATTTGCAGTGAGTTTTTTCCTCTCTTCTGATTTCATATAAATAAAAATCATTGTTTTAAAACTGATTTTGTTTGAATAAAAAGAAATAATAAATTATAAAAACATTGTTATAGAAAAATATATGATTTATATATATGTGATAGCAATATATATACGATTTATATATATATATATATAGTTTGGAAATGAAAATGCGAATTTATTTTATAATACGGTCTATAAAAATGTGATTTTTCTTATTATGAAATATTTTCAAATTAAAAATATGATTTATACTTTATAAATATACTTGGATTCAAGGATATATACTTCTTTAATTTGAAAATATAAAGATCAAATTTTTGAAAATATAATTTAGCAATGTTTGGAAATATATAAAAGTTTGTTTTAAAATGTATAAAAGTTTGTTTGGAAATGTATAAATATTTGGTTTGAAATATATAAAAGTTTGTTTTAAAATGTATAAAAGTTTGTTTTGAAATGTATAAATATTTGTTTTGAAATATATAAAAGTTTGTTTTAAAATGTATAAAAGTTTGTTTTGAAATGTATAAATATTTGTTTTGAAATATACAAAAGTTTGTTTTAAAAACATATACTTTGTTTTGAAAAATAGAAAAAGATAGCATTGCTCTTTAAATCTAGAATTTGCATTCTGTACACCTATTTGATTTTTATAAATGAAAAGATCAGATTTTTGTAAATGAAAAGAATGGATTTTTATTATTTACTAAGAAGTAGACAAAATATGATCTTTACTATGAAGTAGACAAAATAAAATTGTGATTTTTATTATTTGAGTAGCGGTATAAAAATATAATTTTTATATAGAAAGTAGCGTTATAAAAATATAATTTTTATAACGAAGTAACGATGTAAAAATATGATTTTTATATATAAAAGAAAAATAAAAATATGATTTTTACTATGAACAGCGTGAAGAAGATTTCGTTGGAATTTCAGTTAAGTCAGCATTGTTCCGAATTTCAGAAATAAAATGAAGGAGTGGATCCCCAATGTGAGAACTCCTCACTAAAATTTTATGTTCAGTTATTTATTTTATAACTGCATATATAAACTGCTCCCCATCGTCCACAGACCATGGATGACTTGTGTGATTGTTTGTGTTGTGAAATTTGACTCTTGATTGTGTTGAAATAAAATATATATTCATCTGTTGAAATAAAATATATATTCATGTGTTGAAATAAAATATATATACATGTGTTGAAATAAAATAAATATTCATTTACAAATCGAACGATTTGTTTATGCACCGATTTGACTGAAATGGATTGGGACGATAAATTTTACACATCGCCCAACTGCACAAATAAAATTTGTGTTTGTGGATTGAAACACCACACGGGTGTTGGGATGATATTTGACGTACACTAATCCCAATTGATTAATTGTATGTCGATCGATGGGTTGACAGACTGTGTAAGCGTTAATTATTTATATTTAATGCTTATGCAGTTGAGTAGTGCACTCTGGATGATGGTTGATTGTATATCATTAGTTTTATATACATGTGTTGTATGGAACCCATATAACTAATATTGTATGGTAATTGGTTGGGTCTCATTCCAATTTAGAAAATAAAGAGTATTTCAAAATAATATTCAGAGAAAATTTCATGTGTTGAATAAAGATTCATGTGTTGAATAAAATATTCATGTGTTGAATAAAATATTTAAACAATGTTCATGTGTTGAATAAAAGCCGTGTTGATTAGGTATGCGCCATTTTGAAGCGAACGATATTTATATTGATTTTATTCATTTTTTTAATGAATATCGAAAATGAAGTGATTTCAAAATTTAATGTTTTGAAAATATTATCATTTATATATCGATGATATGGAATATTCAATTTTAATTAGAAATTGAATATGAAGTTGAAATCGTTTTGAAAACGAATTTAAAACAATTTATAAAATACGTTTTAAAAGGAAACCATCGAAATATAATATATATATATATAATGGCCTGAATATAACGGGCCGCACTGCGGCAGTTCGCGAATTTTGACCATTGACTTCGAATGGATATTACCGGAGATCCGACCGTCGGATTCTCCTAAAACCGGAACCGTTGGGTTCGTATCGAAAAGAGATTTCTAAAGAATACAAGAGATTTGAAATCTAATGGTTGGATTTGGAGTTATGTCCAAATCAAATTTGGAAAAGGTCGTTGTAAGTGCAGTTCGATGGCCGTTGATGGAAATCGACTGTATGGGCCTTGTTAAAATTATTAAAAATATCAATAATTAGTGTAAAGTCATAAGAAATGATTTGGAAAGAATTGGGATGAAAAACTCCATATTTTAAAAGATAAAAATAGATTTTTATCGAAATGAACTAGTTTTGAACTAGAATTATTATCCATTTATTTTTGAAATAAATAAACTGGATTTGAAATGGTTTTTAAAATAACCAGAATTTCCAATATATAGATTGGAAATGGATTTGAATCGAAATTGTCTTTAGAACATTTCGATGTGGGATTTCGTGATTATACAGATATTGTTACGGAAATTTGAAAGATATATTTATATCGTTATGTCCAATACGATATTTGTTGGCCGTAGAATTTGATATTGAATATAAGCCGATATATTTTCAATTCAGAGCCTTGTATTTAATATCAAATGGGATTTTGGTTTGTCATGAATGGTGTCTTCATTAACATTCATTCTTTAACCCAATAATTTAAGGGATATGAGTTGGGTTTGTTGTGAACTGTGTTTTAACGACATTCGTTCTTTAACCCGATTTACAATGAAATGTGATTTAGAATTTATAAATCTTCTGTAAAGATTTAAAGGAGATTTTCCAAAGTAAAGTTTTCCAATTTAATAAAATAAATTGGGATGGAATGGGATTCGATTTGGTAATAATCGAAGTGAATTTCTGTGGAGGAAGACAACTAATATATCTGGAATTTAAAAGGCTTCGTCGTTATTCCATTTATATTATTAGTCGGATATGGAAGTTTATATCGATTATATATATTGATATATTTTCCATGAAAATTCCATTGCTAATGGAATGTGATTTTGGGTTTATCGTGAACCGTATTTTAAATGACATTGGTTCTTTAACCCAGTTAAAGACAGGATATGATTTCCCAAGTTAAACAATCATTAATATTGATTTTTGAGAAGATTAAAACCAAGTGGAGTTTTAATGAATCTTTAATTAGATTGAAATGATCGAGAATGGAGTATCACCAGTTTGGCTCCAGGCTATAGTTAAATCTTTAATTAGATTTGAACGTGAAATGGTAATTGAATTTACTGATAACACTGTGGTGTTAGATATGAAGTATTACCAGTTTTACTTCATGGGATGAATAGGTTGGGACTAAGAAATTTAAAACAAATGATTGCTTCGGTAAGGTTCGTTAATCCCGATTAGTTTGGATAAACCATAATTTGGTTTGAATTGAAATCCAAAAGAAGATTAAAGAATAAATTCAAAAGAATTTATCTTTGATAAAATTAATGGGAACCTTTCCCTATAGATGTGAATATTTGAATAAAAGAATATTCTAAATTATAATGAGGCGTATGTTGTGTTTGTGTAACACTTGTTTATTATATACGCGAGTTATTCGGAAAGACCGGGTTTATCCCATTCTGAATAACTGATACGACGATAAGTCGAAGATGAACACAGTGGTTGAAGACTGGAGGTCTTTACATCGTTTGGATAATTACTGATGATCTTGATTGGGCTGTACACCCGAGAGGAGGGAATCAGTTGGTGATCGTCCAGACGTACTTGGAGATCGATGGATATACGAGGAATAAGGTTCCTTCGGTTTCGTTCAGACCCAGAACGGACTTGTAAATGGATGTGTGTCTGACAACGGATTTCATTCTGTGTGATTGATATCGGTTGCATAGCGTGAATTGCCTGTGTGGCATGCTGAGTTGCAAATGATCAAGGCTTCTTTTGAAAAGCAAAGTCTTGTGGTTGATGGTCAAAGCACCGCCTGTGTAGCATAGCTTTGTGTAGCGTTAATTCGCAACCTCACACCCCGGTTGTGAACCAAAAACGGGAGAAGGACCTCAGGGAGGGCATGTGTTTCCTTCTAGCTAGGGTGGTGTCAGTGACCTACCAGCCCTGACATTTATATTATTTTCACCTGTGTGGTTGTTGCTGTTGCGAGGCGCCTCGGATATATCAGTGACTATGTGGAGCCGATGGAGTCATTTAGCCCATTGACGCCCCAAAGGGCAGGCGAACGCAGTGTTCAGGCATTTTAATCCACATCGGTGGACTGGCCCTGATGATCCAAGGGTCACTCGAGCTCTAATCCTGAGGGGCGGGATAGAGCGTCTCGAATCGGTGGGGACTATCTTTTACCTCGGTTCATAGACGGAAATCCAACTTCCAAATACGTGATTTTGCTGTTTTAATTGTAGAACTAGTATGGAGACATGATATATGGTACCCATGCCATCTATGATTGATACTTATGATTGAGATTGTTTTGACACTATACACTTATAGTAATAATAAGAGATGAAAATTTCAAGCATTCTTTGGCTATTATAAGATAAAACCCTATCCTCCGGCTTGTGTTGCATTGTGTGATGGGACCTGGGTCTTATAATAGCTTCGTCGTTCTTTATTTAGCATTGCGCTGTTGTTTTATGCACTGGTATTCTTGGGAGGAAACCCGTTCCTTGTTATACGGCGTGGTCCCTTGATTTACCTAAATTTAAAATAAAGATTAATAACTGTTTTAGTTCTCACACCAGTCACATGACTGACCTGGAGTTTATTGTTTTAACCTAAACTCTAGGTGCCCCTATTTTGCACGGGCAGCTAGTAGTTTTGGTTTTGCGGATTTATATTCACAGGACCCTGGTTTACAGCTGGAATGATATTCGGAAAGCTTTGTATTCGTATATCTCCTTCAGTTGTGTTTTGTATTATTTTCCGCTACCATGTAATGTATTGTAATCTCTGATATTTTAAGACGTGTAATATTTATTCATACTCTGTAAATTCTTGTATTCTGGTGGAATTGTTGTAATAAGCAATGAAATGTTCTTCTGTTTGTGTTCTAAATGGTCTTGTCCTCATTACGTTTCGGGTTATGAATGGTCTTGGTCGGTTTAGCGATCGATTAGGTCCGGACGAAATCCTTATCGTTACATTTGGTATCAGAACTTTGGTCTACAAAGCTCGAGAACAAGACACATTAGAACCGAACGAAAGAATTCATCAGAGATCAGATTAGTAATATCCAATAAGAATGGCTCATTAGAGATGGTATTAGTAGTATCCTAGTGCGAGTCGAAAGAGTGTTATTTTTAAAATCAAAATGAAAACCAATATTGTTTTGAAAATTAAATTCAATTATACGCATTTGAATATTTTATTTTATATTGAATTTGGACAATCAAGTATATAAAGATTTTGCGTATACGCGTCATGAACGTATATTCGAAGTTTTAATATACTGGATAGATATAAAATCACACTCTAGTCGCCCGGAGATGATTCTGATGATTGATGCATCGTCATCAGAGTTGATGTTTGGGTGCCAAAAGTGTGATATCTATATATTTCCATTAGACCGGTGTGAGAACCAAAACTAGATAGGTTTATTGTTGTGATTTGGCATCAAAAACATGATTTTCTGTATATATCTCAAAATTATGAATTTGAAACGATAATCCACTAATTGTTTGCTGATGGTGTTGTTTAATTATTGGTTTCATTTATTAAAATTTTGAGCCATTTAGCTAATTGAACCAAATATTGAACTGTATTGAAAATTGTTTGGAAATGCATGCATGTACATATATACGTGTGAACAGGTCAATGCAAGGAGGCTAGAGAAGAGGAATAAAATTGTTTGCCCAACAAATAGGTACATGTTTATTGTATTTCTTGGGGATTTTATGATTTTATGAGCCGATTGGCTAGCTGCTTGGCTTTTTCTTTTTCTTTTGGATTGGTGAGGACCATGGGAGGCTATTTGAAATATCCCGAAGCTCCCGGTGTAGGGGAGGTTATGGCGAAATTTTTCGAAAATTTAGGGTGTTAGCCAAATTTTTGAAAAATCTAAAAAGTTCTTAGAAACTGAAAAGTTGAAGAACTTAAGCCATAATGGAAATAATGAAAGTTGAGTTGGTTTGTAAAACAACTTTTGGCTTTGTTCCTTTTCGGAGACGAAAAGTTTTAATGGGGGAGATTGTAATAACCCGGAAAATCCGAACATATTTAAAATTTTTATTTTGGCAATTTTGATGAATTTTGAATATTTAAAATGATTTATTTTAAATAATAATGATGAGAAATTTATTTTGAATAGAAATAGAACGTATATACTTATTTGAATCGACATTAGAATATAAATATTTTATTTTAATTATAAAAGGAATTGAAAATGGCGCGGTAATTTCAAAATTCGATTTCAAAGTTCAAATGAATGTACAAGATTCAAAATAAACCGGATTTTGGCGAAACCAAAAATATTTGAATCTATTTGAAAATATCTTTCCAATGAATCTGGAAAATTGAAATTTCATAGCAGGAATAAAAAGTTATGTCCAATTGAAAATTCAGAATAGTCGCTATGGAAATATAGCCCTTTAAAATGGAAATTTTGCAAACGACCTTGGTTTTCGACGAAACCACTTTTGTTGGATCCGTGATGTCAAGTTATTGCTAGATTTCAAAATTCATAATTTTTAGAATCAATATGTGAGCGTGGCGAAGCTAAACGTGTTTTGTCAGTTTCAATCAAATTGGATCGACCAGAAAATGACCATTTTTCAAACTGACTTCAAATTTGATGAAATTAATTTGGTTAGGACCATATCATCAATATGAAGCTAGAAATAAATTTTCCAGAATTGTTAGAGTCAGTATGTGGCCCCGGTAAATTAAAATGTGCGTTTGAATTTAAAATATAATGATTTATATTTTAAATTCAACAGAAACTGATCCTATCAGTCGAATTGGCTTACGAAACATATTCCATTGTGTTCAGAATGGGGGTATTTAGTTGTGAACGATAGTCATTGGGTTTGATTTGGAGTTCGGAGATTAAACAGGCTATTTTCGAATAAAATAAAATAAATAATTAATATATAAACCTTTCTACTGGTCAAAGAAGAAGTCATACCTTCCTTTTATTTTTCCGCGTGGTCAACGAGCGGCTCCATCCATTTTCTGCGATCCAAATCACTCCCGAAAATAATTCCTCCAATCTCCCTCCTTACACAATGAAATTCAACTCATCAAAAAGCAAAATCGAACTGCTCGAGGAGAGTTTCCAATCCGTAGGCGGGTGGTGATTTTTTGGGGCATGGTTCTCTCGATTTCTAGGTTGGAATGTGGTGTGTTCACCTACGTTTTTGGAGGCGGGTGGTGCCTCGAGTTGCGAGCTGTGCTCGGGGGCAAGCGTGCAGGTTGGTGCGCTTCACGGTGGGGTAGATGATCGGCTACCGGCCTCTTCTGGTGGCGGCGCCGCCTTGATGTTCATATGCGATGTCGGGTTCGGTTTTTGTCTGTATCATGATGAGGAAGACAGTGAACCTTTGGTGATTTGCAGTGAGTTTTTTTTCCGCTCTTATGATTTCATATAAATAAAAATCATTGTTTTAAAACTGATTTTGTTTGAATAAAAAGAAATAATAAATTATAAAAACATTGTTATAGAAAAATATGTGATTTATATATATGTGATAGCAATATAAATATACGATTTTTATATATATAGTATGGAAATGAAAATGCGAATTTTAATTTATAATATGGTCTATAAAAATGTGATTTGTCTTATTATGAAATATTTTCAAATTAAAAATATGATTTATACTTTATAAATATACTTGGATTCAAGGATATAAACTTCTTTGATTTGAAAATATAAAGATCAAATTTTTGAAAATATAATATAGCAATGTTTTGAAATATATAAAAGTTTGTTTTAAAATGTATAAAAGTTTGTTTTGAAATGTATAAATATTTGTTTTAAAATATATAAAAGTTTGTTTTAAAATGTATAAAAGTTTGTTTTGAAATGTATAAATATTTGTTTTGAAATATATAAAAGTTTGTTTTAAAAATATATACTTTGTTTTGAAAAATAGAAAAAGATAGCATTGCTCTTTAAATCTGGAATTTGCATTGTGTACACCCATTTGATTTTTATAAATGAAAGATCATATTTTTATAAACGAAAAGACTGGATTTTTATTATAAGAACTAGCGATATAAAAATATGATCTTTACTATGAAGTAGACAAAATAAAAATGTGATTTTTATTATTTGAGTAGCGGTATAAAAATATAATTTTTATATAGAAAGTAGCGTTATAAAAATATAATTTTTATAGCGAAGTAACGATGTGAAGGTATGATTTTTATATGTAAAAGAGAAATAAAAATATGATTTTTACTATGAATAGCGTGAAGAAGATTTTGTTGGAATTTCAGTCAAGTTAGCATTGTTCTGAATTTCAGAAATAAAATGAAGGAGTGGATCCCCAATGTGAGAACTCCTCACTAAAATTTTATGTTCAGTTATTTATTTTATAACTGCATATGTAAACTGCTCCCCGTCGTCCACAGGCCATGGACGACTTGTGTGATTGTTTGTGTAGTAAAATTTGACTATTGATTGTGTTGAAAGAAAAATATATATTCATGTGTTGAAATAAAATATATATTCATGTGTTGAAATAAAATATATAATCATGTGTTGAAATAAAATATATATACATGTGTTGAAATAAAATAAATATTCATTTACAAATCGAACGATTTTTTTATCTACATCGATTTGACTGATACGGATTGGGACGATAAATTTTACACATCACCCAACTGCACAAATAAAATCTGTGTTTGTGGATTGAAACACCACACGGGTGTTGGGATGATATTTGACGTACACTAATCCCAATTGATTAATTGTATGTCGATCGATGGGTTGACAGACTGTGTAAGCGTTAATTATTTATATTTAACACTTATGCAGTTGAGTAGTGCACTCTGGATGATGGTTGATTGTATATCATTATTTTTATATACATGTGTTGTATGGAACCCATATAATTAATATTGTATGGTAATTGGTTGGGTCTCATTCCAATTTAGAAAATAAAGAGTATTTCAAAATAATATTCAGAGAAAATTTCATGTGTTGAATAAAGATTCATGTGTTGAATAAAATATTCATGTGTTGAGAAAAATATTTAAACAATGTTCATGTGTTGAATAAAAGCCGAATTGATTGGGTATGCGCCATTTTGACGCGAACGATATTTATATCGATTTTATTCATTTTTATAATGAATATCGAAAATGAAGTGATTTCAAAATCTAAAGTTTTGAAAATATTATCATTTATATATCGATGATATAGAATATTCAATTTTGATTGGAAATTGAATATTAAGTTGAAATCGTTTTGAAAACGAACTCAAAACGATTTATAAAATACGTTTTAAAAGGAAACTATCGAAATATATATAATATATATATTATATATATAATGGCCTAAATAGAACGGACCACGCTGCGGCAGTTCGCGAATTTCGACCATTGACTTCGAATGGATATTACGGGAGATCCGACCGTCGGATTCTCCTAAAACCAGAGACGTTGGGTTCGTATCGAAAAGAGCTTTCTAAAAAATGCAAGAGATTTGAAATCTAACGATTGAATTTGGAATTATGTCCAAATCAAATTTGGAAAAGGTCGTTGTAAGTGTAGTTCGATGGCCGTTGATGGAAATCGACTGTACGGGCCTTGATAAAATTATTAAAAATATCAATAATTAGTGTAGAATCATAAGAAACAATTTGGAAAGAATTGGGATGAAAAACTCCATATTTGAAAAGAAAAAAATAGATTTTTATCGAAACGAACTAGTTTTGAACTAGAATTATTATCCATTTATTTTTGAAATAAATAAATTGGATTTGAAATGGTTTTGAAAATAACCAGAATTTCCAATATATAGATTGGAAATGGATTTGAATCGAAATTGTCTTCGGAATATTTCGATGTGGGATTTCGTGATTATACAGATATTGTTATGGAAATTTGAAAGATATATTTGTATCGTTATTTCCATTACGATATTTATTTGTCGTAGAATTTGATATTGAATATAAGCCGATATATTTTAAATTCAGAGCCTTGTATTTAATATCAAATGGGAATTGGGTTTGTCGTGAATGGTGTCTTCATTAACATTCGTTCTTTAACCCAATAATTAAAGGGATGTGAGTTGGGTTTGTTGTGAACTGTGTTTTAACGACATTCGTTCTTTAACCTGATTTACAGTGAAATGTGATTTGGAATTTATAAATCTTGTGTAGAGATTTAAAGGAGATTTTCCAAAGTAAAGTTTTCCAATTTAATAAAATAAATTGGGATGGAATGGAATGGATTTCGATTTGGTAATAATCGAAGTGAATTTCTGTGGAGAAAGACAACTAATATATCTGGAATTTAAAAGGCTTCGCCGTTATTCCATTTATATTATTAGTCGGATATGGAAGTTTATATCGATTATATATGTTGGTTTGTTTTCCATGAAAAATCCATTACTAATGGAATGTGATTTTGGGTTTATCATGAATCGTGTTTTAAATGACATTGGTTCTTTAACCCAGTTAAAGACAGGATATGATTTTCCAAGTTAAACAATCATTAATATTGATTTTTGGGAAGATTAAAACCAAGTGGAGTTTTAATGAATCTTTAACTAGATTGAAATGATCGAGAATGGAGTATCATTAGTTTGTCTCCAGGCGATAGTTAAATCTTTAATTAGATTTGAATGTGAAATGGTAATTGAATTTACCGATAACACCATGGTGTTAGATATGACGTATTACCAGTTTTACTTCATGGGATGAATAGGTTGGGATTTGGAAATTTAAAACAAATGATTACTTCGGTAAGGTTCGTTAATCCCGACTAGTTTGGATAAACCATAATTTGGTTTAAATTGAAATCCAAAAGAAGATTAAAGAATAAATTTAAAAGAATTTATCTTTGATAAAACTAATGGGAACCTTTCCCTATAGATGTGAATATTTGAATAAAAGAATATTCTGAATTGGAATGAGAAATATGTTGTGTTTGTGTAACATTTGTTTATTATATACGCGAGTTATTTGGAAAGACAGGTTGTATCCCATTCTGAATAACTAATACGATGATAATTCGAAGATGAAGACGGTGGTCGAAGACCGGAGGTCTTCACATCATTTGGATAATTACTGATGATCTTGATTGGGATGTACACCCGAGAGGAGGGAATCAGTTGGTGATCGTCCAGACGTACTTGGAGATCGATGGATATGCGAGGAATAAGGTCCCTCCGGTTTCGTTCAGACCCAGAACGGACTTGTAAATGGATGTGTGTCTAACATCAGATTTCATTATGTGTGATTGATATCGGTTGCATAGCGTGAATTGCCTGTGTGGCATGCTGAGATGCAAATGATCAAGGCTTCTGTTGAAAAGCAAAGTCTTGTAGTTAATGAACAAAGCACCGCCTGTGTGGTATAACTTTGGGTAGCGTTAATTCGCGAGCCTCACACCCTGGTTGTGAACCAAAAACGGGAGAAGGACCTCAGGGAGGGCATGCGCTTCCTTCTAGCCAGGGTGTTAGTGACCTACCAGCCCTAACATTTATATTATTTTCACCTATGTGGTTGTTGCTGTTGCAAGGCGCCCCGGATATATCGGTGACTATGTGCAGCCGATGGAGTCATTTGGCTCATTGATGCCCCAAAGGGTGGGGAAACGAAGTGTTCAGGAATTTTAATCCACATCGGTGGACCGGCCCTGACGATTCAAGGGTCACTCGAGCTCTGATCCTAAGGGGCGGGCTAGAGCGTCTCGAATCGTTGAGGACTATCTTTTGCCTCGGTTCATAGATGGAAATCCAACTTCCAAATACGTGATTTTGCGGTTTTAATTGTAGAACTAGTATGGCGACATGATATATGGTACCCATGCCGTCTATGATTGATACTTATGATTGAAATTGTTTTGACACTATACACTTATAGTAATAATAAGAGATGAAATTTAGCGTATCAAGCATTCTTTGGCTATTATAAGGTAATACCCTATCCTCCGGCTTGTGTTGCATTGTGTGATGGGACCTGGGTCTTACAATAGTTTCGTTGTTCTTTATTTAGCATTGCGTTGTTGTTTTATGCACTGGTATTCTTGGGAGGAAACCCGTTCCGTATAACACGGCGTGGTCCCTTGATTTACCTAACTTTAACATAAAGATTAATAACTGTTTTAGTTCTCACACCAGTCACATGACTGACCTGGAGTTTATTGTTTTAACCTAAACTCTGGGTGCCCCTATTTTGCACGGGCAGCTAGTAGTTTTGGTTTTTGCAGATTAATATTCATAGGACCCTGGTTTACAGCTGGAATGATATTCGAAAAGCTTTGTATCCGTATATCTCCTTCAGTTGTGTTTTGTATTATTTTTTGCTGCTATGTAATGTATTGTAATCTTTGATATTTTAAGATGTGTAATATTTATTCATACTCTGTAAATTCTTTTATTCTGGTGGAATTGTTGTAGTAAGCAATGAAATGTTCTTCTGTTTGTGTTCTGATTGGTCTTGTCCTCATTACGTTTCGGGTTTTGAACGGTCTTGGTCGGTTTAGCAATCGATTAGGTCCGGACGAAATCCCTATCGTTACATATATATTTCTAATTGACTGGTGTGAGAACCAAAATATAGTTAGAATATATTGTTGTGAATTGGCATCAAAAATGGATTTTTGAATATATATAAGTTATACATTTGAAAATTTTAAATAACGAATTGATTGCTGGTTGTGCTATATGATTATTAGTTTAACTTATAAAAATATTGGAATAGTAAAACCAACAAGAGAATGTATGGTAAATTTTGCTAAATAGAATCAAATTTTGAACTAAATTGAAAATGGATTGAAATTGCATACATGTACATATATTATGTATGAACAGGTCATAGCAAGGAGGCTAGTAAATAGGAATAAAATTGTATTCCCGACAAATAGGCACATGTTTACTAATTTATTGGGTTTGGATAATTTTATGAGCCGATAGGCTAGCCGCTTGGCTTTTTCTTTTTCTTTTGGGATTGATGAGGGCCCTGTGAGGCTAGTTGCGGTTTTAAAGGTCTCCCCCATAAAAAGGAAGTTATGGCGAAATTTTTCGAAAATTTAGGGTGTTAGCTAAATTTTTGAAAACTTAAAAATTCTTAGAAACTGAAAAGTTGAAGAATGGAAGTTGAATTGTTTAGTTAAATAACTTTCAGCTCCGTTCCTTTTCGAGGACGAAAAGATTTTAAGCGGGGAGATTGTAACAACCCGGATTTTCAGAACCGATTAATTTTTTTTATTTTAGCAATTATAATGGATTTTGAATATTTAAAATGATTTATTTAAATAATAACGACTAAAAATTTATTTTTGACGAAGTTAGAACGTATAATTTTTTTAATTATAAAACGATCCTGAAATGGCATGGCAGTTTGAAATTTCGATTACAAATTTCAATTGAATTTACAAAATTCAATATAAGTCAGAATTGGATGAAAGAAGAAATATTTGAATCTATTTAAAAATATTTTCCTAACGAATGTAACGAAGTGAGATTTCCCTTTATAAATTGAAAGCTACGTCCAGTTTAAAATTCAGAATAGTCGCAATGGAATTTATATATATTTTATACAATATATAGCCCTTAAAAATAGTCATTTTGCAAACGACCTCCATTTTCGAAGAAACCACTTTTATTGGATCTGGAATGTCAAATTATGGCTAGATTCCAATTTTTATAATTTTTGAAATCAATATGTGAGCATGGCAAAAGAATACGTGTTTTGACAGTTAGTTGAATTGATCGACCAGAAAATGGCCATTTTTCAAACGGTCTCCAAATTCGATGAAATTAGTTTTGTTATGACCATATCATCAAAACATAGCTAGATTTATTTTTCCGTAATTTTTGGAGTCAGTATGTGGCCCCAGTAAATTAAAATGTACGTTTGAATTCAAAATATATTAATTTATATTTTAAATTTAGCGAAAACTGATCGTAGCAGTCGAATTGGCTTATGAAACATTTTCCATTATGTCCGGAATGGGGGTATTTAGCTAGGGGCGACAGTCGTTGGGGTTCATTTGGAGTTCGTTGTGTTAAACAAGTATATTACGAATTATATATATATATTTAACTCAAAACCCTAACCCTATTCAAATACATTCTATGCCGCCAATAATATTCTCCCAAAAAAAGATCCCAAATCGATTTTAACCGACTCAATGATTTTTGAAACTTATAAAGCAAAGGTGAAAGAGATTTTTATGGTCTTTAAAATGATACAGGTTAGATCGTGATTCACATGGCCTGGAGGGAGGATATCGAGCAAGAAGTAGACGGTTTTGGAGAGGATTTTGGCGGATTAGGGACGGTCGAGTTCGGCACTACCCCAGGTGGAGGAAGACGACTTCTTGGCGAACGAGATGGCGCGCTTCGATTGTCTTCCGGCGGCCTTAGTGGTGGTGGGCAGAAGTTTCCTTCCAACGAGCTGATGGGTATCGAGGTCGGCTTTAAATTTGAACAGGAGGAAGGTAATTAACCTTAAGTGTAATTAAATTATTATTACTAATTAATTAGTTTATAAAAGTTGTTAATATTTAAAATGCGATAACTTCTCCAAATAGACACGGAATCGCGCGCGGTCAGTTGCATTGTGATCATATTGACAAGGACTTCAGAGATGACTGAATTTGGAAGATATTGGAGCTACCAGCAATTTTTAATTAAATTAAACTCACTGTTTAATTTGATTAAAAATAATCGTATATAACAATTTCTAACCGGTCAATGTGAGAACTCTTTCTCACTTAAATTCATTTATAGTTAAATACATACCAGGATGCAGACGGTGCTTAGCAACACCCGACACCATTTATTGTACAAACCATGATTGTTTGTTTGGATTGAATTGATTGTGCTATGTTTATTGATTGAAGGAACTGTATAAAATATTCAAGTGTTTAATAAAATATTTGAATAATAAAAATATCATTTTTATTGTATAAATGAACTGTATAAAATATTCATGTGTTGAATAAAATATTTTATTGTTAAAAATATGATTTTTAACGTGTATATGAATAAAATAAATATTCATTTACAAATCAGACGATTTGTTCATGTACACCCATTTAACTGATTTTGATTGGGACGATAAATTTTACACATCGCCCAACTGCACAAATAATATTCAGCATTTGTTGATTTAAACCCCACACGGGTATTGGGATGATATTTGGCGTACACTAATCCCAATTGTTTAGTTGTATGTCGATCGATTGGTTAAAAGACTGTGGTAAGCGTTAATTATTTATATTTAATGCTTGTGCAGATGTGTAATGCACTCTAGATGATGGTTGATTGTTTATCGTTGTTATTATATACATGTGTTGTATGGAATCCATATAAATAAAATTATATGGTAATTGATTGAGTCTGATTCCAATTCAAAAAGAAAGAATATTTTAAAAGAACGAATATTTTAATATAATATTCAATAAAGGATTAAAACGTGAATTTAATGTCTGATTTTGGATGGACACGAAAATATTTAAATATATGAAGCCGTATTGATTAGATTTGCACCATTTGGACGCGAACGATATTTATACCGATTTTATTCATTTTTATAATGAATATCGAAAAGGAAATGATTTCAAAATCTGATATTTTGAAAATATTATCATTTATATATTATAATGATAAGGAATATACAATTTTAATTTAAAATTGAAAATGAAGTTGGAATCATTTTTAAAACGAATTTAAAATGATTTATAAAATACGATTTAAATTGAAATCGACGAAATATATATAATATATGTATTATATATATTGGCCTGAATAGAACGCGCCGCGCAGCGACCGTTCGCGAATTTCGACCATTGACTTCAAATTGACATTACGGGAGATCCGACTGTTGGATTCTCCTAAAACCGGAACCGTTGGGTTCGTATCGAAAAGAACTTTCCAACAAATATAAGATATTTGAAATTTAACGGTTGGATTTTGTAAAGACCCGGAAATTTGAACACTTAATCTTCAAATATTGTAACAGTTTGGAATATTGTTAAATATTGTAAATGTGATTTTATAACCTCGTTAAACATCTTTTCATTAATAATTAATGATCCTTGGCTCATTTCAGAAAAATGTTCTCAAAAATATATTTTTTGGAAAAATGTCGAAAATGTGACCGAAAGCCATTTTATTTATATATAGCTATTTTCTCAATAAATGTTGTTGAAAATTTAAATGAATTTCTAGTTATTCATTAGAAAAGTAATTAGCAAATAAAAATATTTTTCATATTTATGGCTAACTATATTGATGATGTCATCATTTTAAAAAAATGAGCATTTAAGGAAAGTTTTTGTATTTTGGTATTTAAGTATTCAAATAAGTTGTAACGACCCGGGAAAAAAGCGACTTTGGTTATCCGATATATAACACCTATCGAACAATCAAAAGTCGAAATTACCGGATAGTCCAAGAAAGAAATTAGAGGGTGAGGATAGATAAGATAGAAAATTAGAACAGAAGAAGAAGAAGAACACAACAACATCAGAATAACACGAATCTCACAGCGGAACGAATAAAATATAATAGACAACATATCTTGAAATCAAAGTAGTATATGTATATCATACCATTATCAGAGTACAACACTTTCATCACAGCGGAATAATCAATAGCTAGAAAAATCTTGAAGCCTCCTGCTCCAAGCTCTTCAAGCATACCTGTAAATCCTGACTACTTGACTGCCCGTACAAATTTGGGCACCCAAGAGTTTAGGGAAAACAAAACAAAATAAACTCTGGGTCAGTCATGGGACTGGTGTGAGTAAACTCAAATTATATGGTTTGACTTTTCAAGATCCTTTCAAAAGAAAAGATAATCGTAAGACCAATCCACACATAAACACGGATGATTTTTACCTTACGATAACCCAAAAACACTTGTGGGAATCATATATTATCTGATATTATAATAATGTCTAATCACAAGTAATTAAAATCTAGTAGAACGCTTGCATCTCACGCTCTACATATATAATATACAATCAAACTTGCAGGCACTTATTGGAGATTGGATTCCAACTTGACAAGGTATGGGACCACCTTCCGAACGTGTATCTCTAGAGGCAAATACACTGGGTTTAACAAGAACATCTTGCAACCCGGCCCACACATGACCGACCACTCATTTCGCTTGAGTGTATCGAATGTATATCACCAACGGTTGGGATCAGCAACCGTCTCCCGATAAGGGACAGCATCGATAGATTTAAGAACAAAAGGAATTTCTCTAGATAGGTGATCATACATCCTAATGGGTGCGACCCACATAGCCATGCTGCCTGCCCGATTTTTTTTGTCATTCCTGGTTGATGAGGCTTGAGGTCATAACGTATCTTTTGACAGATCACACCTCCATTACTTTGAATGCCACATCGTCATACCCGCCAAATCACAAATTGATTTCACCAAAAATACAACGGGTATACAGCTAAGAGAAACGAATTCCTCCGCCACCAAACGTAAGTACGTTTGAAGAGATCAACTTACGCGATCCTTTGAATATACTCTGTCAGACATTCGTCCATTCACGTTTGTCCTGGGACTGGACAAACCGAAGGCACTATTCTGTAAATAGGATAGCCCTTGCATAACTCCATCTTCAATATATTCAGCATACTTGATTCGCAACGCTTATGCCAATATGGAGTGGTTCTCTGGATAATAATCCGACCGGTCTCTCCATATTAACAACGTTAAAATGGTCAAAACTTTGATAGTCGGTGATTTAACTATCAATTAAAAACATGTCGGTGTGCAAACAACGATATTATTTCCAGATGGAAATTCTATCGATCAATCATCATTCATCATCAAATTATCATAAATTTACCCTTTTCCTTATTCTTGTTTTCCTATATTTCTTATTTACTATATTTAGAAAATATACGTTATTAACAATGGAAAACAATTCCATTTCTCATTTTCTATATTCAGAAAACATTTCTGATTTTCATTTGGAAGACATTTCCAAATCTCCTTCATTGGGTTTAAACTGATGTTTGAATAAACATCGCTATGCCAACACCAACCATTTCACTCGACTCTAGATCGCAGCGATCACAATGGTTACGCCTGATTCCCTCAGGAAACATCCGACCGCCTTAGGCTATTTGCAGCCCTGCGAATTACGCTAGCAGTCGTGCCCACTGGTAGCTTATCTTAAATGACTACTTCTGTTTAACTCTATCTCGAATAACTAAATTCGAGCAAATCTAATTGAATAACTAATATTCAATCATCCCTTATTCGATTACTATATTTGGATAACTCTAGTTCGATTAGACTCTAATCGATTAACTCTAACTGATTAACTTTAATTGGTTAACTCTAACTAACTAACTCTAAATGTTTACTCCAACGGTTTAACTCTACGGTTTAGCCCTAACGGTTTAACTCTAACAGTTCAACTCTAACAGTTTAACTCTAACGGTTGATCTCAATAAATTTATTCTATTGGATTAACTCTATTGGATCAACCCATTTCGAACAACTAATATTCAATAAACTTCCTTTCGAATAAACTGATATTCGATAACTTTACTTCGAATAACTCTTATTCGATAAATTCTCTTTCATACATACTCAGTTTCAAATATCGATGTGGAAATCGATTTTTACTTCTCTATATAAGTCTTGACTTATATACTCTATTTACCCAAAGATAAATAACTCAATTAATTTATAAAACTTTATTTATAAATTAACCTTCTCACCTTATCTGTTAAAACAGATCTCTCTTAAATTCTCACTTCGAATTCATATTCTGTTTACCCGTGTGCGAAGCACGGGCCTAAATTCTTCCTAGTGTAAAATTCTCCTTTATTACACTTTTATCCATTTTCAAGTACTTCAATATTCTATTTATTTTCTAAATAAATAATTCCTTTTTATAACTCAGTTTATTTCTCTAGATAAATATTTCCTTTTAATCTATTTGTAAATGTTTTACAAATATTTTTTTTTCTAATTCCATTTGTAAATGTTCTACAAATGTTTTCTTTTTATCTCTATTTGCAATGGTTTTACAAATATTTTCTTTCTATTTTATTTGTAAATGTTTTACAAACAATTTCCCTTCTCTATTTGTTTTACAAATATCTTTCCTTTACTGCTTTGATTTTATAAAATGATTTCTTTTATAAAACCCTTTTCCTTTCATATATAAAATCCGTTGATTTTATATAAATATTTTATTTTCAAAATAAATTTTGAAAATTTCCCTTTTCCCTTTCTCGTATCATTTATGGTGTAAAAATATCAAATCAACTGATCGGTCATCATCCAAGCACACAGCATCAGCAATAGATGATATAACACTTCATATATCAGAATATATGAAAATTGTAAAATAAATATTGAGGAACCCAGTTGGGTCCCTCCGACCTGTTCCCCTGCATCCACAGATGTCAGTCAACATATATAGCATGAAAGTAAAATATTCTGATAATTAGAATCAATATTTCGATACGATTTATATATATCGTTATTGATGTTTTCAATCAACTGACTAGCAGTTCAAGCAACGGTCAACACACAGCGATTCAACCAATATTTATCAGTTCTAAAAATACGCTATAAAAATATAAATTGATCAGAGTTAGTGAGATTTACTCACCTCGGTTCGCAGTTGACGGTTCTTCTTTCGTTTCCTTTAAAATTAAATAGCGCGTTTGATTTTTTTTCTAGGAAATTCCAACAGCTCGGTTTCCGGCCATATTAGTCCCATGCCGTAGAACTTGTCACTATGATTCTAGCGGATCCGTTCGCGTTCAATTTTTGTAACATACGACCTAGTTATAAATATTATAATTTTATACGGTTTGAGTTATATATATATATAATAAGTGATTAAATAATTATCACTCTTAATCACCATTAAAACTATGATTACCTTAATTATCGTTTTGGCAGCAACCGTCCATCCTTGATCAAAATTCCGATACCTTCTTCCAGTAAAAGAAACACACCCAACTCCTATAGTATCATCTTCCAAAGCCTAAATGGTTGTTGTCCATCAACCTTCCTAAGTCACGACCTCAGTAAGAAGCAGCAGCGCCCCATCCTTTTCCCAATTCACGTCCGCCTTCCATTCATCATTTATTTATTTTTATTTTTATTTTAAAAATGGGCTTAGTATTTGGATCAGCCCACGTCACCCCGTAAACGCCTATACCCGCCTTCATTCGTTTCTTCTTCACCCACACAAACATCCCCTTCGGCAGCCATTTTTCAATGGCCATAACTGCCCCTCCTAACCCCCATATCTCCTCCTTTACCTGCTCCATTAAAATGCATGAAACAAATGCCACAAGCTTCTCTCCACTCTTCTCCCGCTCCCATTCCTCCATACGCTCAACAGCACTAGCACCCACACTTGCAACTCGCTCCATTTCCCACGAACTAACGACTTGTGTAACCTAAAAGGGTTGCATTGGATTGAAGCTTACAGCTTTACTAACCCAACAGAAAACGAGAATAACATGATTCCGTGGATTATTCACTTTTTAATGATTTTCAGTGAAGTAATGGTATTTGAAAAGATAAAATGATGAAGCCATTAAAACGGAAGCTTTCGGTTTTGAGGAAGAAAAATAAAAATACTCAACGCAGCTAGTTTATTTATAGAATTGCAAAACGTGGTTGCCAAGGCGTAGGTCGTAGGATCGCTCAGCTCTAGTTGATTTGATTTAGTGTGATCGCTGTATAACAAGGTCACTGTAGACAAATATAGGGTGTACATTGGATGGTTTAGGGTAGGCTGGATGATTTGAGTATACACTGCTGTTACTCTTTTGAAGTGAAGAAGATTTTAGTTTGGGTAAGCTGTAAGAATGGGACTTGTCGGCTACAGCTTCCTTTTGTATGTGCAATATCTTAGGGGTTGCAGCACTAGGTCGGCCACATAAATGAATCCGATCATTTTAGGATTTTCTGAAGATATTTCTCCATGCTAGCTTTAGATTTGTCGGCAAGGAAAAATAATTTTGTATGTATATTGATTGACATATTCATTTTAGTATTCAGGTACGTTCATGTTAAAAGGCTTAAAAATACGAGTTCAACTCCGCTAAAAAGACACATATCTCATTTTGCAAAACTTTGTTTCCCTACAAGTTGTTCTGGACAGAAATAAACATATACTCATGTCGAGTGATGTGCCACGATCCTAGAAATATAATAATATCGGTAGATTAACTCCTATTGTGAAACCCCAACTGTCGTTACAGGGTGCAAAATACTCCAAATAAAAAGTTGTGTATTTAATTATTTAAAAATTACAATAAAATTCTAAAAATTAAATTATCACTACGTCCCAAAAGGGTCTTGTCTAAATTCGAAACCTATATCTAGTTATTTCAAATAAACCGTTACGGTCGATATACGATTTCATAGCGACTATTTGGAAATTTGATTTGGACATATCTTGCAATCTATATGATGAAATCCCAATTTTTCTCTTCCATTAGAAAAATATACTCCACCAGCCCCCGACGTTACTTGTTTCACAGAAATCCGATTTAAAATGGCTTCTGTATACTCGTTTAAAGTTCAAATCGCCAAATAACGAACTGCCGCGCCATTTCGAGCTCGATTTTAATTATAATATAATTATACGTTCAAACTATCGTTCAAATAATATATTCGTTATTCTAATTCAATTCTAAACTGAATTAAATATCACAGATGATCCAGTTCACACCATATTGTGAATTCCACTATTTCTGACTATTTCAAAAATTAAACATATTATTATATTATTTATTTTAATTAAATATTCAATATTATTTAATTATGGTCATTTTAAATAACCAAACCATTATTAATATAATTAAATAAATTAATTATATTGCTAAAAATGCGGGTCGTTACATAAGTGCTTTATAATTTGAATATGCTTGTTTTAATTGTTTAAATAAGTTAATGGATTTATTTCCAAGTTTTGTTTATTTGAATAAATCATTTTATAAAGAACTAATAGTATGATCGAGATTCAACTTCCAGATTCACATCCTATCGTTGAATAGAAGTTGTTTCATATGGTTGCAACGTTGTTTGATATATGTGTATGTATTCACATACATGCATATACACATATGTATGTAAGATAATTAGTCACATCAAGAGTTTAGAAAATATCCTAAGTGTATGTATATAAGCTTCTTATATGTATACAAATGAATGCTTACTTGAAAAAGCAAACTTACCATCCCTTACACACCTTTCACTTCCCTTACACACCATCCCATCTATCATAAATACTATTAGGGTTTTAAGGGAATTTTGGTCTTTTCCATCCACCTTCCTTTTCCTATATAAGGAGGGGTATACCTCCTTCTTTCTTACACAAAATTCCTATGCAAAAGTGAAGCTTTTAATGGCTTATCTTCATCTTCTTCCTCTTCCTTACTAACTTTCTCAAACTATAGTCAAACCAACTCCAAATCAACTCAAACTTTGAGTGTAGCCTTCTTATACCATTACAAGACCTTCTAGCAAGTTAGAAGTTGAAAAATCCAAGCCTCTCTCAATTTTCATCTTTGTTCGTGAACTATATAAGGAAGGAAGCAAGGAAAAGCAAGGAAAGGAAGGAGGTTGCTAGCTTGGATCTTTATTCTTATTCTTGTATCCTTATTCTTATTTTGGATCTTGGATTTGCTAAGGATTAAGGTGAGTTTACTCACTATTTTGGACAGCGAACATAAATCTTTTGCATGTTTTTAACTATGTTTAAAGTTGCTTGAATGTTGGTAACTTATGTTAAAAATGTTAACTTGATTCTTACTTTAAAAGTAAGTGACATATGTAATCCATGTTAATAGATTGGAATGGACTTGAATGAACTTGGATTTGGACTTGAATTAACTTGTATAACAAGTGGATTGGACCTGAAACAAAGCACATAAGGATTAGTAGGGAATTGATATATTGTGGACTTGAACTTGAAAGTGCAATTATAACGATAGTCGCTATAGATGCAGTTTGAATTGTTGTGTTTTCAACACTTTGTATGGAACTTTGTAATGACATATTTAGTGATTCCATATCATATAAGATCTTGTTTTACTTGTATGTTTACTACCTTGAAGTGATTGAATAGTAAAATGCTAAGTAATCCCTTTAAAATGACCAAAACTTCACTAGTGCAAAACTACCCGTTTAACCTTGATTTTTGGATTTCTAAGTATTGTAAATGTTCTTTAAATTTATGTAAATGGTCTTATCTTCTAAAATATCTTCTTTCAAAATATCTTCTTTTCAAAATATCTTCTAAAATATCTTCTTTCAAAATATCTTCTTTTCAAAATATCTTCTAAAATATCTTCTTTCTAAATATCTTCCAAATATCTTCTTATAAAATATCTTTCCAAATAAAACAAAGGTTAGAAAAGAATTATGAATTGCTAAACCTTGTCATGATTAAGTCATTAGATTAAAAAGGTAACTGATAATGCTTAACACTAATAAGCCAACGAAGTATGCTTATCTATTTGTGAGAGTTAAGATTGATGTCGAGTAGGGACGGAGCAATAGAGCTCTAACCTACCGGCTTCCCTCTTGGACGAGGAATAGATAGGTTGGGAATGTTGGAAACGTGTTAACCATGTTAATTACTTACTTGTTTATTGAATATCATGGATACTGTGCTTAATTCTAATAAGCCGACGAATAGGCTTATCTATCTGTGAGTGTCAAGAATGGGGTGTTTAGGCATGGGGTGATATGCAACCAGTGCTCTAACTTACCTGGCCTCACTCTTGACTAAGGGATAGTTAAGTTGATAATGTCGAGAACGAGTTAAGTGCACGAACCATGGTTTCTGTAAGCTATTGTTTTGACTAGATAGTCGATTAGTCGACCATCAAACTATACCATTATAACTTAAGAAGTATCGGGAAAGCTTCACGATTCCATACCAATGAGAACCCCCGAGGAGGAGTGTTGGTATGAAACGTCTCTAGCATTCACTTACTTTTGAAAGAACCGGAATTGAGTTAACCGGAAATTCATCGATTAGTTTTGAAGAGTCCGGGATCGATAAGTGTTTTACTCATCGAATACCACTTCAAAACTAGAGTACGAGTTCTACGTTTTGGAAGCAGTTGAAGAAGAAAAGTGAATCTATATGAAGGTTGGGAAACTTCTCGTGATGCTCGGATCAAAGTAGTGATTCGTGATCTGTTCGAGAAGTAAGAATCCAATTTGGGATCCGTGTTATGTTCGATTGATGAAGACTCATGTGAAAGATGCCGAACGAAACCTCGACATCGGATATGGCTAAAAACAGAGTAGGAGCACAATCTGAGGTTTTGCTAACCTATGGCAGGATATATTGACTCCATATCTAGTGTATGCTTATATCGAATCGTGCGGGAGCTCCTCGAGGTTGCGCGCGGGAGTTGGATATATTTAGTTCCACGTGGTGCACTTCGGTGTTTCGTGCGTGGGCCAGTTGTGTTTACCTTATGGTATATTTTATCCAGAGATATGCGATGCTCGGAGGTACTTTCTGACCCTTGTGCATAGAGTTTGGATCTGTATTGAGAGATCTCCGATGGAAAATCCAATATACGAACGTACCTTAGCGGTTTTGTTTGTACACTTAATAGTTGTCGAATGTAACCAATGTAACCATTCCATCTATGTGATTTATTTATATTCTACACCCTAGACATTATCTATAATACAACTACAGTAAACTTAATAAATGGTTGGTTTCTTTTAAGGGGAAAACCGGAGCAGTTATCTGCATGGTCCCCTCAATATTGTTACATGCAATATTGAGTTTTCTCATACCAGACTGATGTCTAACGCTTGGTTTTTGTTTTCCCTAAAATCCTCACGTACTCCTTCGAGTAGGCTGAGTATGGCAGGTTTTACTTTGGATGCTTTAAAGTTCAGAAGACAAGTTGGAGGCTTCCATTATCTATCTACCTATTTCTATTTCAGTTGTACTGTATTAGTTATGTACATATCAGCATTGTGAGGACAGGCAGTTATAACTGTCCAGGCTGATTATGGTACTTAGGTTATTGTAACTCTGAAATTCCTTTATTCAGAGTAACCCTTTGTACAATGTTGATATTATATATTTCCGTTCTGCTGTGAGATTCTGATATTCTGTTCTTTCTTCCTTGTTCTACTTTTTTTTTTTTTTTTACCCAACAATTCGACTTTCTGGCACTTGGATGTTTGGCACACGAATACCGTGGATGTATTTAGTGTCGACTTTCGAGGTTCGAAAAGTCGGGTCGTTACATTTGGTATCGGAGCACAAGGTTGAGCGAACACCTTGGCTTTGGTTGGGTATGGATCATTAGAGATGGGGTAAGTGACACCCTAGAATGAGTCGAGTGTATTATACATATGAGAGCTTATTTGTATTTTGAAAACTACACTTTGAAAATATTCCTTAGGAATGTCTATTTCTTGCAACCCTTTCTTGAATAAGGTCTTTCTTGGTAGTAAGCCTTTCTTTGTATCGTTTCATTGAAATAATTCTGTCTTCAAGAATTCTAAAGATGTTTTCTATAATTCAGGTAGTAAACTATGAGTACTCGTACTGCAAATACTAGAGGAGGAAGAGGTAGAGGTGGCCGAGCTAGTACTGTAACTAATGGTGAGAATCATGCACCGAGGAATGCAGCTGTTGTGGAGGATCCTATAATAGGTGTTGTAGAGGAGGTCGTGCAAGTTAGGCCTCATAAGGGATTTGCTTCACTGTGTCGTGACTATGAAAGGCTTGGGGGAAAGAGGTTTAGTGGCTCGGAAACCATCATAAAAGTTCAGACATGGGTCAAGCTATGTGATCGTATATTTGGGGATATGGAGCTAGATGATGCAATGAAGCGTCGATTGGCATCACGACATTTAACTGATACGGCTATGGATTGGTGGAATCTGATTACTTTGGGTGTCCAAGAGGATGACTCTTCTTGGGCCCAATTCAAGGAGGAATTTGAAAAGAAATATGTTCCTGAAGCTGGGAAGACCTTATTATACAAGAGTTTCATGGACTTGAAGCAGGGGACTATGACGGTAGCAGAGTATGAGAAGCGATTCACTACATTGTCTTTATTCGGACCAGGTCTAATTGATACGCCACTGAACAAGAATGATAAGTTCATTACAGGATTACGTCCTGAGTTTCATCGAGATATGACAAACCACATCTTGGCACCCTAATTGAATTTGGTAAACATGGGATTGAGGTTTGAAGGTTTGGTTCCGAAATCAGCTAATTCGGCACCGACAGGCAAGAATAAGAGGAAGTTTCAACCAAATAAAGATATATCTAGGTTTACTTGTCATAACTGCGGGAAGAAGGACCATTTTGCTAAGAACTGTACGGAGGCTAAGAAGAAACAGGTGGAAAGGGCACCTGTACTTAAGGCACCAATGGCTAAGTATCCGAAGGTTGAATCACAAACAATCAAGACTTAGTTTGCTCCAAGGGATGGCTGCTACAACTGTCATAAGCCGGGTCATTTTGCTAGGGAGTGTCCACTTCTTCAGAAGGGGGAACAACCTCGAGCTTTTGCTTTAGCTTCAGCACCTTCCACTTCTGCAACAGCAAAGGGGAAGCAAGTTATGGAAGGTATTCTATCTATTTTTGGCATTCCTATTCGTGTCTTATTTGATACCGGTGCTTCCCTCAATTTCATTTCTCGTACTCTTGTTGATAAACTGAAACTTGAGCCAGTAATGGCTTTAGAATCTATTTGTGTGTCGAACCCTATTGGAGGCTCGGCAAATCTTTGTATGGGATGCTTAGGAGTTCCGATTTCTTATTATGACGAACTCTTCCCTTGTGATTTATATGTTTTGGGTTTTATGGGTTTTGATGTCCTACTCGGGATGGATTGGCTGCCTCGATATTCTGGGGTTCTAGATTGTAAGAAGGGAATTGTCTCATTTAAGACAGATGAAGGGAAATATTTCATAGTATTTTGTGGAGGACCTAGCTCACTTATGACTAGTTTCCTTTATTCCTTGGATGTGGCAGAGAAAGAATTGAGTTTTATTCCCATTGTTCGAGAATTTGCAAATGTCTTCGAGGAGGTGTCAGGTTTACCACCTCATCGGGAGATAGAGTTTCGCATTGATTTGGTTAAAGATGCAAAGCCTATCGTGTTGCCTGTTCGAAGGTTAGCACCGAAGGATAAGTTGGAGCTATCTATTCAGGTGGATGATCAATTACAGAAGGGCTTGATCCAACCAAGTCGTTCGAGTTGGGGAGCGCCTGTTGTCTTTGCTACAATGGCAGATGGTTCATTAAGATTATGTGTCGATTATCGCGAGCTCAACAAGCGAACTATTAGGAACAAGTATCCTTTGCCTAGGATAGATGACTTGTTCGACAAGCTTCATGGAGCTCAAGTGTTTTCTCAACTAGATCTTGCTACAGGATTTCATCAGTTGAGGGTAGCAGAGGAGAGTGTACCCTTACCGCTTTTAGGTCCGATAAATTTTATGAGTGGTTAGTTATGCCGTTCGGTCTAACTAATGCTCCATCATATTTCGTAGACCTAATGAATCGGGTTTTTCGAGATGTGTTGAATAAGTTTGTTCTTGTATTCATTGATGATATTCTGGTCTACTCTAAGACCGAGGAAGAACATACACACCATTTGAGGATGGTACTAGAAACATTAAGGGACAATGTTTTGAAGGCAAAATTCTCGAAGTGCCATTTTTGGCGTTCGGAAGTTAGATTTTTGGGACATGTTGTTTCTACTGAAGGTATTTCTGTTGATCCTGCGAAGGTTATGTCTGTTCAAGACTGGAGAAGGCCAGAAAGCGCTACAGATATTATAAGCTTTTTGGGTCTAGCTGGCTATTATAGAAGGTTTATCCAGGATTTCACAAAGATTGCTTCTTGTTTAACAAAGCTGACGAAGAAAGATATCAAATTTGTATGGACAGAGAAGTGCGAGCAAGCCTTCATAAAGCTTAAGGAAAAGTTAACTAGTGCTCCTGTCCTTACTGTGCCAGATGGATGTGAAGGTTTGACTGTTTACACCGATGCGTGTGGAACTGGGTTAGGTGCTGTGTTGACGCAACATGGGAGAGTTATTGCTTATGCGAGCCGTCAGCTCAAACCACATGAAACGAGGTATGCGACTCATGACTTGGAGTTATTAGCAGTTGTGTTTGCATTAAAAATGTGGAGGCATCATTTTTTAGGTGAGAAGTTCAAGTTATATACGGACCACAAATCCTTGAAGTATCTTTTTACGCAAAAAGACTTGAACATGAGGCAGCAAAGGTGGTTGGAGTTTCTTGCAGCCTATGATCTAGACATCACATATACCTCGGGAAAGGCGAATGTTGTAGCCGACGCACTCAGTAGAAGATATGCAGTTATGGCAAATATAGAAGTTCGACCAACCTTGATTAGTCGTATCGAAGAGAATCAGCTTAGAGATCTTCATCTTGCCAGGACTTCTAAGTTGGTAAGTGAGAATATTGCTCTAGAGAAATGGCCCGGATTCGAAGTAGATAACCGTGGAATTTTGAGGATGAATGGTAGGTTATGTGTTCCGAATGTTAATGGAATCAGGCAGGATGTTCTAACGGAAAGCCATCATTCACGATTAACGATACATCCAGGGGTAACTAAAATGTATCAAGATATGAAGCGAACATTTTGGTGGGAGGGCATGAAAAGGGATGTCTCTATATTTGTAAGTAGGTGTGCAAACTGCCAACAAGTGAAGGGTAGTCATCAAAAGACGGCCGGGCTACTTCATCCACTCGAGATTCCTAAGTGGAAATGGGATCAGATTTCTATGGATTTTATTGACGGGTTGCCTAGGACGAGGAGAGGTAATGAAGGTGTATGGGTTATTGTAGATCAGTTAACCAAGAGCGCGCACTTCTTACCAGTAAAGGCAACAAGGACTGCTTCTAGTTTGGCGTCGTTGTATATTAAGGAGATAGTTAGGCTTCATGGAATTCCAAGTAGTATCGTGAGTGATAGAGATCCAATCTTCACAAGTCATTTCTGGAAGGGATTGCATGATACATTGGGGACCAAGCTCAGTTTGAGTACCGCTTACCATCCACAAACTGATGGGCAAACAGAAAGGGTGAACCGAGTATTAGAAGATTTACTTCGGGCATGCATCTTAGATTTTGGAGGTTAGTGGGAAGATCACTTACCACTTGTTGAGTTTTCATACAACAATAGTTATCAAGCCAGCATTGGGATGGCACCTTTTGAAGCATTGTATGGAAGGCCTTGCAAATCTCCATCATGTTGGGTAGAATCTGGAGATCGCCTTGTACTTGGGCCAGATATGGTTCGAGAAGCATCAGATAAGGTCTTAGAGATTCAGAAGCAAATCAAGGAAGCACAGAATCGACAGAAGAGCTATGCAGATGAAAGGCGTAGAGACTTGGAATTTGCAGTTGGAGACTTTGTATTTGTAAAAGTTTCGCCGATGAGAAGTGTAGTTCGGTTTGGAAAGGCTGGGAAGTTAGCTCCTCGTTATATTGGACCATTCCCAATTCTAGAAAGGATTGGTACGCTCGCGTATAGAGCCGAGTTACCAATTAGGCTATCAGGGGTGCACAATGTATTTCATGTATCACATTTGCGTAAGTATGTGCATGATCCCTCGATGATAGTAGAAGCGTCGCAACAAGAAGACTTGGAAGTGGAGCCGAATTTGACTATATTGAGACAACCAGTTCGAATTATTGATAGAGATATAAAGCAACTTAGGACTAAGATTGTGAAGTTAGTCAAGGTACAATGGAGTGAGGATGCTCGGGATTGTACATGGGAAACAGAGGAAAATCTGAGGAAGTCTTATCCAGACTTGAGCTTAGACTAAGGGTTTCTTATCTTAGTATCGTATGTCTTTTGGTTTTTAGTCTGTATATAGTTTTTGGAAGTGATCTATATATGCATCTTGTTATTCTATCTTCTTTGATTTTTCATTCTTGTTTGAATTTCGGGGACGAAATGTTTTAAGTGGGGGAGAATGTAAAGACCCGGAAATTTGAACACTTAATCTTCAAATATTGTAACAGTTTGGAATATTGTTAAATATTGTAAATGTGATTTTATAACCTTGTTAAACATCTTTTCATTAATAATTAATGATCCTTGGCTCATTTCAGAAAAATGTTCTCAAAAATATATTTTTTGGAAAAATGTCGAAAATGTGACCGAAAGCCATTTTATTTATATATAGCTGTTTTCTCAATAAATGTTGTTGAAAATTTAAATGAATTTCTAGTTATTCATTAGAAAAGTAATTAGCAAATAAAAATATTTTTCATATTTATGGCTAACTATATTGATGATGTCATCATTATAAAAAAATGAGCATTTAAGGAAAGTTTTTGTATTTTGGTATTTAAGTATTCAAATAAGTGCTTTATAATTTGAATATGCTTGTTTTAATTGTTTAAATAAGTTAATGGATTTATTTCCAAGTTTTATTTACTTGAATAAATCATTTTATAAAGAACTAATAGTATGATCGAGATTCAACTTCCAGATTCACATCCTATCGTTGAATAGAAATTGTTTCATATGGTTGCAACGTTGTTTGATATATGTGTATGTATTCACATACATTCATATACACATATATATGTAAGCATAATTAGTCACATCAGGAGTTTAGAAAATATCCTAAGTGTATGTATATAAGCTCCTTATATGTATACAAATGAATGCTTACTTGAAAAAGCAAACTTACCATCTCTAACACACCTTTCACTTCCCTTACACACCATCCCATCTATCATAATTACTATTAGGGTTTTAAGGGCATTTTGGTCTTTTCCTATCCACCTTCCTTTTCCTATGTAAGGAGGGGTATACCTCCTTCTTTCTTACACAAAATTCCTAAGCAAAAGTGAAGCTTTTAATGGCTTATCTTCATCTTCTTCCTCTTCCTTACTAACTTTCTCAAACTATATTCAAACCAACTCCAAATCAACTCAAACTTTGAGTGTAGCCTTCTTATACCATTACAAGACCTTCTAGCAAGTTAGAAGTTGAAAAATCCAAGCCTCTCTCAATTTTCATCTTTGTTCGTGAGCTATATAAGGAAGGAAGCAAGGAAAAGCAAGGAAAGGAAGGAGGTTGCTAGCTTGGATCTTTATTCTTATTCTTAGATCTTTATTCTTATTTTGGATCTTGGATTTGCTAAGGATTAAGGTGAGTTTACTCACTATTTTGGACAGCGAACATAAATCTTTTGCATGTTTTTAACTATGTTTAAAGTTGCTTGAATGTTGGTAACTTATGTTAAAAATGTTAACTTGATTCTTACTTTAAAAGTTAGTGACATATGTAATCCATGTTAATGGATTGGAATGGACTTGAATGAAATTGGATTTGGACTTGAATTAACTTGTATAACAAGTGGAATGGACCTGAAACAAAGCAAATAAGGATTAGTAGGGAATTGACATATTGTGGACTTGAACTTGAAAGTGCACTTATAGCGATAGTCGCTATAGATGCAGTTTGAATTATTGTGTTTTCAACACTTTGTATGGAACTTTGTAATGACATATTTAGTGATTCCATATCATATAAGATCTTGTTTTACTTGTATGTTTACTACTTTGAAGTGATTGAAAAGTAAAATGCTAAGTAACCCCTTGAAAATGACCAAAACTTCACTAGTGCAAAACTACCCGTTTAACCTTGATTTTTGGATTTCTAAGTATTGGAAATGTTCCTTAAATTTATGTAAATGGTCTTATCTTCTAAAATATCTTCTTTCAAAATATCTTCTTTTCAAAATATCTTTTAAAATATCTTCTTTCTAAATATCTTCTTTCAAAATATCTTCTTTTCAAAATATCTTCTAAAATATCTTCTTTCTAAATATCTTCCAAAATCTTCTTATAAAATATCTTTCCAAATAAAACAAAGGTTAGAAAAGGGTTATGAATTGCTAAACCTTGTCATGATTAAGTCATTAGATTAAAAAGGTAACTGATAATGCTTAACACTAATAAGCCAACGAAGTAGGCTTATCTGTTTGTGAGAGTTAAGATTGATGTTGAGTAGGGACGGAGCAATAAAGCTCTAACCTACCAGCTTCCCTCTTGGACGAGGAATAGATAGGTTGGGAATGTTGGAAACGTGTTAACCATGTTGATTACTTACTTGTTTATTGAATATCATGGATACTGTGCTTAATTCTAATAAGTCGACGAATAGGCTTATCTATCTGTGAGTGTCAAGAATGGGGTGTCTAGGCAAGGGGTGATATGCAACCAGTGCTCTAACTTACCTGGCCTCACTCTTGACCAAAGGATAGTTAAGTTGATAATGTCGAGAACGAGTTAAGTGCACGAACCATGGTTTCTATAAGCTATTGTTTTGACTAGATAGTCGATTAGTCGACCACAAACTATACCATTATAACTTAAGAAGTATCGGGAAAGCTTCACCAATGATAACCCCCGAGGAGGAGTGTTGGTATGAAATGTCTCTAGCATTCACTTACTTTTGAAAGAACTGGAATTGAGTTAACCGGAAATTCATCGATTAGTTTTGAAGAGTCCGGGATCGATAAGTGTTTTACTCATCGAATACCACTTCAAAACTAGAGTACGAGTTCTACGTTTTGGAAGCAGTTGAAGAAGAAAAGTGAATCTATATGAAGGTTGGGAAACTTCTCGTGATGCTCGGATCAAAGTAGCGATTCGTGATCTGTTCGAGAAGTAGGAATCCAATTTGGGATCCGTGTTATGTTCGAGTGATGAAGACTCTTGTGAAAGATGCCGAACGAAACCTCGACATTGGATATGGCTAAAAACAGAGTAGGAGCACAATCTAAGGTTTTGCTAACCTATGGCAGGATATATTGACTCCATATCTAGTGTATGCTTATATCGAATCGTGTGGGAGCTCCTCGAAGTTGCGCACGGGAGTTGGATATATTTAGTTCCACGTGGTGCACTTCGGTGTTTCGTGCGTGGGCCAGTTGTGTTTACCTTATGGTATATTTTATCTAGAGATATGCGACGCTCGGAGGTACTTTCTGACCCTTGTGCATGGAGTTTGGATCTGTATTGAGAGATCTCCGATGGAAAATCCAATATACGAACGTACCTTAGCGGTTTTGTTTGTACACTTAATAGTTGTCGAATGTAACCAATGTAACAATTCCATCTATGTGATTTATTTATATTCTACACCCTAGACATTATCTATAATACAACTATAGTAAACTTAATAAATGGTTTGTTTCTTTTGAGGGGAAAACCGGAGCGGTTGTCTGCACGGTCCCCTCAATATTGTTACATGCAATCTTGAGTTTTCTCATACCAGACTGATGTCTGACGCTTGGTTTTTGTTTTCCCTAAAATCCTCACGTACTCTTTCGAGTAGGCTGAGTATGGAAGGTTTTACTTTGGATGCTTTAAAGTTCGGAAGACGAGCTGGAGGCTTCCATTATCTATCTACCTATTTCTATTTCAGTTGTACTGTATTAGTTATGTACATATCAACATTGTGAGGACAGGCAGTTATAACTGTCCAGGCTGATTATGGTACTTAGGTTATTGTAACTTTGAAATTCCTTTATTCAGAGTAACCCTTTGTACTATGTTGATATTATATATTTCCGTTCCGCTATGAGATTCTGATATTCTATTCTTTCTTCCTTGTTCTACTTCTTTTTTTTTATTTTACCCAACAATTCGACTTTTCGGAACTTGGATGTTTGGCACACGAATACCGTGGATGTATTTAGTGTGGAATTTCGAGGTTCGAAAAGTCGGGTCGTTACAGATTTAGAATTATGTCCAAATCAAATTTGGAAAAGGTCGTTGTAAGTGCAGTTCGATGACCGTTTATGGAATCGACTGTACGGGCCTTGATAAAATTATTAAAAATATCAATAATTTGTGTAAAATCATAATAAATGATTTAGGAAGATTTTGGATGAAAAATTCCAAGTTTGAAAAGATAAAAATATATTTTTATCAAAATGAGCTAGTTAATAATTAGAATGATAATCCAATAATTTATAAATAAATATATTGGTTTGAGAAAAGGGTTTTAAAATAACCGGAATTTTTCCAATAAATAAATTGGAATGGCTTTGAATGGAAATAATCTTCGGAATATTTCGATTTTAGATTTCGTGATTATACAGATATTGTTATGGGAATTTGGAAGATTCAGATATCGTTATTCCCAATACGATATCCGTTGGTTTCAGAATTTAGTATTGAATATAAGCCGATATAATTTCTATTCAAAGTCTTATGTTTAATATCAAATTGGATTTTGGGTTTGTCGTGAACGGTGTCTTAAATAACACTGTTCTTGAACCCAGTTGAGAAAAGAATAAATCTTTTAATTAAGATTTAGTGAAGTTTTCCAATTAATTAATATTTAATTGGAATTGAATTGAAATTGGATTTTTGAGTTTGTCTTGAATGGTGTCTTCATTAACATTGTTCTTAAACCCTGTTGATAAAAGAATAAATCTTTTAATTATGATTTAGAGAAGTTTACCAATTAATTAATATTCAATTGGAATTGAATTGAAATTGGAGTTTGGGTTTATCGTGAATGGGGTCTTAAATAACACTGTTCTTAAACCCAGTTGATAAAAGAATAAATCTTTTAATTTAGACTTAGAGAAGTTTACCAATTAATTAACATTTAATTGGAATTGAAATGAAAGTTGATTATGGGTTTATCGTGAACTGTGTCTTGAACGACATTCGTTCTTTAACCCGATTAACAGTGAAATGTGATTTGGAATTTATAAATCTTATTCTTAAGATTTAATGGAAATTTTACAAATTAAAGTTTCTAATTTAATAAAATAAATTGGAATGGAATGGAATTCGATTTGGTAATAATCGAAGTGAACATCTGTGGAGGATGATTGTTACTATATATGGAATTTAAAAGGCTTTTTCGTTATTCCATTTATATTATTAGTCGAATACGGAAATTGATATCGATTATATATATTGATCTGTTTTCCATGAAGATTCCATAATTAATGGGATGTGATTTTGGGTTTATCGTGAATTGCGTTTTAAATGACATTAGTTCTTTAACCCAGTTAAAGACAGGATATGATTTCCCAAAGTTAAATAATCATTAATATTGATTTTTGGGAAGATTAAAACTAAGTGGAGTTTTAATGAATCTTTAATTAGATTGTAATGTGAATGAGATAATTTAATTTATCAAATTCATGAAATGATTGAGAATGGAGTGTCACCAGTTTTACTCCAGATGCAAGTTGAATCTTTAATTAGATATGAACAAGAAATTGTAATTAATTTTACCGATTACACCATGGTGTTAGATATGGAGTACTACCAGTTTTGCTCCATGGGATGAATAGGCTGGGATTGGAAAATAAAATAAATGATTACTTCGACAAGGTTCGCTAATCCCGACTAGTTTGGAAAACCTTAATTTGGTTTAAAATTGCGAAAAGAATATTTGAGTAAAAGAATATTCTAGATTGGAATAAGGCGTATGTTGTGTGTTTATATCACTTGATTATAATATACGCGGTTTATTCGGAAAGACCGGGTTTATCCCATTCTGAATAACTAATTCGACGATATGTCGACCATGAAGACGGTGGTTGGAGACCGGAGGTCTTCACATCGTTTGGATGATTACTAATGTCTTGATAGGACTGTACACCCAAGACGAGGTAATAAGTGGTGATCGTCCAAACGTACTTGGAGATCGACCAAATATGCGATGACCTCTCTCTCCTGTATTGGACATATGGGACGAGGAATAAGGTGCCTCAGGTTTCGTTCAGACCCAGAATGGACTTGTAAATGGATGTGTGTCTAACATTGGATTTTATTCTGTGTTGATTGATCTCTATTAAATGTATATCTGTTTGGTGGCGTAGAATTTATTCTCTTGCTTAACACCCTTCTCTGAGACGTACGAGCTTAGAGGTTATATATCGATAGACATCAGTCGCATGGAGTGAATTGCCTGTGTGGCATGCTGAGATGCAAATGATCAAGGCTTCTATTGAAAAGCAGAGTCTTGTGGTTGATGATCATAGCACGGCTTTAATATAGCATAGCTTTGTGTATAGCGTTAATTCGCGAGCCTCACACCCTGGTGTGAACCAGAAACGGGAGAAGGATCTAGGGAAATGGACATAGGCTAGTTTCTTGCTAGGAGTAGTGTTATGGTATGGAGCCCAGACATTTTACTCAAATGGATGTTCTTATTATTACTTGATGGATAGAAAGGCGCCTCGGATATATCGGTCACTACGGGATCGATGGATGTTATGGCCGATATACGGACTAGATTTTATTCCCTATAGGGCAGGCTAGCATATAGTTTATGGTATTATCAATCCGCTAAGTGTGGACCAACCATGTAGGTCCTAAAGGACTTGATAGAGTACTTGTCCTAATGCACGGGCAAGAGTGTCTCGAATTCAGTACGGACAATCCCTTGTCTTGGTTCACAAATGGAATCCAACTTCCAATATGTGACTTTTTGGTTTTGAATGTAGAGCCTAGTATGGCGACATGATATATTGTACCCATGCTGTCTATGATTGATACATTTATATTTGAAGTTGATTTCTTCACTTATAGTAATAATAAAATATGAAATTTCACATACCAAGCATTTTTGGCTATTATAAGGTAAAACTCTATCCTCGACTGTGTTCATTGTGTGATGGGACCTGAGTCTTATAATAGCTTCATTTTTCTTCTTTAGCATTGCACTATTTGTTTATGCACTGGTATTTTTAGGGAAACCCGTTTCGTGTTATATGGCGTGGTCCCTTGATTTACCTAACTTAAAAATCAAGCTAATAACTGTTTTATTTCTAACACCATTCACATGACTGACCTGGAGTTTATTGTTTTAACCTAAACTCTGGGTGCCCCTATTTTCTACACCGGCAACTAATAGTTTTGGTTTTGCTGATTTATTCTTACAGGATCCTGGATTTACAGCCGAGGCTATATTCGTAAAGCTATGTATCCATGTATTTATTTCAGTTGTGTTATGTAATATTTTCCGCTGCGGTATAATTTAAATCTCTGATATTTATCAAATGTATATTAACTATTCCTACTCTGTTATATTCTTTTATTCTGATGTAATTGTTGTAATAACAATGAAATGTTCTATTGTTTGTGTTCTGATCTGTCGTGTTCTTAACTCAATCCGGGCTTCCCTTTACGGGGAAGTCTGGGTCGCTTCAGTTGGTATCAGAACTTTGGTTTACAGAGCTCGAGAACAATACACATTAGAACCAAACGAGAGAATTCATCAGAGATTGGATTAGTAATATCCAATGAGAATGACTCATAAGTGATGGGATCAGTAGTATCCTATAATGAGTTGGAAGTGTATTATTTTAAAATAAAAATGAAAACAAATTTAGTTTTGAAATTAGTATCATATTATACATATTTGAATATTTTATTTTAAACTAAATTTGGACTATCGGGTATATGAAGATTTTGCATATACGCCTAGTTAGCGTATATACGAAGTCTCAAATATACTGGATGGATATAGAGTCACACTCTAGTCGTCCGGAGATGATTCTGATGATTGATATATCATCATCAGATTCTATGTTCAAGTTTTAAAAGTGGGATATCTATATATTTCCAATTGACTGGTGTGAGAACCAAAATATAGTTAGGATATATTATTGTGAATTGGCATCAAAAATGGGTTTTTGAATATATAGAAGTTATACATTTGGAAATTTTAAATAACGAATTGATTGTTGGTTGTGCTGTGTGATTATTAGTTTAACTAATAAAAATATTGGAATAGTAAAAACCAACAAGAGAATGTATGGTAAATTTAGCCAAATAGAATCAAATTTTGAACTGAAAAGAAAATGGATTGAAATTGCGTACATGTACATATATATGTGTGAACAGGTCATAGCAAGGGGGCTAGTGAAGAGGAATAAAATTGTATGCCCGACAAATAGGTACATGTTTACTAATTTATTGGGTTTGGATGATTTTATGAGCCGATTGGCTAGCCGCTTGGCTTTTTCTTTTTCTTTTTCTTTTGGGATTGATGAGGGCCCTGTGAAGCTAGTTGCAGTTTTAAAGGTCTCCCCGTACAAAGGAGGTTATGGTGAAATTTTCGAAAATTTAGGGTGTAAGCCAAATTTTTGAAAACTTAAAAATTCTTAGAAACTGAAAAGTTGAAGAATGAAAGCCAGAATGAAAGTTGAGTTGTTTAGTTAAACAACTTTCACCTCCGTTCCTTTTCGAGGACGAAAAGATTTTAAGTGGGGAAGATTGTAACAACCCGGATTTTCAAAACTAATTTAAATTTTTTTATTTTAGCAATTTTAATGGATTTTGAATATTTAAAATGGTTTATCTTAAATAATAACGACTAAAAATTTATTTTTGATGAAGTTAGAACGTATAATTTTTTTTTTATTATAAAACGAGTCTGAAATGGCATGGCAATTTGAAATTTCCATTTCAAATTTCAATTGAATTTACAGAATTCAATATAAGTCAGAATTGGAAGAAACAAGTAATATTTGAATCTATTTAAAAATATTTTTCTAACAAATGCAAGGAAGTGAGATTTCTCTATATTAATTGAAAGTTATGTCCAATTTAAAATTAAGAATAGTCGCTATGCAATTTATATATATTTCATATAATATATAGCCCTTAAAAATAGTCATTTTGCAAACGACCTCCATTTCGACGAAACCACTTTTGTAGTATCCAGAATGTCAAATTATTGCTAGATTCCAATTTTCATAATTTTTGAAATCAGTATGCGAGCGTGGTAAAAGAATACGTGTTTTGACAATTTTAGTTGAATTGGATCGACCAGGAAATGGCCATTTTTCAAACGGTCTCCAAATTCGAGAAAATTAGTTTTGTTAGGGCCATATCGTCAAAACATAGCTAGATTTATTTTTCTGTAATTTTTGGAGTCAGTATAAGGGCCCAGTAAATTAAAATGTACGTTTGAATTTAAAATATATTGATTTATATTTAAAATTTAACGAAAACTGATCGTAGCAGTCGAATTGGCTTATGAAACATTTTCCGTTATGTCCGGAATGGGGGTATTTAGCTAGGGGAGACAGTCGTTGGGGTTCATTTGGAGTTCGTTGTGTTAAACAAGTATATTACGAATTAAGTATTATATATATATATATATTTAACTCAAAACCCTAACCCCGTTCAAATTCATTCTGCGCCGCCAGTAATAAACCCATGGCCGATATTCTCCCAAAAAAAGATCCCAAATCGATTCTAATCGACTCAATGATTTTTGAAACTTATAAAACAAAAGTGAAAGAGATTTTTATGGTCTTTAAAATGATACGGGTCAGATCGTGATTCGCATGGCCTGGAGGGAGGATATCGAGCAAGAAGTAGACGGTTTTGGAGTGGATTTTGGGGGATTAGGGACCATCGAGTTTGGCGCTACCCCAGGCGGAGGAAGATGACTTCTTGGTGAACGGGGTGGCGCGCTTCGATTGTCTTCTGGCGGCCTTAATGGTGGTGGGCAGCGGTTTCCTTCCGGCGAGCTGATGGGTATCGAGGTCGGCTTTAAATTTGAACGGGAGGAAGGTAATTAACCTTAAGTGTAATTAAATTATAATTAATAATTAATTAGTTTATAAAAGTTGTTAATATTTAAACTGCGATACTTCATACAGACACGGAATCGCGCGCGGTCAGTTGCATTGCGATCATATTGACAAGGGATTCAGAGAGGACTGAATTTGGAAGATATTGGAGCTACCAACAATTTTTAATTAAATTAAACTCACTGTTTAATTTGATTAAAAATAATTGTATATAACGATTTCTTACCGATCAATGTGAGAACTCTTTCTCACTAAAATTTATTTACAGTTAAATATATACTAGGATGCAGACGGTGTTTAGCAGAACCCGACACCATTTATTTTACGAACCATGATTGTTTGTTTGGATTGAATTGATTATGCTGTGTTTATTGATTGAATGAACTATATAAAATATTCATGTGTTGAATAAAATATTTGAATAATAAAAATATCATTTTTATTGTATAAATGAACTGTATAAAATGTTCATGTGTTGAATAAAATATTTTATCGTTAAAAATATGATTTTTAATGTGTATATGAATAAAATAAATATTCATTTACAAATCAGATGATTTGTTTATGTACACCCATTTAACTGATTTTGATTGGGACGATAAATTTTTAACCATCGCCCAACTGCACAAATAATATTTAGTGTTTGTTGATTTAAACCCTACACGGGTATTGGGATGATATTTGGCGTACACTAATCCCAATTGTTTAGTTCTATGTCAATCGATTGGTTAAAAGACTGTTATAAGCATTAATTATTTATATTTAATGCTTGTGCAATTGTCTAATGCACTCTGGATGATGATTGATTGTTTATCATTGTTATTTTATACATGTGTTGTACGGAATCCATATAAATAAAATTATATGTTAATTGGTTGGGTCTGATTCCAATTCAAAAAGAAAGAATATTTTAAAAGAACGAATATTTTAAAATAATATTCAGTGAAGGATTAAAACGTGAATTTGATGTTCGATTTTGGATGGGCACGAAAATATTTAAATATATGAAGCCGTGTTGATTACATTTGTGCCATTTGGACGCGAACGATATTTATATCGATTTTATTCATTTTTATAATGAATATCGAAAAGGAAATGATTTCAAAATCTAATATTTTGAAAATATTATCATTTATATATTATAATGATAAGGAATATTCAATTTTGATTTAAAATTGAAAATGAAGTTGGAATCATTTTTAAAACGAATTTAAAACGATTTATAAAATACGATTTAAATGGAAATCGATGAAATATATATAATATATATAATGGCCTGAATAGAACGCGCCGTGCAGCGACCATTTGCGAATTTCGACCATTGACTTCGAATTGACATTAAAGGAGATCCGACTATTGGATTCTCCTAAAACCGGAACCTTTGTGTTCGTATCGAAAAGAACTTTCCAACGAATATAAGAGATTTGAAATCTAACGGTTGGATTTGGAATTATGTCATCAAATTTGTAAAAGGTCGTTGTAAGTGCAGTTCGATGACCGTTTACGGAAATTGACTATACTGGCCTTGATAAAATTATTAAAAATATGAATAGTTTGTGTAAAATCAAAATGAATGATTCGGAAAGATTTCGGATGAAAAATTCCAAGTTTGAAAAGATAAAAATATATTTTTATCGAAATGAGCTAGTTATTACTAGAATGATAATCCAATAATTTTTAAATAAATAAATTTAATTGAGAAAAGGGTTTTAAAATAACAAGAATTTTTCCAATAAATAAATTGGAAGGGTTTGGAATGGAAATAATCTTCGGAATATTTTGGTATTGGATTTCGTGATTATATGGATATTGTTATGGGAATTTGGAAGATACAGATATCGTTATTCCCAATACGATATCCGTTGGTTTCAGAATTTAGTAATGAATATAAGCCGATATAATTTCTATTTAGAGTCTTATATTTATTATCAAATTGGATTTTGGGTTTGTCATGAACGGTGTCTTAAATAACACTGTTCTTGAACCCAGTTGAGAAAAGAATAAATCTTTTAATTAAGATTTACTGAAGTTTTCCAATTAATTAATATTTAATTGGAATTGAATTGAAATTGGATTTTTGAGTTTGTCATGAACGGTGTCTTCATTAACATTGTTCTTAAACCCAGTTGATAAAAGAATAAATCTTTTAATTAAGATTTAGAGAAGTTTACCGATTAATTAATATTTAATTGGAATTGAATTGAAATTGGAGTTTGGGTTTGTCGTGAATGGTGTCTTAAATAACACTGTTCTTAAACCCAATTGATAAAAGAATAAATCTTTTAATTTAGACTTAGAGAAGTTTACCAGTTAATTAACATTTAATTGGAATTGAAATGAAAGTTGATAATGGGTTTATCGTGAGCTGTGTCTTAAACGACATTCGTTCTTTAGCCCGATTAACAGTGAAATGTGATTTGGAATTTATAAATCTTCTTCTTAAGATTTAATGGAAATTTTCCAAAGTAAAGATTCCAATTTAATAAAATAAGTTGGAATGGAATGGAATACGATTTGGTAATAATCGAAGTGAGCTTCTGTGGAGGAAGACCGCTACTATATATGGAATTTAATAGGCTTTTTCGTTATTCCACTTATATTATTGGTCAAATAAGGAAATTGATATCGATTATATATATATTGATTTGTTTTCCGTGAAGATTCCATAATTAATGGGATGTGATTTTGGATTTATCATGAACTGTGCTTTAAATGGAATTGGTTCTTTAACCCAGCTATAAAAAGGATATGATTTCCCAAAGTTAAATAATCATTAATACTGATTTTTGGGAAGATTAAAACTAAGTGGATTTTTAATGAATCTTTAATTATATTGTAATATGAATGAGATAATTTAATTTATCAAATTTATGAAATGATTGAGAATGGAGTGCCACCAGTTTTACTCTAGACGATAGTTGAATCTTTAATTAGATTTGAATGAGAAATGGTAATTAATTTTACTGATAACTCCATGGTGTTAGATATGGAGTACTACCAGTTTTGCTCCATGGGATGAATAGGTTGGGATTGGGAAATAAAATAAATGATTACGTCGATAAGGTTCGTTAATCCCGACTAGTTTGGAAAACCTTAATTTGTTTTAAAATTGTGAAAAGAATATTTGAGTAAAAGAATATTCTGGATTGGAATGAGGCATATGTTGTGTGTTTATATCACTTGATTATAATATACGCAGGTTATTCGAAAAGACCGGGTTTATCCCATTCTGAATAACTAATTCGACGATATGTCGACCATGAAGACGGTGGTTAGAGACCGGAGGTCTTCACATCGTTTGGATGATTACTAATGTCTTGATAGGGCAGTACAACTAGGACGAGGTAATAAGTGGTGATCGTCCAGACGTGCTTGGAGATCGACCAAATATGCGAGGACCTCTCTCCTGTATTGGACATATGGGACAAGGAATAAGGTGCCTCCGGTTTCGTTCAGACCCAGAACGGACTTGTAAATGGATGTGTGTCGGACATTAGATTTTATTCTGTGTTGATTAATATCTATTAAATGTATATCTATTTGGTGGCGGAGAATTTATTCTCTTGCTTAACACCCTTCTCTGGGATGTACGAGCTTAGAGGTTATATATCGATAGACATCAGTCGCACGGAGTGAATTGCCTGTGTGGCATGCTGAGATTCAAATGATCAAGGCTTCTATTGAAAAGAAGAGTCTTGTGGTTGATGATCATAGCATGGCTTTAATATAGCATAACTTTGTGTATAGCGTTAATTCGCGAGCCTCACACCCCGGTGTGAACCAGAAATGGGAGAAGGATCCAGGGAAATGGACATAGGCTAGTTTCTTGCTAGGAGTGGTGTCATGGTATGGAGCCCAGACATTTTACTCATGTGGATGTTGCTTATTATTACTTATTGGATAGAGAGGCGCCTCGGATATATCGGTCACAACGGGATCGATGGATGTTATGGTCGATATACGGACTAGATTTTATTCCCCCTAGGGCAGGCTAGCATATAGTTTATGGTATTATTAATCCGCTAAGTGTGGACCGGCCCTGTGGATCCTAAAGGACTTGATAGAGTACTCGTCCTAAGGCACGGGCTAGAGTGTCTCGAATTCAGTAAGGAAAATCCCTTATCTTGGTTCACAAATGGAATCCAACTTCCAATATGTGACTTTTTGGTTTTGAATGTAGAGCCTAGTATGGCGACATGATATATGGTACCCATGTCGTCTATGATTGATACATTTATATTTGAAGTTGATTTCTTCACTTATAGTAATGATAAAATATGAAATTTCACGTACCAAGCATTTTTGGCTGTTATAAGTTAAAAATCTATCCTCGACTGCGTTCATTGTGAGATGGGACCTGAGTCTTATAATAGCTTCATTTTTCTTCTTTAGCATTGCACTGTTTGTTTATGCACTGGTATTTTTAGGGAAACTCGTTTCGTGTTATATGGCGTGGTCCCTTGATTTACCTAACTTAAAAATCAAGCTAATAACTGTTTTATTTCTCACACCAGTCACATGACTGACCTGGAGTTTACTGTTTTAACCTAAACTCTGGGTGCCCCTATTTTCCACACGGGCAACTAATATTTTGGTTTTACTGATTTATTCTTACAGGATCCTGGATTTACAGCTGAGGCTATATTCGGAAAGCTCTGTATCCATGTATTTCTTTCAGTTATATTATGTATTATTTTCCGCTGCGGTATAATTTAAATCTCTGATATTTATCAAATGTATATTATCTATTCCTACTCTGTTATATTCTTTTATTCTGATGTAATTGTTGTAATAATAATGAAATGTTCTATTGTTTGTGTTCTGATCTTTCTTGTTCTTAACTCAATCCGGGCTTCCCTTTACGGGGAAGTTTGGGTCGCTTCAGTTGGTATCGGAGCTTTGGTTTACAGAGCTCGAGAAAAAGACACATTAGAACCAAACGAGAGAATTCATCAGAGATTGGATTAGTAATATCCAATGAGAATGACTCATAAGAGATGGGATCAGTAGTATCCTAGAATGAGTTGGAAGAGTATTGTTTTAAAATAAAAATGAAAATTTAGTTTTGAAATTTATATCATATTATACATATTTGAATATTTTATTTTAAACTGAATTTGGACTATCGGGTATATGAAGATTTTGCATATACGCCTAGTTAGCGTATATACGAAGTCTCAAATATAATGGATGGACATAGAGTCACACTCTAGTCGTCCGGAGATGATTCTAATGATTGATATATCATCATCAGATTCTATGTTCGAGTTTCAAAAGTGGGATATCTATATATTTCCAATTGACTAGTGTGAGAATCAAAATATAGTTAGGATATATTGTGGTGAATTGGCATCAAAAATGGATTTTTGAATATATTGAAGTTATACATTTGAAAATTTTAAATAACGAATTGATTGTTGGTTGTGCTTTGTGATTATTAGTTTAACTAATGAAAATATTGGAATACTAAAAACAACCAAGAGAATGTATGGTAAATTTAGCCAAACAGAATCAAATTTTGAACTGAATAGAAAATGGATTGAAATTGCATACATGTACATATATATGTATGAACAGGTCATAGCAAGGGGCTAGTGAAGAGGAATAAAATTGTATGCCCGACAAATAGGTACATATTTACTAATTTCTTGGGTTTGGATGATTTTATGAGCCGATTGGCTTTTTCTTTTTCTTTTGGGATTGATGAGGGCCCTGTGAAGCTAGTTGCGGTTTTAAAGGTCTCCCCGTACAAAGGAGGTTATGGCGAAATTTTTCGAAAATTTACGGTGTTAGCCAAATTTTTGAAAACTTAAAAATTCTTAGAAACTGAAAAGTTGAAGAATGAAAGTTGAGTTGTTAAGTTAAACAACTTTCACCTCTTTTCCTTTTCGAGGGTGAAAAGATTTTAAGTGGGGAAGATTGTAACAAACCGGATTTTCAAAACCAATTTAAATTTTTTATTTTAGCAGTTTTAATGGATTTTGAATATTTAGAATGGTTTATTTTAAATAATAACGACAATAAATTTATTTTTGACGAAGTTAGAATGTATAACTTTTTTATTATAAAACGAGCCTGAAATGGCACGGCAGTTTGAAATTTTGATTTCAAATTTTAATTGAATTTACAGAATTCAATATAAGTCAGAATTGGAAGAAATTAGAAATATTTGAATCTGTTTAAAAATATTTTTCTAACGAATGTAAGGAAGTGAGATTTCCCTATATAAATTGAAAGTTATGTCCAGTTTAAAATTCAGAATAGTTGTTATGCAATTTATATATATTTCGTATAATATATAGCCCATAAAAATAGTCATTTTGCAAACGACCTCCATTTTCGATGAAACCACTTTTGTTGTATCCAGAATGTCAAATTATTGCTAGATTCCAATTTTCATAATTTTTGAAATCAGTATGCGAGCGTGGTAAAAGAATACGTGTTTTGACAGTTTTAGTTGAATTGGATCGACCAGAAAATGGCCATTTTTCAAACGGTCTCCAAATTCGACGAAGTTAGTTTTGTTAGGGCCATATCGTCAAAACATAGCTAGATTTATTTTTTTGTAATTTTTGGAGTCAGTATAAGGCCCCAGTAAATTAAAATGTACGTTTGAATTCAAAATATATTGATTTATATTTTAAATTTAATGAAAACTTATCGCAGCAGTTGAATTGGCTTACAAAACATTTCCATTATGTCTGGAATGGGGGTATTTAGCTAGGGGCGACAGTCGTTGGGGTTCATTTGGAGTTCGTTGTGTTAAACAAGTATATTATGAATTATACATTATATATATATTTAACTCAAAACCCTAACCCTGTTCAAATTCATTCTGCGCCGCTAGTAATAAACCCACGGCCGATATTCTCCCAAAAAAAGATCCCAAATCGATTCTAACCGACTCAGTGAATTTTGAAACTTGTAAAGCAAAAGTGAAAGAGATTTTTATGGTCTTTAAAATGATACGGGTCAGATCGTGATTCGCGTGGCCTGGAGGGAGGATATCGAGCAAAAAGTAGACGGTTTTGGAGCGGATTTTGGGGGATTAGGGACCATCGAGTTCGGCGCTACCCCAGGCGGAGGAAGACGACTTCTTGGCGAACGGGGTGGCGCGCTTCGATTGTCTTCCGGCGGCCTTAATGGTGGTGGCTAGTGGTTTCCTTCCGGCGAGCTGATGGGTATCGAGGTCAGCTTTAAATTTGAATGGGAGGAAGGTAATTAACCTTAAGTGTAATTAAATTATAATTAATAATTAATTAGTTTATAAAAGTTGTTAATATTTAAACTGCGATAACTTCTCCAAACAGACACGGAATCATGCGCGGTCAGTTGCATTGCGATCATATTGACAAGGGATTCAGAGAGGACTGAATTTGGAAGATATTGGAGCTACCAGCAATTTTTAATTAAATTAAACTCATTATTTAATTTTATTAAAAATAATCATATATAACGATTTCTAACCGATCAATGTGAGAACTCTTTCTCCCTAAAATTTATTTACAGTTAAATATATACTAGGATGCAGACGGTGTTTAGCAGCACCCGACACCATTTATTGTACAAACCATGATTGTTTGTTTGGGTTGAATTGATTATGCTGTGTTTATTGATTGAATGAACTGCATAAAATATTCATGTGTTGAATAAAATATTTGAATAATAAAAATATCATTTTTATTGTATAAATGAACTGTATAAAATATTCATGTGTTGAATAAAATATTTCATCGTCAAAAATATGATTTTTAATGTGTATATGAGTAAAATAAATATTCATTTACAAATCAGACGATTTGTTTATGTACACCCATTTAACTGATTTTGATTGGGACGATAAATTTTACACATCGCCCAACTGCACAAATAATATTCTGTGTTTGTTGATTTAAACCCCAAACGGGTATTGGGATGATATTTGAAGTACACTAATCCCAATTGTTTAGTTGTATGTCAATCGATTGGTTAAAAGACTGTTGTAAGCATTAATTATTTATATTTAATGCTTGTGCAGTTGTGTAATGCACTCTGGATGATGGTTGATTGTTTATCATTGTTATTTTATACATGTGTTGTATGGAATCCATATAAATAAAATTATATGGTAATTGGTTGGGTCTGATTCCAATTCAAAAAGAAAGAATATTTTAAAAGAACGAATATTTTAAAATAATATTCAATAAAAGATTAAAACGTGAATTTGATGTTCGATTTTGGATGGACACGAAAATATTTAAACATATGAAGCCGTGTTGATTACATTTGCGCCATTTGGACGCGAACGATATTTATATCGATTTTATTCATTTTTATAATGAATATCGAAAAGGAAATGATTTCAAAATCTGATATTTTGAAAATATTATCATTTATATATTATAATGATAAGGAATTTTCAATTTTGATAAAATGATTTATAAAATACGATTTAAATGGAAATCTATGAAATATATATAATATATATATTATATATATAATGGCCTGAATAGAACGCGCCGCACAGCGATCGTTCGCGAATTTCGACCATTGACTTCGAATTGATATTACGGGAGATCCGACCATTGGATTCTCCTGAAACCGGAACCGTTGGGTTCGTATCGAGAATAACTTTCCAATGAATATAAGAGATTTGAAATCTAACGGTTGGATTTGGAATTATGTCCAAATCAAATTTGGAAAAGGTCGTTGTAAGTGCAGTTCGATGACCGTTTATGGAAATCGACTGTACTGGCCTTGATAAAATTATTAAAAATATGAATAGTTTGTGTAAAATCATAATAAATGATTTGGAAAGATTTTGGTGAAAAATTCCAAGTTTGAAAAGATAAAAATATATTTTTATCAAAATGAGCTAGTTATTACCAGAATGATAATCCAATAATTTTTAAATAAATAAATTTAATTGAGAAAAGGGTTTTATAATAACAAGAATTTTTCCAATAAATAAGTTCGAATGATTTGGAATGGAAATAATCTTCAGAATATTTTGGTGTTGGATTCCGTGATTATACGGATATTGTTATAGGAATTTGGAAGATACAGATATCGTTATTCCCAATACGATATCCGTTGGTTTCAGAATTTAGTATTGAATATAAGCCGATATAATTTCTATTCAGAGTCTTATATTTAATATCAAATTGGATTTTGGGTTTGTCGTGAATGGTGTCTTAAATAACACTGTTCTTGAACCCAGTTGAGAAAAGAATAAATCTTTTAATTAAGATTTAGTGAAGTTTTCCAATTAATTAATATTTAATTGGAATTGAATTGAAATTGGATTTTTGAGTTTGTCTTGAACGGTGTCTTCATTAACATTGTTCTTATACCCAGTTGATAAAAGAATAAATCTTTTAATTAAGATTTAGAGAAGTTTACCGATTAATTAATATTTAATTAGAATTGAATTGAAATTGGAGTTTGGGTTTGTCGTGAATGGTGTCTTAAATAACACTGTTCTTAAACCCAGTTGATAAAAGAATAAATCTTTTAATTTAGACATAGAGAAGTTTACCAATTAATTAAAATTTAATTGGAATTGAAATGAAAGTTGATAATGGGTTTATCGTGAACTGTGTCTTAAACGACATTCGTTCTTTAGCCCGATTAACAGTGAAATGTGATTTGGAATTTATAAAACTTATTCTTAAGATTTAATGGAAATTTTCCAAAGTAAAATTTCTAATTTAATAAAATAAATTGGAATGGAATGGAATTCGATTTGGTAATAATCGAAGTGAGCTTCTGTGGAGGAAGACCGTTACTATATATGGAATTTAAAAGGCTTTTTCGTTATTCCACTTATATTATTGGTCAAATAAGGAAATTGATATCGATTATATATATTGATCTGTTTTCCGTGAAGATTCCATAATTAATGGGATGTGATTTTGGGTTTATCGTGAACTGTGTTTTAAATGGAATTGGTTCTTTAACCCAGTTAAAGAAAGGATATGATTTCCCAAAGTTAAATAATCATTAATATTGATTTTTGGGAAGATTAAAACTAAGTGGATTTTTAGTGAATCTTTAATTATATTGTAATGTGAATGAGATAATTTAATTTATCAAATTCATGAAATGATCGAGAATGGAGTGCCACCAGTTTTACTTTAGACGATAGTTGAATCTTTAATTAGATTTGAATGAGAAATGGTAATTAATTTTACTGATAATACCATGGTGTTAGATATGGAGTACTACCAGTTTTGCTCCATGGGATGAATAGGTTGGGATTGGAAAATAAAATAAATGATTACTTCGATAAGGTTCGCTAATCCCGACTAGTTTGGAAAACCTTAATTTGGTTTAAAATTGTGAGAAGAATATTTGAGTAAAAGAATATTCTGCATTGGAATGAGGCGTATGTTGTGTGTTTATATCACTTGATTATAATATACGCGGGTTATTCAGAAAGATCAGGTTTATCCCATTCTGAATAACTAATTCGACGGTATGTCGACGATGAAGACGGTGGTTGGAGACCGGAGGTCTTCACATCGTTTGGATGATTACTGATAACTTGATTGGGCTCTACACCCAAGACGAGGTAATAAGTGGTAATCGTCCAAACATACTTGGAGATCCGATGAATATGCGAGGACCTCTCTCCTGTATTGGACATATGGGACGAGGAATAAGGTGCCTCCGGTTTCGTTCAGACCCAGAACGGACTTGTAAATGGATGTGTGTCTGACATTAGATTTTATTCTGTGTTGATTGATATCTATTAAATGTATATCTTTTTGGTGGCGGAGAATTTATTCTCTTGCTTAACACCCTTCTCTGAGACGTACGAGCTTAGAGGTTATATATCGATAGACATCAGTCGCATGGAGTGAATTGCCGGTGTGGCATGCTGAGATGCAAATGATCAAGGCTTCTGTTGAAAAGCAAAGTCTTGTGGTTAATGATCAAAGCACGACTTTAATATAGCATAGCTTTGTGTATAGCGTTAATTCGTGAGTCTCACACCCCAGTGTGAACCAGAAACGGGAGAAGGATCTAGGGAAATTGTAACAACTCGCATTCTACGCATCGGAGGATCATATAATATTTCTTTCTTTCTTATATGAGGTCGTATGGTCATGTAGGGTTGGGAAACAACTATTGAGGTCATTTCCCATTTTTATTAAATTAATCGCCATTTTTAAATGACAGTTTTGCCCTTAGCTGATCTTGTTTCGGCCATAACTTTTGATTGGAAAAAAAATTTGACTTGAAACAACTTCCATTAAATTCGTTTGATGGTTTAGCTTTCCGTAGAGTGGTCATAATAGCCAAATGGACTCACCGTTTGGGAGATATGGCTGAAATAAGGTTTGGAAGGTGAAAAACTGCTTAACCGGGCCAAATAGGGTGATTTGTGAATGGGCCCGTAACCCATTTCGGGATTAGGGTTATGGGGAGGCTGAAAAGAGTTAGGGTTTCATTCCATTTCAGTTTTCTAGCTTCCACTTACCTCTTAGAAACCCTAAAAATGGCCTCCATCCTCTAAATCACCCCCAAATCACTTTCTAATCAAGGATTAAGCTTAGCAACATCAAATCAAGGGAGATCTTCACCAAATAAAGATTAGAGCAGCTGATTTGCATTGTTATTCGCGCCCAAACAGAGATTTATTTCAGATCTAAGGTTTATTTGTGGCTAAGGTGAGTGATTTGCATAGTTCCTCACTAATTATGGTTAATTAAGGGTAATTAGTATTAATTAGCGAATTTAAACATGATAAAATTCTAGAAAAATATTTATAAATTCTTAAATGATGTTTTAGACCTCTGATATGAACTTGGGTTAATTTGGTTAAGTTTTGCTAATCCTATCATTAATTATGCTTGAACATGTTTAAGGGAAAATATGGGGTTTTGGCTATGTTTGATCCATTTTAACCTATCATATTGATGTTTTGGTGTTTTAGGTCACTTTTATTTGTTGCTATGACTTTGTGGAATGTTTTGTGATAGATTAGAATTGATAGAATGGTCAAAAAAGCCATCTAATGGCGTAAAACACTCGCGGGGAAAAGTTGCATAAAATGGTGTAGGCTTTTGGATCGGATCGGAGGGATGGGCTCAGATCAGATAGTGAACTGGGAAAGAGATCACCGAACCGAACCGAGGCTTGGCACAAGGGTAAGTATGGCAAAAAGGAAGGCCACAATGGTTGAACTGGATCGGATTGACTAAAGGGAAGAGAAGGGGATCAGAACGGAAGAGGAAGGGGAAGTGGATCAGATCGGAGACCAGGAACCCGAACCGAACCGATGGAGCAAGGGTACACCGAACTGAACTAAGATGCACCAACCCAACCCGACCCGCCAGAGAGCACCCGAACCGAACTGATGTACTACGAAGGGATTTGGAGGCCATGACCCGACCCGGAGCACTTGGAAGGAGGCCGATCCGAACCGACAAAGAAGAAGGACTGGGGATCCGAACCGATCCAGTGATGACCAATAACCCGAGATGCAAAGGTAGTCTAAATGTAAGTTAGAGCTCAGAATCCAGTTGGTAACCAATGAGTTCACTTCATTGTTAGGCTTTGCTGCGGGACGTGTGCTAAGGAGTTGTCGACGTTCATAACTTCGATTCACCACTAAAAAGGAATGATGGGCTACGTATCAATGCAGTAGAGTCATCATGACTCGAGGGGCAAAGTGATCGTAGAAAGACTATGAGCCAGTGCAGTGGAGCCATTGTGACTCCATGGGGGCAGAGTGGGCATAGTAAAGGATTAGTAAGGCTACGAGCCAGTGTAGTGGGGTGTGTACGACTCCATGGGGAAAAGTGGACATAGCGAAGGATTAGTGGCTATGGATCAGTGCAATGAAGCCGTTATGACTTCGTGGGGCAGAGTGATCATAGCAAAGTATTGGGTGATCGAAGTGGTGGATATCGTATAATTTACGCACTGAGTGAGAGATGTGAGGATGGTTGCTATGTTTGATTGTTTGCCATCACTATGACAAGCACACCGCCACCCCCGTTACCTTTACACCATTTATTCAGTGGCACCTTAGAGTGTTGTACAGTATGTAGTACTAACTCTTTGGTTGCAGGTCCAGGTTCAGGTATGGTTTAGTATACCTGTTATTGTTCTGTTTAACTGCTTATCGCTTATACCAGACTTTTTGTTTGACCCAGAGTTTTATGTTACTTCTTATTACTCTGGGTGCTCACACGAGCAGACTAGAGACAGGTTAGCTGGTGATGCGCGAGTAGCAGATTCGGAGGCGAGCAGGAGGCTTCCACGTATGATATATATAGATATTCTCCCTGTGTCGTTGCTGGTCAATACTTTGGGCATTAGTAGTGTACCTTTCTTGTTTAGCTATTTGAGAAAGTTTTTAAAAGTTGTAATAGTGTTGGCTTTGGATCATAAGCTGTACTTTGGATTTTCCGCTGCTATGATAGTTTGTTTTCAGCTTATGCACTGTCTCACATGTTTTATGTCAAGTATGTTGTTATTATATTTTGTTCCATGCGCTGTGAGACATTCTACAGGTTCCTTGTAGTTCCTTCGTCTTCTTCCTTTCCCTCTGACGTCCGTCCTGTGCTAACTGGACATGTGTACAGCGCACCCTTGGAGTAAATGTCGGTTGGTGCGGGGCGGGCCGTCACATTTGGTATCAGAGCTCTAGGTTGCGTAGTTAACCTAAGGAAAGACACTAGGGAGAGATAGTACGTATATGAGAGTGCGTATTTGTGATCACTTTGGTTTTCAAAAGCTACATATATATACTATTAGTATAGCTAAGGATGAAGTCGCACTGCACTAGCACCACTATGGAGATAGTTAATCGTTTTCTCTTTACAGATTGAACGATGAGCTGATACGCAAGAGGTGCTGGTAGAGGAGCCAATAATGGGAATGTTGCTGACATGAAGGCGATTTTTACTAGCCTCATGAGAGAAATGCTTTGGGATGTGCAGGGGGCAGCTCCCAATGCCGGTAATGGTGGTGTTCCAATAGTGCAGGCGCCTAGGGTCGATTTCGCCAAGTTGTGCAAGGATTACACTAACCTTGGTGGGAAGTCGTTCCACAGAACGGAGTCGGCCACGGATGTTCAGGATTGGTTGGATAGCTGTGATCGTATCTTCGACGACTTGGGTATCGAGGATGCGATGAAGAGAAGGCTAGCGTCTCGTCAGCTGCAAGGGCGAGCGATGAATTGGTGGGAAGATGTTAAGATAGCCACTCCAGAAGATCAGGTTACTTGGGATCAGTATAAGGCTCGCTTTAGCGACAAGTTTATCCCAGCTGCTCAGAAGTCGGAATTGTTTAGGAAGTTCTTGGAGCTTAAGCAGAATGGTAGGGCAGTCTCGGACTATATTGCTGAGTTCGACACTTTGTCGAAGTATGGATTATCCCTTATCGATACTCCTGAGAAGAAGAATGAGAAATTCATTATTGGTTTGGATGGATACTTGGGGGAAAGGCTTATCAACCACATCGATGAGACTTTTGAATCGATTGTAGGGAAAGCTTTGAGATCAGAGAGTCTTTACCCTAAGTCGAAGACTGAGGTTGCATCTGCAGAATGGCCAAGACCGCAAGCGAGTGGTGGAGGCAAGAATAACTCTCAGAACAAGAGGAAATAGAACCAAACTATGGATGGCCAGAAAAAGAGCAAGAAAGATGTTGAGTGCTTCAGTTGTGGTAAGAAGGGCCATTATGCCAAAGAATGTCGGGCCAAGCCAGCGGATAGGAAGTGCTACAATTGTGGCCAAGTGGAACATCATAAGGATAAATGTCCACAACCTCTTAAAGAGAAGCAGATTGTGAAAGCATATGCTATAAATGTTGTTCCTGCTTCGTCGAATGCCCCAACTGCGGCGGAGAAAGGAAAGAATATCGTCATTCAAGGTATGCTTTCTATTCTTGATGTACCTGTTTGAGTTTTGTTTGATACTGGGGCTTCTTGTTCCTTCATATCTAGTGACCTGGTAGATAGGTTGGGACTGGAACCCAAGATAGTCGATGGACCGTTGGTTATGACGAACCCGATTGGTGGTTCGACTAACCTTTGTATGATTTGCGAAATTTGGTCTTATCGAGTCATGGATGTATGTTTGTTTGTGATTGCTTTGTTTTGGGCTTTACTAGGTATGACATTATATTGGGGGTCGATTGGCTCCATAGATACGGGGTGGTGGTAGACTGTGAGGGCTTTTTGGTGACAGTTAGGGAGGATGATGGGCGGAGGGTAGTGTTTGGTAGTCTACCTAGTGGTGGGGTAATGGCTAGTTTTATAAATTCCCTCGACATCCCGCATAATGAGTTGTCAGATGTGCTCGTGGTTGGCCAGAATCCGGAAGTCTTCGAGGAGGTGACCAGGCTTCCACCACACCGAGAGATTGAGTGCCGTATTGATTTAGTGAAAGATGCCAGACCTATAATGATGCCACTTCATCGTATGGCACTAAGGGAGCAGCGAGAGATCGGGGTGCAAGTAAGCGATCTTTTGAAGAAGGGGTTTATTAGAAGAAGTGTCTCCGAGTGGGGAGCATCAGTTGTGTTTGCCACTAAGGCAGATGGTTCCCTTCGTTTGTGTGTGGACTATCGCGAGTTGAATAAGGTGACGAGGAAGAATAAGTACCCTCTACCGCGAATAGATGATTTATTTGATCAACTGGAAGGAGCAAGAGTGTTCTCCCAGTTAGACCTCGCGATAGGATTTCATAAGCTTCGAGTAGCGGCTGAGAGTGTTCCGAAAACGGCGTTTAGGATGTCGTCTGCATTCTATGAATGGTTGGTCATGCCATTTGGGTTGACCAATGCACCAGCATACTTCGTGGATCTTATGAATCGGGTATTCATAGATCAGCTGAATAAGTTTGTTCTTGTGTTCGTAGACGACATCCTTGTTTACTCAAGGATAGAGGAAGAACATAAGGGACATTTGAGGATAGTGATGGAGGCGTTGAGAAAACACCAATTGAAAGCGAAATTTTCTAAGTGTCACTTCTGGAGGAGGGAAGTGAGATTCTTGGTCCATGTTGTTTCAGAGAATGGTATTGCCGTGGACCCTGCGAAGGTGGCTACGGTACAGGATTGGCCTACGCCCAAGAATGCAATAGACGTAAGAAGCTTCTTGGGGTTAGCTGGATATTATCGCAAGTTTATCCAGGACTTCTCCAAGATAGCAGTGTTGACTCAGTTGACTAAGAAGAATCAAGCCATCGTCTCGGACGAAGTGTGTGAGGATGCATTCAAGATTCTAAAGGAAAAGTTGACGCGTGCGCCAGTATTAGTCATTCCTAAAGGGAATGAAGAGATGATAGTATACACGGATGCTTGTGGTACCGGACTAGGTGTTGTATTGATGCAAGGAGGTAGGGTTGTAGCCTATGCTAGTCGGCAATTAAAGCCGCATGAGAAAAAGTATCCTACCCATGATTTGGAACTGGCACCGATCGTGTTCGCATTGAAGATGTGGAGACATTATCTCTTGGGAGAGAGATTTGAGTTGTTTACCGATCATAAATTGTTAAAGTGTCTCTTTTCTCAGAAGGACCTGAATCTCTGACAGCAAAGATGGTTAGAGTTCTTGGCTTCGTATGATTTTGATATTGCATATACACCTGGGAAAGGCAATGCGGTAGCGATGCCTTGAGTAGGAGACATGCCAGTTTAGGGACTATGTTTCTTGAATGGAAGCAACTGGAGTATATCGCAGGGTATGATTTCAGACCAAAGTGCGAATTGGATCCAGAGATGTTAGCTAGTTTGACGATCAGACCCACCTTGATTGAGCGGATTGGTTCCAGTCAGAGGGACGATCCTAATCTATTGGAAATCATCTCCAAGTTAGAAATGGATATCGACGGCGAGGAGATGAGTTAGTATGGGCTTGAACGAGAAGGATAGCTTAGAAAGAATGGAAAACTAGTTGCACCCAACGTGAATGGTTTGAGAGATGAAGTGCTTAGGGAATGTCATCACTCAAAACTGACTATACACCCCGGTGGTGATAAGATGTCGAGACATGAAGCAGACTTACTACTGGGAAGGGATGAAAAGAGACGTTGGGAAGTTTATATCCAAGTGCATGAACTGCCAACTAGTTAAAGCCGAGCAAAAGAAGCCTAGTGGTTTGTTGCAACCATTAGAAATTCCCGAATGGAAATGGGAGCAAGTCTCGATGGTTTTCATTGATGATTTACCAAGGACTAGATCGGGACATGATAGCATTTGGGTAATTGTGGATCGATTGTCAAAGTGTGCAAGATTTATACCAGTCAAATCGACCAGAACGACAGCTAAGTTAGCAGAATTGTATATGAAGTGGGTAGTGAGATTTCATGGAATACCTAAAAGCATCGTGAGTGACCAAGACCCGTTGTTCACTAGTGGGTTTTTAAAGAGCTTACAAGAGGCTCTAGGGTCGGAACTATATCTCAGTACTGCGTATCATCCTCAAACTGATGGTCAGACAGAGAGGGTGAATCGTATATTGGAAGATCTCTTGAGAGCTTGTATATTGGATTTTGGTGGATCATGGGATGACCATTTGCATCTAGTAGAGTTTGCATATAATAATAGCTACCAATCCAGTATCGGTATGGCTCCATATGAAGCTTTGTACGGAAGACCGTGCAACTCACCATCATGTTGGATAGAGACCGGTGAGAAGTTTGGGTTTGGACCAGATGTGGTAAGGGAAACTTTAGATAAGATTAAGATCATTCAACAACGGATGAAGGCTGCCCAAGATAGGTAGAAGAGTTATGCTGACAAGAGGAGAAAAGACTTAAAATTCTCCGTTGGTGACTTGGTGTTTGTCAAGATTTCTCCGTTGAAGAGCGTAATACGATTTGGCAGGAGAGGCAAGTTAGCACCAAGATTTGTTGGCCCATTCCCAGTTCTCGAACAATTTGGGAATTTGGCATATAGAATTGAATTACCAGAAAAGATGGCGGGAGTTCACAATGTATTTCATGTTTCCGACCTAAGGAAGTTCATGCACAACCCAGATATGACTATTTCACATGATCAATTAGAGGACTTCGAAGTGGAACCCGAGGCGGTTGGGAACTGCAAGCCGATTCGTATTGTCGAGCATGATACGAAGCAACTTCGAAGGAAGGCGGTGAAGCTAGTCAAGGTACAGTGGGGCGAGAACGAGAATGATTGTACTTGGCAGACAGAGGAGAGCATTAGGGAAACGTACCCAGAACTCATTGCCTGGTAAGATTTACTTTGCAATTTAGTTATTCCGCATGCTAGGACAGACTTGTTTTGCTTGTTTTGCATATTTAATTGTTGTCTTATGGCTGATAGGCATGGGGGACCTTTTGTGTGTTTTGGTTAGGGAATTTCGGGGGCGAAATTTCTTAAGGAGGGAAGAATGTAACAACCCGCACTCTACGCATCGGAGGATCATAGAATATTTATTTCTTTCTTATATGAGGTCGTATGGTCATGTAGGGTTGGGAAACGACTATTGAGGTCATTTCCCATGTTCATGATTTTTACCTATTTTTAAATGACCGTTTTGCCCTTAGTTGATCTTGTTTCGGCCATAAATTTTGATTGGAAAGGAATTTTGACCTGAAACCACTTCCATTAGATTCATTTGATGGTTTACCTTTCCATAGAGTGGTCATAATAGCCAAACGGACTCACCGTTTGGGACGGCTGAAATAAGGTTTGGAAGATGAAAAACTGCTTAACCGGGACAAATAGGGTGATTAGTGAATGGGTCCATAACCCATTTCGGGATTAGGGTTATGGGGAGGCTGAAAAGAGTTAGGGTTTCATTCCATTTCAGTTTTCTAGCCTCCACTTACCTCTTAGAAACCCTAAAAATGGCCTCCAACCTCTAAATCACCCCAAATCACTTTCTAACCAAGGATTAAGCTTAGCAACATCAAATTAAGGGATATCTTCACCAAATCAAGATTAGAGCAGCTGATTTGCATTGTTATTCGAGCCTAAACAGATATTTATTTCAGATCTAAGGTTTATTTGTGGCTAAGGTGAGTGATTTGCATAGTTCCTCACTAATTATGGTTAACTAAGGGTAATTAGTGTTAATTAGCGAATTTAACATGATAAAATTCTGGAAAAATATTTATAAATTCTTAAATGATGTTTTTGACCTTTGATATGAACTTGGGTTAATTTATTTAAGTTTTGCTAATCCTATCATTAATTATGCTCGAACATGTTTAAGGGAAAATATGGGGTTTTGGCTATGTTTGATCCATTTTAACCTATCATATTGATGTTTTGGTATTTGAGGTCACTTCTATTTGTTGCTATGACTTTGTGGTATGCTTTCTGATTGATTAGAATTGATAGAATGGTCGAAAACGTCGTCGAATGGCGTAAATCACTCGTTGGAAAAAGTTGCAAAAAATGGTGAAGGCTTCCGGATCGGATCGGAGGGATGGGCTTCGATCGGATAGTGAACTGGGCAAGGGATCACCGAACCGAACCGAGGCTTAGCACAAGGGAAAGTATGGCAAAAAGGAAGGCCATAATGGTTGAACTGGATCGGATCGACTAAAGGGAAGAGAAGGGGATCGGAACGGAAGAGGAAGGGGAAGTGGATCGGATCGGAGACCAGGAACCCGAACCGGACCGATGGAGCAAGGGTACACCGAACTAAACTAAGATGCACCTACCCGACCCGACCCGCTAGAGAGCACCCAAACCGAACTGATGTACTACGAAGGGATTTGGAGGCCATGACCTGACCCGGAGCACTTGGAAGGAGGCCGATCCGAACCGACAGAGAAGAAGGACTGGGGATCCAAACCGATCCAGTGATGACCAATAACCCGAGATGCAAAGGTAGTTCAAATGGAAGTTAGAGCTCAGGATCCAGTTCGGAACCAATGAGTTCACTTCATGGTTGAGCTTTGCTGCGGGACGTGTGCTAAGGATTTGTCGACGTTCATAACTTTGTTTCACCACTAAAAAGGAATGATGGGCTACGTATCAGTGCAGTAGAGTCATCATGACTCGAGGGGTAAAGTGATCGTAGCAAGACTATGGGCCAGTGCAGTGGAGCCATTGTGACTTCATGGGGCAGAGTGGACATAATAAAGGATTAGTAAGGCTATGAGCCAGTGCAGTGGGGTGTGTACGACTCCATGGAGCAAAGTGGACATAGCGAAGGATTAGTGGCTATGGATCAGTGCAGTGAAGCCGTTATGACTTCATGGGGCAGAGTGATCATAACAAAGTATTGGGTGATCGAAGTGGTGGATATCGTATACTTTACGCACTGAGTGAGAGATGTGAGGATGGTTGCTATGTTTGATTGTTTTCCATCACTATGACATGCACACCCCTACCCCCGTTACCTTTACACCATTTATTCAGTGGTACCTTAGATTGTTGTACAGTATGTAGTGCTAACTCTTTGGTTGCAGGTCCAGGTTCAGGTATGGTTTAGTATACCTGTTATTGTTCTATTTAACTGCTTATCGATCATACTAGATTTTTTTTCTGGCCCAGAGTTTTATGTCTCTTCTTATTACTCTGGGTGCTCACACGAGCAGACTAGAGACAGGTTAGCTGGTGATGCGCGAGTAGCGGATTCGGAGGCAAGCAGGAGGCTTCCACGTATGATATATATAAATATTCTCCCTGTGTCGTTGCTGGTCACTACTTTGGGCATTAGTAGTGTACCTTTCTTGTTTAGCTTTTTGAGACAGTTTTTAAAAATTGTAATAATGTTGGCTTTGGATCATAAGTTGTACTTTGGATTTTCCGCTGCTATGATAGTTTGTTTTCAGCTTATGCATTGTCTCACCTATTTTATGTCAAGTATGTTGTTATTATATTTTGTTCCATGCGCTGTGATACATTCTACAGGTTCCTTGTAGTTCCTTCGTCTTCTTCCTTTCCCTCTGACGACCGTCCCATGCTAACTGGACATGTGTACAGCGTACCCTTGGAGTAAATGTCGGTTGGTGTGGGGCGGGCCATCACAGAAATGGACATAGGCTAGTTTTTAGCTTGGAGTGGTGTCATGGTATGAAGCCCAGACATTTTACTCATGTGGATGTTGCTTATTATTACTTGATGGATAGAGAGGCGCCTCGGATATATCGGTCACTACGGGATCGATGGATGTTATGGTCGATATACGGACCATATTTTATGCTTCATAGGGTAGGCTAGTATATAGTTTATGGTATTATTAATCCGCTAAGTGTGGACCAGCCCTGTGGATCCTAAAGGACTTGATAGAGTACTTGTCCTGAGGCACGGGCTAGAGTGTCTCGAATTCGGTAAGGACGATCCTTTGCCTTGGTTCACAAATGGAATCCAACTTCCAATACGTGACTTTTTGGTTTTGATTGTAGAGCCTAGCATGGCTACATGATATATGGTACCCATGCCGTCTATGATTGATACATTTATATTTGAAGTTGATTTCTTCACTTATAGCAATAATAAAATATTAAATTTTACATACCAAGCATTTTTGGCTATTATAAGGTAAAACTCTATCCTCGACTGCGTTCATTGTGTGATGGGACCTGAGTCTTATAATAGCTTCATTTTTCTTCTTTAGCATTGCACTGTTTGTTTATGCATTGGTATTTTTGGGGGTAAACCCGTTTTGTGTTATATGGCGTGGTCCCTTGATTTACCTAACTTAAAAATCAAGCTAATAATTGTTTTAGTTCTCGCACCAGTCAGATGACTGACCTGGAGTTTATTGTTTTAACCTAAACTCTCGGTGCCCCTATTTTCCACATTGGCAACTAATAGTTTTGGTTTAGCAGATTTATTCTTACATGGTCCTGGATTTACAGCTGAGGCTATATTCAGAAAGCTCTGTATCCATGTATTTCTTTAAGTAGTGTTATGTATTATTTTCCACTGCGGTATAATTTAAATCTCTGATATTTATCAAATGTATATTATTTATTCCTACTCTGTTATATTCTTGTATTCTGATGTAATTGTTGTAATAACAATGAAATGTTCTGTTGTTTGTGTTCTGATCGGTCGTGTTCTTAACTCAATTCAGGCATCCCTTTACAGGGAAGTTTGGGACACTTCAGTTGGTATCGGAGCTTTGGTTTACAGAGCTCGAGAGACACATTAGAATAAAACGTGAGAATTCATCAGAGATCGGATTAGTAATATCCAATGAGAATGACTCATTAGAAATGGGATCAGTAGTATCCTAGAATGAGTTGGAAGAGTATTATTTTAAAATAAAAATGAAAACAAATTTAGTTTTGAAATTTATATCATATCATACATATTTGAATATTTTATTTTAAACTGAATTTGGACTCTCGGGTATATGAAGATTTTGCATATACGCCTAGTTAGCGTATACACGAAGTCTCAAATATACTGGATGGATATAGAGTCACACTCTAGTCACCCGGAGATGATTCTGATGATTAATATATCATCATCAGATTCTATGTTCGAGTTTCGAAAGTGGGATATCTATATATTTCCAACTGACTGGTGTGAGAACCAAAATATAGTTAGAATATATTGTTGTGAATTGGTATCAAAAATGGATTTTTGAATATATAGAAGTTACAAATTTTAAATTTTAAAATAAAGAATTGATTGCTAGTTGTGTTGTGTGATTATTAGTTTAACTAATAAAAATAATGGAATAGTAAAACCAACAAGAGAATGTATGGTAAATTTAGCCAAATAGAATCGAATTTTGAATTGAATAGAAAATGGATTGAAATTGCATACATGTACATAAATATGTATGAACAGGTCATAACAAGGAGGCTAGTGAAGTGGAATAAAATTGGATGCCTGACAAATAAATACATGTTTACTAATTTATTGGGTTTGGATGATTTTACGAGGCGATTGGCTAGCCGCTTGGCATTTTCTTTTTCTTTTGGGATTGATGAGGACCCTGTGAGGCTAGTTGCGGTTTTAAAGGTCTCCCCAAACAAAGGAGGTATGGCAAATTTCTTTGAAAATTTAGGGTGTTAGCCAAATTTTTGAAAATTTAAAAAATTCTTAGAAACTGAAAAGTTGAAGAATGAAAGCCATAATAAAAGTTGAGTTGTTTAGTTAAACAACTTTCACCTCCGTTCCTTTTCGAGGACGAAAAGATTTTAAGTGGGGAGATTGTAACAAGCCCGATTTTCTGAACTAATTTAAAATTTTCATTTTAGCAATTTTAATGGATTTTGAATATTTAAAATGATTTATTTTAAATAATAGCGACTAAAAATTTATTTTCAACTAAGTTAGAACGTATGTTTTTTTATTACAAAACGAGACTGAAATGGCACGACAGTTTGAAATTTCGATTTCAAATTTCAATTGAATTTACAAAATTCAATATAAGTTAGAATTGGACGAAACAAGAATATTTGAATCTGTTTAAAAATATTTTTCTAACGAATGTAAGAAAGTGAGATTTCGGTTTAGAAATTGAAAGTTATGTCCAGTTTAAATTCAGAATAGTCGCTATGGAATATATATATATATATATATTATATAATATATAGCCCTTAAAAATAGTCATTTTGCAAACGACCTCCGTTTTCGACGAAACCACTTTTGTTGGATCCGGAATGTCAAATTATTTCTAGATTCCAATTTTCATAATTTTTGAAATCAATATGTGAGCGTGGAAAAATAAAACGTGTTTTGACAGTTTTAGTTGATTTGAATCGACCGGAAAATGGCCATTTTTCAAACGGTTTCCAAATTCGATGAAATTAGTTTTGTTAGGACCATATTGTCAAACATAGCTAGATTTGTTTTTATGTAATTTTTGGAGTCAGTATGTGGCCGCAGTAAATTAAAATGTACATTTGAATTCAAAATATATTGATTTAAATTTTAAATTTAACGAAAACTGATCGTAGCAGTCGAATTGGCTTACGAAACATTTTCCGTTATGTCCGGAATGAGGGTATTTAGTTAGGGGCGATAGTCGTTGGGGTTTATTTGGAGTTCGTTGTGTTAAACAAGTATATTACGAATTATATATATATATTTAACTCAAAACCCTAACCCCGTTCAAATTCATTTTGCGCCGCAAGTAATAAACCCACGGCCGATATTCTCCCAAAAAAAGATCCCAAATCGATTCTAACCGACTCAATGATTTTTGAAACTTATAAAGCAAAAGTGAAAGATATTTTTATGGTCTTTAAAATGATACGTGTCATATCATGATTCGCTTGGCCTGGAGGGAGGATATCGAGCAAGAAGTAGACGGTTTTGGATCGAATTTTGGGGAATTTGGGACCGCCGAGTTCGATGCTACCGCGGGCGGAGGAAGACGACTTCATGGTGAACGGGGTGGCGCGTGTGACACCATACGTCCATTATTGTCTCTCACAAAGGGAATGCATTAACTTTTATGGAGCATTTTAAGTGTGTATAGAACAGAAACTTAACAACAAGATAGATATAAAACAGTACTTGAAAATTTAAAACTTCATTTCATTGCAGCGGTAAATACATAAGTTTGATTACATCATCAAAAACCAAAGACTAGAGTCAGGTACATAATATCCATCTTGACTAAATCAGAGTACATAAACTGAAAGACATAACACCAACATAAAATAGCCATAATTAAGATAGGCTGAACTTTTACTTCAGCGATCCAAGCAACATCTTAAAGCAAGAGATAAAGCTGTCCAATCAAGCTCCGCTAGTGCTAGCCCCACCCTGAGTACCTTGGGGGGAGAGGAAAGAAAAGAGGTGGAAAGAAAAGGCGGTCAAACATAAAGTCTGGCGAGTGCGATAACTTTAACAATATAATTATCAAAATAACTAAGCTAAGGCATAAGCTGGAAAATAAGGAAATGAATGCGAACAAATGGGTATGGCAAAGCAAACAAAGGAAATAAGATGAACAAAGATAACGTTAAAGGCGCACCTAGTCACTATAAGATAATTACTACACTGCACCACAGCAAACACCCTAAAAGTTGATCCCGCCTACAGGGCTTAATAATGATAATGGTAGTTTCGTGTACCCCTAGCTGCCTTTATAGGTGCCGCCTGCCTTTATCTCCACTAGGTGTACCCACTACCCCCTTTCGATCGGCTCCCTAACTCGTAGATACCTGTGCTGGCCCCACAGTGGGGTGTATCACTCCCCAAAGTGGCAACCCGATACCACCAACGATGCACGGCTTATACCTACACGATGTAACAACGTCTTACCTACCAGCCCGGGCCCACACATGCATATGACCCCGTTGGACTTGCGTTGCCACCGCTAACCCATTTTGGCCTCTTACAGTCAAACCCAGTATGCGTGTCCCGTCCTCGACTTGGGTCGAGCCCACAAAGATACTTATGAGTTACTGGTTGAAACGGGCACCCCATTACTTGACACAAGCTATCCACATAAGCTTGGTCCCCTCTAGTACATCCCACTTAACCCTCTTCTTATTCATGTCCACCTACATGTTTCAATTTGGTTAAGTGTTTCTAATCGTATTTCACAAGCCACCCAAGGCACCCACTTAACCCCCATGTCCCACCACATGTTTATCTGGTTAAGTGTTTCTTAATTCATTAACACCGTAATCTTGTAAAGTCCTCCCACATTAGACTGACATTTTTGGCAGCTGGATTTGCCTGGCGGTTCCGGGCAGTCTTACACCGCAAAAGAGTCTAACCTCGTGTCTTTGCAACTGTTACACATTTAATTCATGCCTAAGACCTCCAACATTAGACTGGCATTTGTGGTTGCTGGATTTGTCGGGCGGGTCCGGGCAGTCTTACACCACAAACGAGTCTAACCTCGTGTCTTAGACGATTAATTACACATAATTAATTATCCCCAATTTGAATTAATTTCCCTATTCAAATTGTCAATCAATTCCAAATTTAACTATGTGCATAATTGACATCTTAATTATGTCCATCTATTTATGGTATATAAAATTATACCAATTAACATCACAAATTAATTATATGCCATTTAAGGCATTTATGCCAATTCTCAATATTAAATCTTTTAATATTATCCTATTGCCCCATGTTGTACATTCGTTCATTTAACATGACATATATGTATATTAGACTAACAAATAGTCTAACACACATAAAAAGGAAGAAACATCACAAATTCACATTAGACACAGAATAGATCTAACTTGCAAATAGGAATCACATCATAACTTGCATAAACTTTGTACTGTCATGAATCTAAACACAAACCTAAAAGGTGTAAACTTGCATAGGCAATAGTCACAAACTTGCATAAACTATGTATGTCATAGAGCTAATCATAAGGTGTAAACTTGCATAGGCAATAGTCACAAACTTACATTACATGATTCATACTCCAAACATATATATACTTGCATATGTGATTTATGCAACATAAACTATGGTGTAAACTGGCATCTAAACATGTAAATTAAGATCTGCATGTAAACTAGCATATAGAATTTTGTATACTAGCATATAACTCACACATGTCTTAGCCTAAACTCTAGATCCAAACTTACATATAAAATAGATGTCATGAAACATGTAAGTATTGTATATGATTCTCATTAACTTGCATATGATTCATAAATAAATTATCATCCAAACTTGCATATAGAACTATGAATCAAGTTAAGCTTACATATGATTTAACATATGAATTAGTTCCACAAACATAACCAAACTAGCATATGAAGTATCGTTATGGATTGATTTAACATAAGCCAACAATTAACATAGATTTACAACATAGATAATAACATCATAGATTTACAACATAGATAATAACATCATAGATTTACAACATAGAACATAACGGTCAATGATTCACAACATAACCATATAACCCAAATCATATCTCAACCTAAATAAATTGTTAATTATCTTATTAAAGAAATCAAACTCACAACTCAAAGAAGGTCTTGAGTTCTGGAATCTGAGTTCTGAAATTGATTTAGCTCGCCTTTGAAGTAGACAAATTCGTTGTTGTTTAGATTAGAGTTGAATAGAATTGAGTTGATTAGCTTCACTTTCCCTCTAGTTGGTGGCGGCTACTTTAGGTTGCAAGGTGACAGCATGACGGCCATTGTTCTAATTTTTTATTTGATTTTAGGGTTTGAGTCTACACATGTTTATATAGAATTTCAATTTAATTATAGCCATCGGATGAACCTAGAGTTAACCACAACCATTCAATCAGGATAGGGTGACACCTCAGCCCTAATGACTCAGCAAGGAGTCAGAAAGGACTCAACAATGAGTCACAATATGGATCAGAACACACCAGAAAGCTGTGCAGGCTTTTAGCCCGACCTGGGCGCACTTCCCAAGTGTACCAGTGCATTTTTGTACTGTCGCACTTCACATGTGCGCCAGTGCATTCCGGTCGACTTCCGGTTTTTCCGCCTAACTTCGTCGTCCATATCTCCTTCATATAGTATCCGTTTTACACAAACTCGGACTCTATCTCAACCAGAATTCCGAGAAGAACACAAAGGCGCAACCCGTTTCCCTTAATTCTCACATCTGAGATTAATTATTCTTTAATTTGTGAACATTAATATTAAAATTACGGGGTGTTACAACGTTCTTCGATTGTCTTCCGGCGGCCTTAATGGTGGTGGGTAGCGGTTTCCTTCCAGCGAGCTAATGGGTATCGAGGTCGGCTTTAAATTTGAACATGAGGAAGGTAATTAACCTTAAGTGTAATTGAATTATAATTAATAATTAATTAGTTTATAAAAGTTGTTAATATTTAAACTGCGATAACTTCTCCAAACAGACACAAATCGCACGTGTTTAGTTGCATTGCGATCGTATTGACAAGGGCTTCAGAGAGGACTGAATTTGGAAGATACTGGAGCTACCAGCAATTTTTAATTAAATTAAACTCACCGTTTAATTTGATTAAAAATAATCGTATATAACGATTTCTAACCGATCAATGTGAGAACTCTTCCTCACTAAAATTTATTTACAGTTAAATATATACTAGGATGCAGATGGTGCTTAGCAGCACCCGACACCATTTATTGTACAAACCATGATTGTTTGTTTGGATTGAATTGATTATGCTGTGTTTATTGATTGAATGAACTGTATAAAATATTCATGTGTTAAATAAAATATTTGAATAATAAAAATATCATTTTTATTGTATAAATGAACTGTATAAAATATTCATGTGTTGAATAAAATATTTTATTGTTAAAAATACGATTTTTAACGTGTATATGAGTAAAATAAATATTCATTTACAAATCAAACGATTTGTTAATGTACACCCATTTAACTGATTTTGATTGGGACTATAAATTTTACACATCGCCCAACTGCATAAATAATATTCAGCGTTTGTTGATTGAAACCCTACACAGGTATTGGGATGATATTTGGCGTACACTAATCCCAATTGTTTAGTTGTATGCCAATCAATTGGTTAAAAGACAGTTGTAAGTGTTAATTATTTATATCTAATGCTTGTGCAGTTGTGTAATGCACTCTGGATGATGGTTGATTGTTTATCATTGTTATTATATACATGTGTTGTGTGGAATTCATATAAATAAAATTATATGGTAATTGATTGGGTCTGATTCCAATTTTGAAAGAAAGAATATTTTTAATGAACAAATATTTTAAAATAATATTCAATAAAGGATTAAAACGTGAATTTGATGTATGATTTTGGATGGACACGAAAATATTTAAATATATGAAGCCATATTGATTAGATTTGCTCCATTTGGACGCGAACGATATTTACATCGATTTTATTCATTTTTATAATGAATATCGAAAAGGAAATGATTTCAAAATCTGATATTTTGAAAATATTATCATTTATATATTATAATGATAAGGAATGTTCTATTTTGATTTAAAATTGAAACTGAAGTTGGAATCGTTTTTAAAACGAATTTAAAAAGATTTATAAAATATGATTTAAATGGAAATCAACGAAATATATTTAATATATATTATATATATAATAGCCTGAATAGAACACGCCGCGCAGCGACCATTCGTGAATTTCGACCATTGACTTCGAATTGACATTGGGGGAAATCCGAATGTTGGATTCTCCTAAAACTGGAACCATTGGGTTCGTATCAAAAATAAATTTCCAACGAGCATAAGAGATTTGAAATTTAACAGTTGGATTTGGAATTATGTCCAAATCAAATTTGGAAAAGGTCGTTGTAAGTGTAGTTCGATGACCGTTTATGGAAATCGACTGTACGGGCCTTGATAAAATTATTAAAAATATCAATAATTTGTGTAAAATCATAATAAATGATTTGGAAAGATTTTGGATGAAAAATTCCAAGTTTGAAAAGATAAAAATATATTTTTATCAAAATGAGCTAGGTAATAACTAGAATGATAATCCAAAATAAATTGGATTGAGAAAAGGGTTTTAAAATAACCAGAATTTTTCCAATAAATAAATTAGAATGGTTTGGAATGGAAATAATCTTCGGAATATTTCGGTATTGGATTTCATGATTATACGGATATTGTTATGGGAATTTGGAAGATACAGATATCGTTATTCCCAATACGATATCCGTTGGTTTCAGAATTTGGTATTGAATATAAGCCGATATAATTTCTATTCAGAGTCTATATTTAATATCAAACTTGATTTTGGGTTTTTCCTGAACGGTGTCTTAAATAACACTGTTCTTGAACTCAGTTGAGAAAAGAATAAATCTTTTAATTAAGATTTAGTGTAGTTTTCCAATTAATTAATATTTAATTGGAATTGATTTGAAATTGGATTTTTGGATTCGTCATGGACGGTGTCCTCATTAACATTGTTCTTAAACCCAGTTGATAAAAGAATAAATCTTTTAAATAAGATTTAGAGAAGTTTACCGATTAATTAATATTTAATTGGAATTGAATTGAAATTGGAGTTTGGGTTTGTCGTGAATGGTGTCTTAAATAACACTATTCTTAAACCCAGTTGATAAAAGAATAAATCTTTTAATTTAGACTTAGACAAGTTTACCAATTAATTAACATTTAATTGGAATTGAAATTAAAGTTGATTATGGGTTTATCGTGAACTGTGTCTTAAACAACATTCGTTCTTTAACCCGATTAACAGTGAACTGTGATTTGGAATTTATAAATATTACTCTTAAGATTTAGTGGAAATTTTCCAAAGTAAAGTTTTCCAATTTAATAAAATAAATTGGAATGAAATGGAATTCAATTTGGTAATAATCGAAGTGAGCTTCTGTGGAGGAAGACCGTTACTATATATGGAATTTAAAAGGCTTTGTCGTTATTCCATTTATATTATTGGTCGGATACGGAAATTGATATTGATTATATATATTGATCTGTTTTCAATGAAGATTCCATAACTAATGGGATGTGATTTTGGGTTTATTGTGAACTGTGTTTTCAATGACATTAGTTCTTTAACCCAGTTAAAGACAGGATATGATTTCCCAAAGTTAAATAATCATTAATATTGATTTTTGGGAAGATTAAAACTAAGTGGAGTTTTAATGAACCTTTAATTAGATTGTAATGTGAATGAAATAATTTAATTTATCAAATTCATGAAATGATCGAGAATGGAGTGCCACTAGTTATACTCCAGACGATAGTTGAGTCTTTAATTAGATTTGAACGAGAAATGGTAATTAATTTTACCGATAACACCATGTTGTTAGATATGGAGTACTACCCGTTTTGCTCCACGGGATGATTAGGTTGGGATTGGGAAATAAAATAAATGATTACTTCGATAAGGTTCGCTAATCCCGACTAGTTTGGAAAACCTTAATTTGGTTTAAAATTGTGAAAAGAATATTTGAGTAAAAGAATATTCTGGATTGGAATGAGGCGTATGTTGTGTGTTTATATCACTTGATTATAATATACGCGGGTTATTCGGAAAGACTGGGTTTATCCCATTCTGAATAACTAATTCGACGATATGTCGACGATGATGATGGTGGTTTGAGACCGGTGGTCTTCACATCGTTTGGATGATTACTGATGTCTTGATTGGGCTGTACACCCAAGACGAGGTAATAAGTGGTGATCGTCCAGACGTACTTGGAAATCGACCAGATATGTGAGGACCTCTCTCCTGTATTGGACATATGAGACGAGGAATAAGGTGCCTCCGGTTTCATTCAGACCCAGAAGGGACTTGTAAATGGATGTGTGTCTGACATTGGATTTTGTTCTGTGTTGATTGATCTCTATTAAATGTATATCTGTTTTGTGGCCGAGAATTTATTCTCTTGCTTAACACCCTTCTATGAGACGTACGAGCTTAGAGGTTATATATCGATAGACATCAGTCGCATGAAGTGAATTTCCTGTGTGGCATGCTGAGATGCTAATGATTAAGGCTTCTGTTGAAAAGCAGAGTCTTGTGGTTGATTATCAAAGCACAACTTTAATATAGCATATGTAATGTCCCAGATTTTGCTGTCATTTAAATTTGAATATTTAAATCTATTTTAAATATTTTATTGGAATTTTAATTAAATTTATTTATTTAAAATAGAGTTCATAAATATCGGTACGAGTTTAGAGCGTTCAACAAAAATTCCGCTATATATACATATACACGATAAGACCCGTGATCCGCACATGGTTAGATTCTCGTGTTTACCGGTGGCAAATATTAATTAGAAATTGAAGATAGTTATTCGTGCTAGTTCACAAGCGTACCAAAACGAAGATATCAACTGGAAACAAAGACATTATTTTTCGTTGTTCATATTAGAAAACAAATACAGCAAAGTAAAACCTTCATTCCAATCACGGTACCAACCAACGGCGTGTATAATTAAATAACGTCCATGCTTTAATTCAGTGCAGTCTACCGCTATATCTAAGGAATAGCGTACATACTCTATGTCTATGAATTTCAGCCTTCACCTGCCTAATCAAATTAAAACCCTCCATACCATTTCAGTTTGATTTATCAAATCAAATACAAGCCTACTTACTCTAAATAAGGGACAACCACACCCTAAGCTTTCTTTTCACGGTTAATACTCTCCATGAATTCTCTATTTCACCAACCACACTACTTTAAAATTAATACAGCATGGCCACATCAAATCACGACCTAACCAACCATTAGCCAACGAGATGATGTTCTTCTTATCCTAGTTTCCTCCGCATATATATATAATCCCCCAGAGAATCTTAAACAAGTTCCTTTACTCAGGACTAAACCCCCTCACTTTTAAAAATATAATAATTAAATAATATCACTCCACCACGAGATTCCATTTCTCTTCAAACTACAGTGCTAACTCCAGTAGTGCGATTCAGATGGAAGTGCCGGGAAGATCATCGGTGATAGTTGCGAAAGTGGTGGTTCTCGGAGGTTGTAGGGCGTTGGTGATGGGTGAACAACAAAAGCACTGGCAGCATGGAAGGAAATGCGGTGGTGGAGGAAAGGCTTTAATGAGTTGTTGTAGTGGGAAGAATACGTGAGGGTAAAAGGGAAGGTTTTTGATGGCATGCGAAAGGGGAAGACAGCATGCAAAACATGGCAGAATAATTGATAGGAGAGGACACAAAGTAAAAGAATGGTTGCGGTTTGGATGTACTGGGGGTCCTGTTATGACGGTGCAGTATACGTGGTGTGTTGATGGTGAAGTAAACACGGGTTTCATGAGGAGTGCTGCTGTACCAGTGACGGAAAAGGGAATGACATGTCTGGTGGTTGGGGAGTTCTTGACCAGTGCAACAACAAGTTGAGAAAGAAGGATAAGTGGGTACCAGGAAGAAAAAGCTCCTGTTTATATTATGGGCTCGGTTAACTTCGAAAGAAGGTATTGGACAAGACCGGGGACATTGGAGTCGTATCAGTGGACACGACATTATAGAGCTGTTTTGGTCTGAGTGGAACGCAGATGGAAACTTGTAGAACGAACTGTTTGACAACGAAATTAATCCAGGTGAGTTCAACTCACTCAGTTTATCCCGTTTATATTTTTATAAAGCGGGTTTTTAGTTTGTATGTAATGTTTGCTGTTGATTGATGATTTGATGACTGTTTGCATGGATGCTGAATATTTAAAAATATTCATTAATTTGTTTAATTTAATCGAATTAAATCATTATTTTAACAATTAAAATTTTCCAAACGAGGTAATTCGCCTTGTTTCTTACGTTTATAATAATAAACGTATTAAACAAACCATTTGATGCTTGAATGGCTGTTATAAATTGTTTGTTGATTGTTATTAGTTGAACTATTTATCGTGTTGAAGTTGAAGTAACCCATTTTGTTGCAGGGAAGGACAGGTTGGAGGAATCCAACCGAATTCCTCAAAAATATTGTTTACTTATATGGACTGTTAATCAATCCGATTGATTGTTGATTGTTGAATGTTGACCCCAAACCCAAAACATGTGTGATATTGACCAATGAGTGATATTCATTAAGTAATTATCGGTGGATAGCCTATAAATGAGTCGGTTTATAAAGATTGATGTACCATTAGGGAAATCAATAGAAGGAAAGTTATAAATTTGTTTTATAACTAAAGGCAGATTTGAAATCTATTTTATATAGATTATTTTTTATGAAAGTTTATTAAAGGAAATAAAATATTTATTATTATTAAAGTTTATCCTGTTGTGTAAACAAATTAATAGAAATTAACCAAATGGTTAAAGGACGGAGTTAATTGTTTCAATTAACAATTAATGAAGATTATTTAATTTAATTAGATTATTAATTAAATTAAATAAGATTATTTAAGTTGATTTTTAAATCAATTTAAAGGGAAAATTTAATTAATTGTTTCGAATATACAATTAATGGCAATTATTTAAATTAATTAGATTGTTAATTAAATCAATTGAAAATAACTAAATGGAAAAGATTAACGAATTAACCTTGTTTTGAGTTGACTAAGTCAACTGCTTATCAGAATTGATCATTGGACAATTATCAAATTTTTAATTATTATTTAAATAACACTAAAGAGAAGATTTACTATTATAACAATAGTTACTTAATTGGTTTCTAAAATAATTAGGATTCATTATTATTTAATAATAATGAAAATGATAATTCTTGAAGTTAAGTGCCGCAACTAGAAGTACGAAGTCGTAAAGCCATATGTATAGTTTAACTGGAATGGTAAGCGAATTTATAATTAATGTGAACCCATAGTAAGAATTCTGTTGGTTGGATTTCTATAAATCCAAATTTAGCAATAAAAAGGTAAGTATAAATAAATTAATCAAAAACAAGTTAAAAATGGAATTTGTAAACTAATTGGGAAGAAGGGATTCTTAAAAGGAAATCGATGGAGTTAAACCAATGTTTTAAAATCATATGGTAAGTAGAAGCGTTAGTATATTTATTTGAAATAAGATTCTTTAATAAACTTCTATCTCTTCCAAAGATAATAATGTTGTCGTCTCAAGGTCTGAGAGGTAGATAAAATACCCCAACTTGTAACGACTTCATAATTATCTAAGGATGATACTAGTTTGGAGACGATAGTGGTTAAGGAGATTTAAAAGAATATTTCCATGAAGGATATATGAATATAATTCAAGGAATTATAAGTCGAATAATTTGGAAATAAGAAATGGGAAGGGCGATAATCCAAATGATTGGGGATTTAGAAATTTAGTTAACAACTGTTTAAATAAAAAGGCCAAGTGATGTTGTATACTGAACCAATGAATCCATTTTATTTTCTATGGATGATGATTGTTTATTTTGATAGTTAAAACACTGACTATCAAAATCTGACCAAGCCGATTGTTGGTATGGAAAGATCGCGATCGAAGTTATATTCGAAAACCATTCTGATCAGAAAATAAGTAAATAATAAAGTATCAGAAGATGGTCGAGATGGAGCATTGAAGACCGTGGATCTTCATAAGCGGAAGGATTACTTGTCGAATATCCTCTGGAATAGCTACTAGAGGTATTCTGACGTGATTCAGTCGTGGCTGGGATTTTGCGGATTGCAAGGACTTCTCACTACTGAGCCATAGGGTAATTCAAGGATGCGGTAGGAGGGTGCCTTCAGTTCATCCTGTTCCTGGATGACTTGTATGGACGAGTGTCTGACAGAGTATTCCCAGATGGTCACTTACATTGATATTTACGAACGTACTTCTGTTTTGGGGCAGGGAAGACACCTTCTCTTAGCCAACACCAGTGTATTTTTTTGGACATCAATTAGTGATTTGATGGATTTGATGATGTGGCATTCAAGGTGAATGGTGATCAGATGTTCTAAGAAGTAAACGTGGCTTCAAACCTCATCAATCGGGAAAAGACCGAAATCGGGCAGGCATCATGGCTAGTTGGCTCATTCCCAAGCAAGGTGTATTATCACCATCTAGAGAAATTCCTTTTTACTTCTTAATCTACATTTAGCTGCTGCAGCTTTCGAAAATGGTGGTTTGAGCCCAACCGTGGTGGTAATATATTCGATACACTCAAGTTAAATGAGTGGTCGGTCATATGTGGCCGGGTTGTAAGACGTTCTTGTTGAACCCTGGTGTATCCCCTCTAGAGTACACTGATCGGAAGGTGATCCCATACCTTGTCTAGTTGGAATCCAATCTCCAATAAGAACCCCGTGGATTTTGATTATAGATTATATATATGGAGCGTGAGAAGCAAGCGTTCTGCTAATTGGTTATTTATTTGATAGACACTATTATAATATCACCGGGTTTTTATATCAAAACTGTTTTGGGTTATAGTAAGGTGAAAACCGTCTGTGTTTATGTGTGGACTAGTCTTACTATTATCCTTTTCTTTCAAAAGGATTTTGGACTTAAATCAATATGGATGTTACTTAAACTTAGTGAATTTTTCTCACGCTGGTTCTCCAGACTGATCTGTGGCATTTGTAATGTCTCGAGTCAGCCCGAGTGTTGGTTCATGTTATCGAGTGCCATGAAGTTCAGAGACGAACTGGAGGAGTTCATACATACGATATTATCTTGTATTTATTCCGCTGTGTGATGTATTTGAGGACAGGTTATTATAACTGTCCAGAGGGTCTGCTGTACTCTGATGTAAGTATATTTATTCAAGTTATTTCCCAAAGTTTTATTTCTGTATTATATTTTGTTCCGCTGCGATGTGAGACTCTGTGTGATGATAAGTTCTTCTTCTTATTCCTCTATTCTAATAGTTCTATCTTATCTTCTCATCCTCTTATTTATTTCTATTAATGATCTGTATTTTCGTGCACTTTGTTTGAATGTGTATGATATTAGTCAGCTCAATTGGTACGGATTTATGGGCCATTACAGTGGTATCAGAGCTATTGGTTTAGTAGTAACCTTGGCTCTGTTGTGTAACTCGATAGAGATAGGGTTAGTAACACCCTAAATTGAGTTGTATGTATATTTACGAGAGAGCATATTTGTAAATTTTATATAAAATGTTTATATTGTGTTGATTGATCAGTTCAAATGTTTGGAAATTGTACCGAACTGAGAATTGATACAATATTGTTTTATAAGAGGGGAAATGAAATAATTTTGCCCTAAATTATATTTTTATAGAAAAAGAATTTATTTTTCTATAATATAGTAATATTTGTTGTTTGATTGTTTTTCTTGGTTTGATTTGAATTAAAATTGAAATATGAAGTGAAATTGAACTAATTGAGGGAAATCGATTAGTCAATCGATTGAATAGTTGAATAGAATTGAATTGGTTATAAACCAACTGGTTAATTCGATATAGAGATGAGAATTAATCTGGAAATGAAACTGAATAACAGAAACTTAGGATTTGAAAATCGACGAAATATATTATATATTTAAATGGTTTGAATAGAACGTATCGCGCAGCGACCGCTCGCGAATTTCGACCATTGACTTCGAATGGATGTAACGGGAGATCCGACCGTCGGATTCTCCTAAAACCACAACCGTAGGGTTCGTATCGGAAAGAGCTTTCGAATGATAATAAGAGATTTGAAATCTAACGGTTGGATTTTAAGATATGTCCAAATCAGTTGGGAAAAAAATCGCTATATATGCAGTCCGGTGGCCGATATTGGAAACCGACTGTAAGGGCTTTATTAAAATTACTAAAAATATGAATAAATTATGTAAAATCATAATTAATAATTTGAACTGATTTTGGATGAAATATTTGAAGTTTATAAAGATAAAAGATATTTTTATCAGAATAAGTTGTTACCAACTAGAGTAAAGAATTGAAATGGTTTAATACAATTAAGGTAATTTCAATATGAAATTATCAAATGAGAATTACAACTTGAAATAAAATAGAGTCAGAAATTGAATTCTGGAATTGAAGTGAATTGATTAGAAAAATCAATTAGTTAGTTGAATTGGATATGAATAATGAAAATTTGACCTAGTTAACTAGAATTGAAATAAATTAAATTCTAATTTGAAAACCAAATGGATAATAATGGAAATCGATTGGATATTTATCGATTGATGTTAAACCTAAGTTATACAGACCAGTAAGTATTAGTGTTGAATATAATTCAAATAATTTGATTGTTGTTGTTTGAATATTGGATTGGTTGAATAAAATTCGTCAAACGGATCAACAAAGGAGTTGAATGAATTGGAACTAATTCCCAGTATAGTAGATTTGCAATAAAATTGGTTATGAAATGAACTGGATATTTAACCCAGACTGTTATTTGCATTATGAGTGGAGTAAGTGCATATTACAGAAGACTATGGAGTTGATTTTATTTGATCACTGAGATTGCAGTATGGACTGGAAAATGAAGAGTTAGTTGATTTCTTCGGAATTGGAATTGAGTTTCTCGACAAAAAGGTAAACCTTAATATTGAGTGGAGTGATTGATTTTATACCCCTGAGCTGGGTAGCCATTTAGATTTTGATTTTATTTGGAGAAGTTGAGGCCCAGAGTGGCAGTTGTAGTTGTACCGATCAAGCCATGCAGAGGGCATGCTGGTGAAATTTCCAAAAATTTTAAAGAGTTAGAATTTGTTTGATGATAATTCAAGAATAATTAATTTAAATAACTGGATTCGGAACATTCTTCTTACCTTATAATTTCGGGGATGAATTTTTTTAAGGGGGGAAGGATGTAACATCCCAGATTTTGCTGCGATTTAAATTTGAATATTTAAATCTATTTTAAATATTTTATTGGAATTCTAATTAAATTTATTTATTTAAAATAGAGTTCATAAATATCGGTACGAGTTTAGAGCGTTCAACGAAAACTCCGCTATATATACATATACACGATAAGACCCGTGATCCGCACACAGTTAGATTCTCCTGTTTACCGATGGAAAATATTAATTAGAAATTGAAGGTAGTTATTCGTGCTAGTTCAGAAGTGTACCAAAACGAAGATATCAATTGGAAACAAAACATTACTTTTCGTTGTTCATACTAGAAAACAAAACAGCAAAGTAAAACCTTTATTTCAATCAAGGTACCAACCAAAGGCGTGTATAATTAAATAACGTTCGTGCTTTAATTCAATGCAGTCCACGGCTATATCTAAGGAATAGCGTACATACTCCATGTCCATGAATTTCAGCCTTCACCTGCCTAATCGAATTAAAACCCCCCGTACCATTTCAGTCTGTTTATCAAATCAAACACAAGCCTACTTACTCTAAATAAGGGACAACCACACCCTAAGCTTTCTTTTCACGGTTAATAATCTCCATGACTGCACTATTTCACCTACCACACTACTTTAAAATTAATACAGCATGGCCACATCAAATCACGGCCTAACCAACCATTAGCCAATGAGATGATGTTCTTCTTATCCCAGTTTCCTCCACGTATATATACAGTCCCCCAGAGAAGCTTAAACATGTTCCTTTACTCAGGACCAAACCCCTTCACTTTTAAAAATATAATAATTAAATAATATCACTCCGCCACGAGATTCCATTTCTCTTCAAACTACAGTGCTAACTCCAGTAGTGCGATTCAGATGGAAGTGCCGGGAAGATCATCGGTGATAGTTGCGAAAGTGGTGGTTCTCGGAGGCCGTAGGGCGTTGGCGATGGGTGAACAACAAAGGCGCTGGCAGCATGGAAGGAAATGCGGTGGTGGGGGAAAGGCTTTAATGAGTTGTTGTAGTGGGAAGAATATGTGAGGGTAAAAGGGAAGGTTTCTGATGGCATGCGAAAGGGGAAGACAGCATGCAAAACATGGCAGAATAATTGACAGGAGAGGACATAAAGTAAAAGCATGGTTGCAGTTTGGATGTACTGGGGTTCATGTTGCGACGGTGCGGTATACGTGGTGTGTTAATGGTGAAGTAAACACGGGTTTCATGAGGAGTACTGTTATACCAGTGACGGAAAAGGAAATGACATGTTTGGTGGTTGTGGAGTTCTTGACCAGTGCAACAGCAAGTTGAGGAAGAAGGATAAGTGGGTACATGGAAGAAGAAGCTCCTGTTTATATTATGGGCTCGGTTAACTTCGAAAGAAGGTATTGGACAAGACCGGGGACGTCGGAGTCGTATCAGTGGACACGACATTATAGAGTTGTTTTGGTCTAAATGGAACGCAGATGGAAACTCGTAGAATGAACTGTTTGCCAACAAATGGAATCCAGGTGAGTTCAACTCACTCAGTTTATCCCGTTTATATTTTTATAAACCGGGTTTTTAGTTTGTATGCAATGTTTGCTGTTGATTGATGATTTGATGACTGTTTGCATGGATGCTAAATATTTAAAAATATTCATTGATTAAATTAAATGATTGTTTAATTTAATCAAATTAAATCATTATTTTAACGATTAAACTTTCCAAATGAGGCAATTCACCTTGTCGGTTACGTTTATAATAATAAACGTATTAAACAAACCATTTGATGCTTGAATGGTCGTTATAAATTGTTTGTTGACTGTTATTAGTTGAACTGTTTATCGTGTTGAAATTGAAGTAACCCATTTTGTTGCAAGGAAGGACATGTTGGAGGAATCCAATCGAATTCCTCAAAAATATTGTTTACTTATGTGAACTGTTAATCTATTTGATTGATTGTTGAATGTTGACCCCAAACCCAACACATGTGTGATATTAACCAATGAGTGATATTGATTAAGTAATTATCGGCGAATGGCCTATAAATGAATCTGTTTATAAAGATTGATATACCATTAGGGAAATCAATAGAAGGAATGTTATAAATTTGTTTTATAACTAAAGGAAGATTTGAAATCTATTTTATATAGATTATTTTTGACGAAAGTTTATTAAAGGAAATAAAATATTTATTATTATCGAAGTTTATTCTGTTGCGTAAAAAAATTAATAGAAATTAACCAAATGGTTAAAGGATAGAGTTAATTGTTTCAATTAACAATTAAAGAAGATTATTTAATTTAATTAGATTATTAATTAAATTAAATAAGATTAATTAAGTTGATTTTTAAATCAATTTAAAGGGAAGATTTAATTAATTGTTTCGAATATACAATTAATGACAATTATTTAAATTAATTAGTTTGTTAATTAAATCAATTGAAAATAACTAAATGGAAAAGATTAACGAATTAACCTTATTTTGAGTTGACTAAGTCAACTGGTTATCCAGAATTGATCATTGGACAATTATCGAATTTTTAATTATTATTTAAATAACACTAGAGAGAATATTTACTATTATAACAATAGTTAATTAATTGGTTTCTAAAATAATTAAGATTCATTATTATTTAATAATAATGAAACTGGTAATTCTTGAAGTTAAGTGCCGCAACTAGAAGTACGAAGTTGTAAAACCTTATGTGAAGTTTAACTAGAATGGTAAGCGAATTTATAATTAATGTGAACCCATAGTAAGAATTCTATTGGTTTGATTTCTATAAATCCAAATTTAGTAATAATTAAATAAATTAATCAAAAACAAGTTAAAAATGGAATTTGTAATCTGAATTGGGAAGAAGGGAATCTTAAAAGGAAATCGATGGAGTTAAACCAATGTTTTAAAATCGTATGGTAAGCAGAAGCATTAGTATATTTATTTGAAATAAGATTCTTTGATAAACTTTTATCTCTTCCGAAGATAATAATGTTGTCGTCTCAAGGTCTAAGAGGTAGATAAAATACCCCAACTTGTAATGACTTCATAATTATCCAAGGATGATATTAGTTTAGAGACGATAGTGGTTAAGGAGATTTAAAAGAATATTTCCATGAAGGATATATGAATATAATTCATGGAATTATAAGTCGAATAATTTGGAAATAAGAAATGGGAAGGGCGATAATCCAAATGATTGGGGATTTAGAAATTTAGTTAACAACTGTTTAAATAAAAAGGCCAAGTGATGCTGTATACTGAACCAATGAATCCAATATATTTTCTATGGATGATGATTGTTTATTTTGATAGTTAAAACACTGACTATCAAAATCTGACCAAGCCGATTGTTGGTATGGAAAGATCGGGATCGAAGTTATATTCGAAAACCATGCTGACCAACAAATACGTAAATGATAAAGTATCAGAAGATGGCCGAGATGGAGCATTGAAGACCGTGGATCTTCATAAGCGGAAGGATTACTTGTAGAATATCCTCTGGAATAGCTACTAGAGGTATTCTGACGTGACTCGGTCGTGGCTGGGATTTTGCGGATTGCAAGGACTTCTCACTACCGAGCAATAGGGTAATTCAAGGATGCGGTAGGAGGGTGCCTTCGGTTCATCCTGTTCGTGGATGACTTGTATGGACGAGTGTCTAACAGAGTATTCCCAGATGGTCACTTACATTGATATTTACGAACGTACTTCTGTTTTGGGGTAGGGAAGACACCTTCTCTTAGCCAACACCAGTGTATTTTTTTAGAGGTCAATTAGTGATTTGACGAATTTGATGATGTGGCATTCAAAGTGAGTGGTGATCAGATGTTCTAAGAAGTAAACATGGACCTCATCAATCGGGAAAAGACCGAAATCGGGCAGGCATCATGGATAGTTGGGTCATTCCCAAGCAGGGTGTACTATCACCATCTAGAGAAATTCCTTTTTACTTCTTAATCTACATTTCACTGCTGCAGCTTTCGAAAACGGTGGTTTGAGCCCAACCGTGGTGGTAATATATTCGATGCACTCAAGTTAAATGAGTGGTCGGTCATATGTGGCCGGGTTGTAAGACGTTCTTGTTGAACCCTGGTGTATCCCCTCTAGAGTACACTGATCGGAAGGTGATCCCATACCTTGTCTAGTTGGAATACAATCTCCAATAAGAACCCCGTGGATTTTGATTATAGATTATATATGTGGAGCGTCAGAAGCAAGCGTTCTGCTAATTGGTTATTCATTTGATAGACACTATTATAATATCACCGGGTTTTTATATCAAAACTGTTTTGGGTTATAGTAAGGTAAAAACCGTCTGTGTTTATGTGTGGACTAGTCTAACTATTATCCTTTTCTTTCAAAAGGATTTTGGACTTAAATCAGTATGGATGTTACTTAAACTTAGTGAGTTTTTCTCACGCTGGTTCTCCAGACTGATCCGTGGCATTTTTAATGTCTCGAGTCAGCCCGAGTGTTGATTCATGTTATCGAGTGCCATGAAATTCAGAGACGAACTGGAGGAGTTCAGACATACGATATTATCTAGTATTTATTCCGATGTGTGATGTATTTAAGGACAGGTTATTATAACTGTCCAGAGGGTATGTTGTACTCTGATGTAAGTATATTTATTCAAGTTATTTCGCAAAGTTTTATTTCTATATTATATTTTGTTCCGCCGCGATGTGAGACTCTATGTAATGATAAGTTCTTCTTCTTATTCCTCTATTCTAATAGTTCTATCTTATCTTCTCATCCTCTTATTTCTTTCTATTAATGATCTGTATTTTCGTGCACTTTGGGTTGAATGTGTATGATATTAGTCAGCTCAAATTGGTACGGATTTACCGGCCATTACAGCATAGCTTTGTGTATGGCGTTAATTCGCGAGCCTCACACCCCGGTGTGAACCAGAAACGGGAGAAGGATCCAGGGAAATGGACATAGGCTAGTTTCTAGCTAGGTGTGGTGTCATGATATGGAGCCCAGACATTTTACTCATGTGGATGTTGCTTATTATTACTTGATGGATAGAGAGGTGCCTCAGATATATCAGTCACTACAGGATCAATGGATGTTATGGTCGATATACAGACCAGATTTTATGCCCCATAGGGTAGGCTAGCATATAGTTTATGGTATTATTAATCCGCTAAGTGTGGACCGACCCCGTGGCTCCTAAAGGACTAGATAGAGTACTTGTCCTGAGGCACGGGCTAGAGTGTCTCGAATTCGTTAAGGACGATCCCTTGCTTTGGTTCACAAATGGAATCCAACTTCCAATACGTGACTTTTCGGTTTTGATTGTAGAGCCTAGTATGGCGACATGATATATGGTACCCATGTCGTTTATGATTGATACATTTATATTTGAAGTTGATTTCTTCACTTATAGTAATAATAAAATATGAAATTTCACGTACCAAGCATTTTTGGCTATTACAAGGTAAAACTCTATCCTCGACTGCGTTCATTATGTGATGGGACCTGAGTCTTATAATAGCTTCATTTTTCTTCTTTAGCATTACACTGTTTGTTTATGCACTGGTATTTTTGGGGGGTAAACCCGTTTCGTGTTATACGGCGTGGTCCCTTGATTTACCTAACTTAAAAATCATGCTAATAACTGTTTTAGTTCTCACATCAGTCACTTGACTGACCTGGAGTTTATTGTTTTAACCTAAAATCTGGGTACCCCTATTTTCCATATGGGCAACTAATAGTTTTGGTTTTGCAGATTTATTCTTACAGGATCCTGGATTTACAGCTGAGGCAATATTCAGAAAGCTCTGTATCCATGTATTTCTTTCAGTTGTGTTATGTATTATTTTCCGCTGCAGTATAATTTAAATCTCTGATATTTATCAAATGTATATTATTTATTCCTACTCTGTTATATTCTAGTATTCTGATGTAATTGTTGTAATAACAATGAAATGTTCTATTGTTTATGTTCTGATCTGTCGTGTTCTCAACTCAATCCGGGCTTCCCTTTACGGGGAAGTTTGGGTCGCTTCAATAAGTAATCATTTTTAAATGATTTGTGGAATGTTTTCAAAGGTTTAAAAGTATTGAAAATAATTTTTATGGAATTTAAGTTGATTTATTTAATATTAAAATGGGTTTTTCAATTTTAAATAATTTGTTATGGTTCAAGATAAATCTTCCGATATTTAATATTAATTCGGTAGATGATGACTCTTACTATTTGAGGAATTTAAAAGATAGTTCACTGTTATCCCACTTATAGTGTGAGTTGGATACGGAGATTAATATTGAGGATAAGTTGATGGTATTTCTATTCAGATCAAATATCAAGGGGTTTGATAAATTTTCAAACTAAGATAAGGATTTCCCGATTTGTTTGAGATAAGTTGGATAGAAATAATTTTTGGATATTTGATATGAAATTTCGTGGTGTAAAGGTATATTATTTGAGGAATTTGAAAAATACTATTATCGTTATTCCTCTTATAATATTCGTTGATTATGAGAATTGATATCGAATATAAGTAGATACAATTTCTGTGTAACTTATGTTCAATATCGATTGATTTGGTTTTTGTCGTAAATGGTATCTTCAATAATATCATTCTTGAAACCCAACGAGATTGAGTTATGGAAATTCATATTGTAATTTGGAAATTGAATCAAATCTTTGGTTTGAGGAAATTAAAGGTAAGGAATTGGGAAGGAAGTAAAATCTTTTATTTAAGATTTAAGAAGTGAATGTCGGGAAATTGTTTTAGTTGGAACTATGATTGAAATATGGATTAAGGGTTTTCAAAAGAAACTAGATTTGGATAACGAATTATCAAATGGAAAGTTAATTGAGGTTTTGCAGCTAGATTATCTTTGATTTAAAGGATGCATTTTAAAGGAGAAAAGTTAAAATATGGATTTTGTTATGTATCGATAGACATCAGTCGCATGGCATGAATTGTCAGTGTGGCATGCTGAGATGCAAATGATCGAGGCTTATATTGAAAAGAAGAGTCTAGTAGTTGATGATCAAAGCACGGATTTAAATAGCATAGCTTTGTGTATAGCGTCTATTCACGAGCTTCACACCCCGGTATGAACTAGAAATGGGTTGAAGGACGGCAGGAGGACATGCGTTTCTTTCTAGCTAGGATTGGTGTCATGGTATGGAGCCCAGACATTTTTAATTATGTGAATGATGGAAAATGAGGTACCTCAGATATATCAGTCACTACGGGGCCGATGGATGGATATGGTCGACATACTGACCAGACTTACGTCCCATAGGGCGGCGAAACGTATTGTTCATGGATTACTAATCCATTAAGTGTGGACCGACCCTACATTTTCTTAAGCGCACTCGAACTCTGAGCCTGAGACATGGGCTAGATTGTCTCGAATTTGGTAAGGATGATCCCTTGCCTTGGTTCATGATGAAAATCCAAATTCCAATACGACAATTCGGTTTTAATTGCAGAACTAGTATGTCGACATAGTAGGATGGGGTATTATACCGTCTATAATTGATACATTTATATTTGAAGTTGATTTATTCACTTATAGTAATAATAAAAGATGAAATTTCACATATCAAGCATTCTTTGGCTATTATAAGGTAAAACTCTATCCTCCGGCTTGCGTTGCATTATGTGATGGGACCTCAATCTTATAATAGCTTCATTTTCTTTAATTAGCATTGCGCTGTTTGTTTTATGCACTGGTATTCTTGGGGGAAAACTCGTTCCGTGTTATATGGCGTGGTCCCTTGATTTACCTAGCTTTAAAATAAAGTTTTAAATAACTGTTTTAGTTCTCACACTAGTCTCATGACTGGCCTGGAGTTTATTGTTTTAACCTAAACTCTGGGTGCCCATATTTTCCACACGGGAAGCTAGTAGTTTTCGATTTTGCAGATATTATTTTCACAGGATCCTGATTTACAACTGGAGCTATATTCGGAAAGCTCTGTATCCGTGTATTTCTTCCAATTACGTTATGTATTATTTTCCGCTGCTATGTAAATTATTTTAATCTGTGATATTTTTCAAATGTATAATATTTATTCATACTCTGGAATATTCTTGTACTCTGATGTAATTGTTGTAATAGCAATGAAATGTTCTTTTGTTTGGCTTCTGATTAGTCTTGTTCTCAAACAATCCGAGCTTTTCCTTATGGGCGAGTTTGGGTCGTTATATTTTGTGGTATCAGAGCTTTGGTTTACAGAGCTCAAGAACAAGACATATTAGAACCAACCGAAAGAATTCATCAGAGATTAGTTTAGTAATATCCAACAGGAATGACTCGTTAGAGATGGGATCAGTAGTATCCTAGAATGAGTTAGAAGAGTGTTATTTCTAAAAAAAAAAATTGGAAATTATACCTTATTGTACGTATTTGAATATTTTATTTTAAATTGATTTTGGACAATCGAGTATATGAAGATTTTGAATATACGCGTAATTAACATATATCTGAAGCCTTAAATATAGTGGATAGATATAGAATCACCCTCTAGTCGCCCGGAGATGACTCTGATGATACTGGTGATTGACATGTCAGCATCAGTAGCTTATGTTCGAGTTCCGAAAGTGGGATATCTATATATTACCAATTGACTAGTGTGAGAGCCAAAACTTATATAGGGTCTATTGTTGTGATTTGCACTAAAAATATGTTTTTTGACTATATATAGAAGTTATATGTTTGAAAAGCTAATTTACTAATTGATTGTTGGTTGTGTTGTTTGATTATTAGTTCAACTAATAAAATTATTGAAACCAATATGATAAGAAGGGTAAATTTAGCCAAATCGAATCAAATATTGAACTGAATTGAAAATAAATTAGAATTGCATGCATGTACATATATGTGTGAATAGGTCATAGTATGGAAGCTAAGAAGAGGAATAAAATTGTATGCCCGACAAATAGGTACATATTTACTGTATTTATTGGGGTTTTGATGATTTAATGAGCCGATTGGCTAGCCGCTTGGTTTTTCTTTTCCTTTTGGATTGATGAGGGCCCTGTGAGGCTAGTTGCGGTTTTAAATATTAGCCCGTACAAAGGAGGTTGTGGCGAAATTTTTCGAAAATTTAGGGTGTTAGCCAAATTTTTGAGAAATCAGAAAATTCTTAGAAACTTAAAAGTTGAAGAATGAAAGTTGAGTTGGATAGTTAAAAACCCAGAATTTCTGAACCAAATTAAATTTTTTATTTTAGCCATTTTAATGGATTTTGAATATTTAAAATGATTTATTTTAAATAATAACGACTATAAATTTATTTTGAACGTAGTTAGGATGTATAAATTTATTTTAATTATAAAACGAGCCTGAAATGGCGCACTAGTTTGAAATTTTGATTTTAAATTTCAAATGAATATGCAGGATTCAATATAAATTGGATTTCAGAAAAAACCAGAAATATTCAAATCTGTTTAATTATATATTTCTAACGAATGTGTTAAAAATTAAGATTTCATAATATAAATTGAAAGTTATGCCCATTGTAAAATTTAAAATAATCGCTATGGAAGTTATATATATTTTAAATTAAATATAGCCCTTAAAAATAGCCATTTTGCAAACGATCTCCATTTTCGATGAAACCACTTTTGTTGGATCCGGAATGTCAAATTATTTCTAGTTTTCAAATTTTATAATTTTTGGAATCAATATGTGAGCGTGGCAAAAGAAAACGCGTTTGGTAATTTCAGTTCGAATTTAATCGACTGGAAAATGAGCATTTTTCAAACGGCCTCCAAATTCGATGAAATTAGTTTTGTTAGGACCGTATCGTCAAAACATAGCTAAATTTATTTTTCTGTAATTTTTGGAGTTAGTATGTGGCCCCACTAAATTAAAATGTGCATTCAAATTCAATATGTACTGATTTATATTTTAATTTTGACGAAAACTGATCGTAACAGTCGAACTGGCTTTCGAGACATATCCCATTATGTCTGGAATGGGGGTATTTAGCTAGGGCGACAGTCGTTGGGTTTGATTTGGAGTTCTTATTAATAAAAAAGTATTTTTCGAATTAAAATAATTAAATATTATTATAAAATTTTATAAATGCCCCTTAAAATTTGTGAACCCTAATCGTTTTCATCAGTCGCCGCCTCACCCCTTTTGAACGGCTAGGGATTTCAGTATTTCCTCCTCAAAAATCGCTCAATCCAAAATGAAATAGAACCCAACTCCAAAGCCAAAATTCAAGGGCAAAACGAGCTCTTCAAACTAGTACAGGTATGATGAGATCTCGTTGTCTGGATGTTGAGGATTTAGAGCACCAAGGTGCTTCGTTCGGACATGGTTTTCGAGCCGGAGAGGGGACCAAGTTTAACGTCGTCACAGGCGTGGGGGGAGATGAGAACAGTCGTCGAGGTGGAGCGATCCGATCTAGGAACAACGACGTGTACAGGCGGCGATTGGCAACCCTAAGGGGCTGAGCAATTTTGAAAACCAACGGCCAATGGAAAAGGAAGACGATGAGGGTGATTAATTAGATTAATTAATCAATTAATTATTTTAATTAATTTTCCAATGTAAAAATTGTCATAACTCTATCATACGAGGTCCAAACGCAACGATTTCGGTTGCTTTGCGATCGTGGAGCCAAGAGCTTCGCAACAAAACTGACTGGGTCCAATTTGCAGCACGTTAGAATTTCAGGCAAATTCAAATCCAAACTGTTTAGAAATTCAGAAATAAAACTGGTGGAGTGGAAACCGACTGTGAGAACTCCTTCTCACTCAATTCATTTTACAGTTAAAAATACTTTAGGTTGCAGATGGGGCTTAGTATCCCCCGACACCATTTATTGTACAAACCATGATTGTTTGTTTGGACTATATTGTGTTGTGATGTGAAATGAAAATTAAAATATTCATGTGTTGAATAAAATGTATGAACAATAAAAATATCATTTTTATTGAATGAATGAATTATATAAAATATTCATGTGCTGAATAAAATATTTTATCGTTAAAAATATAATTTTTAACGTATATATGAACGACATAAAATTCTCCTGAAATGAAAATAAATATTCATTTACAGATCGGACGATTTGTTTATGTACACCCATTTAAGTGACATTGATTGGGACAATATTTTACAAATCACCCAACTGCACAAATAAAATCTGTGTTTGTTGATTGAAACCTCACACGGGTATTGGGATGATATTTGACGTACACTAATCCCAATTGTTTAGTTGTATGTCAATCGATTGGTTGACAGATTGTGGTAAGCGTTAATTATTTATATTTAATGCTTATGCAATTGTATAATGCACTCTGGATGATGGATGATTATTTATCATTGTTATTATATACATGTGTTGTATGGAATCCATATAAATAGCATTATATGGTAATTGATTGGGTCTCATTCCAATTTGAAAAAAAAAAATTAAAATAATATTCAGAAAAGGATTAAAAATATTCATGTGTTGAATAAAATATTCATGCCCTGAATAAAATATTCATGTGTTGAATAAAATATTCATGTGTTGAATCAAATATTTAAACAATAAAAATATCATTTTTATTGAATGTATAAACCATTAAAAATATTCATGTGTTGTAACAACCCGGAAAATCAAAAGCAATTTAAAATTTTTATTTTGGTTATTTTAATGAATTTTGGATATTTACTATGAATTATTTTAAATAATAACAATTAAAAATTTATTTTCGATGAAGTAAATGCGAATAATTTTATTTTAATTATATAACGAGCCTGAAATGGCGCGGTAGTTCGAAAATTTGATTTCTAATTTCAAATGAATATACAAAATTCAGTATAAATCAGAATTGGACGAAACAAGAAATATTTGAATCTGTTTAATGATATCTTTCTGATGGATGTAAGAAACAGAGATTTCGTTTTATAAGTTGGAAGATATGTCCATTTCAAAATTCAAAAAAGTAGTTGCGGAATTTATATATTTTTTAATATATATAAAGCCCTTAAAATAGCCGTTTTGCAAACGACCTCCGTTTTCGACGAAACCACTTTTGTTGGATCCGTGATGTCAAGTTATTGCTAGATTCCAAAATTCATAATTTTTGGGATTAATATGTGAGCGTGGCGAAAGAAAACATGTTTTGACAGTTTCAGTCAAATTGGATCGACCAGAAAATGGCCATTTTCAAACGGTCTTCAAATTTGACGAAATTAGTTTTGTTAGGACCATATCGTTAGGGTTGTATATCGGACAGGACAGTCCGTTTTCTGGCTCTATCCGAAGCTATAAGGTGTTCGGTCCGTGTCCGTTTGATTCTCTTATAGGACAGAGCTTGGACACACTAGTGTTCGGTCCGATCTAAAATGTTCGATGTTTTTCTATTATCTAAGGCTATATCGGACATGATAGTCCGTTGTCCGGCTCGGTTCGAGGCTATATGATGTCCGGTCCATGTCCTTTCAAATTCTTATAGGACAGAGCTTGGACACACCTTCGTCTGGTCCAGTCCGACCCATTTACACCCCTACGTATCGTCAATACGAAGCTAGAAATAATTTTTTTGGAATTTTTAGAATCAGTATGTAACCCCGGTAAATTGAAATGTATGTTTAAATGACATATATATTGATTTATATTGTAATTTAAAAAAACTGATCGAAACGGTCGAATCATCTCACCGGACATATCCCATTGTGTTCGGAATAGGGGTAATTAGCTAAGGGCGACAGTCGTTAGGTTTGATTTAGAGTTCTTATTGATAAACACGAAATTTTAGAAATAAATAAATTAAATAATATAAAGTAATTATTTATATATATTGTTTTCGGGGTCAAAAACCTCATAACCAATTCCCGTTGGTCAACTCCCTCACGCAGCCTCCTAATCGCGATTCCCCAAATCCTCGTCGCCCTCAGCTCCACGCCCCATCGTTGCCTTCCCCCTCCTTCTTCATTGACGCGCCGATCCCTACCCCCTTTCTCCAATTCCCAACGCGCGACACACACACCCCCCATCTCGAGACACAGCACTGCGAGCACCCCCCCGACCCCCGTTCTTCTCCTCCTCCGTACCCCCCCCCCCCCCCCCCCCCGTCCGCCGCCTCGAGCAGCGTCGCGCCACATCGGGGACAGCAACGCCCCAGAACTCGAGCCTCTGAAATCCTCTGTCCGCCTGCAAAGCTTGTAAAGGGCAGGGAGCATCCCACCGCCGATCCACGAGGCACAACCAGAAATTATTATAGTGAGTTTTAATTATTTATTTTAGTTTAATTTAATTTAAATAACCTTGTTAAACTTCATATTTTTATATAAAATAAAATTGGATTTTACATGTAAGGTTATGAAAGAAAAATGCGATTTTTATATATAATATCGATGTGTAAAAATATGATTTTTAGGTTATAAAATGATATGATTTTAAAAACCGTAAAGATTCGATTTCTATTTATAGATTTTCTTTGATTTCGAGAATAGATTTTCGTTGATTTCAAGAATATGTTTTCTTTGATTTTATTAAAGGAAAGTATGATTTTTTTATTTATTTAACAAAAAGTTTAGATTTTTAGTTATAGGAAGTTTAAATTTTTAGTTATAACAAGATTAGATCTTTATTTGTTTAAATTATGATTTTTAAATAAAGAAAGTTATGATTTTTAAATAGAGAAAGACATGATTTTTAAATAGAGATAGACATGATTTTTAAATAGAGAAAGACATGATTTTTAAATATAGAAAGATTTGATTTTTTTTATTAAGAAGTAGCAAAATAAAAATATTATTTTTATATAAGTAGCGAATTAAAAATAGGATTTTTATATAATAGAGAATATAAAAATATGATTTTTTTTTATATGTAGCGAAATAAAAACCTGATTTTTATTATATATATATAGTGAAGTAAAAATGTGATTTTTATTTTAGAAGAAGCGATAAAAATATGATTTTTATCTATTTGAATGAAGCGGTAAAAATATGATTTTTACTATGGGCAGCGTGAAAAGGAGTGCGATGGAACGGACTGAAATCAAAACAAAATCCGAACCGTTTAGAAATAAATAATGGAGGAGTGGATCCCAAAGGTGAGAACAACTCACTTTAATTTATTTTCTAGTTAAAAATATATACTAGGATGCAGATGGTGCATAGTTGCACCCAACACCGTTGTCCACAAACCATGGACAACTTGTTTGTTTGGTTGTTTGGTTGATGTGATTATTTGGTTGGATTGGGTTGTTTGGTCGAAATGAATTGATATGATTTGGTTTGTGTATGATGTGCGCCATTATTAGGCGAGGGATAAGGCTAGACCTTATCCCGGTTCTAGTATCGTGTCGTTATGCCGCCAAAATTTTCTAAAATGTATTAGAAAAATAAAATTATTATTTTTTATTGTATAAATGTACTGAATAGAAAACTCGTGTGTTGAAATAAAATAAATATTCATTTACAAATCGGACGATTTTTTTATGTACACTTATTTGACCGATATGGATTGGGATGATAAATTTTACACATCGCCCAAACTGCACAAATAAATTATGTGTTTGTGGATTGAAACCCCACACGAGTGTTGGGATGATATTTGACATACACTAATCGTAATTGTTTAGTGGTATGTCGATCATCTGGTTGACAGACTGTGTAAGCGTGAATTTTATATATATATATATATATATATATATATATATATATAATGCTTATACGGTGTGGAACGCACTATGGTTGATGGATGATTATTTATCATTGCTGTTATGTGCATGTGTGGTATGAAATCCATATAAACAACATTATATGGTGATTGACTGTGTCTGATTCCAGTTCAGAAAGAAGCAATATATTAAAATAACGAATGTTTTAAAATAAGGAATATTTTAAAATAATATTCAGTAAAAGATCAAAATCTAATTTTGATGTCTGATTTGGGATGGACACGGATATATTTAAATATATATAAAGCCGTGTTGTTCAGATATGCGCCACTTTGACACGAAGGATATTTATATCGATTTTATAATGAATATTAAAAAGGGAATGATTTCAAAATAAAATATTTTGAAAATATTATCATTTATATATTAATCATATGGAATATTCAATTTTGATTTGAAATTGAATTTGAAGTTGAAATGGTTTTAAAAATAACCGGAATTTTCCAATGAATAGATTGGAATGGATTTGAATCAAAATTATCTTCAGAACATTTTGATATTGGGTTTTGTGATTAGACAGATATTTTTATGGGAATTTGGAAGATATATATGTCGTTATTTCCAATACGATATTTGTTGATTTCAGAATTTGATATTGAATATAAGCCGATATATTTTCTATTCAGAACCTTGTATTTAATATCAAATGGGATTTTGGGTTTGTCGTGAATGGTGTCTTCATTAACACTATTCTTAAACCCAGTTGAGAAAAGATTAAATCTTTTCATTTAGATTTAATGAAGTATACCAATTAATTAATATTTAATTTGAATTGAATTGAAATTGATTTTTGGGTTTGTCGTGAACGGTGTTTTAAGTAACACCTGTGCTTTAACTCGATTAACAATGGAATGAGATTTTGGGATGTCGTGAATGGTATCTTTAATAATACTGTTCTTAAACCCAATGGATTTAAGAAAATTAGAAACTAAGTGGGGATTAGTTAAGTTGAATGGTTTCCTGGGTATTGATATGATGTTGGTTCGGCCTTCCGGGTTAATACTTAGGGAATTGTTCTCTTACTAATTTACGGTTAGAGACTGATAGAATGGAATGTGATTTTGGGTTTATTGTGAACCGTGTTTTAAATGACATTAGTTCTTTAACCCAGTTAAAGACATGATATAATTTCCCAAGTTGTATAATCATTAATATTGATTTTTGGGAAGATTAAAACTAAGTGGAGTTTTAATGAATCTTTAATTAGATTGAAATGATCAAGAATGGAGTATCACCAGTTTTGCTCCAAGCGATAGTTAAATCTTTAATTAGATTTGAACGTGAAATGGTAATTAATTTTACCAATAACACCGTGGTGTTAGATATGGAGTATTACCAGTTTTGCTACATAGGATGAATAGGATGGGATTAGGAAATTAAACAAATGATTACTTCGGTAAGGGTCGCTAATCCCGACTAGTTTGGAAAACCTTAACATGATTTGAAATGATATTCAAAGGAAGATTAAAGAATAAATTTAAAAGAATTTATCTTTGTTAAAATTAATGGGAACCTTTCCCTAATGATGTGAATATTTGAATAAAAAAATATTCTGAATTGGAATGAGGCGTATGCTGTGTTTTTATAGAACTCGTTTATTATATACACGAGTTATTCGGAAAGGCCGGGTTTATCCCATTCTGAATAACTGTTATGATGATATGTCGAAGATGAAGACGGTGGCTGAAGATCGGAGGTCTTCACATCATTTGGATGATTACTGACGTCTTGATTGGGCCATATACCCAAGACGAGGTAATAATTGGTGATCGTCCAGACGTACTTGGAGATCGACGGATATGCGAGGACCTCTCTCCTGTATTGGACATATGAGACGAGGAATAAAGTGCCTCCGGTTTCGTTCAGACCCATAACGAACTTGTAAATGGACTGTGTGTCTGACATTGGATTTCATTCTGTGTGATTGATAGACATCAGTTGCATAGCGTGAATTGCCTGTGTGGCATGCTGAGATGCAGTGATCAAGGCTTTTGTTGAAAAACAGAGCCCTGTGGTTGATGATCAAAGCATAGCTTTAATTTAGCGCCCCTTTGTGTATAGCATTAATTCGCGAGCCTCACACCCCCGTATGAACCACAAACGGGAGAGGACTTCAGGGAGGACATGCGTTTCCTTCTAGCTAGGAGTAGTGTCAGTGGTTTACAAGCCCTGACAAGTTTGACTCATGTGGTTGTTGGAATGCGAGGCGCCTCAGTTATATCGGTCATTACGGTGCCGATGGATGGTTTGGTAGATATACCGGCCAGTTTGACGCCCCATAGGGCGGGGAAACGCATGTTCAGGCATTTTAATCCACTCCGTGTGGACCGGCCCTAACAATCCAAGGGACGATGCGTTCTGTTCCTGAGACATGGGCTAGAGCGTCTCGAAGCGGTGAGGACGATCCCTTGCCTCGATTCATAGATGGAAATCCAACTTCCAAATATGACATTTTGCAATTTTTATTGTAGAACTAGTATGGTGACATGATATATTGTACCCATGCCGTCTATGATTGATACATTTATATTTGAAGTTTTTTCTTCACTTATAGTAATAATAAAAGATAAATTTCATGTATCAAGCATTATTTGGCTATTATAAGGTAAAACCCTATCATCCGGCTTGCGTTGCATTGTGTGATGGGATCTGGGTCTTATAATAGCTTCATTGTTCTTTATTTAGCATTGCGCTATTTGTTTTATGCACTGGTATTCTTGGGAGGAAACCCGTTCCGTGTTATACGGCGTGATCCCTTGATTTACCTAACTTTAAAATAAAGATTAATAACTATTTTAGTTCTCACACCAGTCACATGACTGACCTGGAGTTTATTGTTTTAACCTAAACTCTGGGTGCCCATATTTTCCACACGGGCAACTAGTAGTTAGGTTTTGCAGATTTATATTCATAGGATCCTGGTTTACAATTGGAATGATATCCGGAAAACTCTGTGTCCGTGTATTTCTTTCAGTTGTGTTTTGTGTTATTTTTCCGCTGCTATGTATATTAAATCTCTAATATTTTCTGCGTAATATTATTTATTCATACTCTGTTATATTCTTGTACTCTGATGTAATTGTTGTAATAAGCAATGAAATGTTCTTCTGTCTGTGTTCTGATTTGTCGTGTTCTCAACTCAATCCGGGCTTTCCTTCATGGGAAAGTTCGGGTCGTTTTAATTTGTATCAGAGCTTTGGTTTACAGAGCTCCAGAACAAGACACGTTAGAAGCAAACAAAAGAATTCATCGGAGATTGGATTAGTAATATCCAATAAGAATGACTCGTTAGAAATGGGATCAGTAGTATCCTAGAACGAGTGTGAAGAGTATATTTTTAAAATAAAAGTGAAAAGAAAATTTTGTTTTGAAAATTTAAACCTTGTTATTCGTATTTGAATATTTATTTTATATTGATTTGGACAATCAAGTATATAAAGATTTTGCATATATGCCTTGCAAACGTATATTCGAAGTTTTAATATATTGGATAGATGTAGAATCACACTCTAGTCGCCCGAAGATGGTTCTGATGATGGAATGTCATCATCAGCACTTGTGTTCGAGTTTCGAAAGTGGGATGTCTATATATTTCCAATTGACTGGTGTTAGAACCAAAACTAGATAGGGGTATTGTTGTGATTTGGCACCAAAAACCTGATTTTCTGTATATATATATATATATATACCAAAGTTACGAATTCGAAATTAATCAACAAATTGATTGCTGGTTGTGTTGTATGATTATTAGTTTGATTAATTAAAATTTCTGAACCATTAGCCAAATCGAATCAAAATATTGAACTGAATTGACAATTGTTTGAAATTGCATGCATGTACATATATATGTGTGAATAGGTCATAGCAAGGAGGCTAGAGAAAAGGAATAAAATTGTATGCCGACAAATAGGTACATGTTTACTAATTTCTTGGGTTTGGATGATTTTATGAGCCGATTGGCTAGTCGCTTGGCTTTTTCTTTTTCTTTTTGAGATGGGAGGGCATGTGTGGCGGTTTGGGGATTTTCCCGATGCTCCCGGTACAAAGGAGGTTATGGCGAAATTTTTCAAAAATTTAGGGTGTTAGCCAAATTTTTGAAAAATTAGAAATTATTAGAAACTGAAAAGTTGAAGAATGAAAGTTGAGTTGGTTAATTAAACAACTTTCATCTTCGTTCCTTTTCGAAGACGAAAAGATTTTAAGTGGGGGAGATTGTAACAACCCAGAAAATCAGAACCAATTTAAAATTTTTATTTTGGTTATTTTAATGAATTTTGGATATTTACTATGAATTATTTTAAATAATAATGACAAAAAATTTATTTTCGATGAAGTTAAAACGAATAATTTTATTTTAATTATATAACGAGCCTAAAATGGTGCGACAGTTCGAAAATTCGATTTCTAATTTCAAATGAATATACAGAATTCAATATAAATCAGAATTGGACGAAACAAGAAATATTTGAATCTGTTTAATGATATCTTTCTGACGGATGTAAGAAACAGAGATTTCGTTTTATAAGTTGGAAGATATGTCCAGTTCAAAATTCAGAAAAGTAGTTGTGGAATTTATAATTTTTTTAATATATATAAAGCCCTTAAAATAGCTGTTTTGCAAACGGCCTCTGTTTTCGATGAAACCACTTTTGTTGGATCCATGATGTCAAGTTATTGCTAGATTCCAAAATTCATAATTTTGGGATGAATATGTGAGCGTCGCGAAAGAAAACATGTTTTGACAGTTTCAGTCAAATTGGATCGACCAGAAAATGGCCATTTTTCAAACGGTCTTCAAATTTGACGAAATTAGTTTTGTTAGGACTGTATCGTTAGGGCTGTATATCGGATAGGACAGTCCGTAGTCCGGCTCGGTCCGAAGCTATAAGGTGTTCGGTCTGTCTCCGTCTGATTCTCTTATTGGACAGAGCTTGGACACACTAGTGCTCGGTCCGATCTAAAATGTTCGACGTTTTTCTATTATCCAAGGCTATATCGGAGAGGACAGTCTGTTGTCCGGCTCAGTCCGAGGCTATATGATGTCCGGTCCGTGTCCATCCGAATTTTTATTGGACAGAGCTTGGACACACCTCCGTCCGGTCCGACCCGTTTACACCCCTATGTATCGTCAATACGAAGCTAGAAATAATTTTTTTGGAATTTTTAGAATCAGTATGTGACCCCGGTAAATTGAAATGTACGTTTAAATGAAATATATATCGATTTATATTGTAATTTGAAGAATAACTGATCAAAACGGTCGAATCAGCTCACGGGACATATCCCATTGTGTCCGGAATAAGGGTAATTAGCTAGTGGCGACAGTCATTGGGTTTGATTTAGAGTTTGTATTGATAAATACGAAATTTTAGAAATAAATAAATTAAATAATATAAAGTAATTATTTATATATATTGTTTTCGGGGTCAAAACCCTCATAACCAATTCCCGCTGGTCAACGTCCTCAGCTGCCTCCTAATCGCGATTCCCCAAAGCCTCGTCGCCCTCAGCTCCATGCCCCGTCGTCGCCTTCCCCTCCTTCTTCACCGACGCGCCGATCCCCACCCCCTTTCTCTAATCGCCGACGCGCGACACACACACCCCCCATCTCAAGACACAACACCGTGAGTACTCCCGACCCTCGTTCTTCTCCTCCTCGGTACCCCCCCCCCCCCCATCCGCCGCCTCGAGCAACGTCGCGCCACATCGGGGACAGCAGCGCCCCAGAACTCGAGCCTCTGAAATCCTCCGTCCGCCTGCAAAGCTTGTAAAGGGCAAGGAGCATCCCACCGCCGACCCGCGAGGCACGACCAGAAATTATTATAGTGAGTTTTAATTATTTATTTTAGTTTAATTTAATTTAAATAACATTGTTAAACTTCAGATTTTTATATAAAATAAAATTGGATTTTACATGTAAGGATATGAAAGAAAAATGCGATTTTTATATATAATATCGATGTGTAAAAATATGATTTTTAGGTTATAAAATGATATGGTTTTAAAAACTATAAAGATTCGATTTTTGTTTATAGATTTTCTTTGATTTCAAGAATAGGTTTTCGTTGATTTCAAGAATATGTTTTCTTTGATTTTATTAATGGAAAGTATGATTTTTTTTATTTATTTAACAAAAAGTTTATATTTTTAGTTATAGGAAGTTTAGATTTTTAGTTATAAAAAGATTAGATCTTTATTTGTTTAAAGTTATGATTTTAAATAAAGAAAGACATGATTTTTAAATAGAGAAAGACATTATTTTTAAATAGAGAAAGACATGATTTTTAAATATAGAAAGATTTTTTTTTTATAAAGAAGTAGCAAAATAAAAATATTATTTTTTATAAGTAGCGAATTAAAAATATGATTTTTATATAATAGAGAATATAAAAATATGATTTTTATATATGTAGCAAAATAAAAATCTGATTTTTATTATATATATAGTGAAGTAAAAGTGTGATTTTTATTTTAGAAGTAGCGATAAAAATATGAATTTTATCTATTTGAATGAAGTGATAAAAATATGATTTTTTTACTATGAGCAGCATGAAAAGGAGTGCGATGGAACGGATTGAAATTGAAACAAAATCTGAACCATCAGAAATAAAGAATGGAGGAGTGGATCCCAAAGATGAGAACTTCTCATTTTATTTTATTTTCTAGTTAAAAATATATACTAGGATGCAGACGATGCTTAGTAGCACCTGATACCATTGTCCACAAACCATGGACGACTTGTTTGTTTGGTTAATGTGATTATTTAGTTGGATTGGGTTGTTTGGTTGAAATGAATTGATATGATTCGGTTTGTGTATGATTTGCGCCATTATTAGGCGAGGGATAAGGCTAGACCTTATCCTGGTTATAGTATCGTGCCGTTATGCCGCCAAAATTGTCTAAAATATATTTAAAAAATAAAAATATCATTTTTTATTGTATAAATGTACTGAATAGAAAATTCATGTGTTAAAATAAAATAAATATTCATTTAACAATCGCATGATTTGTTTATGTACACTTATTTGACCAATATGGATTGGGATGATAAATTTTACACATTGCCCAAACTGCACAAATAAATTCTGTGTTTGTGGATTGAAACCCCACACGGGTGTTGGGATGATATTTGACGTACACTAATCCTAACCGTTTAGTGGTATGTTGATCATCTGGTTGACAGACTGTGTAAGCGTGAATTATATATATATTTAATGCTTATACAGTGTAGAACGCACTATGGTTGACGGATGATTATTTATCATTGCTGTTATTTACATGTGTGACATGAAATCCATATAAACAACATTATATGGTGATTGGTTGTGTTTGATTCCAGTTCAGAAAGAAGCAATATTTTAAAATAATGAATGTTTTAAAATAAGGAATATTTTAAAATAATATTCAGTAAAAGATCAAAATCTGATTTTGATATCTGATTTCGGATGGACACGAATATATTTAAATATATATAAAGCCATGTTGATTAGATATGTGCCATTTTGACGCGAAGGATATTTATATCGATTTTATTTGATTTTCTAATGAATATCGAAAAGGGAATGATTTCAAAATAAAATATTTTGAAAATATTATCATTTATATATTAATGATATGGAATATTCAATTTTGATTTGAAATTGAATATGAAGTTGAAATGGTTTTAAAAATAACCGGAATTTTCCAGTGAATAGATTGGAATGGATTTGAATCGAAATTATCTTTGGAATATTTCGATATTGGATTTCATGATTAGACGGATATTGTTATGGGAATTTGGAAGATATGTATATATGTCGTTGTTTCCAATACGATATTTGTTGATTTCAGAATTTGATATTGAATATAAGCCGATATATTTTCTATTCAGAGCCTCGTATTTAATATCAAATGGGATTTTGGGTTTGTCGTGAATGGTGTCTTCATTAACACTGTTCTTAAATGCAGTTGAGAAAAGATTAAATCTTTTTATTTAGATTTAATGAAGTATACCAATTATTTAATATTTAATTGGAATTGAATTGAAATTGATTTTTGGGTTTATCGTGAACGGTGTTGTAAATAACACCTGTTCTTTAACCCGGTTAACAATTGAATAATATTTTGGGTTGTCGTGAATGGTATCTTTAATAATACTGTTCTTAAACCCAATGGAGTTAAGAAAATTAGAAATTAAGTGGGGATTAGTTAAGTTGACTGGTTTCCTGGGTATTGATCTGATGTTGGTTTCGGCCTTTGGGGTTAACACTTAGGGAATTGTTCTCTTACTAATTTACGGTTAGAGACTGATGGAATGGAATGTGATTTTGGTTTTATAGTAAACCGTGTTTAAATGACATTGGTTCTTTAACCCAGTTAAAGACATGATATAATTTCCCAAGTTGTATAATCATTAATATTGATTTTTGGGAAGATTAAAACTAAGTGGAGTTTTAATGAATATTTAATTAGATTGAAATGATCGAGAATGGAGTATCACCAGTTTTGCTCCAAGCGATAGTTAAATTTTTAATTAGATTTGAATGTGAAATGGTAATTAATTTTACCGATAACACCGTGGTGTTAGATATGGAGTATTACCAGTTTTGCTCCATGGGATGAATAGGTTGGGAATTAAACAAATGATTACTTCGGTAAGGGTCGCTAATCCCGACTAGTTTGGAAAACCTTAACATGGTTTGAAATGATATTCAAGGGAAGATCAAAGAATAAATTTAAAAGAATTTATCTTTGATAAAATTAATGGGAACATTTCCCTAATGATGTGAATATTTGAATAAAAGAATATTCTGAAGTGGAATGAGGCATATGTTGTGTTTTTATAGCACTCGTTTATTATATACGTGAGTTATTCGGAAAGGCCATGTTTATCCCATTCTGAATAACTGTTACGACGATATGTCGAAGATGAAGATGGTGGTTGAAGACCGGAGGTCTTCACATCATTTGGATGATTACTGATGTCTTGATTGGGTTGTACGCCCAAGACAAGGTAATAAGTTGTGATTGTCCAGACGTACTTGGAGATGGACGGATATGTGAGGGCCTCTCCCCTGTATTGGACATATGAGACGAGGAATAAGGTGCCTCCGGTTTCGTTCAGACCCATAACGAACTTGTAAATGGACTGTGTGTCTGACATTGGATTTCATTCTGTGTGACTAATAGACATCAGTTTCATGGCGTGAATTGCCTGTGTGGCATGCTGAGATGCAGTGATCAAGGCTTTTGTTGAAAAGCAGAGCCTTATGGTTGATGATCAAAGCATAGCTTTAGTATAGAGCCGCTTTGTGTATAGTGTTAATTCGTGAGCCTCACACCCCGGTATGAACCAGAAACGGGAGAGGACTTCAGGGAGGACATGCGTTTCCTTCTAGATAAGAGTGGTGTCCAGTGGTTTACAAGCCCTGACAAATTTGACTCATGTGGCTGTTGGAATGTGAGGCGCCTCGGTTATATCGGTCACTCCGGTGCCGATGGATGGTTTGGTAAATATACCGGCCAGTTTGACGCCCCATAGGGCGGGGAAACGCATGTTCAGGCATTTTAATCCACTACATATGGACCGGCCCTGACGATCCAAGGGACGATGCATTCTGTTCCTGAGATACGTGCTAGAGCATCTCGAAGCGGTGAGGACAATCCTTTGCCTCGGTTCATAGATGGAAATCCAACTTCCAAATACGACATTTCGCGGTTTTAATTGTAGAACTAGTATGGCGACATGATATATGGTACCCGTGGCGTCTATGATTGATACATTTATATTTGAAGTGTTTTCTTCACTTATAGTAATAATAAAAGATAAATTTCGTGTATCAAGCATTATTTAGCTATTATAAGGTAAAACCCTATCCTCCGGCTTGCGTTGCATTGTGTGATGGGACCTGGGTCTTATAATATCTTCGTTGTTCTTTATTTAGCATTGCGTTGTTTGTTTTATGCACTGGTGTTCTTGGGAGGAAACCCATTCTGTGTTATACAGCGTAGTCCCTTGATTTACCTAACTTTAAAATAAAGATAAATAACTGTTTTAGTTCTCACACCAGTCACATGACTGACCTGGATTTTATTGTTTTAACCTAAACTCTGGGTGCCCATATTTCCACACGGGCAGCTAGTAGTTGGGTTTTGCAAATTTATATTCACAGGATCCTGGTTTACAGCTGGAATGATATCCGGAAAGCTCTGTCTCCGTGTATTTGTTTCAGTTGTGTTTTGTATTATTTTTCCGCTACTATGTATATTAAATCTCTGATATTTTCTATGTAATATTATTTATTCATACTCTGTTATATCCTTGTACTCTGATGTAATTGTTGTAATAAGCAATGAAATGTTCTTCTGTCTGTGCTCGGATTTGTCGTGTTCTCAACTCAATCCGGGCTTTCCTTCACGGGGAAGTTCGGGTCGTTTTATGTGTTGAATAAAATTTTCATGTGTTGAATAAAATAAAATAATGAATATTTTAAAATAATATTCAATTAAAGATCAAAATATGATTTTGATGTCTGATTATGGATGGACACGAAAATATTAAAATGTGTGAAGCCGTATTGATTAGATATGCGCTATTTTGACACGAATGATATATATATCGATTTTATTCATTTTTATAATGAATTTCAAAAAGGAAATAATTTCAAAATCTGATATTTTGAAATTATTATAATGTTAAGGAATATTCAATTTTGATTTCAAATTGAAAATGAAGTTGGAATCATTTTAAAACGAATTTATAAATGATTTATAAAATACGTTTTAAATGGAAACCAACTGTAACACCCCACCTCCGTTAAGGTCACTTACAAAGGGAATGCCTTAACTTTGATGGAGCGTTCTAGTAGACAGAACAGAAATTACCAAGACAGATAAAACAGTACTTGAAAAATTAGTAACTTTATTACAATAGAAACCGTAGTAAGTTTGGTTACATCTTTTCAAATCACAATATCAGAATTCAAGTACAAAATATCAGCCTTGTACAAAAGCCTTCATAATACATAGTTTTTAAAATCATAATCCCCAACATAAACTGCCAAGGAAAGATAGAGCCAAGGCCAAGCGGTACTTCAAGCAGAGAAAATCCGAATCAAGCTCCTATACTTCCACTCTAAAAAACCTAGGGGGGGGGGGGCGAAAGAAAAGGGGCGAAAAAAAGCAAGGTCAGACATAAAGTCTGGCAAGTCCAGTGACTTTCAGCATATGAACAGATAATAATATCATGACATGAAAATAAAGTTGGATAAGAGACAACAGCAACAGGAGTAACTGGTATACTTAAGCTAAACAGAATGATATAGCCCAAGTGTAACAACCCGAAAATTTGGGCCAGTTTAAAATTTTTATTTTGGCAATTTTAGCGAATTTTGAATATTTAAAATGAATTATTTTAAATAATATCGACGAAAAATTTATTTTGAATAGAATTCGATCGTATATATTATACGCATCGTCGTTAGAATATAAATATTTATATATAATTATAAATAGAATTAAAAATGGCGCGGTAGTTCGATAATTCGATTTCAAACTTCAATTGAATGTACCGGGTGCAAAACAATCCGGATTTTTGTGAAACCAAAAACATTAGGATCTAATTGATGATATCTTTCCAACGAAGTTGAGAAACTGAGATTTCACTTTATAAATGATGAGATATGTCCAGTTGAAAATTAGAAATAGTCGCTGTGGAATTTATATATATTTTAATATAATATATAGCCCTTAAAAATAGCCATTTTGCAAACGACCTCGGATTTCGACGAAACCAGTTTTGTTGGGTCCGGGATGTAAAGTTATTGCTAGGTTTCAAATTTCATAATTTTTCGAATCAATATGTGAGCGTGGCAAAAGAAAACGCGTTTGACCAGTTTCAGTTGATTTTAATCGACTGGAAATTGGCCATTTTTCCAACGGTCTCAGAATACGACGAAACTAGTTTTGTTAGGACCGTATCGTCAGTACGAAGCTAGAAAATATTTTTGTGGAATTTATAGAGTTAGTATGTAACCCCGGTAATTCGAAATGTACGTTTAAAATTCAATATATAGATTTAAATGTAAATTTAACGGAAACTGATTCAAACAGTCGAATCAACCTACGATACATATCCCATTGTGTTCGGAATGAGGGTAAAACGCTAGGGGCGGCAGTCGTTGAGTTTAAATTAGAGTTCGTTTCGATAAGCATGAAGTTTTGAAATTTAAAAGAAATTAAATAAATTATTATATATAAAAAAAAAACTTTCTTCCCCTTAATCTCGCCTTGCCCCCCCCCCCCCCCCCCGTTCACTTTGATGTCAACCAGAAAAGAAAAAAACCCCTAAGTCTAAATCGATCGCCGACCTCCCTCCGATCGACTGCACGACCCGCGCCCCCCTGCTGCCATCGACCGCCGCCCTGCCAGAGCTCGAGCTCGACCACGCGAGCCTCTCCGCCCAGAAACGCTGCGCCTCCGTGAGCAGACATCGCACCGCAGCCCCCAAAGCTCGCCACCCACCTGAACGACTCCGACAACTCCACCTCCGCCTCGAGAAGCCCTCCGACGACCTGCTAAACCCCCCCCCCCCCCCCCGTAAGTCCTCTTTTTTTTCTTTCAACTGATTATTTTATTGTTTTAAAAACTGATTATTTTATTGTTTTAAAAACTGATTTTGTCATAACTTAGAAACTGATTTTAACATAATTTAAAAACTGATTTTAACATAATTTAAAAACTGATTTTAACATAATTTAAAAACTGATTTTATTTTGAGTTATAAAAGATGTGATTTTTGAGTTATAAAAGATGTGATTTTTGAGATATAAAAGATTTGACTTTTTTTTAAAATGATTAGAGAATAAAGATAGGATTTTTATCTAAGTAAAAGTTCATATTTTCGTTTAGAAAAAGGATCGTAGTTTTGATTTAGGAAAAAAAAAATAGATTTGTTTAGAAATAAAAATAGATTTGTTTAGAAAAATAGCATTGTTATAGAAAAATAGAAACCTCTTTCATTTGAAAACAAATACATACATTGTTTTGAAAGAAAATATATTTTAGTTTTTTTTACAAAAGACCGGATTTTTGAAATAGAAAAGAACAAATTTTTGAATTTAGAAGAAAATTAGATTTTTGCATAGAAAAAGTTCAATCTTTATATTTGAAAAGCTAAAATCTTTTTATGTAAAAAGACGAGATCTTTATATAGAAAATAGAGTATTAAAAATATGATCTTTATATTTTTAAAGTATTAAAAATATGATTTTTATATTTTTAAAGTATTAAAAATATAGTCTTTACTATATAGATGATGTAAAAATATGATTTTTGGTTAGGTAGAGAATTAAAAATATAATTTTTACATCATAGGAATATTAAAAATATAATCTTTATATTAGAAAATTCGATTTTTATATATTGAATAGCGAAGTAAAAATTCGATTTTTGCATATGTAGAGAATACGGGCGAAGAAAGTGATATCGACGAGAACAGTGAAGATTTCCTGCATAAGAAGTGCCGTGGAGCCTGGATAGCTATAAGTGAGAACTTCTCACTCAAAATTCTTTTTCTAGTTATATATATATACTAGGATGCAGACGGTGCTTAGTAGCACCCGACACAATCGTCCACAGACCATGGACTTGTTTGTTTGGCTGTTTGGTTATTGATTGTGATATTGGTTTGAATGTGGTTTGTGGTGTGAAAAATCGAATCGATAAATTGGTTAGGATTAGACGTGCGCCGTTATAAGGCGAAGGAGTAAGGCTAGGTTAGACTCTTACTCCAAATTTTGTGGTTTGCATAACGAATTGATTTGATTGATGTGTGAATGGCGTGGGCCTTCACTAGACCGGGGATAAGGCTAGGCCTTGTCCCGTTTCTAGTATCGTGCCGTTATGCCGCCGAAATTTTCTAAAATAAGTTAGAAAAATAAAAATATCATTTTATTGAATAAATGAATTGTATAGAAGTTCATAGGTTGGAATAAAATGTTTTATCGTTAAAAATATAATTTTTAACGTGATGTGAATAAATAAAATATTCATTTATAAACCGGACGGTTTGTTTATGTACACCTATTTGAAGGACATTGATTGGGTCGATAAATTTTACACATCGCCCAACAGCACAAATAAAATATGTGTTTGATTGTTTGAAACCCCACACGGGTGTTGGGATGAAATTTGAAGTTCACTCATCCTGATTGATTAAATATGTCGATCGATTGATTGACAGGCTGTTATAAGCGTTGAATATCTATATTTGATGCTTATACAGTGTAGTGCACTTTGGTTGATGGTTGATTATTTTCAATGCTATTATATACATGTGTTGTATGAAAATCCATATAATTAATTTTATATGGTAATTGATTGGGCCTCATTCCAGTTTTGAAAAAGAAATATTTGAAAAGAAATATTTGAAAAAGAAATATTTGAAATAGAATATTTGAAAATAAAGGAATATATGAAGCCGTGTTGATTAGATTGACGCCATTTTGACGTGAACGATATTTATATCGATTTTAAAAACGATTTCGAAATGAATCGAATTGAAAACGATTTCGAAATGAATCGAATTGAAAACGATTTCGAAATGAATTGAATTGAAAACGATTTCGAAATAAATTGAATTGAAAATGATTTCGAAATGAATTGAATTGAAAACGATTTCGAAATGAATTGAATTGAAAACGATTTCGAAATGAATTGAATTGAAAACGATTTCGAAATGAATCGAATTGAAAACGATTTCGAAATGAGTTGAATTGAAAACGATTTCGAAATGAGTTGAATTGAAAACGATTTCGAAATGAACTGAATTGAAAACGATTTCGAAATAAATTGAATTGAAAACGATTTCGAAATAAATTGAATTGAAAACGATTTCGAAATGAATTGAATTGAAAACGATTTCGAAATAAATTGAATTGAAAACGATTTCGAAATGAATCGAATTGAAAACGATTTCGAACTAAATTGAATTGAAAACGATTTCGAAATGAGTTGAATTGAAAACGATTTCGAAATGAACTGAATTGAAAACGATTTCGAAATAAATTGAATTGAAAACGATTTCGAAATAAATTGAATTGAAAACGAATTCAAATTGAATTGAAAGCGAAGTGAAATGAATTCAAATTGAATTGAAATTTGAATTGAATAGAAATGGATTTTAAAACGAATTTATAAGGAAGAATTCAATTTTGATTTGAATTGAAATGGAAGTTGAAAATGTTTTTGAAACGAATTCAAAACTATTTATATAATTCGTTTTAAATAGTAATCGACGAAGTATATATTATATATATTATATATATAATATAATGGCCTGAATAGAACGCGCCGCGCCGCGGCAGTTCGCGAATTTCGACCATTGACTTCGAATGGACATTACGGGAGATCCGACCGTCGGATTCTCCTAAAACCGGAACCGTTGGGTTCGTATCGAAAAGAGCTTTCTAGCGAATGTTAGAAATTTGAAATCTAACGGTTGGATTTGGAGATACGTCCAAATCAAATTCGAAAAAGGTCGCTGTAAGTGCAGTTCGATGGCCATTGGTGGAAATCGACTGTACGGGCCTTGATAAAATTATTAAAAATAGTAATAATTAGTGTAAAATCATAAGAAATGATTTGTGAAAGTTTGGGATGAAATACTCCATATTTGAAAAGATAAAAATAGATTTTTATCGAAATGAACTAGTTTTGAACTAGAATTATAATTCTATTTATTTTTAAATAAATAAATTGAATTTGAAATGGTTTTGAAAATAACCAAAATTTCCAATGATTGCATTGGAGTGGATTTGAATCGAAATTGTCTTCGGAATATTTCGATGTTGGAATTCGTGATATTACAGGTGTTGTTATGGAAATTTGAAAGATATATATTTGTATCGTTATTTCCAATACGACATTTGTTAGTCGTAGAATTCGATATTGAATATAAGCCGATATATTTTCTATTCAGAGCCTTGTATTGAATATCGAATGTGATTTGGGTTTGTCGTGAATGGTGTCTTCACTAACACTGTTCTTGAACCCAGTTGAGAAAAGATTAAATCTTTTATTTAGATTTAATGAAGTGTACCAATTAAATGATATTTAATTGGAATTGAATTGGTATTGATTTTTGGGTTTATCGTGAACAGTGTTTTAAATAACATTTGTTCTTTAACCCGATAATTAATGGAATGTGATTTGGGTTTGTCGTGAATGGTGTCTTCACTAACACTGTTCTTGAACCCAGTTGAGAAAAGATTAAATCTTTTTATTTAGATTTAATGAAGTGTACCAATTAAATGATATTTAATTGGAATTGAATTGGTATTGATTTTTGGGTTTATCGTGAACCGTGTTTTAAATAACACTTGTTCTTTAACCCGATAATTAATGGAATGTGATTTTGGGTTTATCGTGAATCGTGTTTTAAATGACACTGATTCTTTAACCCAGATAATGATTAAAACTAAGTGGAGTTTTAATGAATCTTTAATTAGATTGAAAAGATCGAGAATGGAGTATCACCAGTTCTTGTTGCTGGCCCTGAGTAGGCCGGGTACACATGATAGGGGGTTCTCGCTTCGCGGTTTGGTGGCGAACGGGAGACTCTTACCCCTACATGGCGCCGGGGAGGGCGTTGGTTCGCCAATAGGCGCGAGACTCGAGAGGGTCGCCGTAAAACAAGGGACTGGGGGACCATGTAGGAGCCACGGTGGGTATTACCTGCTGCTTGGGGGATGAAGGGATGGTTGCAAAGCCTACCGGATTTCGTCGGCTATTTCACAGTTGGTATCAGAGCTTTGGTTTACAGAGCTCAAGAACAAGACACATTAGAACCATACGAAAGAATTCATCAGAAACTGGATTAGTAATATCCAACGGGAATGACTCGTTAGAGATAGGATCAGTAGTATCCTAGAACGGGTGTGAAGAGTATATTTTTCAAATGAAAACAATTTTGTTTTGAAATTTGAACCATTTTAAAACGTATTTGATTATTTATTTATTTTGAATATGGACAATCCAATATATAAAGGTTTTGTATATACGCGTCATGAACGTATATTCGAAGTTTTAATATACTGGATAGATATGGAATCACATTCTAGTCGCCCGGAGATGGTACTGATGATTGTCATGACATCATCAGTATTTATGTTCGTGTTTCGAAGGTGTGATTTTCTATATATTTCCATTAGGCTGGTGTGAGAACCAAAACTTATATATAGCTAGAATACACTGTTGTGAATTGGCATCAAAAACATGATTTTTGTATATGTATCAAAATTATGAATTTGAAACTCTAATTCACTAATTGATTGATGTTTGTGTTGTTTGTTTATTTGTTTGCTAATTTTTAGCCATTTAGCCTAATTGAATCACATATTGAATTATACTGAAAATTAGTAGCATTTGCTTGCATATACATAAATATCCTTGAACAGGTCATAGCAAGGAGGCTAGAGCAGAGAATAAAATTTGTTTGCCCGACAAATAGGTACATGTTTACTACATAATTTCCTGTTTTGTTTGGGTGATGATGATTTTGTGAGCCTATTGGCTAGCCGCTTGGCTTTTTCTTTTTCTTTTTGAGATCTGAAGGACCGGGGAAGCTATTTGAAATTCCCCGATGCTCCCGGTGCAGGGGAGGTTATGGCGAAATTTTTCAAAAATTTAGGGTGTTAGCCAAATTTTTGATGTTTTGAAAATTCTCAGAAACTAAAGAGTTGGAGAATGGAAGCCAGATCGAGCGTAGAGTTGAATAATCAAACCGCTTTCGACTTTGTTCCTTTTCGGGGACGAAAAGTTTTAAGTGGGGGAGATTGTAACAACCCGAAAATCTGGGCCAGTTTAAAATTTTTATTTTGGCAATTTTAGCGAATTTTGAATATTTAAAATGAATTATTTTAAATAATATCGACGAAAAATTTATTTTGAATAGAATTCGATCGTATATATTATACGCGTCGTTGTTAGAATATAAATATTTATATATAATTATAAATAGAATTAAAAATGGCGCGGTAGTTCGATAATTCGATTTCAAACTTCAATTGAATGTACCGGGTGCAAAACAATCCGGATTTTTGTGAAACCAAAAACATTAGGATCTAATTGATGATATCTTTCCAACGAAGTTGAGAAACTGAGATTTCACTTTATAAATGATGAGATATGTCCAGTTGAAAATTAGAAATAGTCGTTGTGGAATTTATATATATTTTAATATAATATATAGCCCTTAAAAATAGCCATTTTGCAAACGACCTCGGATTTCGACGAAACCAGTTTTGTTGGGTCCGGGATGTAAAGTTATTGCTAGGTTTCAAATTTCATAATTTTTCGAATCAATATGTGAGCGTGGCAAAAGAAAACGCGTTTGACCAGTTTCAGTTGATTTTAATCGACTGGAAATTGGCCATTTTTCCAACGGTCTCAGAATACGACGAAACTAGTTTTGTTAGGACCGTATCGTCAGTACGAAGCTAGAAAATATTTTTGTGGAATTTATAGAGTTAGTATGTAACCCCGATAATTCGAAATGTACGTTTAAAATTCAATATATAGATTTAAATGTAAATTTAACGGAAACTGATTCAAACAGTCGAATCAACCTACGATACATATCCCATTGTGTTCGGAATGAGGGTAAAACGCTAGGGGCGGCAGTCGTTGAGTTTAAATTAGAGTTCGTTTCGATAAGCATGAAGTTTTGAAATTTAAAAGAAATTAAATAAATTATTATATATAAAAAAAAAACTTTCTTCCCCTTAATCTCGCCTTGCCCCCCCCCCCCGTTCACTTTGATGTCAACCAGAAAAAAAAAAACCTAAGTCTAAATCGATCGCCGACCTCCCTCCGATCGACTGCACGACCCGCGCCCCCCTGCTGCCATCGACCGCCGCCCTGCCAGAGCTCGAGCTCGACCACGCGAGCCTCTCCGCCCAGAAACGCTGCGCCTCCGTGAGCAGACATCGCACCGCAGCCCCCAAAGCTCGCCACCCACCTGAACGACTCCGACAACTCCACCTCCGCCTCGAGAAGCCCTCCGACGACCTGCTAAACCCCCCCCCCCCCCCGTAAGTCCTCTTTTTTTTCTTTCAACTGATTATTTTATTGTTTTAAAAACTGATTATTTTATTGTTTTAAAAACTGATTTTGTCATAACTTAGAAACTGATTTTAACATAATTTAAAAACTGATTTTAACATAATTTAAAAACTGATTTTAACATAATTTAAAAACTGATTTTATTTTGAGTTATAAAAGATGTGATTTTTGAGTTTTAAAAGATGTGATTTTTGAGATATAAAAGATTTGACTTTTTTTTAAAATGATTAGAGAATAAAGATAGGATTTTTATCTAAGTAAAAGTTCATATTTTCGTTTAGAAAAAAGATCGTAGTTTTGATTTAGGAAAAAAAAATAGATTTGTTTAGAAATAAAAATAGATTTGTTTAGAAATAAAAATAGATTTGTTTAGAAAAATAGCATTGTTATAGAAAAATAGAAACCTCTTTCATTTGAAAACAAATACATACATTGTTTTGAAAGAAAATATATTTTAGTTTTTTTTACAAAAGACCGGATTTTTGAAATAGAAAAGAACAAATTTTTGAATTTAGAAGAAAATTAGATTTTTGCATAGAAAAAGTTCAATCTTTATATTTGAAAAGCTAAAATCTTTTTATGTAAAAAGACGAGATCTTTATATAGAAAATAGAGTATTAAAAATATGATCTTTATATTTTTAAAGTATTAAAAATATGATTTTTATATTTTTAAAGTATTAAAAATATAGTCTTTACTATATAGATGATGTAAAAATATGATTTTTGGTTAGGTAGAGAATTAAAAATATAATTTTTACATCATAGGAATATTAAAAATATAATCTTTATATTAGAAAATTCGATTTTTATATATTGAATAGCGAAGTAAAAATTCGATTTTTGCATATGTAGAGAATACGGGCGAAGAAAGTGATATCGACGAGAACAGTGAAGATTTCCTGCATAAGAAGTGCCGTGGAGCCTGGATAGCTATAAGTGAGAACTTCTCACTCAAAATTCTTTTTCTAGTTATATATATATACTAGGATGCAGACGGTGCTTAGTAGCACCCGACACAATCGTCCACAGACCATGGACTTGTTTGTTTGGCTGTTTGGTTATTGATTGTGATATTGGTTTGAATGTGGTTTGTGGTGTGAAAAATCGAATCGATAAATTGGTTAGGATTAGACGTGCGCCGTTATAAGGCGAAGGAGTAAGGCTAGGTTAGACTCTTACTCCAAATTTTGTGGTTTGCATAACGAATTGATTTGATTGATGTGTGAATGGCGTGGGCCTTCACTAGACCGGGGATAAGGCTAGGCCTTGTCCCGTTTCTAGTATCGTGCCGTTATGCCGCCGAAATTTTCTAAAATAAGTTAGAAAAATAAAAATATCATTTTATTGAATAAATGAATTGTATAGAAGTTCATAGGTTGGAATAAAATGTTTTATCGTTAAAAATATAATTTTTAACGTGATGTGAATAAATAAAATATTCATTTATAAACCGGACGGTTTGTTTATGTACACCTATTTGAAGGACATTGATTGGGTCGATAAATTTTACACATCGCCCAACAGCACAAATAAAATATGTGTTTGATTGTTTGAAACCCCACATGGGTGTTGGGATGAAATTTGAAGTTCACTCATCCTGATTGATTAAATATGTCGATCGATTGATTGACAGGCTGTTATAAGCGTTGAATATCTATATTTGATGCTTATACAGTGTAGTGCACTTTGGTTGATGGTTGATTATTTTCAATGCTATTATATACATGTGTTGTATGAAAATCCATATAATTATTTTTATATGGTAATTGATTGGGCCTCATTCCAGTTTTGAAAAAGAAATATTTGAAAAGAAATATTTGAAAAAGAAATATTTGAAATAGAATATTTGAAAATAAAGGAATATATGAAGCCGTGTTGATTAGATTGACGCCATTTTGACGTGAACGATATTTATATCGATTTTAAAAACGATTTCGAAATGAATCGAATTGAAAACGATTTCGAAATGAATCGAATTGAAAACGATTTCGAAATGAATTGAATTGAAAACGATTTCGAAATAAATTGAATTGAAAACGATTTCGAAATAAATTGAATTGAAAACGATTTCGAAATGAATTGAATTGAAAACGATTTCGAAATAAATTGAATTGAAAACGATTTCGAAATGAATCGAATTGAAAACGATTTCGAAATAAATTGAATTGAAAACGATTTCGAAATGAGTTGAATTGAAAACGATTTCGAAATGAACTGAATTGAAAACGATTTCGAAATAAATTGAATTGAAAACGATTTCGAAATAAATTGAATTGAAAACGATTTCGAAATGAATTGAATTGAAAACGATTTCGAAATAAATTGAATTGAAAACGATTTCGAAATGAATCGAATTGAAAACGATTTCAAAATAAATTGAATTGAAAACGATTTCGAAATGAGTTGAATTGAAAACGATTTCGAAATGAACTGAATTGAAAACGATTTCGAAATAAATTGAATTGAAAACGATTTCGAAATAAATTGAATTGAAAACGAATTCAAATTGAATTGAAAGCGAAGTGAAATGAATTCAAATTGAATTGAAATTTGAATTGAATAGAAATGGATTTTAAAACGAATGTATAAGGAAGAATTTAATTTTGATTTGAATTGAAATGGAAGTTGAAAATGTTTTTGAAACGAATTCAAAACTATTTATATAATTTGTTTTAAATAGTAATCGACGAAGTATATATTATATATATTATATATATAATATAATGGCCTGAATAGAACGCGCCGCGCCGCGGCAGTTCGCGAATTTCGACCATTGACTTCGAATGGACATTACGGGAGATCCGACCGTCGGATTCTCCTAAAACCGGAACCGTTGGGTTCGTATCGAAAAGAGCTTTCTAGCGAATGTTAGAAATTTGAAATCTAACGGTTGGATTTGGAGATACGTCCAAATCAAATTCGAAAAAGGTCGCTGTAAGTGCAGTTCGATGGCCATTGGTGGAAATCGACTGTACGGGCCTTGATAAAATTATTAAAAATAGTAATAATTAGTGTAAAATCATAAGAAATGATTTGTGAAAGTTTGGGATGAAATACTCCATATTTGAAAAGATAAAAATAGATTTTTATCGAAATGAACTAGTTTTGAACTAGAATTATAATTCTATTTATTTTTAAATAAATAAATTGAATTTGAAATGGTTTTGAAAATAACCAAAATTTCCAATGATTGCATTGGAGTGGATTTGAATCGAAATTGTCTTCGGAATATTTCGATGTTGGAATTCGTGATATTACAGGTGTTGTTATGGAAATTTGAAAGATATATATTTGTATCGTTATTTCCAATACGACATTTGTTAGTCGTAGAATTCGATATTGAATATAAGCCGATATATTTTCTATTCAGAGCCTTGTATTGAATATCGAATGTGATTTGGGTTTGTCGTGAATGGTGTCTTCACTAACACTGTTCTTGAACCCAGTTGAGAAAAGATTAAATCTTTTATTTAGATTTAATGAAGTGTACCAATTAAATGATATTTAATTGGAATTGAATTGGTATTGATTTTTGGGTTTATCGTGAACAGTGTTTTAAATAACATTTGTTCTTTAACCCGATAATTAATGGAATGTGATTTGGGTTTGTCGTGAATGGTGTCTTCACTAACACTGTTCTTGAACCCAGTTGAGAAAAGATTAAATCTTTTTATTTAGATTTAATGAAGTGTACCAATTAAATGATATTTAATTGGAATTGAATTGGTATTGATTTTTGGGTTTATCGTGAACCGTGTTTTAAATAACACTTGTTCTTTAACCCGATAATTAATGGAATGTGATTTTGGGTTTATCGTGAATCGTGTTTTAAATGACACTGATTCTTTAACCCAGATAATGATTAAAACTAAGTGGAGTTTTAATGAATCTTTAATTAGATTGAAAAGATCGAGAATGGAGTATCACCAGTTTTGCTCCAGGCGATAGTTAAATCTTTAATTAGATTTGAACGTGAAATTTAGAAACTAACTGTCGGTTAGCCAAGCAGAATGGTTTTCTGGATATTGACCTGATGTTGGTTCCGGCCTTCGGGGTTAATATTTGGGGAATTATTCTCTTGATTAATTTACGGTTAGTGACTAATGAATTGGAATGAGGCGTATGTTGTGTTTGTGTAACACTTATTTAAAATATACGCGAGTTATTCGGAAAGACCGGGTTTATCCCATTCTGAATAACTGATACGACGATAAGTCGAAGATGAAGACGGTGGTCGAAGACCAGAAGTCTTCACGTCGTTTGGGTGATAACTGATGATCTTGATTGGGCTGTACACCCAAGAAGATGGAAACAGTTAGTGATCGTCCAGACGTACTTGGAGATCGATGGATATGCGGGGTACTAGGTGCTCCCGGTTTCGTTCAGACCCAGAACGGACTTGTAAATGGACTGTGTGTCTGACATCGGATTTCATTCTGTGTGACTGATATCGGTTGCATAGGATGGTTTGCCTGTGTGGCATGCTAAGATGCAAATGATCAAGGCTTCTGTTGAAAAGCAAAGTCTTGTGGTTGGTGATCAAAGCACGGCCTTTGTGGCGTAGCTTTGTGTAACGTTTACTTCGCGAGTTTCACACCCGGTATGAACCAAAAACGGGAGGGGACATCAGGGAGGACTTGCGTTTCTTTCTAGCTAGAAGTGGCGTCAGTGGTTTTACACGCCCTGACGAGTTTGACTTATGTGGTTGTTGCTGTTGCGAGGCGCCTCGGATTGATCGGTCGTTCTCGAACCGATGGAGTCATTTGTTGGCTCGTTTACGCCCCATAGGGCGGAGAGACGTATTGTTCAAGCATAATAATCCACATCGGTGGACCGGCCCTGACGATCTAAAGGGTTGATGCGTTCTGATCCTGAGACATGGGCTAGATTGTCTCGAATCGGTTGAGGACTATCTTTTGCCTCGGTTCATAGACGGAAATCCAATTTCCAAATACGTGACATTTGCGGTTTTATTTGTAAACCTATATATGGCGACATGATATATGGTACCCATGCCGCCTATGATTGATACTTATGATTTGAAGTTGTTTTATACACTATGCACTTATTATAGTATCAAATGATTTGTTTTAAACGTATCAAGCATTCTTTGGCTGTTATAAGGGAAAACCCTATCCCCCGGCTTGCGTTGCATTGTGTGATAGGACCTGGGTCTTATAACAGCTTCATTTTTCTTTATTTAGCATTGCGCTGTTTGTTTTATGCACTGGTATTCTTGGGAGGAAACCCGTTCCGTGTTATACGGCGTGGTCCCTTGATTTACCTAATGACTTTAAAATAAAGATTAATAACTGTTTTAGTTCTCACACCAGTCACATGACTGACCTGGAGTTTATTGTTTTAACCTAAACTCTGGGTTCCCCTATTTTGACACGGGCAGCTAGTAGTTTCGGTTTTGCAGATTTATATTCACAGGATCCTGGTTTACAGCTGGAATGATATCCGGAAAGCTTTGTATCCGTATATCTCTTCTAGTTGTGTATTGTATTATTTTCCGCTGCTATGTATTTAACTGTAATTTAAATCTCTGATATTTCTGTGTAATATTCATTTATACTCTGTATATTCTTGTAATCTGATGCATTGTTGTAATAAGCAATGAAATGTTCTTGTGTATGCGTTCTGTTGTGGTTTGTTCTCGAACTATCCGACGCTTTCCTTTACGGGGAAGTTGCGGGTCTTCACACCAAGTTATGCTTCTTACTTATATTTTACTTCTCTGCACTAATACTAGTATAACAGGATTAGGTGTTACCCTAATGTCCAAACTGAAACAGAAACGGAACAGGATAATCTATACAGGAACAGAATGCCAGTAATGGGCCTTTACCACCCCAACAGACAGAAGGTACATAAACGGAATTAGAGACGGAGACAGAATAATCCCTACAGAAACAGAATATTAGAATTAGGTGTACACTAGTAAATGGGCTTTTACCACCCCAATAGACGGTACCACGCAGAAACAGACAGGTGTTACCACCCAACAGAAACAAACGGTACCCCAACGGAAACAGACAGAACTAAGTGTACCCTAAATCTACCCCAAGCAATCGGCTCCTAATACATAAATACCCTGTGCCAGCCCCACAGAAGGGTGTATCACTCCCCAAAGTGGCAACCTTTAAATGACACAGACCTATTTACAGATGTCACAGCGTCTTACATCCTCAGAGGCAGACCGGGATCCATGCACGCACATGACCCAGTTGGAACGCACCATCAACGCCCCTCGCCATTATCAGAATGAACCACTTATAATTAGTTCAGTAAGCGTGCCCGGACCCTACCTACTGTTGGGTCATAGTTTTGATACCAGAAAGGGTTACAGACTAATATGGGTCCCAAACAACAGATGACACAAGTATTTTCCTTCCAAACCTTGTGTCCCCAGACTAACAGATTTCAGATTAACTTGTTTACAAGTTTTAGGCCTATAGAGTTCAGAATCAACTAGTTTACAGACCAGAAAATCAAGTCAATAGGTTTTCAGACTAACGGATCAGATGTATAGTTTTAACAGACTTACAGATTGTCTAACTTTGTATTAGGCCTACAAATTCACGAAACAGATTTATTAATTCATCAATCCAGTTGGTTTAGCCTTATCTACCCAACACGTTTTAGACATCATATTTATCCCAGATTTGCATTAATTAAATATTAATGCGCAGACATCTCACATTAGGTCGGTAGCTTGTGGCCGCTGGATAAGCCGGGCGGTTCCGGGCAGACTTCTGCCACAAGCCAGACCTAACCTCATGTCTAAGCATATTTTAGTTATGCCTACGACCTCTCACATTAGACTAGTAGTTTGCGATTGCTGGTTAAGCCGGTTGGGTCAGGGCAGGCTTCTACCGCAAACACGAGTCTAACCTCGTGTCTCAGCATTTTTATTTTAACCAGTTTATTCCATTACAAATTATACAAATATCAGACTAATTATGTCAATTTAACAGATTTGACTTCTTTTCAAGTCACAGCAGATTAAACAAATTAACATGTTTTACACAAATTACAATCATTCAGCTTTTCAACCGATTTAGCAGCTCAGGCGGTTCAACAGATTTAGCAGATTAGGCAACTCAACAGATTTAGCATATTAGGCAAAATTAGCAGATTAGGCGATTCAACATATGTAATAGTTTAGGCAATTCAACAGATTAAACAGGTAACAGGTTTAGCAGATTAGGCAAATTTAACATAATAAGCAGATAATAGTTTTAGCCGATTTAAACATTCCTTAAAGTCCTATTCACATATCTTGCCCAATTCATAAGGTAAGCCTAAACTTATATGCCCAAATTATGAAAATAATCCACCATATAACATATGTCCCAATTTTAGTTAAACTTGCATAGTTCAGAATGTTCTCCAAAAACCTTACATATAAATTATGCCAAATATAGCCATTGATTACAATGCATGTCACATATCCAAAAAAAAAAAACCTTACTTAGGTGTATTCACAATTAATAATTATCCAATGTTAATATGGATCTTTACACCTAAGTTAATTGCAAATTAATTCTCTTTTTTCCAAAATTCAGACTACAATATATATAGTATGTCCAGATCTAGATCTTGAATTACAACTTGTACTATACATCTAAATTAGTTACATGTTCACAGTTAAACTTTACGCCAAAAATCCCAAGTCATATGTCCAATATTCTTTATGCCTCAAAACTCAAGACATATGTTAAATACACCTTATATCTTAAATACAACATGCCCAATTATATGTCTCAGATTTATGTTCTAATTTCAACCTATTTTCTTTATGTTCTAAGTCACAATAATCCTCTCCTTCCAAGTCATAGATCGTCTTATAAAATATGCCTCAAATTTATGTCCAGAATTACAACATGCGTTGTATCCTCGAATTAGTTACAAATCAATTATGCCCAAATATGATTCATTCAATATTCTTCCCAAATTTAGCGTTTATGCGTTCATCTCTTATGAGATCTGGCTCAGGCTCATGGTAGCCCGGCTATCAAACAAAAAGAAAGAAAGGAGGAAGAAATACAGAACGAACAGAATAATAAAACAGAGGAACAGATCTGATAAATAGAAAAAGGGCATAATCTCAGATTCAGTTTTATAATTATGTCAAGATCATGATTAAAATTCATATCGGAAAATAACTGCACTTGCCTTGATTGGACTATAGAAGAAGAGTTGCAGTAGTTCTCTTTTAATCTTATTCAGATTTGGAAGAAGATGCACTAGTTCTAGTTTTGATCCCAGCAGAGTAGCGACGCTATTATTTTATTTATTTATTATAGAGGCAGAGTATAGGCAGAATGAAATTGTGTGGAGAGAAAGTGAGGTTTAGGGGTGTTTTTATAGGAGAATAGGGTGATTTAGAGCCTTTGGATCAGTCCAGAAGTCATCAAAACCACCCAGCTCGAAGACAGGTCATCCAGCCACTCAGAAGAAGACACGTCATCACAGAACACTCCAGAATCATGTGCTGGATCGGTATGGGCGCACTTGGCAGGTGCGCCAGTGTATTTTTGTACTGGCACACTTCGCAAGTGCGCCAGTGTATTCTGGCCTGTTTCCGGTTTTTTGCCTAACTTCGTTCATCCATATCTTCTTCATACGGTATCCATTTTACGCAAACTCGGACTCTAACTCAAGCAGAATTTCGAGACGAACGCAATGGTGCAACCCGTTTTCATTAATTCTTCTCCTAAAAATCAAGTATATTTTAATTTTAACTTATACGTTCACAGAAAATACGGGGTGTTACATTCTTACCTCCTTAAAGGATTTCGTCCCCGAAATCTTCAAGTTAAGAAGAATGTGTCCTACCATCCAATCATCCATCTAATCAAACATCAACCATCATCCACAAGCATCCATTGTCCTTAGAAAACTTCTAATGTTGTATGAACATATGCAAAAGTGTGTGTATATGTCTCTTATCTAATGCAAAGATTAAGCAGTCTACTAACTCAGTTGACCTCCTCAATGCGAACCATGTTGGTGCCATGAGTCCAATTATATATGCAAGAAATCCTATTTGATACGCTTCATTTATATATGAGTGCACAACCGCTCATTCATATGCAACATCCATGTGCTGAGTCACCCATTTTGCATCCATAAAAAAAATGCACACACATCCATATGCAGTATGAGAGTGTTTTTTAGCCGATCTAGTGCCTAGTGTGTGTATATGCATCCACGAGAAATCACTAGCAACCACTTGCATCCACTTGCGACCATCAAACATAACATGTCTCAAACACATGTTTACACCCATTAGTTTCTACCAAAAGGTCGAAGGATAAAGTCGAGTGATAGAAGCAAGTATAAAACTAAAGCTAGGTTCCCATTAGACATCGGTTTAAGAGAATAACTTATAAGTATCAACCCCGAATACCGAAATCAACATCAGATTAATACTCAGAGAATCACTCCCATTAAACAAATGCCCAACTGCAAACCTATTTCACATTTTGAGTAAAAACTCCTATCCTTTTCAGAAACCTACAGACTACTGATACAGATCAGATTACCAAATGATTCTTAGGAAACTAAGCATGATAAAAACTCAGAATGTATGCGTCACGCCCAACACAGATGCCCTCAAACCCCAACTTTCAGATGAGTCGTAACCCTCATGGGGTCTGAGACTAAAACGGAAACAGAAACAAGACTAGTATTAAAATGCAGAGACTCAACTACAGAATTAAAATGCCAGAATGATCAGATAAGGAATTTAAACTTTCTGCAGAAAAAAATTCCACCACTATCCTGTCCACCAACTACGAGAGCATTCACCTACCTTCCAGAAGATTCTTCCCTTTGCCTTTTCCTTCTGGGGCAATCCTTGATCAGATGCACTGAAAACAACCAGTCTTCTTACATGTTAACAAGTCTTTCTCTAAAGTTGCCCACATCACACGGAAAACCCTATGAAGCTCTAAAGAGGATTAGCCGTAGGTGAAATTACTGCGGCTATAGATGGAAGTTAGGCACTTCTTTGCCCTTCGACAGGCGTCGTAGTCTCATTATGCCTATGGAACCATGTCGCGATGAGGTTACCTCCTAGAAAGCCAGGAGCCCCGGAGACTCAGAAAAGAAGGAAACAAGGATTAAATAGAAAATCAAAAGATAGATATATGGTTTTGGGGACTATGTTTTCCAAAATAAACTTTCCTTTTGAAAATACTTCCTTTTTAAAACCTTTTTGAAAATAGTTTTCAAAAACTTTTTATCAAATCTGGTAACCTTCAGCTCTGATACCAAATGTAACACCCCACCTCCGTTAAGGTCACTCACAAAGGGAATGCCTTAACTTTGATGGAGCATTTTAGTAGACAGAACAGAAATTTACAAGACAAATAAAACTGTACTTGAAAAATTAGTAACTTTATTACAACAGAAACCAAAGTAAGTTTGGTTACATCTTTTCAAATCACAATATCAGAATTCAAGTACAAAATATCAGCCTTGTACAAAAGTCTTCATAATGCATAGTTTTTAAAATCATAATCCCTAACATAAACTGCCACGGAAAGATAGAGCCAAGGCCAAGCGGTACTTCAAGCAGAGAAAATCCGAATCAAGCTCCTATACTTCCACCCTAAAAAACCTGGGGGGGAGGGACGAAAGAAAAGGGGCGAAAACAAGCAAGGTCAGACATAAAGTCTGGCAAGTTCAGTGACTTTCAGCATATGAACAGATAATAATATCATGACATGAAAATAAAGCTGGATAAGAGACAACAACAATAGGAGTAACTGGTATACTTAAGCTAAACAGAAGAAACAGAATGATATAGCCCAAGTTATGCTTCTTACTTATATTTTACTTCTCTGCACTAATACTAGTATAACAGGATTAGGCGTTACCCTAATGTCCAAACTGAAACAGAAACGGAATAGAATAATCTATACAGAAACAGAATGCCAGTAATGGGCCTTTACCACTCCAACGGACAGAAGGTACATAAACGGAATTAGAGACGGAAACAGAATAATCCCTACAGAAACAGAATGTTAGAATTAGGTGTACACTAGTAAATGGGCCTTTACCACCCCAACAGACGGTACCACGCAGAAACAGACAGGTGTTACCACCTAACAGAAACAGACGGTACCCCAACGGAAACAAACAGAACTAAGTGTACCCTAAATCTACCCCAAGCGATCGACTCCCTAATATATAAATACCCTGTGCCAGCCCCACAGAAGGGTGTATCACTCCCCAAAGTGGCAACCTTTAAATGACACAGACCTATTTACATATGTCACAACGTCTTACATCCTTAGAGGCAGACCGGGATCCATGCACGCACATGACCCGGTTGGAACGCACCATCAACACCCCTCGCCATTATCAGAATGAACCACTTATAATTAGTTCAGTAAGCGTGCCCATACCCTACCTACTGTTGGGTCATAGTTTTGATACCAGAAAGGGTTACTGACTAATATGGGTCCCAAACAACAAATGACACAAGTATTTTCCCTCCTAACCTTGTGTCCACAGACTAACAGATTTCAGATTAACTTGTTTAAAAGTTTTAGGCCTACAGAGTTCAGAATCAACTAGTTCACAGACCAGAAAATCAAGTCAACAGGTTTTCAGACTAACGGATCAGATGTATAGTTTTAACAGACTTACAGATTGTCTAACTTTGTATTGGGCCTACAGATTCACGAAACAGGTTTATTAATTCATCAGTCTAGTTGGTTTAGCCTTATCTACCCAATGTTTTAGACACCATATATATATCCCAGATTTGCATTAATTAAATATTAATGCGCAGACTTCTCACATTAGGTCGGTAGCTTGTGGCTGCTGGATAAGCCGGGCGGTTCCGGGAAGACTTCTGCCACAAGCCAGACCTAACCTCGTGTCTAAGCATATTTTAGTTATGCCTATGACCTCTCACATTAGACTAGCAGTTTGCGGTTGCTGGTTAAGCCGGTTGGGTCAGGGCAGGCTTCTACCGCAAACATGAGTCTAACCTCGTGTCTCAGCATTTTTATTTTAACCAGTTTATTCCATTACAAATTATACAAATATCAGACTAATTATGTCAATTTAACAGATTTGACTTCTTTTCAAGTCGCAGCAGATTAAACAAATTAACATGTTTTACGCAAATTACAATCATTCAGCTTTTCAATAGATTTAGCAGCTCAGGCGGTTCAACAGATTTAGCAGATTAGGCAACTCAACAGATTTAGCATATTAGGCAAAATTAGCAGATTAGGCGATTCAACATATGTAACAGTTTAGGCAATTCAACAGATTAAATAGGTAACAAGTTTAGCAGATTAGGCAAATTTAACATAATAAGCAGATAACAGTTTTAGCCGATTTAAACTTTCCTTAAAGTCCTATTCACATATCTTGCCCAATTCATAAGGTAAGCCTAAACTTATATGCCCAAATTATGGTCATAATCCACCATATAACATATGTCCCAATTTTTAGTTAAACTTGCATAGTTCAGAATATTCTCCAAAGACCTTACATATAAATTATGCCAAATATAGCCATTGATTACAATGCATGTCACATATCCAAAAAAAAAAACCTTACTTAGGTGTATTCACACTTAATAATTATCCAATGTTAATATGGATCTTTACACATAAGTTAATTGCAAATTAATTATCTTTTTTCCAAATTTCAGGCTATATATAGTATGTCCAGATCTAGATCTTGAATTACAACTTGTACTATGCATCCAAATCAGTTACATGTTCACAGTTAAACTTTATGCCACAAATCCCAAGTCATATGTCCAATATTCTTTATGCCTCAAAACTCAAGACATATGTTAAATACACCTTATGTTTTAAATACAACATGCCCAACTATATGTCTCAGATTTATGTTCTAAGTTCAACCTATTTTCTTTATGTTCTAAGTCACAATAATCCTCTCCTTCCAAGTCATAGACCGTCTTATACAATATGCCTCAAATTTATGTCCATAATTACAACATGCGTTGTATCCTCAAATTAGTTATAAATCAATTATGCCCAAATATGCTTCATTCAATATTCTTCCCAAATTTAGCGTTTATGCGTTCATCTCCTATGAGATCTGGCTCATGCTCATGGTAGCCTGGCTATCAAACAAAAAGAAAGAAAGGAGGAGGAAATACAGAACGAACAGAATTATAAAACAGAGGAACATATCTGATAAATAGAAAAAAGGCATAATCTCAGATTCAGTTTTATAATTATGTCAAGATCATGATTAAAATTCATATCGGAAAATAACTGCACTTGCCTTGATAGGATTATAGAAGAAGAGTTGCAGTAGTTCTCTTTTAATCTTATTTAGATTTGGAAGAAGATGCACTAGTTCTAGTTTTGATCCCAACAGAATAGCGACGCCATTATTTTATTCATTTATTATAGAGGCAGAGTATAGGCAGAATGAAATTGTGTGGAGAGAAAGTGAGGTTTGGGGGTGTTTTTATAGGAGAATAGGGTGATTTAGAGCCTTCGGATCAGTCCAGAAGTCATCAGAACCACCCAGCTCGAAGACAGGTCATCTTGCCACTCAGAAGAAGACACATCATCACAAAACACTCCAGAATCATGTGCTAGATCGATATGGGCACACTTGGTAGGTGCGCCAGTGTATTTTTGTACTGGCGCACTTCACAAGTGTGCCAGTGTATTCTGGCCTGTTTTCGGTTTTTCTGCCTAACTTCGTTCGTCCATATCTTCTTCATACGGTATCCATTTTACACAAACTCGAACCCTATCTCAAGCAGAATTTCGAGATGAACACAATGGCGCAACCCGTTTTCCTTAATTCTTCTCCTAAAAATTAAGTATATTTTAATTTTTTACTTATACATTCACAGAAAATACGGGGTGTTACACCGACCAAATATATATAATATATATATATTATATATATTATATGGCCTGAATAGAACGCGTCGCGCAGTGACCGTTCGCGAATTTCAACCATTGACTTCGAATTGAAATTACGGGAGATCCGACCGTCGGATTCTACTAAAACCGGAACCGTTGAGTTTCTATCGAAAAGAGCTTTCCAATGAATATAAGCGATTTGAAATCTAACGGTTGGATTTGGAATTATGTCCAAATCAAATTTGAAAAAGGTCGCTATGGATGCAGTTAGTTGGCTGTTATTGGAAACCGTATGTACGGGCCTTGATAAAATTATTAAAAATATTTATAATTTGCGTAAAATCATAATAAATTATTTGAAAAGAATTTGGATGAGAAATTCCACATTTGTAAAGATAAAAATATTTTTATCAAAATGAACTAGTTATTAATTAGAAAGATAATCCAATATTTTTAAATGAATAAATTGGATTTGAAATGGTTTTAAAATAACCAGAATTTTCCAATGAATAAATTGGAATGGATTGGAATGGAAATAATCTTCGGAATATTTCAATATTGAATTCCGCGGTTATATGGATATTGTTATGGGAATTTGGAAGATACATATATCGTTATTCCCAATACGATATCCGTTATTCTCAAAATTTGATATTGAATATAAGTCGATTTAATTTCTATTCAAAGCCTTGTATTTAATATTAAATTGGATTTTGGGTTTGTCGTGAATGGTGTCTTCAATAACACTGTTCTTAAACCCATTTGAGAAAAGAATAAATCTTTTAATTAAGATTTAGAGAAGTTTACCAATTAATTAACATTTAATTGGAATTGAAATGAAAGTTGATTGTGGGTTTATCGTGAACTGTGTTTTAAATGACACTCGTTCTTTAACCCAAATTAACAGTGAATTGTGATTTGGAATTTATAAATCTTTCTATTAAGATTTAATGGAAATTTTCCGAAGTAAAGTTTTCCAATTTAATAAAATAAATTGGAATGGAATGGAATTTTATTTGGTAATAATCGAAGTGAGCTTCTGTGGAGGAAGACTGTTAATATATATATGGAATTTAAAAGGCTTTGTTGATATTCCATTTATATTATTGGTTGGATGCGGAAATTGATATCGATTATATATTGATCTGTTTTTCCGTGAAGATTCCATAATTAATGGAATGTGATTTTGGGTTTATCGTGAACTGTGTTTTAAATGACACTGGTTCTTTAACCCAGTTAAAGATAGGATTACATGTCTAACATTGTATTCCGAATTGTAATGTTGATCTCTGCTAAATATATATATGTTTGGTGGCGGAGAATTTATTCTCTTGCTTAACACCCTTCTCTGAGACGTACGAGCTTAGATGTTATATATCGGTAGAAATCAATGGTACGGTGTAGACTGTCGAAGCGGCATGTTTGATTTCCCAAAGTTAAATAATCATTAATATTGATTTTTGGGAAGATTAAAACTAAGTGGAGTTTTAACGAATCTTTAATTAGATTGAAATGTGATAATTTAAATTATCAAATTTGGGAAATGATCGAGAATGGAGTATCACTAGTTTTGCTCCAAGCGATAGTTAAACCTTTAAGTAGATTTGAATCGGAAATGGTAATTTATTTTTACGGATAACACCATGGTGCTAGATATGGAGTATTACCAGTTTTACTTCATGGGATGAATAGGTTGGGATTGGGAAATTAAACAAATGATTACTTCGGTAAGGTTCGCTAATCCCGACTAGTTTGGAAAACCTTAATTTGGTTTAAATTGTGAAAAGAATATTTGAATAAAAGAATATTATGGATTGTAATGAGGCGTATGTTGTGTTTTTATAGCACTTGATTATAAAATACGTGAGTTATTTAGAAAAACCGGGTTTATGCTCGTTCTGAATAACTGATTGGAAGATATGTCGACGATGAAGACGGTGGTTGAAGACCGGAGGTCTTCACATCTTTGGATGATTACTGATGTCTTGATTGGGCTATACACCCAAGACAAGGTAATAAGTGGTGATCGTCCAAACGTACTTGGAGATCGACCGGATATGCAAGGGACACTCTCCTGTATTGGACATATGGGACGAGGAATAAGGTGCATCCGGTTTCGTTCAGACCCAGAACGAACTTGTAAACGGATGTGTGTCTGACATTGGATTTTATTCTGTGTTGATTGATCTCTATTAAATATATATCTGTTTGGTGGTGGAGAATTTATTCTCTTGCTTAACACAATTCTCTGAGACGTACGAGCTCAGAGGTTATATATCGAAAGACATCATTCACATGTCATGAATTGTCAGTGTGGCATGCTGAGATGCAAATGATCAAGGATTCTATTGAAAAGCGAAATCTTGTAGTTAATGATCAAAGCACGACTTTAAATAGCATAAATTTGTGTATAGCGTTAATTCGCGAGCTTCACACCCCGATATGAACCAGAAACGGGTTGAAGGACGGCGGGGAGAACATGCCTTTCTTTCTAGCTAGGAGTGATGTCATGGTATGGAGCCCGGACATTTTTACTTATGTGGATGATGGAAAACGTGGTATCTCGGATATATCGGTCACTACGGGGCCGATGGATGGATATGGTCGACATACTGACCAAACTTACACCTCATAGGGTAGGGAAACGTATTGTTCAGGGATTACTGATCCGCTAAGTGTGGACTGGCCCTGCATTTTCTTTGGCGCACTCGAGCTCTGAGCCTTAGACATGGGCTAGATTGTCTAGAATTCTGTAAGGATGGTTCCTTGCCGTGGTTCATGATGGAAATCCAACTTCCAATACGACATTTCGGTTTTAATTGCAGAACTAGTATGGCGACATAGTAGGATGAGGTACTATGCCGTCTATGATTGATACATTTATATTCGAAGTTGATTTCATCACTTATAGTAATAATAAAAGATGAAATTTCACGTACCACGCATTCTTTGGCTATTATAAGGTAAAACTCTATCCTCCGGCTTGCGTTGCATTGTGTGATGGGACTTGAGTCTTGTAATAGCTTCATTTTCTTTAATTAGCATTGCGCCTTTTGTTTTATGCACTGGTATTCTTGGGGGTAAACCCATTCCGTGTTATACGGCATGGGCCCATTTTCCTAACTTTAAAATAAAGCTTTAAATAATTGTTTTAGTTCTCACACTAGTCACATGACTGACCTGGAGTTTATTGTTTTAACCAAAACTCTAAGTGCCCATATTTTCCACATGGGCGGCTAGTAGTTTCGGTTTTGCAGATATTATTTTCACAGGATCATGGTTTACACCTGGAGCTATATTCGGAAAGCTCTGTATCAGTGTATTTCTTCCAGTTGTGTTATGTATTATTTTCCTCTGCAATGTAAATTATTTTAATCTCTGATATTTTTCAGATGTATAATATTTATTCATACTCTAGAATATTCTTGTACTCTGATGCAATTGTTGTAGTAGTAATGAAATGTTCTTCTGTTTGGGTTCTGATTAGTCTTGTTCTCAAACAATCCGGGCTTTCCCTTATAGGCGAGTTTGGGTCGTTATAGAAATTCAAATTGAAAAATCATACCAATATTATTTGTATCTGAATCGAGTTCAATTACAAATTGAAGAACATCAGAGAGAGAGGCGACTTCAAATTCAAAGAGAATTGGAACCCTAATTCAGATCTCCATCGTCATTTTTAATTTCCAGAGAAACTAAACAGATCGGGCCAAAAATGAAATGGGTGAAGCACAAATAGAAGAGGGTCGGTCAAGTTAATCCATAAAGAATGATTTTATTATTAATAAATAAACTAGGGTTTTGTTTCGTTTATAAGGGTTTTAATTGTTTTACTTTATTTTAATTTTTCAATTTGTAATCGTGTTGATAATTTTCTGGTTCATCTGTAAAACTAGGGAGATGAATTACAAGGTTATAATTTGGGGAAATCTGATTTCGGGGATAGAGATCAATACAGGGTTTTAAGCGTAGGGTTAGAACCATTGGGAGCGAGTGTCGCGAGTTTATAGGGGATTGTAAACGTAGAGATTGTTTTAATTCCTAGTAGAAACCTTGGGGAATGCAGCAGTAGGCAGGATTTTGCCGAAGCTGGGTATATCTGTGTGTTATTTATTTTCCGCATTTACTTTGATTATTATATGTGATTGATATTATTTATTACTCAGCAAAAACTGCTATAAACCGTATTTACGCCATCCCCCTCCAGGGTTAATTTAGATCCCACAGTTACAACATGGTATTTGAGCTTTGGTTTATACAAAGCTATGGGGTATGACTCATTTGAACAAAAGGAAGGACTCATCATAATTATAATATCTCATTAGAGATAGGGTTAGTAATACGCTAGAATGAGTTTCTGGAGTACTACGTTCGAGAGAGCACCTTCCAAGTAAAATGAATTAAGTTTGAGATTACAATATATTATAATTCATGTTAAGGGATAAACTCGGGTCAGAATTATTTAGGTAATTCTCCTTTAAAGAAAATAATCAGATGGTTAGAAATCAAAATAAATAACAAGAGTTTGAGTATTTTATTTGTTGTTGAGGTTGGACTATTGAGTATAAGAATATTTTTCATATTCGCCTGATCAACGTATATACGAAGTCTTAAGTATACTAGATAGATATGAAATCACACTCTAATCGCTTGAAGATGATTATGTTGACGACTGCAGCATCATCAGTATGCATTTTCGAGTTTCGAAAGTGGGATGACTATATGATTCCAATTAAAACATCAATATATACTTAAAACCATTTAGATAAATGTTTGAAAAAGTTTGAAAAGATATATAGTTGGAAAAGTTAAATCAAAATATTGAGTAAGAATTGCACTCACATATACTCATACATATATGTGTGTTGGTTACAAACAGTTTTACCAGTTTTTTTTCTTCAGATTTCAGGTAGTGGTTTTTGCTGGGAGCTGTACGGATAGCTGACTGGATTGGAGTTTGTTTCTGGTTCTGGTTTTTGACGTTGTTCGGTGTCAGAGAGTTTTGTTTTAGTCTTTTTAAGGGGTTTTGTTACCCTTTTTGTTGTTTTTAGCTTGGTGTGACTAGTATTGTATTGAGTAGGTATACTTCAATATCAAGTGGTGGCTTTGCCGAAATTCGATATTGTAGTATGATGGGCGGTGGTTTATCCAGAGCTCATTTATCTACTTTCCTCTACATCCTTATAGTCGTGATATGTTTTGCTTTTGTATCCTTTTGGTTCTGTAGTCGGATATTGTACCCTTATTGTTTTTTATTATATATGTGTGCTCTCTTCTTTTTAGAAGATCGCACATTTTTTTTCCAAAAAAAAAATATTGAGTAAGAATTGGCAATTACTTTGAAATTGATTTTCTTCGAATTGATTCTGAAAGAATATATTTTGAATATAAAGGAAAAAGTTTTTGAAAATATTTGGAAATTAAAACTTGAGCATGGATATCTTGTGATTGGAATTTCTCAGTTGATTGAAACGCGTTTATGTAAAGTTACATAAGGAATCCAAGTATGGAAAAAGTAGTTTGGGAAATGATTTAAAGGCTAAGTTGGAATTAATCAAACAGGATATTTTGTAATAGGTCCTCCCCTACTGATTAAATTTAAAATGCAAATCTTGAGAATTCAATACGACTATAAGATATTTGACGATATTTTGGTTAAGGACTACATAGGTTAAAGCTGTTAATAAAGATATATCTAACTGATTTCTCTAAAGTTTGAGTAAAATAAGTTTTGTAACCTTGGACTTGGAATAATTAAAAAGGATAGCCAAACTTAAACAATATAAGAAATTAAAATCTAGAACTATAAGTGATTTTGGACAGCTGATAAGTTCTAGTATATTGTGGCAACAAAAGGAACTGTTTAAGTAAGCATGAATACCTCGTGAATTAAGTTTCCCAATTTGATTGAAGGATATTTGAAAATAAGGAATAGTAAGAAGAAATTACCTAAACTGAAGCATTTAGATAAGCTGAGTTTTGAGATGATCGAGTTTTTCGTGTAAAGAATAATAGTAATTTTAGGAAATTGAAAAGGGGTAAGTTTCATAACCTTTGTATTTGCAAGATAAGAACTAAGAGAATAATTTATAACTTTGAATTTTCTTAAAGGCGGTAAATCGTTGAGTATAAGTAATTGGCCCAATAAACGATGAATCGAATATAACGGGTAATTGGAAGTTACCGTTGGAGGACATGGTAGATATGGTTGTCCGTAAATATGTGTGTTAGAATATTCTACCCGGTATATCCATTATGAGAACATGGAGCTTTGGTATAAAAAATTTAATGTTCAGTTTGAAAATCTGCAAAATATCGAATGGGTAGTTACGATTCCCTTTCCTTTTCCAGGATGACGAGTTTTAAGGGGGGTGAATGTAACGATCCAGAATTTTTTACCAATTTAAAATTTGAATTTTTAATACTTAATTTGAAATTTCTGAATCTAAAATAAATTTAATTTGATTTAAATATGAATTTGATATAAATATATATGGTTAAGAATATTTAATATTATAGTATTATTTTGATAAGAAATTATCATGCTCGTGTTTGTTAAACTATTTTGTTAATTTGATCTTTCATCAGATATAAATATGATTTCGTGAGTATTAGAAACATTGGTAGAGTTTGTTATAAGTGTTGTTTTTGAATTTCTATAGCATTTTTGAGTAAAATGCTACCTAAAGTAGCTTCTCCCTTATTTCAACAAGTGTCCAGGACACTTGTCAACATGCATGGACCTGAGCATGCATTAGAGACAGATGTCTCATGAGGTGGCATGGTGCATATCAAGAAGTATTGCATGTAGAACATGTGTCAACATGTATGTTAATGGAGCTTCAGAATAAGACACATGTCCTACGATGTGTAAGCTTCTTACACACTTAGAATCCTATATAAACCCACCCTTACCTTCCATTTTCATGCACTCCACTTCTCACTTTTCCATCTTCTTCTAAAGCTCTCCATCCATTTCTTCCTAGCCTTTTCTCCTCCTCCTTCTTCTCCGCTTCTTTCCTCCTTAATTCGACTATGGACCACTACCTTCCTCCACCACCACCTTCCCAAAGTTCGCCCTCCTCCTCCACTTATAAAGAAAAGAGAAAGATATATATATATATTATATATTGGCAAAGAAGATGGTGCGCTGAAATACCGTCCGACGGTTCGATCGCTGTTAACTTGGCTCGCCTACCATGAAGAATGGGAAAGCTATTTTGGTGAGAACTCGTTAAACTTTTACCCTAGTTTATTTAACGCTAATTAATGAATAATTAGCTATAATTTGGATTGTTAACTAGTGTAATCAGTTTGACCAGCTATGGACGTTAATGGTTGATGTTAGAAGATGGTTGTGTAGTTTAGAACACACGCTATTAAGCGTTAGTGTTATAACGCTTGTGAATAGTTATTATTTATTGGAAAATTTTCTAATTTGGGTCACTTTCGAAAACTTATAACAAGTATAGGCTAGTTTCAAAACTAATTACAGAAATAGGCCACTTTTCTTCGTATTGGCGTTATCCAAGATAATGCTAGTACCTTTTTTTATTCTCTGAAAGCGTTATCCCAGATAACACCCAGGAGAATATAAATTCTCCACCAGTTCTCTTTCTTTCATCATTTCCACTTTCTTCCCTTTTCTACCAAGTGCAAATTTTTTGCCCCCTTTCATCTGTAGGCCAAAAATCAAAATTTTCTTATAAAATTAACTTCAATGGCCTCCTATTAATGTCAACCACCTCCTATTAGTAAGTTTGCCTAACTTTGATGCTTCAATTTTGTAATTTCAAAATTTTAGGGTTTTAATGTTTAGGGATTTGTACTTTAATCCCTTATTTTGTGAAGTAGTTGTGTTTTTAAGTTCCTATGGTGTACAAGTTATAGTTTACATCAACAATTTCATGAATTTGTGTTTTGTATGTGTATTTTCAAAGTTAAGTTAGTGGTTATAGTTCAAATTATCCATATTTAGTTGTGTATTTGTATGTGTTTGTGCACATGCATGCGTATGTCAATGTTTATAGATTAGTGATTAAAGTTCGAATTATCCATATTTAGTTGTGTATTTGTTGATTGAGTAATGTACTAATGCATGTATCTTAACTGTTTACAGATTATGAAGAGATGGAACATAGAACATGTATCTATGCATCAAAGGTTTATGAAGAAGACGATGTGTGTACAAGGTGAAGGTTTTAATTTAATTTCTGGTTAATAATTTACTTGGTGATCGAGCAGGTGGTGCATTTTAGCACACAGACCTAATCCGGCTTTCATGTTTTATTCAAGTGACAAATGCCACTTTAGTTAACCAAATGGTAATTGAAACTCCTTGCAGTTCAGTTATTTATTTTAAAGGAACTTTTACTATCTTCGAAGCAGACTGTGTAGTGTAAGTAACATAAATTTTTGTTGTTGTAGGGAAATGTTTTCTTGGGGTTATCTCTTTTTCTTTTGCAGCACTCCAAAAACAGATACCCCATGAAAACATTTGCCATGTACAGCTACCCAAATTTATATTACTTGCACTGCACATTCTCCTTCGAAGAAAGTAAAGCTTGCTTCAAAATAAATAGCTGAACTGCAAGGAGTACCAATTTTCATTAGGTTAATTGAAGCGGCCTTTGTCACTTGGATAAGGCTAATAAGCACGAAAACCCGATTAGGTCCGTGTGGTAAAATGCATCCACCTTCTCGATCACCAAGTAAATTCTTAACCAAAAATTAAGTTAAAACCTTCCCCATTGGATACATTATGTTTGTTATGTAATTCGATTATCTTGTTGCTATGTTCAGTACACATTCAGATTTGTGGTTGTTATGTGTGATATGTAATTGGGAGCTATTGTTGTTATTCTCGTTATATAATTGGGATAAGTTGTTATGATCAATATGTAATTCGTATATGTTGTTGCTAAGTTATGTTCGTTAAGTAATTCAGAATTTTTTTGTTTTGTTCGATGTGTTATTGCTAATTTTGTTTTGTAATTTGGATTCAAATATGTGTTGCTATTGAATATGTAGTTGTAGCGTTATCTCAGATATGTTGTTGTTGCCTGAATATGTTTTGGATATGATTGTCCGAGATCATGCTACAAAAATTTCTAACTGCCTCTTACTAAACCAGAGATAAATTTTTATAGTGTTATCCCAGATAATGCTAGTAAGTGTAATCCGAGACAACGCTCCAAAAAATTCTATCTTTCTTGAGGAGAGGCAGTTACTAAATTTTTTCGTGTTATCTAGGATAACGAGGAAAAGCGTTGTCTGAGATAACACTACAAAAGGCTACATGTGTATACACGGGCAGTGATAAATTAACATAGCGTTATCTGGAATAATGCTTTTGAGCATTATCCGAGATAACGCTTTATTAATTTATCACTACCTTTCCATGAGGCGGTGAGCATATCGTAGCAGCAGCAAGCAAGGGCAATTATAAATCTAAGTACCAAATGACTAAGCAATCAACATGACACCAACATATTCACCGACAAAACAAAAACATATTCAAATTAAACAAGAAGTACAATGATTCTTCTTATGACCAACAACACTGCATTTGTTGCACCTGTTTGCTTTTGAAGTCGGATGTTCGTCCATAGTATTTTTGAATCTGGTGGATTTTGGGCGTACAGACGGCCTTTTCACTACAGGAGGTAGGACCAACTGATTCTCCATTACCGACAAATATCGCATATCCCTAACGAGATGAAATTACAGCGTGTACGCAGCGATGTATGGTGAAGCAAAATCATGATAAGCTCTATTAGCTCCAGTTGAAACTGACGAACAAGCAGCCATTACATGCATACAAGGTAAATGTTGTGGCAAAGGAATATTGCACTTGCAAGAGCAAGTGTCATCGGTGATAATCACTTTGTATTCATCACCAAAATAATGCACTACAGACCATTCTACCGGATTAAATCAAATAATCTTTGCGCGTCTTGCTTCATCAGCTCGTTCAACAATCTTTATTTCCCATTTGGGTGTAAGTGCGGTTTTAAGACTTCTTGCAGTTTCTCTTCGTTGACAAAAGTAATCTACCGATCGAAAAAAGGTACGAGCAACCAATGGTTTCACACATAATGATCGAGCCCCTTTCAAGACACCATTAAAGCTCTTTGAAACATTTGTGGTCATTACATGATATCGACCACCATCATCTTTGCAAAGAGCCCAGTTTTCCTCTTTTTCGCATAAACTTTTTTCAATCCAATTATGCGCCCTTTCTCTAATGTTCTTTATTTCATCATGGATTTTTTTCATACTTGACTTCCTTCGAAGCACAAGCCGCAGCATAAAATAGCCCGGTCATCTTTTTGTCTTTAAAACCAGCTGCTTGAAAGTTAGCCTTGAGATGTCTTGCACAAAAAAAATGCTTGAATTAAAGCTACCTTATTTCCAATGCAATCGGTATGCCATTCATTATGTCTGAAATAAAAGTAATTCGATGATCGTTAACGGTACGAATGTAGTGGCGTATGCAAGAAAAAACCAACCCCAACTATCCATAGATTCTGACTCAACTATCGCATAAGCCAAAGGACATAGATGACCATCCACGTCAACAGTGTTTTCTACTAGTAATGTTCTTTTGTATTTTCCATATAAATGTGTACTATCAATACACAATTAATGGACGACAATGTGCAAATCCGTCTATACACAATCCAAATGCCCAAAAAGCTCGTTCAAACACTCCAACATCATCTGTAACAACATGCCATACGCTTCTTGGATTCCTTCTTGCAATTTCTATGAAAAAATTCCTTAACGTACCATATGATTCCGCCTAGTCTCCGTATACTTTTTCGAGGGCCTGACTCAACGATCTCCGCATCTTCATATAACTAATCTTTACAAACAATTGTTTCTCCACTAAAACTTGTATAGTACATGCAGTTATATTCAAATCAGATTTTACAAACGACAAGATTTTTCAAACTAGAAATGAAGATGTTGCCTGCTTGTGGTTTGTGTTAACCATTGGATTCACGCATTTGTGTTCGCTTGGATATTTTCTTACAATCCACCAACTTTTCTTTGCTTTTTTTGAAACAATCGTGTGAATTCTCCATGGACAATTTACATCGACATTACAGATAGCAGTATATTTGGTTTTATTGGACTTAATAGGTTTGAAGGAGACAACATGTAAAATTGACCATTCACTTAATTGTTGTTTGAATTTTTCTTTCGTTTCGAAAACCATACCGACTTTGAAACTGTTTTGGACACTTAATATGGAAAATATCTCATTTTTAAATTGCATATCCGCAACATTTGAGTTCACCATTTGTTGGGCCGTACATAAGTCATCCTCAAGGGGAACTTCTATTTCATTCTCATCACTATCTTCAGCAGATCTACCTTCCAAATCATCAAAATCATAGTCTAATGGTTCGTTATTTAGTAGCATGTTGTCTACCCATGATCGGTCATTCTCTGGTATGCTCACTACATCCATACTATTAATAGGGGGATCCTCATTTGCTACAATGCCCTCGTTCACTACTACGCTATTTGATTGTGTACCAATGTCGTTGATTTGAGCACTGAAGATACAAATATAATAACTATGAGGACTATAAATATTTCACATACCTCTCATTCAAAACCAACAAGTGAACTGTAAATATTTCAGATACCTCTGACTTAAATCTTGTAACTCGGTTTGCATAGGATGCACGAAAGGGGACATGTAATAAGATGACGGTCCAGCGGAGCAAAAATGATTTGATATTGTTGAGTAAAAATACTACATATAAAAAAGAGTACTTACGAACTACAAAATTAACATATGCTTATAGATTCAAGAAATAACCAAAATGCAGTCAACCTTTCCATCATATGTGTGAAACTCCTTGCATCAAATTGGGTTCATTATATCCAATACCTTGTTGATTTCTTGAACATAGTGGAAAACCAAAGGATGTAGTATTAAAGGTCGAAGGATTAAAGCTTGACAAATCATTCCAAGGACCAAAATTTTCCTCAATATTTTGACATTCAACGTTATCTTCTACTGGAGATGTATCTTCTTCGACTAGAACCCGTTCGCTCTTTATAACATAAAGCTCAATGGATTTTGTTGCCGTTGAAAACATTATATCCACATCATCATCATCGGCTATTTTAATGGCTTTTGATCCAGAATCCTTAGGCCAGTTACATACCGAATCAATGTCAAATTCATCTGATTTAATCTTAGTCGTTTTATATACTGAATCTTTCAACTGTACCAAGTTACATCCTTGAACTACTTTAGCCGATTTATACGATCCTCCAACATATTTGCCAAAGTTATCATCGTCTACCACCAATTCCCCATCAAAATAACAAATGGTAGTAATACATTTAGGAGCCATTCTACATACAAAACAACAACAATTTAACTACCTATAACGAACCTACTTTTACAACAAACCTAGAATCAAATATTATAAATTTCACATGTAAATAGCCATACCTTGAACACAAAATGGGATCTATAACATTTTGGGTGATGGGTAAATCTTCTAACACAATTTTGGTTCTAATATTGTTCGACTTTTAAAAAAAGGGAAAGCTTTTTTTTCCAAAAGTGGACTAGTGAAATAAGTTTGGAAGGAGGAAATACAAGAGGAAGAAAGAGGATAACGGGGCTATTATTCTCCTACACGTTATCTGGGATAACGCTTTCAGGAAATAAAAAGGTACTAGTTTATCTTGGATAACGCCAGTAGGAAGAAAAGTGGCCTATTTCTGTAATTAGTTTTGAAACTGGCCTATCTATGTTATAAGTTTTCGAAAGTGGCCCAAATCAAAAAAAAATTCCTTATTTATTTAATAATGGTGATTATGGTTGCTATGGATGTTTATAATGGTTGTTGATGTTGTTTCGCACACATTTTGACACGACAATTATGGTATTACATTGGTGATCGGTAAATATCCTTCGTAATTGGAAGCAATATTATTATTGAAATTCGAGTTTGAAATTTATTTTCAAAATTGAGAATTTGAAATAATTTGAAAATGGAATCGAAATGTATATGAATAGTCTTTGTAAAAGGTAACATTTTGTTTAGATGGATTTTTGACAATAAAACAAGGTTTTGTCGTAAATCGATGAAAATAGGTTTGTTTTGAAAAGGTGAGTTTTGGTTTTTCTATCTATAAAATATCTAGATAATGGTTTATATAAGTATACAATTGTTTTCTAAAGTATTTTGAAGAAGTTCGGAATAATTCTTATGAAATTATATTATGATCAAAATAGAGCTTGTTGCATAGCGACAGTTAGTGTATTTTAGCTGCAAACTTTAAATGCTTATAACTTTTGTAATTTAAATCGAATTTCCATAAAATTAAAAACGTTTGATTTCTCTTAATAAGGGCTTTCAAATGAGTGAAAGGAGAATTTAATTTCGACTTAAAAATTTCCAAGTTATGTTTAAAACCAATTTGGAGAAGGACGATGTAAGTGCAGTTTGCCAACCATAAATGTAATCAGTTATTTTAAATGTTTTAAAAATATGGACTTTTTTGTAAAATCAATATAAATTAATCGAAAGTGTTTTGAATTGGAAAATTTATGGTGTGGATAATATAAAGGTTATTTTGATCAAGTAAGCCAATATAACTATTTTGTAACACTTTTGTAACGCTTTTGAAAAGTGTTGTATCGCTTTCTTTGAAAACAATCTATTTTGACGTCTTTAACCCACAAACTGTTTTCCAAACTATAAGTAGTCATCTTTAAATGATTTGTTGAATGTTTTCAAAGGTTTAAAAGTATTGAAGATATTTTATATGGAATTTAAATTGATTTATTTAATACTAAAGTAGGTTTTTCATATTTAAATAATTGGATATGGTCGGAGATAAATCTTTGGATGTTTGATATTAATTTGGTAGATGATGACTCTTACTATTTTAGGAATTTAAAAGGTAGTTCACCGTTATTCCTCTTATAGTGTGAGTTGGATACAGAGATTTATATTGAGGATAAGTTGATTGTAACATCCCGTATTTTTTTGTTAGTTAGTTAAATTATTTTATTGTTTTAAAATGTCGATTCGAATTTAAATAACTGAATTTAAAAAATTTGAATATTTTATTAATATAAATAATATAATAATATTTTAATTCCAAAATATTTGGATAATGTTGAATTTGCAGTATAATGTGAATTGGCAACATAAAAGGGTTTAATATTGTTTATATTATAATTATATTAACGAATTCATTTATTAATCGACATTTGAACGGTTAATTTATAATTTTATTATAAAACGAGCTGCAGTAGCATGGTAGTTCGTAATATTGAGTTTTGAAATTTAATTGGTTGTACATGATCCAATATAAGTCAAATTTCTTTGAAACAGGAAACGTCTGAATCTACTGGACAATATTTTTCCAATGAAAGAGAATAATATAGTTTTCATGCTATAGATTTTATTTTATGTCCAAATCAAAATTTAAAATAGTCGATATGGAATTCGTTTATAAATTATATCAATTATTTATATAAATTAAAGGGTTTTTAAATAATTTCAATATCAATTTGGCTTGGAATCCAAACCAGAGTATTTTATTTTGAAAATATATGAAATTACGTTTAGGTACGTCCGATTATAATATTTTATTATTATTATATTGAGATATTTTTAAATTAATTTATTTTAATTTAAATTGGACCCTTAAGTAGGGACTTTATTCACACAATATCTGTTTTCAACGAAATAAATTTTATTATGAACGTAATAACTAATTGTTGCCAGATTTGAAGTTTCTCTTCGATTAGAGTTATTTTGTGAGCGTAACAAAATTAAATGCAAATAAATCGACCATTTGGACTCAAACGAGCGCCCTTTAAGCAAACAGATTTGGAATTCGACAAAACAAGTTTCATTAGGATTGTATTATACCATGACGTCCATTTTCATCGCGAACGGAGTTTGTGTTTGGTTACAGGAATGAATAAACAACGTTCAGAAATGGGATAGGGAAGAAATAAAAATCGTTAGTCATCATCTTTTGTCACGTCAACTTAAAATATATTATTTATATTTATAAAACACCTAAACATAAGCCTTCCCGTCCAAACATTTTCCAGTGTTCAATAATATTGCAGAAAAGCCCCATCCTTGTTTTAATTTATTCCACTTAATCGGTGATGAATTGGTGAAGGTTGATAACAAGAAAGACGGAGTACTCGGCGAGGCCAACCTGTTGTAAAAATTTGGAGGTGTTTCATCGCCTGTGTTGGCCGAAAATCGTGTATAATAGCAAGAAATCAGTTTTGATTTTAGTTTTTTTTTTTGGAGGAGCTAGGGTCAGTATTAGCTGTTGGTGTCTAAAGAGAATGTGTAGAGGATACATAGGGCAACACTTCTTCTTTTGGTCGGTCGGCCTGAAATTGGCCGTGGTGATTAAGAAGTGTAGATGATCGGAGATGAGTTTGTGGGGGTTATTTTCTAAAGCTATGGTCGGGTTTGACCAAATTGGTGGCATTGAGTAGCGAATTGCGGTTGGTGGTCTGAAGACAAAAGAAGCGCAGTGGCGAGATAGGTTGACTGGCGGTAGTCGGAGGTTTCCAGGTGGTCAAACAGGATCAATTTTGGCAATTGGAGGCAATTCGGTCATTCGGGTTTTTCAGGTGAACAGAGGCGACTTGGGATGAGCAAGTTCTGGCGATGGGGGGGTCGTGGAGGCGCGGTTGAGATGAGATGGTTCGGGGCAGTGCAGATCACCTACAACAGCGGTTCTGGCCTTCGATGAATGCGGTGCTATGGGGACCGAAAGTTTGAAAGACATGCTATCGAGTTTCAGGAACTATTGATGGGGGAAACGTGTGAAAACAGTATTACAGGATGACGTGGATCATTTTTTTAGTAAAGGTAACTAGTTAATAATAATTGTAATTAGAATATTAGTTAATTATAATTAAATTATATTATATACATCATAACTTGTAATAAGCTTAACTCATTCATACGATCACATAATCAGATGAAACTGGATCCGTTGGGAGCATGGCAACAGAGACTGCGCGTACATGCTGGTTTGGTCAGAAACGAAAGCAGTTGGAATTTCATGTAATTTTAAACTCTGTTTAAAATTATGCAACGCGACGATCGTCGATCGAAATAAATATGAGTCAATTCTCATGCTTTGTGGAATCCTATGATGTGTTAAATTCATATAAAAATATAATTTATCCTTGATAAATATAAATTGGATGATTAGATGCTATAGATGCTACTGGTTGTTTATTGCCTGATTGGTTGACGTTATTTATATTTCGTCGTTTAAAAATAGTAGATTATTGAAATTCATTTCATATATTATTATCAAATGCTATTGTGATATGTGATGCAGGGAAGAATAAGTTGGAGAAATCCAACAGGATTCCTCAAATAAATTTATATTATTTGTTAATCATATTATTCATATATATAAATTATTACCCCAAATGGTATTAAAACCTGTTTGGATGTTGATGACTGAATGGATGTTAATCGTTGTTGTGATTTTAATCAATCGACAATATTTATTAAGTGGTTGGCAGTGTTGGCCTAAAATCTATCGTTTTATGATGTCGTTTTGCTGTCAGGCAAATGGACAAAGTTATAAGTTATAAAATTCATTTTATAACTGAATTGAAGTTTTAAGTTTATTTTAGAAATTTTATAAATATATTTATATTTAAAATCATGTTTTACAAAAGGGGTTATTAAATGTTTATATAACAAATTTTTATGCCGTTTTATAAACAGAAAATTAGAACTAACCTACGGGTTAGTAAAATTTAATAACTGTTTTTATAAAACAATTAAATGATGCTTTTAAAATTAATTAAGTTATTAATTAATTTAAGGGGGGAAGATGAATGGAAATCAGTTAACAGTTTAACTGATGTTTGCGGTTGAAAAAGTCGGCCGTTTAAATTAAAACTGGCAATTGGATTAATTTGATTTTAATTAATCTAATCAATATATTTTCAAATATTCGTTAAACTTAACGAATAATGTCCAAAGCTAATTAATCTCCAATTAACTATATTTTAAAGTGATTATCAAGTTAATTATTGTTAATAAAGCTAATTATTATTTAATAATCTTTTAAAAATGATAAATTATTCTATTTCTAGTTAATAATGAAATTAACTACTTTTAATGAAGTTAATGTTGAAGTAAATTATTATTTTAATTAATAATAAGTAAAGCGGTTACTTTTTAAGTAAAAATTTAATTAAAAAGTGATCAAATGGAAATAAGTTTTGATTTCAGTCTAGTAGGAGTTTTATGAAAGGACTATAATCCTAGTTTACAAACAAAGTTGTAAATGTGACTGGTAAGCTAATGTAGGAGTTTCAATTAGATTTTACTTACTTATGTAAAAGGAATTAGCATGTAAAATGGGTTTTCAAATAGAAGAAAATGTTTTATAATATCATAGTAAATGGAAATGGGAATGAAGTATCAGATTGTTAGGTTGCAAACTTTTATTATCTTGAGATAAGAACGTTGTCGATCAAGGTCTCAAAGGTAAATAGAATACCCCAACTTGAATGACTTCACTATTATCAAGAGATAGTATTAGTTTGTAATGGGTGAGGACGTTGGAATGGTTTATTAAGGAAAGAACTGCAACTTTAAAGCCGCAAAAGATTTAGAATTATAATAAAAGCTATTGATTTTTTTTTCAATAACAATGTTTATTTGACATTGTTGGCAAGATTTGGGAAACGCCCTTATTCGAAGGAATAAGTTAATGAGTTTGAATTTCGGGAAAAATGAGAACAATGATTTATATGAATTGGATACAGAATTATAATGTCCATAAATGAGTTTGGTAATCTTTAATGAATTAATTTTGAAGTTAATGAAACCATTGGGATTCATATTATAGTAAATGTGTTGTATGATGTTGTTGTGGCCATAAAAGATTTAAGAATAAAATATATACCATTCGGAAATATTTATAGTGATATTTCAAAGGGAATAAGGGAATGAGTCGAGAAAATATGTTTATTCTAAAAGATAAGTACTAGTATATGCTTTCGAAAGTAATGAAAACAGAAGAGATTTGATGAGATTAAATTTATGAAATCGATTATAAGAATCAGTGGAATAATGTTAATGGAATATTTTATATAAAAGAACTAAGCAGCCAATTTACTTAGTTTTTACTATTAAGATTTGATAGTTAAACAACCAACTATCAAATGAATTATTCTATTGGACTGTTTGACGCGTTGTTTACCAGGATGGGGACCAGACCCAAAACCACTTCAAATAAACTATGCGGACGTGACTAATTGGCAGACCTATAAAAGCTAGAGCCTTGAAGACCATTGATCTTCATGAGCGGAAGAATTACTTGATAAATTTCTCTGATTGCAAGCATAGATCTTTTGATTGTGATTCTATCGTAATTGAAATCTTCGGATTGCAAGGAATTCTCGCTACTGATCCTCGTGGTGATTCCTATATAGGATGCGGTAGGAGGGTTCCTTCAGTTCATCCTTTTCCTGGATGACCTGTATGGAGAATGTCTGACATAGTATTTTCTAAGGATCACGTATGTTGATTTTAACAAATATACCAAGTTTGGTAGCGGAGAAATTCTCTTTCTTAACACCCAGAGTATATTTGTGGATGTCAATTAGTGATTTGATGAATCTGACAATGTGACATTCTAAGTAAATGGAGATGGGCTATTCTAAAAAGATAAACATGACCTCAAGCCTCATCAACTAGGAAATGGCAGAAATCGAGTAGGTCACATGACTAGTTGTGTCATACAGACGCATGATATATCATTACCTGATCTGGGGAAATAAGATTCCTCAGTTGTTCCTTATTTTTGTATGCTTTCGGTTCAGTCGGCTGGCCCCCAATCGTGGTAATGATATATTCGGTCCACTCAAGTTAAATGAGTGACCGATCATGTTTAGCATGGGTTGAAAGATATTCTTGTTGAACCCTAGTGTATTCTTCTCCACAGGTACACTGATCGGGAGGTGGTCCCATACCTGTCCATAGTTGGAATCCATTCTCTAATAAGCACCTTGAGGTTTTTGATTTTATAATGAATATGTAGAGCGTCAGATGCAAGCAGTCTACTAGATGGTTATTTATTTGTGTTTTGATAGGCACTATTATAATATTACTGGATTTTGATATATCAAAAATGTTTAGGGTTACTGTAAGGTAAAAACCGTCCTTGTTTATGTGTGGACTGGTCTTACTATTATCCTTTCTTTCGAAAGGATTTCTAATGTTAAACAAGTTGTTTGTGCTGTGAATTTATCACTGAAAGTATTCCAGACTGATCCGGGTGAAATTTTCTTTCCTTCAAATGTGCTCGGGTCAGACCGAGTATATTTCCAGGTTAGATTCCGCTTGGAGTCTAGGAGCTGGAAGCCGAAGGCTTTACGTTAGTTATTGTTAGACCAAAAAATGGTTCTAACACCCAAATTATCGTATTTAGAGCGTAGGATATGAAGAAATAACTGAAAAAGTGAGAGAAAAGCAAGACAACAGGATTTTTATAGTGGTTCGGCGTTAACAAGCCTACATCCACTTCATAGTTTCTCATTTCATTCATGGATTACAATTATAAGGAATTCAATCACTCAATCGCTCAAATACAATGAATAATTCTCTCCGAATTCATTGATTTTCATTGGAGAAGAAGGTGGTTGTTGGTGGGGGAATTCGGCCATGGCTACCATGAATGAATGAAATGCCAAAAGTCCCTTCAAATGGCCATGTTGTGGTGTATTTATAGCTGTAGATAAGCTCTGGGCGCTTCCGGTTCGGATGGGCCACGTGGCGTGACCGGAGGAGATCTCAGAAGTAGTGGAGAACGTGGAAAAGTGGTTACCAGGTCGTGCTTTGCCAAGTGGAGTCCGATCCGCAATTGTAGGAGTCTATTATGCCAAAAGAAGAGGTCAAACTCCGTGTGCAGAAGCAGGTCCAGTCGGTTCGGATCGGATCCGAACCGAACCAGTTGTTCGAGCAGAATGCTTGCACGCACTTTTGTGCAGAATACTTCAGGCGGTTCGGGTAGAGGGTACTCCGATCCGATCCGGGGAGGGGGATCCGATCCGATCCGAAAGCAGGGATCCGATCCGATCCGAATGGGGGATCCGATCCGATGACATTTGCATGAATAATTCAAATTTTCCATCTTTCTATCACTCCATCCAAGTGATCGCCAATTAATGTAAGTTCATACTCAAGTCCCTAACTTTGGGTAGCCTGGTCACAAAGCAGGCTAACAGTTATATAAAGTTTATTTTCGCTGTGACTGATGTATGTTGTACCCTGATAAATGGAATGTATATATAGAGATTGTTTCTTTAAAGTTATATTGAAATATTATATTTTACTCGTTCCGCTGTGAGATTCTGATGTGTTGATCTTCGTTTTCTTCAAAAAAAAAATTCCTACTTCTCATCCTCTAATTTCTTTCTATTAAAGATTCGTAATTTCATGCAATTTGGGTTGGACATGGGTTGTAATTCGTCAACTCAAAGGGTACGGATTTACGGGCCTTTACAGTTGGTATCAGAGCTACTGGTTTAGTAACAACCTTGGCTCTACGGCGTAACTCGATAGAGATAGTAGGGTTAGCAATAACCTATATTGAGCTTGAGAGTATATATAAGAGCACGTATTTGTAATTGATTATAAAATTATTTTTATATAGTTTTGCCTGAGTTATATTTTTATATAGATATATTTTTTCACAAATGACGATAATATTGATTTGTTCGAATGATTTGAATAAGAATTCAAATTGGAATATTAATCTGGGATGGTATAATGGAATCGATTATGAATTATAGCCAAAAGATTTAACCCGGTAATGATGCCAAGTGTTTGATTTCAGAGATTTGTGTAATCACAGGTTAATCAATGGAATATTGTTTCATATATTAGATACTTACATGATCAACTGAGTTAAGCACAAGTATGAGAAGGCTATCAGAATAGAATTTGGTTAAGTAGATTGCTTATAAATTGAGAATTATGCTTGATAACGCTCGCAAAAAGGTACGCCTACACAAAATATAAAGTTTTGGTTTATTGATTTGGGTTTTAGAATTTGAATTTCCGACCATGTGGGTCGATGTATATATATTTGTTGAACCTGCAATACTGCAGATGTCCCTCCGTACAGGGGAGACTCCGCCAAAAAATTTCTAAATTTTAAGGTGTTAGAAGATTTTTGAAGTCTTTTGGATTTTTTTATCAACAATAAATTTGTTTTAAAACCAATAAGATTAGATTGGGGAATAAAATTGGGTTTTAACTAATATTTTTTTAAAGACGATGGGTTTGTAACATTCTTTCTACCTTAGTAATTTCGCGGACGAAATTCTTTTAAGAGGGAAGGAATGTAATATCCCATATTTTCTGGTCAATTAATTAAATTATTTTATTGTTCTAAAATGTCGATTCGAATTTAGATAACTGAATTTAATAATTTTGAATACTTTATTAATATAAATAATATAATTATATTTTAATTCCAAAATATTTGAAAAATGTTGAATTTGCAGTATAATGTGAATTGGCAACATAAAAGGGTTTAATATTGTTCATATTGGAATTATATTAAATAATTCGTTTATTAATCGACATTTGAACGATTAATTTATAATTTTATTATAAAACGAGCTACAGCAGCGCGGTAGATCTTAATATTGAGTTTTAAACTTTAATTGGTTGTACAGGATCCAATATAGGCCGGATTTCTTTGAAACAAGAAATGTCCATATCTATTGGATAATATTTTTATAATGAAAGAGAATAATCAAGTTTTCATGCTGTATATTTTGTTTTATGTCCAAATCAAATTAAAAAATAGTAGCTTTGGAATTCGTTTATAAATTATATCGATTATTTATATAAATTAAAGGGTTTTTAAATATTTTTAATATTGATTTGGCTTGGAATTCAAACCAAGTATTTTGTTTTGAAAATATATGAAATTCCGTTCAGGTATGTCCGATTATAATATTTTATTATTATTATATTGAGGTATTTTCAAATTAATTTATTTTAACTAAAATTGGACCCTTAAAAAGGGACTTTATTCAAATAATCTCTGTTTTCAACAAAACAAATTTTATTATGACCGTAATAACTAATTATTGCTAGATTTGAAGTTTCACGTCGAATGGAGTTATTTTGTGAGCGTAACAAAATTAAATGCAAATAAATCAACCATTTGGACTCGAACGAGCACCGTTTGAGCAAACGAACTAGGAATTCGAGTAAACAAGTTTCATTAGGATTGTAACGTCAAATTATACTATGATGTCCATTTTCATCACGACCGAAGTTTGTGTGTGGTCACAGGAATGAATAACAACAAGAAATTAGTTTCGGTTTTGGGGGTTTTGGAGGAGCTAGGGTCAGTATTAGCTGTTGGTGTCTAAAGAGAAGATGTAGAGGATACATAGGGCAACACTTCTTCTTTTGGTCGGTTGGCCTAAAATTAGCCATGGTGGTTAGGAAGTGTAGATGATCAGAGATGAGTTTTTGGGGGTTATTTTCTGAAGCTATGGTCGGGTTTGACCAAATTGGCGGCGTTGGGTGGCAAATCGCGGTTGATGGTCTGAAGACGAAAGAAGCGCAGTGGTGAGAGGGGTCAACTAGCAGTGGTCGGAGGTTTCCAGGTGGTCGAACGACGACAATTTTGGAAACTGAAGGCAATTCGATCGTTCGGGTTTTCCAGGCGAACGGAGGCGACTTGGGGCAATCGGGTTAGGGCAATGGGGGGTCATGGAGGCGCAGTTCAGGTGAGATGGAGGGGGCGGTGCAGATCACCTGCGGTAATGGCCTGCAAATCTATACTATATGAGTTGGCTAATAACACCACATGTCCAACCCAAGTTGCAAAGAAATACGAATCATTATTAGAAAGAAGTTAGAGGATGAGAAACATAAAGAAAAAAAATAGAATAGAAGAAAACGAAGATCACAAACTCACAGCGGAAGGAATAAAATATATTAAATAACATAACTTTTGAAATATAAATCAGTAACTGTATATACGTACCATTATCAGAGCACAACAGTTATTCCTGGAACAGTTATAAAAACCTGTTTCCAGATACAACATAGTACAGAGCGGAAATATGATAGTCTATAGTTAACTGGTGAAGCCTCCTGCTTCCAGCTCTTCCAAGTGAATCTGAAAAATCCCGACTACTTGACTGCCCATACAAATCTGGGCACCCAAGAGTTTAGGGAAAACAAAAACAAAATAAAGTCTGGGTCGGTCATGGGACTGGTGTGAGTAAACTCCAATCATTTGTTTAACTTTAAAAATCCTTTCGAAAGAAAGGATAATTGTAAGACCAGCCCACACATAAACATGGACGGTTTTTATCTTACTATAACCCAAAATACTTTGATACGAAAATCCAGTGATAGTGGAACGCTTGCATCTCATGCTCCATTTATAACATAAAATCAAAAAAAAAACGCAGGGCACTTATTAGAGATTGGATTTCCAACATGACAAGGTATGGAACCACCTTCTTTTAGTGTATCTCTAGAGAGGAATACACTGGGTTCAACAAGAACGTCTTGCAACCCGGCCCACGCATGACCGACCACTCATTTCGCTTGAGTGTATCGAATGTATATCACCAACGGTTGGGATCAGCAACCGTTTCCCGAATGGGACAACATCGATAGTGTAAAGAAGTAAAGGAAAATTCTCTAGATAGGTGATTATACACCCTAATGGGAGCGACCAACATAGCCATGCTGCCTGCCCGATTTCTGTCATTTCCCGGTTGTTGAGGCCTGAGGCTACGATTACTTTCCATTCATTGATAGCATAGCCACTTTGAATGCCACATTGTCAGATCCGATAATCACTAATTGATTTGCACAAATATATTCTGGATATTATGCTAAGGGAATAAATCCGTTGCCGCCATATATATATTTATACATACCATCATATTCGATCATTGGAAATACTTTGTCAGACATTCGTCCATATACGTTCGTTCTGGGACTTAACGAAACCGAAGGCACAATTTCTATTAATAGAAAAAAATCCTTGAAGTTCACTCCGTCTTCGATTATCTTTATATAATCTGATTCGCAAAGCTACTGCCAATACAGAGTGGTTCACGGATAATAATCCAACCGGTCTCTCCATACTGACAACGATATTGGTAAACACTTCGATAGTCGGTTATTTAACTATCGAAGAAAAACAAACATCCATTCAAACATCAACCAATCACTGGGCCCCTTAATTAATATTTCATTAATTAAATCACTTCTCTTCAAGACTGGATCTTGCTATTTATCAATTAAAAATGAAATCAATCAAGTTGGGGTATAACTACCTCTCAGACCTTGACTGATGACATCATTAACTTCAAAACAGACAAAACCACTTACCTCGAATAATCCACGTCATATAAAGCCAATTATTCATTTTTAAAACGTATATACATTCTCTTTCTATTACCAGCCTATCGATTTCCTTTTTGTTTATAATTTTCTATTTTAAGTTTGTTTCCTTATCGAATTCAATCTATATTGATATATTGATTTGTATCTATCAAAATTTCTTAAAAATATTCTAACTCCTTAAATTCTCGGAAAATTTCGCCATAACCTCCTTTGTACTGGGAGCGTTGGGAAAATATCCAAACTGCCACACAGGCCCTCTCTAATCAAAAAGAAAAAGAAAAAGCCAAGCGGCTAGCTGATACGGCGCATAAAACCTCATATGGAATTTAAATATGTACCTTATTGTCGGGCACTGAATTTATAAACTTCATTCTCTTTATTCCATACCTGTTTAACACTTGTTCACCTGTTTTCAATTCACTTCAACTCCATCCAATCGTTCGAATTCAGTTTCGCCCATTTATTCTTTAATTAGCTTCCTAGCCTATTTCACTTGTTATTTGAACACATCATGTTCGTATGTATTTTATTTCGCTTATAAATCAATTGAATCCCGTTTTCATTTCAGATTTCATATTCGATTTCGAATATGAAATTCACAAGTTTCGTTTACTTATCAAAAGAAATATCTCGATCTAAAATTCGATTAACAAATTATTCTCCCACTTAGTTAATTCTATTTAAAAATAAATACTGATTTTGTTTCAAAAATCAATCCATTTACTCCGCTCGAGTTCATATTTATTTTATAACTCAAGTCCAAATTTTTCAAATGGAATTTCGGATTTTATTTCCTAAAAATCCTTTTTATTTAATTAAATAAACCGTTATGGTTTTGAACGACTTTGGCGCTGCTTTTCTGAAAATTTGATTTTGACATAACTCAAAATCTATACGACGAAATCCAAATTTTTTCCATCCAATATAAAACTATTATTCAACCGGTCCTGACGATTCTTGTTTCGAAGAATTCTGACTTCAATTAAGTTCTGTATATTTAATTGAAGTTCGAAACGCCAATTTACGAACTGCCGCGCTGCGGCGAGTTTGTTTTAATTATATTTAAATATATAAACGTTTAAACTTCATTTATAATAATTTCAACTCCATTCTGATATATTTTAATATATATTAATCAGTTTTCCCATTTCAACATAATATTTTCGATTATCTATAATTGTCGATTTTTCCTTACCCGGTAATATATTTATTTATATTTCAATCTTCTATATTCAATTCCAATTCCTTTTACAAATTATAAATCCTTTGGATTTATTTTCTATTTAGAAGTATATTTCGTCGTTCCCATTCCGAAATAATTTCAACTTTCTATTTCAAATTCTATTTGAATTTTCTATATTCAAATTCCATTTGAATTTTCTACACTCAAATTCTATTTGAATTCTCTATATTAAAATTCTATTTGAATTTCTATATATTCAAATTTTATATGAATTCTCTATATTCAAATTCTATTTGAATTTATATATATTCAAATTCTATTTGAATTCCTATTTGAATTTTCTATATTCAAATTCTATTTTCAATTCTATTTAAAACCAAAGTCTCCTTTTGGAAATTTATAATAACTTATAACACCCAATTTATTTTCTAATTCAGTTTAACTTCTACTTAAATAAATTCGAATTAATCGAATTCAAATCATAAATCCTTACGGATTTATTTTAGTTCAATTTATATTCTGAACATCAGAATAAATTCCATCGTTTATTTCTTTCAAATGATTTTTCCATTTCTATTTTTAAATTAACATTTGAATTTAAATATTCAAATTATCAAATGATAATTATTTCTCTTTATTTATGAACCTTGTTTATAAATTCAATTCAATCCCCCTGCATTTTTCAATTTACAAACATCGTTTGTAAATTTCAATACTTCAATCTCCTATATATTTATAAACATCGTGTAACACCCCACCTCCGCTAGGGTCACTCACAAAGCAATGCACTAGTTTTGGAGGAGCGTTATTGAGGTAAATAAATACAGAAATATTACAAGACATAACATAAATAAAACAGCGGAAGAATCAAAAGATAAATTTCATTACTTTCAAAGTAGTCAAAGCCTTTTTCATTCAACTTAGGAAATAGCCAAAGTCATTATTTTCCATTACAACAAATTTTGTCTTGCATAAACAAAGAAGCATAAACTTGAAACAACAAAAGGATTTTAATTCCCCAAAGGTAGCAGAAATGCAGCCATAGCATTGCTCAAGATCAAACCGTACATGAGCTGAACCGAAAGCAAGTGAAATCCAAGCTAAGTGCTAGAGTTTCCTCCCTGAGAACCTGGGGGTACGGAAGAAAAAGTGGCGAAAGAAAACGGGTCAGTCATAAAGACTGGAAAGTCCAAGTGACTTTCAACATAAAAACTGGTAAAAGTAGCACGACATGTATAAACTGAAAGTAAACATAAGGATGTTGTCAAGATGGGCAAGTTATACTAAGATAACATGATAATTCAAGTATAGGTCAAGTATAGCATCGCATGTTCAAGGTTCGCTGCACCAACTGTACTATTATCCCAAACTCATGACTTATGTTAATCGTGAAATGATCCCTTGGCCCAATATCATGAAATGACCCATTACTAGGTCCAACGAAACGATCCACTAATCGATCGACTCCCTACAAGTTCTAGCTCGTTGTGTGTCATATGGCCCTATCACGAATGTAGTCACCTGTGCTAGGTCCACCATAGGGTGTATCAAGCCCTATGGTGCCAACCACCGACACGAATCAAGAATGCACAGATACACCTATTGATGCCCAATGCCTGCTTTTTCAACTCCGGACCACATGCACGACCATAGCCCGCCTGAACCTACACTGGCGCACCAACACAGCCGTCGTTTTGGTTGCTTACAATCAGCCCAGTAATCGTGCCCCACCCTACCTAACATCTAGTGGGTTACTGCTGAAATGGACCTCGTAACTAGGGTTTCCGTCCAGCAGGTTAAGTGTTGTCATTTAAATTCGAGACTTAACCCTTATCAATCTAATATGTCAAATTGGCTAAGTGTTGTCATTTAAGTTCGTGTTTTAGCCCTAAAATTCACGTGTCAAGTTGGTTAGGTGTTGTCGTTCAAGTTCATGACCTAACCCTACCAATCATGTCTCAAGTTGGTTAAGTGTTGTCTTTCATGTTCATGACTTAACCCTATCATGTGGCATTAATTCATTAATGCACCCCAACCTCTCACATTAGACCTGTTGTTGTGGTCACTGGATATGCCGGGAGGTTCCGGGCAGGTTTACACCACAACTCAGTCTAACCTCTGGTTTCAAGCGCGATATGACCAACTACTCACATTGGATCCTATTGTTTGCAGTCACTGGATTTGTCGGGAGGTTTCAGGCAGATTTACACTGCAAACTCAACCCAACCTCGAGTTGGTCATTTTCAAGTTCATTCTAGTGTCATGTCCATGTTCAAGATTCATGTCAAGTTCGTGCCAAGTTTCAAAGATAAGTTTCATGCCCACATCCAGATTCAAGTTATCACAATGTTCATGTTTCAAGTTTTGCCTATTATCAAGTTCATAATTCATGTTCATAACCAATTCATGTTTTGCCTAATCTACCCAAATCGTATTCCCATCGCACGTAAACGTGAATCGATCTATACTACCAATAAATCCAAATCCCGAAATAAAGGGAATAACATAAAAACTATGTTAGGCAAAAGGGATGAGCATAAAGCGATAAAAGGGATTGCAAGACTAGCATGATATAACTTGAGATAATTGGTTACAACATCACTAGCATATAGGATTTTAAATCTAGCAAGATAAGGCGGTGGTCATGATAAAAGTTGACAATAAAGAATAGGCATGCAAGAGCAAGCCAAATACAAGGATAATGGATCCAATGGCTTTGGTGTACATAATAGCGAATAAACTAAGCAAGTCACACCCTAGGTATGAAATCAAACAACTGCAAATTCGGTGTACAATATGGGATTCAACTATGGGCATGAACAATCAACTATAATAGTCTTAGGCAATTAACCCCAGTAGTCATAGTCATGGTCATTGGCAGAAATCTCATAATTATGAACAATAAGCGATTAATCACAATAGTCATGGATAATTATCCAAAATAGTTCTAGGAAAATAGTCATAGGCAATTAACTGTAATAGTTTCAAAGTCATGGTCATAGATAATAGCCTTATGTTCATAATCATAGGTAATAATTCTCATAGTCAAGAGTCATAGGTGATTAGCCACCATTGTCCTTGTCATAGTCATAGGCAATAGTCTTATGTTGATCGTCATAGGCATAGTCTTATGTTCATAGTCATAGGCATAGTCTTATGTTATCAGTCATAGGCATAGGCGTAGTCTTATGTTCACAGTCATAGTCCTTGGCCATTAACAATAGTTTCAACGTCATAGGCATGTTAAGGTTATAGACATGAGAGAGTTTGATTTACAACATGAATAGGCCCAAAGCAATATTCACGAAAGTCAAGATCCAAGATGAACAAGAATATATATGAATCAATTACCATACATAGATCCAATTCCAATTTACAACATGGATATTAAGTTTACAGCTTTTATCTAAAAGTAACTTGAACTTACAGATCGTGGTCTAAGGAATTTAGATGCAGAAGTCAAGTCTAGAAATTTGTCGTTGAATTGTTGAACCGTTGAATCTTGCTTTGATTATAGAAGCAAATCCCCAATAAGAAATTCCTAGCCGTAGTCTTCAAGAAATAATTTCGCGTTTTATTTTTTAATTTAATTTAATTTAGAGGAAGAAGAAGAAGCCATGATCATCAAGAGTTTGAGCAGCATAAGGTTAGAGAAGAATGGTGTAAAGAGAATGAGGCTAGGAGGCTGTTTATATAGAATTTCAATTTAATTATAGTCGTCGATGAAGCTAGAGTTAATCAAGGTCATCCATCTCAAGAGAAGCCAATCAGAAAGTGACAAGTTAGCCCTAGTGACACACCAGAGCTCAAAAATTCGACCAGAACCCGACCAGGCCAGCCAGGGCCTGATCAGCAGGTTTCTGCTCGTCCTGGGCGCACCTGCCAAGTGCGCCAATGCAAAATTGCATGGGCGCACTTCCCAAGTGCGCCAGTGCATTTTTGTTCTGGCGCACTTCCCAAGTGCGCCAGTGCATTCTGGCCCGTTTCTGGTTTTTCTGCCAAACTTCGTTCGTCCATATCTTCTTCGTACGATATCCGTTTTAGGCAAATCGGACTCTATTTCAAGCAAAATTCCGAGACGAATGCAATGGTATAACCCATTTCCCTTGATTCTTATTTTAAAAATTAATTCTGCCTTGATTTATGGTTTTAACATGTTATTAAAAATACGGGTTGTTACACAACGTTTATAAATTTCAGCACTTGTTTTATCTATTCAGAACAAGTCAATACTTTTAATGCATTCGAATTTCAAATTCTATTTTTAGAAAAATAGAATTTCCCATTTAAAATCTCAAAATCTCTTTTACAATATTTTTTATAGATCAACACTCAGGCCCTAGTGATAATTAAACAATCAAACCACCCAATTATCAATCAACATATCATATATGATAATATATGTGAAAACAAACAAAAATAATATTTTTGAGGAATCCAGTTGGATCCCTCCAACCTGTTTTCCTGCATCCACATACGTTAGTAAAAAAAATAACACCCATCCTGCTTCAAGGCAGGATATCGCGGTATAGAAGGTCATCCACTAATATATATCTGTGGGGTGCATAGGGAAATCATCCGCTAATGGTACTGCGGGCATTCGCTAATGAGACTGCGGGAACAATCCAACCACCCTATATATATATATATATATATATATAAGTCAAGCCTAAATAACTATATATTTAAAACAACCAGAAGGCATTCAAACAAGCAACAAACAATTAATTTTAACGAATAAAAATAATTCTAAATAAAGAGGTGAGTGAGATTTATTCACCGTGATTTTAAATCTGCACTTGTACCATTTTCAGTTTCTTTTGATTGATTTCCGAGTCTTCGAACTCCACACAAATGATTTTATTTGATTTATCCTCACCTCACTACAACTGATCACCATCTCCACTGCATCCTCTTCACTTAGTATCTGATTGAATCGCATGTCTCAAATCCCCATCACCCTGCAATATCTCGAGTGCTCCTTCTCAGGTCTGACAGTTATGTAATTTAACTCCCCAAACATCCAACTGCAAGTGCGCTCCTGCTTTCCTCGAATGCAAACTAATATGTAATCCACGAAATCCATTAGCAGTAGTGTGCCGCTCCTTCTACCTTGCCTACCTTCCTCTTAAAATGGCGATCCCTTTTAAATTGCACTAAACATCAGGGAACTCGCGAATTACATCGTAACTCACCCATCTCGCTGCTCCTAAAAAAAATCGACATCACCTTCCTTTGAACTAACTTTCAGCTTCCCAAATCTTGAACGCAGTAGCCCTAGAATCTAAACAACTCGATGCCCCCAAAATCACAAAATTGGATCTTGTTGTCTTACTTTTATCGAGTTCCAAAACTGATCGCTCTCTCAACCAAGCACTCCAGAGCACAGCTCTTTAATATACGAACAAAATGAATTAGGAATCAAAAGGTATCGAGACCTAGTTGTTGCTGTCGAAGCATCGAACCACCCCAAACTTCATTGCGAATGAAAACTGGGTGTAGGGAATTGAAGCCCTTGCGCGCGAGAGAAAATTTAATTGGAAATCGAATGAGTTCATGTGGAATCAGATTTATATTACTTTCAACAGATTTAAAGGAGGAGGAGAGTTACGGGATTTTCCCTTCCGATTTGGGATGACTGTCAATGAAGGAAATGGCCTAACTAGGAGATGCGATTTAAGTAGAGGAGAAAGGGGGAACCAGAAGTACACAACAAATCTTTGTATTTATTTTAAAAAGAATTTCTAATTAATTTGATTTGATTTTGATTCAACATAAAGAGATCTTTTATTCTTTTTAAACAGATATCAATTTGATTTTCGATTCGATTTCGATCTTATCCATTATAAATATCTCGGGGTTCACAATTAAAAATCGTGAACCGCTATTTTAGCGTACCGACCGTCGTTCCAATGTTATAGCGTTATACTGAACTCAACAGAATATTTTCTGAAATTTATTTCGAACGTGTATATATAAAATAACCATATTAAATCGATATATTATAATCTAAATTCAAAAACAAATAAATTCTCTGTTAATAAAATATTTTTACTATCATTTATATTCAAATACAATTATTACTGATCATCTAAATTGTTTTGATTTAGTTTCTAACTTCGAATTGAATTATTTTAGATTCCCGTACTGCGATGATTAAATATAATCAAAATAAATCGTATTTCGATTATTAAATAGATAACTCAATATAAAATATCGTTTATATTATCAACTCTATATTTAAAACAATATTAAATATTTTAAAATTAATTGTTCAAAAACCTGGGTCGTTACATTCTTCCCTCCTTAAAAGAATTTCGTCCTCGAAATTATTAAGGTAAGAAAAGTGCTACTAACCCGTTACTTTTCAAATTCCATTTATGTTGAAACTCAACATTTCTTACTTCAACAAATTTTAATTTCACCAAAACTTTTGGTTTCCATTCACATTGCACACCATATATGCTCACATTCAATTAATCTGGATGATTTACAATCATTTCATATTCCATTCAAATTGATTTTGATCAATTCATTTACTTTGATCTATTTAACTTTCTCAAGTTAAATTTAAACTCCAGAATTCAAATTCCCAGGTTTTTATTTTAAATTCTTTTGAAATCATAAATATATATATATATATATTCATCACTATCTTAGATTCAAAACATTTGAATTTCAGACCACTTGTTTTCTTTCAAACAAATTCCATCAAAAACTTTTCTAAGGTAGCCATTCATCACTTAGAACTCAAAAATGAATACTGATGATGTCGCGATCACCATCGGAATTATTTCCCAGCCACTGAAGTGAGTTCAGTGCTTTAGTACTTTTAAAATCCATCTAAAATGATTTTTAATTAAAAATCCTTTCAAAACAAAGCTATATTATTTTTAATATACTTCAGAAAATATTTTCCAACTTCATAGGATTTAAATTCAATTCTGGTTTGAATTAAATTTTAATTCATCTCATTTGTATATATTTCATTCATATACGAATTCTATTCAGTTATATATATAACCGTTTCAGTTTATAATCTTATTTGATTATAATACTATCAATCAACATATCCATATTATAATAATTTGAGAAAATTATTCTTTATATATTAAAATAAAATTTTGGGTAAAATTATCTCATTTACCCAATTAAAACGATATTGTGTCAAATTCCTCTGTAAAAATGTTTAGAAATTCCTTTTGATGTCGTGGCGTCTCACGATTCGATCAAAATTCATAAACTACTCAACAGACTAGCCAACACAATATAAAATACTTTATATCAATTTACAAATACGCGCTCTCGTATATATATTTATACTCACTCATTCTAGGGTACTACTAACCCTATCTCTAATGAGCACATCCCACCAAAGCCTAGGTATTCGCTCAACCTAAGCTCCGATACCAACTGTAACCGCCCGCAAATCCGTACTATCTGAGTTGACTAATAACACCACACGTCCAACCCAAGTTGCACAGAAATACGAATCATTATTAGAAAGAAGTTAGAGGATGAGAAATAGAAAGAAAGAAATATTAGAATAGGAGAAAACGAAGATCACAAACTCACAGCGGAACGAATAAAATATATTAAATAACATAACTTTTAAATACAAATCAGTAACTGTATATACATACTATTATCAGAGCACAACAGATATTCCTGGAACAGTTATAAACACATGTTTCCAGATACAACATAGTACACAGCGGAAATATGATAGTCTATAGCTAACTGGTGAAGCCTCCTGCTTCCAGCTCTTCCAAGTGAATCTGGAAAATCCCGACTACTTGACTGCCCGTACAAATTTGGGCACCCAAGAGTTTAGGGAAAACAAAAACAAAATAAAGTCTGGGTCAGTCATGGGACTGGTGTGAGTAAACTCCAATCATTTGTTTAACTTTAAAAATCCTTTCGAAAGAAAGGATAATAGTAAGACCAGACCACACATAAACATGGACGGTTTTTATCTTACTATAATCCAAAACACTTTGATACGAAAATCCAGTGATATTACAATAGTGTCTAAATCAAATAAATAACACTCTAGTGGAACGCTTGCATCTCACGCTCCATATATAATATAAAATCAAAAAAAAAACGCAAGGCACTTATTGTAGATTGGATTTCCAACATGACAAGGTATGGAACCACCTTCCGATAGTGTATCTCTAGAGAAGAATACACTGGGTTCAACAAGAACGTCTTGCAACCCGGCCCATGCATGACCGACCACTCATTTCGCTTGAGTGTATCGAATGTATATCACCAACGGTTGGGATCAGTAACCGTTTCCCGAATGTGACGACATCGATAGATTAAAGAAGTAAAGGAAATTTCTCTAGATAGGTGATTATACACCCTAATGGGAGCGACCCACATAGCCATGCTGCCTGCCCGATTTCTGTCATTTCCCGGTTGTTGAGGCCTGAGGCTACGATTACTTTCCATTCATTGATAGCACAACCACTTTGAATGCTACATTGTCAGATCCGATAATCACTAATTGATTTGCACAAATATATTCTTGATATTATGCTAAGGGAATAAATCTGTTGCCACCATATATATATATTTATACATACCAACATATTCGATCATTGGAAATACTTTGTCAGACATTCGTCCATATACGTTCGTTCTGGGACTGAACGAAAACGAAGGCACAATTTCTATTAATAGAAAAAGTCCTTGCACTTCACTCCATCTTCGATTATCTTCATAAAATATGATTCGCAATGCTACTGCCAATACGGAGTGGTTCACAGATAATAATTCAACCGGTCTCTCCATATTGACAACGATATTGGCAAACACTTCGATAGTCGGTTATTTAACTATCGAAGAAAAACAAACATCCATTCAAACATCAACCAATCACTGGGCCCCTTAATTAATATTTCATTAATTAAATCACTTCTCTTCAAGACTGGATCTTGCTATTTATCAATTAAAATGAAATCAATCAAGTTGGGGTATAACTACCTCTCAGACCTTGACTGATGACATCATTAACTTCAAAACAGACAAAACCACTTACCTCGAATAATCCACGTCATATAAAGCCAATTATTCATTTTTAAAACATATATGCATTCTCTTTCTATTACCAGCCTATCGATTTCCTTTTTATTTTTAATATTCTATTTTGAGTTTGTTTTCTTATCGAATTCAATCTATATTGATATATTGATTTGTATCTATCAAAATTTCTTAAAAATATTCTAACTCCTTAAATTCCCGAAAAATTTCGCCATAACCTCCTTTGTACCGGGAGCATCGGGAAAATCCCCAAACTGCCACATAGGCCCTCTCCAATCAAAAAGAAAAAGAAAAAGCCAAGCGGCTAGCCGATACGGTGCATAAAACCTCATATGGAATTTAAACATGTACCTTATTGTCGGGCACTAAATTTACAAACTCCATTCTCTTCATTCCATACCTGTTTAACACTTATTCACCTGTTTTCAATTCACTTCAACTCCGTCCAATCGTTTGAATTCAGTTTCGCCCATTTATTCTTTAATTAGTTTCTTAGCCTATTTCACTTGTTATTTGAACACATCATGTTCGTATGTATTTTAGTTTGCTTATAAATCAATTGAATCCTATTTTCATTTCAGATTTCATATTCGATTTCGAATATGAAATTCACAATTCTCGTTTACTTATCAAAAGAAATATCTCGATTTAAAATTCGATTAACAAATTATTCTTCCACTTAGTTAATTCTATTCAAAAATAAATACGGATTTTGTTTCACAAATCAATCCATTTACTCCGCTCGAGTTCATATTTATTTTATAACTCAAGTCCAGATTTTTCAAATGGAAATTCGGATTTTATTTCCTAAAAATTCTTTTTATTTTATTAAATAAACCATTATGGTTTTAAACGACTTTGGCGCTGCTTTTCTGAAAATTTGATTTTAACATAAAGTCTATACGACGAAATCCAGATTTTTTTCCTTCCATTAGAAAACTATTGTTCAGTCGGTCCTGACTATTCTTGTTTCAAAGAATTCTGACTATAATTGAGTTCTATATACATATTGAAGTTCAAATGCCAATTTACGAACTGCCGTGCTGCGGCGAGTTCGTTTTAATTATATTTAAATATATAAACGTTTAAACTTCGTTTATAATAATTTCAACTCCATTCTGATATATTTTAATATATATCAATCAGTTTTCCCATTTCAACATAATATTTTCCATTATCTATAATTGTCGATTTTTCCTTACCCGGTAATATATTTATTTATATTTCGATCTTCTATATTCAATTCCAATTCCTTTTACAAATTATAAATCCTTTGGATTTATTTTCTATTTAGAAGTATATTTCGTCGTTCCCATTCCGAAATAATTTCAACTTTCTATTTCAAATTCTATTTGAATTTTCTATATTCAAATTCCATTTGAATTTTCTACACTCAAATTCCATTTGAATTCTCTATATTCAAATTCTATTTGAATTTCTATATATTCAAATTTTATTTGAATTCCTATTTGAATTTTCTATATTCAAATTCTATTTTCAATTCTATTTAAAACCAAAGTCTCCTTTTGGAAATTTATAATAACTTATAACACCCAATTTATTTTCATATTCAATTTAACCTCTATTTAAATAAATTCGAATAAATCGAATTCAAATCAAAAATCCTTGCAGATTTATTTTAGTTCAATTTATATTCTGAACATCAGAATAAATTCCATCGTTTATTTCTTTCAAATGATTTTTCCATTTCTATTTTTAAATTCACATTTGAATTTAAAAATTCAAATTATCAAATGATAATTATTTCTCTTTATTTATAAACCTTGTTTATAAATTCAATTCAATCCCCCAGCATTCTTCAATTTACAAGCATCGTTTGTAAATTTCAATACTTCATTCTCCTATATATTTACAAACATCGTTTATAAATTTATGTACTTGTTTTATCTATTCAAAACAAGTCAATACTTTTTATGTATTCGAATTTCAAATTCTATTTTTATAAAAATAGAATTTCCCATTTAAAATCTCAAAATCTCTTTTACAATATTTTTTATAGATCAACAATCAGGCCCCAGTGATAATTAAACAATCAAACCACCCAATTATCAATCAACATATCATATATGATAATATATGTGAAAACAAACAAATAATAATATTTTTGAGGAATCCAGTTGGATCCCTCCAACTTGTTTTCCTGCATCCACAGACGTTCGTCAACAAAAATAATACCCATCATGCTTCGAGGCAGGATATCGCGGTATAGAAGGTCATCTACTAATATATATTTGTGGGGCGCATAGGGAAATCATCCGCTAATGGTACTGCGGGCATCCGCTAATGAGACTGCGGGAACAATCCAACCACCCAATACATATATATATATATATAATAGTCAAGCCTAAATAACTAATATATTTAAAACAACCAGAAAGCATTCAAACAAGCAACAAACAATTAATTTTTACGAATAAAAATAATTCAAAATAAAGAGGTGAGTGAGAGTTACTCACCGTGATTTTAAATCTACACTTGTGCCATTTTCAGTTTCTTTTGATTGATTTCCGAGTCTTCGAACTCCACACAAATGATTTTTTTGATTTATCCTCACCTCACTACAACCGATCGTCCACTACATCCTCTACACTCAGTATCTGATTGAATCGCACGTCTCAAATCCCCATCACCCTGCCATATCTCAAGTGCTCCATCTCAGGTCTGACAGTTATGTAATTTAACTCCCTAAAAATCCAACAACATGTGCGCTCCTGCTTTCCTCGAATGTAAACTAATATGTAATCCATGAAATCCATTAGCAGTAGCGTGCCACTCCTTCTACCTTGCCTACATTCCTCTTAAAATGGCGATCCCTTTTAAATTGCGCTAAGCATCAGGGAAATCGCGAATTACATCGCAATTCACACATCTCGCTGCTCCTAAAAAAAATTGACATCACCTTCCTTCGAACTAACTTCAGCTTCATAAATCTTGAACGCAGTAGCCCTAGAATCTAAATAAATCGATGCCCCCAAAATCACAAAATTCAATCTTGTTGTCTTACTTTTATCGAGTTCCAAAACTCATCGCTCTCTCAACCAAGCACTCCAGAGCACAGCTCTTTAATATACAAACAAAATGAATCAAGAATCAAAAGGTATCGAGACCTGGTTGTTGCTGTCGAAGCATCGAACCACCCCAAACTATATCGCAAATGAAAACTGGGTGTAGGGAATTGAAGCCCTTGCGCGCGAGAGAAAACTTAATTGGAAATCGAATGAGTTCATGTGGAATCAGATTTATATTACTTTCAGCATATTTAAAGGAGGAGGAAAATTACGGGATTTTCCCTTTCGATTTGGGATGACAGTCAATGAAGGAAATCTCCTAACTAGGAGACGCGATTTAAATAGAGGAGAAAGGGGGAACCAGAAGTACACAACAAATCTTTGTATTTATTTTAAAAAGATTTTCTAATTAATTTGATTTGATTTTGATTCAATATAAAGAGATCTTTTATTCTTTTTAAACGGATATCGATTTGATTTTCGATTCGATTTCGATCTTATCCATTTTAAATATCTCGGGGTTCACAATTAAAAATCGTGAACCGCTATTTTAGCGTACCGACCGTCGTTCCAATGTTATAGTGTTATACTGAACTCAACAGAATATTTTCTGAAATTTATTTCGAACGTGTATATATAAAATAACCATATTAAATCAATTTAGTATAATTTAAATTCAAAAACAAATAAATTCTCTGATAATAAAATATTTTTATTATCATTTATATTCAAATACAATTAATATTGATCATCTGAATTGTTTTGATTTAATTTCTAACTTCGAATTGGATTATTTTAGATTCTCATATTACGATGATTATATATAATCAAAATAAATCGTATTTCGACTATTAAATAGATAACTCAATATAAAATATCATTTATATTATCAACTCCATATTTAAAACGATATTAAATATTTTAAAATTAATTGTTCAAAAATCTGGGTCGTTACACCTACTGTGGCGGTACTGGCTTTCGATGAATGTAATGTTATGGGACTGAAAGTTTGAAGGCATGCTTCGGGTTTCAGGAACTGCTGATAGAGGAAACACATGAAAACGGTATTGCAGGATGACATGGATCATTTTTTTAGTAAAGGTAATTAGTTAGTAATAATGGTAACTAGAATATTAGTTAGTTATAATTAAATTATATTATATATGTCATAACTTGTAATAAGCTTAACTCGTTCATACGATCACAGAATCAGACGAAACTGGATCTGTTGGGATCACCACGACGAAGACTAAGCGTACAAGCTGGTTTGGTCGAAAACAGAAACAGTTGGAATTTCTTGTAATTTTAAATGTAGCTCAAAATTATACAACACGACGATCATTGATCATAATAAATATGAGTTAATTCTTACGCTTTCTGGAATCCTATGATGTGTTAAATTCATATAAAAATATAATTTATCGTTGATAAGTATAAATTGGATGATTGGATGCTATTGGTTTTTTATTGTTTGATTGGTTGACGTTATTTATATTTCATCGTTTAAAAATAATAGATTATTGAAATTCATTTCATATATTATTATCAAATGTTATTGTGATATGTGATGCAAAGAAGAACATGCTGGAGAAATCCAACTAGATTCCTCAAATATATTGTATAGATTTGTTGATCTATTATCCATATATATAAACAGTTATCCCAAATGATATTAAAACCTGTTTGGATGTTGATGATTGAAAGGATGTTAATTGTTATTGTGATTTTAATCAACCGACAGTATTGATTAAGTGGTTGGTAGTGCTGGCCTAAAATCTATCGTTTTATGACGTTATTTTCCTATTAGGAAAATGGACGAAGTTTTATGTTATAAAATTCATTTTATAACTGAATTGAAGTTTTAAGTTTATTTTAGAAATTTTAGAAATTTTAGAAATATATTTATATTTAAAATCATGTTTTTTGAAAGGGGTTATTAAATGTTTATATAACAAATTCTTGTGCCGTTTTATAAACAGAAAGTTAGAACTAACCTACGGGTTAGTATAATTGAATAATTGTTTTTATAAAACAATTAAATGATGTTTTTGAAATTAATTAAGTTATTAATTAATTTAAGGGGGGAAAGATGAATGGAAATCAGATAACATTTTAACTGATGTTTACGGTTGACAAAGTCGACTGTTTTACTTAAAACTGGCGATTGGGTTAATTAAATAAATATAATCAACATATTTTCGAATATTCGTTAAACTTAACGAATATTGTTCAAAGTTAGTTAATCTCTGATTAACTATATTTTAAAGTGATTGTTAAGTTAATTATTGTTAACAAAGTTAATTATTATTTAATAATCTTTTAAAAATGAAAAATTATTCTATTTCTAGTTAATAATGAAATTAACTACTTTTAATGTAGTTAATGTTGAAGTAAATTATTATTTTAATTAACAATAAGTATAGCGATTACTTTATAAGTGAAAATTTAATTAAAAAGTGACTAAATGGAAATAAGTTTTGATTCAGTCTAGTATGAGTTTTATGAAAGGACTATAATCCAAGTTTACAAACAAAGTTGTAAATGTGACTGGGAAGCTAATGTAGGAGTTTCAATTAGATTTTATTTAATTAAGTAAAAGGAATTAGCATGTAAAGTGGGTTTACAAATAGAAGAAAATGGTTTATAAAATCATAGTAAATTGAAATGGGAATGAAATATCATATTGTTGAGTTGCAAACTTTTATTATCCTGAGATAAGAACGTTGTCGATCAGGGTCTGAGAGGTAATAGAATACCCCAACTTGAAGGACTTCACTATTATCAAGGGATAGTATTAGTTTGTAATGGTGATGATGTTGGAATGGTTTATTAAGGAAAGAACTGTAACTTTAAAACTGCAAAAGATTTAGATCTAGAATAAAAGCTATTGGAATTTTTTTCAACAACAATGTTTATTTGACATTATTGGCTAATAGTAGATTTGGGAAATACCCTTATTCGAAGGAATAAGTTAATGAGTTTGAATTTTTGGAAAATTGAGAATAGAGGACTATATGAATTGGATATAGAATTATAATTTCCATAAATGATTTGGTAATCTTTAATGAATTAAATTTGAAGTCAATGAAACCGTTGGGATTCATATTATAATAAATGCGTTGTATGATGTTATTGTGGCCATAAAAGATTTAAGAATAAAATATATACCATTTGGAAATATTTATAGCGATATTTCATGATAAAAGGGAATATGGGAATGAGTGGGGAAAATATGTTTATTCTAAAAGATAAGTATTGGTTTAATTCTGAAAGTAATGAAAACAGAAGAGTTTTGATGAGATTAAATTTATGAAATGGATTATAAGAATCGATGGAATAGTGTTAATGGAATATTTTATATAAAGGACCTAAGCTGCCAATTTACTTAGTTTTTACTGTTAAGATTTGTTTGTTAAACAACCGACTATCAAATGAATTATTGTAACGACCCAGATTTTTTGACCATTTAGTTTAATATTTAAAAATATCTTTATTGTTTTGGAATTTCAAATGGTTTAATTTCAATAATTTTGAATATTTTATTTTATTCCGAAATGGTAGAAATTTAGTGGATCTGCAATATAATGTGAACTGGCAGTATAAAAGGATAAATTTTTAATTTAAAATAGTACGTTTACAAAGGATGTAGTAGCTAACGAACTCGGATTTCGATGAAATCAGTTTCATTAAATCCGAAATGATGAAATTAGGTAACCAACCAAGTTACGTCAAAAATGGCATCCGTATGTGGAAAAGAAAAAATAAAAGGCCAAAATTTGAGCTAAATTTTGACGGTAATTGGAATTTGCTAATGCTAACGGCAAAACTGGAACCTGAGACCTATCCAGGAAAATTCTAAACATAGGATATTAGCTATATATGAAATCTGGGAAAATCCTATAATGGATATAGAAAGTTATTAAGGAAACAAAATTTAAATAAATTATTTGAAAATCTAAACGAACTCCGATTTTTGATTTGAATACATAGGATTGAAGTACGTTGATGGTGGAAGAATTTCTTAAAACCGTTATCGTTTGATACTCCAACATGAGACCGGAAGGTGTTGAAACTAACACAAAACACTATTTTGAATTTGAATTTAAATTATTTGAAAGTTCAAAAAAATTCAAAATTGATATATTTTTATATAGTATTGAAGAGCAAGAAAAATTGAACAACATGGTTGAAAAAGATTTCGGATAAGGTATCAATAAGTGAGTCAAATTAACGTCCGAATAGGGTTGAGAAAACACACTTTACTATTCATAAATTATTAAATTTATTTATAATTTAATTAATTTAAGGATTAATCCTAACCATCCATTTTCGACCGTTGGATTCGCGCCACCTCAGCAATCCATGTGACTCCTTCGGCTATAAATACCCCCCCCCCCCTTCATTTTAAACTCACTCCTCCTCCTCCTCTTTCAAGCTTTGGCAATGGCAGAAATAATAATAAAATAATAGGAAATAGGGAAAAGGGAGGAAGGGAGAAAGGAGGGCAAGACGTGGAGCTAGGGACTCTTAGGCAGAGGCTTGGGCTTCGCGGGGTAAGTTTTTAAATAATATTTATTTATTTATGTATTTTTGTAATATATATATATATATATATTATAATTAAAATAGAATTTGTAAAAATAAATATCAGAATATTCTAAGGGTGACAGAGAGGATAGTGTCTAAGGCTTGAGTTTGGAAAATATAGTTTCCTACTCTCCCTGGCTATCCCTAACCGATCCGACGGATGGGATGATTGATTTAAATTTAAATTTAAAATCTAATTTGAATTTAAAACAGACCAGGGGCATTTTTGTAATTTTTAACCATAAACTTTAAAAGCTTATAATTTTTTTCAAAACAAGTCGGATTTCCACGAAACAAGGACCGTTGGATTCTTATCGAAAAATACTTTAAAATGAGTGGAAGCAGATTTTTGATCCGGGTTAAAAAAATTAAGTTATAATTAAATGAATATTTTTAAATATTTTATTTGAAAATTAAATTTAATTAATATTAAAATGGTTTTTCAATTTTTTAAAAAAAAATGGATATGGCTAGAGATGGGAAAGTAGGATTTTTTAGAAGGGCAAGGAAGGTAATTTGGCTAATAACGCAATTAGAAATTAATTAAGATAAAAATAATTTAATTAATTTAATTAAATATATATTCATTTAAATTAGGTAAATATTGTAAATAGCATAACTTTTGCATACATTAACGAAATTTAACGAAACAGGATCCGTTGGGATCGTATGGACGAGCACTACGCAAGGGAACTGACCGCAAGTGGATTGGAGCTCGTTTGGATTTATGGTGAAATTTAACGTCTGAACCAAATCAATGACCAATTATCGTTATTCAACGATAAACCGTCCAATGTGAGTAAATCTCACTAACTCTGAACACTTTATATTTTTATAAAGTATTTTTAGAACTGATAATTATTGGTTGAATTGCTGAGTGTTGATTGTTTGGTTGAACTGCTAGTCAATTGATTGAAAATACCGATATAGTTATATATATCGTTAACCGATGTTGATTTTGTTTATCAGAATACCTCATATTGAAATGAAATTGATGTGAATTATATTGTGTAACATCTGTGAATGCAGGGAAACAGGTCGTAGGGATCCAACTGGATTCCTCAACATTTATTTACCGTTTTTCATATATTCTGTTATATGATGTGTTATATCATCTGTCGTTGAACCCGTGTGTTTGGATGATGATCAAACCTTTTGATTTGGTATTTTTATACCATAAATGATAACGGGAAGTGAAAAGAGATTTTCAAAGTATATTTTGAAAATAAATTATTTATATAAAATCAATAGATTTTATATATAAAAGGAAAAGAGTTTCATAGAGGAAAATAATTATAGAATCAAAGAAATTGAGTAAAGGAAAATATTTGTGAAATCAAATATAAAGGAGAAGATTTGAAAAGAAAAACAAACATAGAGGAAATACATTTGTAAAACAAATGTAAAGGAAAATATTTGCAAATCAAATAGAATAGGGAAAAAGTAGCTATTTGTGAAACCTTTACAAATAGATATCAAAAGGGAATCATTTGTAAAACGATTACAAATGGAATTGAAAAGCGAATATTCATTTAGGGAATAAAGGAAAGTTAAAAGATTTATTCAAAAAGTGTTATTCAAAAGTATTATTCAAAAGAGTTATTCAAAAAGTGTTATTCAAAAGAGTTATTCAAAATGAGTTATTCAAATGGAATTATTCAAAAGAGAAAATTCAAAGGGGTTAATTCAAAAGAGTTAATCAACCAAAGTTAAAATGTCAGAGTTAAACAGTTAGAGTTAAACCATTAGAGTTAATCAGAAAAGTTAGTCAGTTAGAGTTAAACCGTTAAAGTTAAATAGTTAGAGTTAAACCATTAGAGTTAAACTGTTAAAGTTAAACTATTAGAGTCTAACAGTGAGTTAATCTATTAGAATTAAACCGTTGGAGTTAAGCTGTTAGAGTCAAACAGTTAGAGTTAGTTAGTTAGAATTAACTAGTAGAGTAAATCAGTTAGACTTAAGCGGTTTGAATCAAATCGACTAGAGTTATTCGAATATAGTAACCGAATAAGGGTTAAATTGAATATTAGTTATTCAATTAGAGTTGATCGAACTTAGTTATTCGAGATAGAGTTAAACAGAAGTAGTTATTCAGTATAAATTGCCATTTAGCATGACTGCTAGCGAAATTCGCAGGGCTGCAGATAGTCTAAGGTGGTCGGATGTTTCCTGAGGGAATCAGGCGTAACCATTGTGATCGCTGCGATCTAGAGTCAAGCGAATGAAGTTAAATCAAATATTAGCTATTCAAAATGAAGTTAAAAACAGACATAGTTAGTCGAATATAAGTTAATCGAATATTAGTTATTCGATAATAGTTAGTCAAATTAAGTTAAATAAGTTGAGTTAAATAAGTCCAGTTAATTAAGTTAAGTTAGTCAAGTTGAGCTGATCAAGTAAGTTGGTCGAGTTGAGTTAATCAAGATGAGTTAATCAAACCGAGTTATCCAAATAAGAGTTAATCCAGTAAAAGTTAATAGAATAAGGGTTATAGATTATAGTTAACCGAATAGGAGTTGATAAATTAGTTGTTCGTGTATTTATTTGAGGTAGAAAGAAAAAGTCATATTAAAGTTATTATATTTCGGACGCAGGGGATTATAACACCATTATTATAATCAAATGACTTCCGTAAAGGAAGTGGATTCGTAAATAGAATCCGAGAGTTACGTAAGTAAGTGGTTGAAAGTGTAAAAAGGTGAACTTTGTCTGTTTCGAAGTTAGAAATGTTGTTCTGTTAAGGTCTGAGAGGTAATTATACCCCAACTTGATTAACTTCAGTTTTAACTAAGAAGTGGATAAGTTCGATAGTGAAAAGTGGTTAAGTGAATTTAGTTAATGAGCATAATGGTCTGTGTTGACATAGCGATGTTTATTCAAACATCTGTTTAAACCCAATGAAGGAATTTTGGAAATGTTTTCCAAATAAGATCAGGATATTTTCTAATATAGAAAACAAGAAGTGGAAATGTTTTCCATTGTTAATAACGTATATTTTCTAAATATAGTAAATAAGAAATATAGGGAAACAGGAATAAGGAAAAGAATAAATTTATGATAATTTGATTTAAGAATTAATGATGATTGATGATTGATCGATAGAATTTCCATCTGGAAATAATATCATTGTTTGCACACAGACATGTTTTCATTTGATAGTTAAATCACCGACTATCAAAGTTTTTGACCATTTTACGTTGTTAATATGGAGAGACCGGTTGGATTATTATCCACAGAACCACTCCGTATTGGCATAAGCGTTGTGAATCAAGTATGCTGAATATATTGAAGACGGAGTAAAGTGCAAGGGCTATCCTGTTTACAGAATAGTGCCTTCGGTTTGTCTAGTCCCAGGACAAACGTGTATGGAAGAATGCCTAACAGAGTATATTCAATAGATCGCATAAGTTGATCTCTTCAAACATACTTACGTTTGGTGGCGGAGGAATTCGTTTCTCTTAGCTTTATACCCGTGGTGTTTTTTGGCGAAATCAATTTGTGATTTGGCGAGTATGACGATGTGGCATTCAAAGTGAATGATCTGTCAGAGATAATCGTGACCTCTAGCCTCATCAACCAGGAAATGACAAAAATCGGGCAGGCAGCATGGCTATGTGGGTCGCACCCATTAGGATGTATAATCACCTATCTAGAGAAATTCCAATTGCTTCTTAAATCTATCGATGCTGCCCCATTCGGGAGACGGTTGCTGATCCCAACCGTTGGTGATATATATTCGATACACTCAAGCGAAATGAGTGGTCGGTCATGTGAGGGTCGGGTTGCAAGATGTTCTTGTTGAACCCAGTGTATTCGCCTCTAGAGATACACTATCGCCAGGTGGTCCCATACCTTGTCAAAGTCGGAATCCAATCTCCAATAAGTGCCCGCGAGTTTGATTTGTATACTATATATGTAGAGCGTGAGATGCAAGCATTCTACTAGATTTTAATTACTTGTGATTAGACATTATTATAATATCAGATAATATATGATTTCCAAAGTGTTTTGGGTTATCGTAAGGTAAAATCCATCCGTATTTATGTGTGGATTGGTCTTACGATTATCTTTTCTTTTGAAAAGGATTTTGAAAAGTTAAACCAAATGATTTGAGTTTACTCACACCAGTCCCATGACTGACCCAGAGTTTTATTTTGTTTTGTTTTCCCTAAACTCTTGGGTGTCCAAATTTGTACGGGCAGTCAAGTAGTCAGGATTTTACAGATAGACTTGGAGAGCTTGGAGCAGGAGGCTTCAGGACTTATATAGCTATTGTTTATTTCCGCTGTGATGCAAGGGTTGTACTCTTATAATGGTATTGTATGCATATACTGCTTTTGATTTCAAGTTATGTGATATATTATATTTTATTCGTTCCGCTGTGAGATTCGTGTGACTCTGATGTTGTGTTCTTCTTTTCTTCTTCTATTCTAATTTTCTATCTTATCTATCCTCACCCTCTAAATTCTTTCATTAACTATTCGGTAATTGTCGACCCTTGATGTTAGATATGTGTTGTATATCGGATAATCAAGGTCGTCTTTTCCCGGGTCGTTACAGTTGGTATCAGAGCTGAAGGTTAGGTGATTTACCTTGGCTCTGTGGCGTGACTCAGTAGGGATGGGGTTAGTAATGCCCTAGACTGAGTTTGAGTGTATATATAAGAGTGAACGTATTTGTTATTTAATATAAAATGATTTTATACCATGGAGATTTATTGGTTGAGTCGTTTATGAGTTCTAGTCGATCAGTTTGATCCACTGTATCGATAGGAGTTTATAAACACTTGAATACGATGGGTCGACACGATATGTTTTGAAAAAAGGGTAAATGAAATAATTTTACCCAAATTATATTTTGATATAAGCAAAGTATAGATATTTGAAATTATTATAGTATATTGAATGTGTTGGTTGTGATTATAATCGAATAAGATTATAAAATGTGAAATGGTTATGTAAATAACAAATCAAAATTCATATAAGTGAAATATATGGAATCAGATGAATTAAATCTGAATTTAAGTTCAGAACTGGAATTAAAATTGCTAAAATTTGAATAAGCGTTGTAAATGGAATTAAATTGAATATATGTGAATTTTAAAATCCTGGGAGATTTTAAATTTGTTACAAGCATTGAAAAGGGATATTTTGAAATGAATTTCAAAATGAAAATGTTTAAAAAATGGGTTTTGAAAGTGCTATAGTATTGAACTCACTTCGATAGCTGGAAAATAAATTCCGATGTTGATCCGGACATCATCGGTGCTCATTTTCGAGTTTGTAAGTGACGGATTACTACCAAAGATTTTGTTTTTGAATTGTTTTGAGAAACCGGGTTGTTTTGATATTCCAAAGGGATATTTGATTTTTGGAAAAGGCAAAGCTATTTGAAACTCCCAGGTACAGATTATTGAAATAAACACAAATTAAATAGAAATTTATGAAAGCAAATTTGAAATTGAATTGAAGGCAGTTCAGTGGAATTGAGTTGAATTGAAATAGAATGGTATCAAGTAGAATTGGACTAGATTAGAGATAATCTGGGATAGGAATGGATGGTCGAGCAAGAAATTTGAATTGAGATTGGAATTGCAGTTTAATTGAAATTTGGCTTGGTTATAAGAGGATGGTCGTGTTGAAGATAAAAGTGATTGGGAGTTTGATTGGGATGATAGTGGTATATGCTAAATTGATAGCAGAATTGAATGTCGACAAAAAGGTACACGTATATATTCATATGAGTTTGATGAGATTTATGAACCTGTTGGGCAAGCCACTTGGCTGTTTGACTTTATTTTGGGTTGAAGAAGGCCTAGGGAGGCGAGTTGGAGTTTGAGCTATTGACCAGTATAAAGGAGGTGCTGGCGAAATTTTTCAGAAATTTCGAGTGTTAGAAAATTTTCAGAATTTTTGAAAATTTTCGTTTATAGAAATAAATTAATTAGAATAGATTGGTTTAGTGAAATCAGAGTAACCAAATAATTTTAACCTAGTTATAAAGTTCATTTTTCTACCTTAGCAATTTCGAGGACGAAATTATTTTAAGGGGGAAAGAATGTAACGGCCCAGATTTTTTGACCATTTAGTTTAATATTTAAAAATGTTTTTATTGTTTTGGAATTTTAAATGGTTTAATTTCAATAATTTTGAATATTTTATTTTATTCCGAAATGGTAGAAATTTAGTGGATCTACAATATAATGTGAACTGGCAGTATAAAAGGATAAATTTTTAATTTAAAATAGTACGTTTACAAAGGATGTAGTAGCTAACGAACTCGGATTTCGATGAAATCAGTTTCATTAAATCTGAAATGATGAAATTAGGTAACCAACCAAGTTACGTCAAAAATGGCATCCGTATGTGGAAAAGAAAAAATAAAAGGCCAAAATTTGAACTAAATTTTGACGGTAATTGGAATTTGCTAATGCTAACGGCAAAACTGGAACCTGAGACCTATCCAGGAAAATTCTAAACATAGGATATTAGCTATATATGAAATCTGGGAAAATCCTATAACGGATATAGAAAGTTATTAAGGAAACAAAATTTAAATAAATTATTTGAAAATCTAAACGAATTCCGATTTTTGATTTGAATACATAGGATTGAAGTACGTTAAAAACCGGACCAGATGGTGGAAGAATTTCTGAAAACCGTTATCGTTTGATACTCCAACATGAGACCAGAAGGTGTTGAAACTAACACAAAACACTATTTTGAATTTGAATTTAAATTATTTGAAAGTTCAAAAAAATTCAAAATTGATATATTTTTATATAGTATTGAAGAGCAAGAAAAATTGAACAACATGGTTGAAAAAGATTTCGGATAAGGTATCAATAAGTAAGTCAAATTAACGTCCGAATAGAGTTGAGAAAACACACTTTACTATTCATAAATTATTAAATTTATTTATAATTTAATTAATTTAAGGATTAATTTTAGCCATCCATTTTCGACCGTTGGATTCGCGCCACCTCAGCAATCCATGTGACTCCTTCGGCTATAAATAGCCCCCCCCCACCTTCATTTTAAACTCACTCCTCCTCCTCCTCCTCTTTCAAGCTTTGGCAATGGCAGAAATAATAATAAAATAATAGGAAATAGGGAAAAGGGAGGAAGGGAGAAAGGAGGGCAAGACGGGGAGCTATGGACTCTTAGGCAGAGGCTTGGGGTTCGCGGGGTAAGTTTTTAAATAATTTTATTTATTTATTTATTTTTGTAATATATATATATATATATTATTAAAATAGAATTTGTAAAAATAAATATCAGAATATTCTAAGGGTGACAGAGAGGATAGTGTCTAAGGCTTGAGTTTGGAAAATATAGTTTCCTACTCTCCCTGGCTATCCCTAACTGATCCGACGGATGGGATGATTAATTTAAATTTAAATTTAAAATCTAATTTGAATTTAATTTGAATTTAATTTGAATTTAAAACAGACCAGGGGCAATTTCGTAATTTTTAACCATAAACTTTAAAAGCTTATAATTTTTTCAAAACAAGTCGGATTTCCACGAAACAAGGACCGTTGGATTCTTATCGAAAAATACTTTAAAATGAGTGGAAGCAGATTTTTGATCCGGGTTAAAAATTTTAAGTTATAATTAAATGAATATTTTAAATATTTTATTTGAAAATTAAATTTAATTAATATTAAAATGGTTTTTCAATTTTAAAAAAAAAATGGATATGGCTAGAGATGGGAAAGTAGGATTTTTTAGAATGGCAGGGAAGGTAATTTGGCTAATAACGCAATTAGAAATTAATTAAGATAAAAATAATTTAATTAATTTAATTAAATATATATTCATTTAAATTAGGTAAATATTGTAAATAGCATAACTTTTGCATACATTAACGAAATTTAACGAAACAGGATCCGTTGGGATCGTATGGACGAGCACTACGCAAGGGAACTGACCGCAAGTGGATTGGAGCTCGTTTGGATTTATGGTGAAATTTAACGTCTGAACCAAATCAATGACCGATTATCGTTATTCAACGATAAACCGTCCAATGTGAGTAAATCTCACTAACTCTGAACACTTTATATTTTTATAAAGTATTTTTAGAACTGATAATTATTGGTTGAATTGCTGAGTGTTGATTGTTTGGTTGAACTGCTAGTCAATTGATTGAAAATACCGATATAGTTATATATATCGTTAACCGATGTTGATTTTGTTTATCAGAATACCTCATATTGAAATGAAATTGATGTGAATTATATTGTGTAACATCTGTGGATGCAGGGAAACAGGTCGGAGGGATCCAACTGGATTCCTCAACATTTATTTACCGTTTTTCATATATTCTGTTATATGATGTGTTATATCATCTGTCGTTGAACCCGTGTGTTTGGATGATGATCAAACCTTTTGATTTGGTATTTTTATACCATAAATGATAACGGGAAGTGAAAAGAGATTTTCAAAGTATATTTTGAAAATAAATTATTTATATAAAATCAATAGATTTTATATATAAAAGGAAAAGAGTTTCATAGAGGAAAATAATTATAGAATCAAAGAAATTGAGTAAAGGAAAATATTTGTGAAATCAAATATAAAGGAGAAGATTTGAAAAGAAAAACAAACATAGAGGAAATACATTTGTAAAACAAATGTAAAGGAAAATATTTGCAAATCAAATAGAATAGGGAAAAAATAGCTATTTGTGAAACCTTTACAAATAGAAATCAAAAGGGAATCATTTGTAAAACGATTACAAATGGAATTGAAAAGCGAATATTCATTTAGGGAATAAAGGAAAGTTAAAAGAGTTATTCAAAAAGTGTTATTCAAAAGTATTATTCAAAAGAGTTATTCAAAAAGTGTTATTCAAAAGAGTTATTCAAAAGAGTTATTCAAAATGAGTTATTCAAATGGAATTATTCAAAAGAGAAAATTCAAAGGGGTTAATTCAAAAGAGTTAATCAACCAAAGTTAAACTGTCAGAGTTAAACAGTTAGAGTTAAACCATTAGAGTTAATCAGAAAAGTTAGTCAGTTAGAGTTAAACTGTTAAAGTTAAATAGTTAGAGTTAAACCATTAGAGTTAAACTGTTAAAGTTAAACTATTAGAGTCTAACAGTGAGTTAATCTATTAGAATTAAACCGTTGGAGTTAAGCTGTTAGAGTCAAACAGTTAGAGTTAGTTAGTTAGAATTAACTAGTAGAGTAAATCAGTTAGACTTAAGCGGTTTGAATCAAATCGGACTAGAGTTATTCGAATATAGTAACCGAATAAGGGTTAAATTGAATATTAGTTATTCAATTAGAGTTGATCGAACTTGGTTATTCGAGATAGAGTTAAACAGAAGTAGTTATTCAGTATAAATTGCCATTTAGCACGACTGCTAGCGAAATTCGCAGGGCTGCGGATATCCTAAGGTGGTCGGATGTTTCCTGAGGGAATCAGGCGTAACCATTGTGATCGCTGCGATCTAGAGTCAAGCGAATGAAGTTAAATCAAATATTAGCTATTCAAAATGAAGTTAAAAACAGACATAGTTAGTCGAATATAAGTTAATCGAATATTAGTTATTCGATAATAGTTAGTCAAATTAAGTTAAATAAGTTGAGTTAAATAAGTCCAGTTAATTAAGTTAAGTTAGTCAAGTTGAGCTGATCAAGTAAGTTGGTCGAGTTGAGTTAATCAAGATGAGTTAATCAAACCAAGTTATCCAAATAAGAGTTAATCCAGTAAAAGTTAATAGAATAAGGGTTATAGATTATAGTTAACCGAATAGGAGTTGATAAATTAGTTGTTCGTGTATTTATTTGAGGTAGAAAGAAAAAGTCATATTAAAGTTATTATATTTCGGACGCAGGGGATTATAACACCATTATTATAATCAAATGACTTTCGTAAAGGAAGTGGATTCGTAAATAGAATCCGAGAGTTACGTAAGTAAGTGGTTGAAAGTGTAAAAAGGTGAACTTTGTCTGTTTCGAAGTTAGAAATGTTGTTCTGTTAAGGTCTGAGAGGTAATTATACCCCAACTTGATTAACTTCAGTTTTAACTAAGAAGTGGATAAGTTCGATAGTGAAAAGTGGTTAAGTGAATTTAGTTAATGAGCATAATGGTCTGTGTTGACATAGCGATGTTTATTCAAACATCTGTTTAAACCCAATGAAGGAATTTTGGAAATGTTTTCCAAATAAGATCAGGATATTTTCTAATATAGAAAACAAGAAGTGGAAATGTTTTCCATTGTTAATAACGTATATTTTCTAAATATAGTAAATAAGAAATATAGGGAAACAGGAATAAGGAAAAGAATAAATTTATGATAATTTGATTTAAGAATTAATGATGATTGATGATTGATCGATAGAATTTCCATCTGGAAATAATATCGTTGTTTGCACACAGACATGTTTTCATTTGATAGTTAAATCACCGACTATCAAAGTTTTTGACCATTTTACGTTGTTAATATGGAGAGACCGGTTGGATTATTATCCACAGAACCACTCCGTATTGGCATAAGCGTTGCGAATCAAGTATGCTGAATATATTGAAGACGGAGTAAAGTGCAAGGGCTATCCTGTTTACAGAATAGTGCCTTCGGTTTGTCCAGTCTCAGGACAAACGTGTATGGAAGAATGCCTAACAGAGTATATTCAATAGATCACATAAGTTGATCTCTTCAAACATACTTACGTTTGGTGGCAGAGGAATTCGTTTCTCTTAGCTTTATACCCGTGGTGTTTTTTGGGGAAATCAATTTGTGATTTGGCGAGTATGACGATGTGGCATTCAAAGTGAATGATCTGTCAGAGATAATCGTGACCTCTAGCCTCATCAACCAGGAAATGACAAAAATCGGGCAGGCAGCATGGCTATGTGGGTCGCACCCATTAGGATGTATAATCACCTATCTAGAGAAATTCCAATTGCTTCTTAAATCTATCGATGCTGCCCCATTCGGGAGACGGTTGCTGATCCCAACCGTTGGTGATATATATTCGATACACTCAAGCGAAATGAGTGGTCGGTCATGTGAGGGCCGGGTTGCAAGATGTTCTTGTTGAACCCAGTGTATTCGCCTCTAGAGATACACTATCGGCAGGTGGTCCCATACCTTGTCAAAGTCGGAATCCAATCTCCAATAAGTGCCCGCGAGTTTGATTTGTATACTATATATGTAGAGCGTGAGATGCAAGCGTTCTACTAGATTTTAATTACTTGTGATTAGACATTATTATAATATCAGATAATATATGATTTCCAAAGTGTTTTGGGTTATCGTAAGGTAAAAGCCATCCGTATTTATGTGTGGATTGGTCTTACGATTATCTTTTCTTTTGAAAAGGATTTTGAAAAGTTAAACCAAATGATTTGAGTTTACTCACACCAGTCCCATGACTGACCCAGAGTTTTATTTTGTTTTGTTTTCCCTAAACTCTTGGGTGCCCAAATTTGTACGGGCAGTCAAGTAGTCAGGATTTTACAGATAGACTTGGAGAGCTTGGAGCAGGAGGCTTCAGGACTTATGTAGCTATTGTTTATTTCCGTTGTGATGCAAGGGTTGTACTCTGATAATGGTATTGTATGCATATACTGCTTTTGATTTCAAGTTATGTGATATATTATATTTTATTCGTTCCGCTGTGAGATTCGTGTGACTCTGATGTTGTGTTCTTCTTTTTCTTCTTCTATTCTAATTTTCTATCTTATCTATCCTCATCCTCTAAATTCTTTCATTAACTATTCGGTAATTGTCGACCCTTGATGTTCGATATGTGTTGTATATCGGATAATCAAGGTCGTCTTTTCCCGGGTCGTTACAATTATTTTATTGGACCTTTTGACGCATTGTTTTGAAGAGACCATAAAGGGGACTAGACCCAAAACCACTTCGAATCAACTGTGCGGACATGACTAACTGGCAGGGTTACAAAAGATGGAGCATTGAAGAACGTTGATCTTCATGAGAAGAAGAACTACTTGATAAATTTCTCTGATTGCAAGTAGAAATCTTTTTATTGTGATTCTGTCGTGATTGAAATCTTCGGATTGCAAAGACGTCTCGCTAATGATCCTTGGGGCGATTCCTATGTAGGATGTGGCAGGAGTGTGCCTTTGGTTCATCCTGTTCCTGGATGACTTGCATGGACTGATGTTTGGCAGAGTATTTCCTGAGGATCACGTACGTTGATTTTTACAAATATACCAAGTTTGGTGGCGGAGAAATTCTGTTTCTTAACACCCAGAGTATATCTGTGGATGTCAATTAGTAATATGACATATCTGATGATGTGGCATTCAAAGTAAATGGAGATGCGCTGTTTGACAAAGATAAACGTGACCTCAAGCTTCATTAACCAAGAAATGGCAGAAATCGGGTTGGTCGCATGGCATGTTGGGTCATACCCAAGCAAGGTATATCATTACCTAATCTGGAGAAATAAAATTCCTTGGTTGTCCCTTATTTTTAAATGCTTTCGGTTCGGTTGTCTGGCCCCCAACCGTGGTAATGATATATTCGGTCCACTCTAGTTAAATGAGTGACTGGTCATGTTTATCCTGGATTGCAAGATATTCTTGTTGAACCCCAGTGTATTCATCTCCAGAGGTATACTGATCGGGAGGTGGTCCCATACCTTGCCATAGTATAATTTGTTCTTCTATAAACACCTTGCGATTTTTTATTTTATAATGAATATGTAGAGCATGAGATGCAAGCATTCTGTTAGATGGTTACTTATTTGTGGTTTGATAGAAACTATTATAATATCACTGGATTTTGATATATCAAAAATGTTTTGAGTAATAGTAAGGTAAAAACCGTTCGTGTTTATGTGTGGACTTCTCTTACTATTATCCTTTCTTTCAAAAGGATTTCTAAAATTAAAAAAGTTGTTTATGCTGTGAATTTATCATTGAAAGTATTCTAGACTGATCCACGTGAATTTTGCTTTGCTTCAAATGTGCTTGGTCAAACCGAGTATATTTCTAGGTTAGATTCCGCTTGGAGTCCAGAAACTGGAAGCAGGAGGCTTTACCGTTAGTTATAAAAAGTTTATTTGCACTGTGAATGATGTATATTGTACTCTGATAAATGGTATGTATATACAGAGATTGTTTCTATAAAGTTATATTGAAATATTATATTTTATTCATTCCGCTGTTAGATTCTGATGTGTTGTTCTTCGTTTTCTTCTATTCTAACATTTTTTTCTTTATACTTCTCATCCTCTAATTTCTTTTTATTAAAGATTCGTAATTTCGTGCAATTTGGGTTGGACATGGGTTGTAATTCGTCAACTCAAAAGGTACGGATTTACGGGCTTTTACATTGATGGTATTTCTTTCCAGATCCAATATCAAGGGGTTTGATAAATTTTCAAACTAAGATAAGGATTTCCTGATTTGTTTGGGATAAGTTGGACAGAAATAATTTTTGTATATTAATATGAAATTTCGTTATGTAAACGTATTCTATTTGAGGAATTTGAAAATTATTATTATCATTATTCCTCTTATATTATTCGTTGATTATGAGAATTGATATCGAATATAAGTAGATACAATTTTATGTAACTTATGTTCCATATCGATTGATTTGGGTTTTGTCGTGAATGGTATCTTCAATAATATCATTCTTGAAACTCGACGAGATTGAGTTGTGGAATTCATATCGTAATTTGGGAATTTAATCAAATCTTTGATTTGAGGAAATTAAAGGTAAGGAGAAGTAAGTATAATCTTTTAATTAAGTTTTACGAAGTGAATGTTAGGAAATCGTTTTAATTGGAAACTATGATTGAAATATGGATTAAGGGTTTTCAAAAGAAACTGGATTTCGATAACGAGTTATCAAACATGAAGTTAATTGAGGTTTTAAGGCTAGATTATCTTTGATTTAAAGGATGTGTTTTAAAAGCGAAAAATTAAAATATGGATTTTGTTATATATAATTTAAGAATGGGTTTAAAGAAGTTTAATTTAACAAATCTAAGACGGAAGGAGATTGGTCGAAAGCCTTTGTGTTCCATAATTGTATTTTTAATTGCGCTTATTATTTGGAAAGACCAGGATCATATTTATGTCCGAAAACCATTCCAAGTAATAACACGATGTTGTGGAGCAATTGAAGACGACATTGAAGACCGAGACCCTTCATATCGTAAGGATGACTTGTTGAATGTCTCAAATGGGTAGCTCCTATTTGCAGATGGATTTTAAATTAGTTAATTGGCAAGAAGCTCGAACGAATGTGAAGGAATTTCAGATTATTGTTTCGTTCAGAGCGTGAACATGCATGTATGGATTGTGTGTCTAACACTGTAATTGACTACGTAGCACTGATCTTTATTAATATACATCTATTTGGTGGCGGAGAATTTATTATCTTAGCTTAACACCCTTTTCTAAGACGTGTTAGCTTAGAGGTTATATATTAATGGAAATCAGTGATGCATAGTGAATAGACAATGTGGCATACTTAAGTTATATGATGAGCTATGGGTGATCAAAGCATGGCTTATCTACGCGTAGCTTTGTGTATATCATGACCTCGAAAAACCTCACATCCCGGATTGATGGTAAACTGGTGGTCCAACTTTTATGTTCGTTTCGTATGTTTGTTGCACCTGGATGTGATGATGAAAGGGTACCACGAAGTCCTCAGTCTGAGACGCTATTGTTGGGTACTCTGATTCATGTATGGCAAGCTAGTATAATGGTGTCTGAGTCCAGATGTTAACCGCAAGTGTTGGGATGATGCACGCAAGAAAGTTTGGGAGCCCACAAATGATCTTTCATACCAGGAATGTAACGACCTAGATTTTTGACCATTCAGATCGACAATAAACCACACATGTCGACCCAAACAGGTCACCAAAACATGTAATTATTGGGAAACAGAAGAAAAGGAAGAAAGAAAAGTAAACAATCACAAAATCTCACAGTGGAAGGACAACATATAATAAACAAATAATGGTTCAAAAGCATTTACAAACATATACATTCGAGTTACATTTTCCAGTCATCAGAGTTACACTAATACAAGTATATACAGTAATGCAGCGGAATTAAAGTGCAGCGGAAAAAGCATACTTATAATTGATATATATGTATACCAAATCCTCATCACCATCCTCCAAGTTATTGCAATTTTCGCTAACTGCAACTTCTGCCGACCCGAGCGTATTACATAAAAAGAAAACACAACAAACACTCGGATCTGCACTAAATCATTCTCATATTAGTCAAATTAAAATACGAAATAACCTGAGTGTCATGGGTACAGTAACTCAAGAGATGTTACGGGATTTTCCATCTCTCAAGGATCCGTTAAACTAATACATACATAGTATAATACGCTATTATTGTAATGTCTATTCAGTAAAGTAAATGTGACGGCCGCCCCGCACCAACCGGCATTTCCTCCGTAAGTGCGTTGTACATATGCCTAGCTAGCACGGAACGGTCGGCAGAAGAAAAGAAAGAAAAGAATAACTAACACAGAACCTGTCGAATGTCTCACAGCGCATGGAACAAAATATAATGATAACATAACTTTGACATAAAACAGGCGAGATAGTGCATAAGCTGAAAACTAAACCAACATGGCAGCGGAAATCCAAATACAGCTTATGATCCAACATCATTATTACAACTTTAAAACTGTCTCTAAAGCAAAAGAAATCTAAAGTAGAAGATGCACTACTAATGCCCAAGCAGTGATCTTCAACAACACAAGGGAGAATAACTATATATATCATACGTGGAAGCCTCTTGCTCGTCTCCGGATCAGCTACTCGTGTATACTCAGCTAACCTGTCTCTAGTCTGCTCATGAGAGCACCCAGAGTAATAAGAAGAGACATAAAACTCTGGGCCATACAAAAAGTCCGGTATGAGCGATAAGCAGCTAAACAGAACAATAACAGGTATACTAAACCATACCCGAACCTGGACCTGCAACCAAAGAGTTAGCACTACATATCGTACAATAATCTAAAGTGTCACTAAACAGATGGTGAAACACCCCACCTCCGTTAGGGTCACTCTTAAAGGGAATGCCCTAATTTTGGTGGAGGTTTATAAGTATAAGTCACAGATATATAAGACAGATATAAGAACACATATTTGTAAACAGCGGAAAATCAACAACTTTTATTTCATAAAAGCAAATACGTGCTACAACAACATCACCATAATTGTCTTACATCTTTTCCAAAAAAAACATAACATGACACTTTCATAATCTGTCTTGATTACATTATTTAAAGAAGCATAAATAAAACATAGATAAACTGCAAAAGCCCCATAGTGGTTGTCCAAAGCCATAGTTCAAAACGAAAAGGACCAAGCAATACATTTCTCCTCTTCAAGCTGGATGTTAAGGCCGGTCAAGCTGCTGTGTTCCCTCCCTGTGGACCTGGGGGGGGGGGACGGAAGAAAAGAAGACGAAAGAAAAGTAGAGTCAGACATAAAGCCTGAGTAAGTCTAGTACTATTCTGTCTATGAATAAAGAACTGGGTATGATAAGTATAAACAAGAAGTGGGAAAGCACAATAACTTGGTTAAGTTGTCTAGGGTCGAATATACTATCGTACCCCATGTTAATCTCTGAACCCATATAAACTAGTTTCCAACTGGCACCCCATAATCAGGGTGATGTGATCCATTATGATGATCGGCTCCTACTCGCATAGTTACATGTGTCTTACGGCCCCCGATGTTGTAGTTACCTATGCTGGTCCCACCATGGGGTGTATCAAGTCCCATGGTGGCGGCCCGACACAATCCTAGAATGCACAGGTATGCTACTGGTGTCCAGTGCCTTATTTTTCTGCGCCGGAGTGTGTGCACGCCCGCACCCCGTTAGAACCTACACTGCTACACCACCGCCGTCGATTTGACCTCTTACAATCAGCCCAGTAATCATGCCCCACCCTGCCTAGTTTCAGGGTATCATGATACACCTTCTAGGGTTACTGCTGAAAAGGGTCCCCCGTTACTAGGTTTTCTATCTCTACCCAACATGCTAAGTTGGTTAAGTGTTTTCTAACCTAACCCCCACTAGTCCGTTTAGTTTAGCATGTTCCATTTTGATTAAGTCTTTAGTTCACTTAATCCTAACAATCCTGATTCAGCCTTAATTGTCTTATTAAAGCCTTGACCTCTCACATTAGACAGGTATTGTTGTGGCTGCCTGTTGCCGGTTGGTTCCGGGCAGTCTTACGCCACAACTCAGTCTAACCTCGGGTCCTTATTGGGCTCCATGTTTAACCTCCCACATTGGATAGGTATTGTTGTGACTACTGGACAGCCGGGCGGTTCCGGGCAGGTTTACATCACAACTCAATCCAACCTCGGGTTAAACACATCGTATGTTCTACATTTACATATTTTGTCTTTCTTCTTTATTTTCTTATATGTAAATATTTGCGGCCCATTATTAAGTTAATGGTGTAAAGGTTACACCAATCATGGGCCCAACCCATACTTGAATTTGGGCCCTTCTACTTTATATTTTCATTTATTAATAAATTTAACCCAACGTTATTTTCCCCCGTTTAACACGTTCGTTTATTATATATATGCTGGGCTTAGCCTTTTTAAGCCCAACCTAGCCATGCGAAAAGGGGAGGCTTAAAGCATGATTACATACACAAGGAGGGGAATGTGAACGCATGAACTTGCAACATAACGTTGGAACTACAAAATAGAAACTGATGTACTTGCATAGTAGTAATGTATACTTTGGTCATAAAGCATAAGTGACATGAATCAAAGCATGTAAACTTGTAGTTGAGATAAGAATATCACTATTGACACATAGGCTTAACTACAACATAAACCTATATTTTTATTCAGGCATAATGTCAAACATAAGCAAATCATGTTCATAAGATTACTACATGTTTACAAAGGTGCTTACTTTTGTTACTAACACAAAAGTATAGTTCAACTTAATCATGATTTTAAATCTAATCACATAAATATTTCTAACATGAAATCATGATTTTTACTTTAGTCATGCAAACTTGCAAATGGGATTTTGAGTCTAACCTAGCTATATACCACATATGTCATCATATAATTCTTGTTAACAATATAGACCTAACATGGATTTCAATTATGCAAAATATCAATCATAGCCTAGTCATATTCATGAGTTTGCAAATAGGTTTTCTAGTACAAAAGCATGGCTTAATACATAGATCATGGTGCCAAAATTTCAACATAGTTTCATATGAACTATAATAACCCAAAATTTGTTCCAATTACATACAAAATGATTTATGTACGAAAATATACATTATGATGGCATAGTAGCAAAACCCCAAACTTGCATGAATTTCAATTAATCAACTACATACATGTAGCTTCAACATGGATTACATAAATTGCGAATATTCCAAACGTATACTTGCATAAAACTACCGCAAACATGTAGTTTTTTTATAATGAATAACATAATTCGAAAATATCCAAACGTATACAATATTCCAAATCGATAAGAATCATAGTAACGCACAAATATGAATTACTTTATTGCCACAAATCAAGTATACAAACCAACACAATTATTTGTTCATACCAAAATAATACTCTACTTACAATTGTGTGGCGAATTCTCCAATTTAGGAATTTGGAGATGCGATTCCTTGTTGATTTGATTTGATTAAGTTGCTTTATGCTTTAGAATTTGCCTCCTAATCCTCTCTCCAATTGGTGGCTACTCTTAGTCGTTCCTCAGCAACATGATGGCCTTGTTCTTATTTTTGAATGAATAGATTAGGGTTGAGTCTAGGGTCATTTTTATAGGGGTTATGAACTGATTAGGACCATTGATGTTGCTTGGATTGATCGTAGCCATTCATTCGAAAGAGAGACCAATTAGAGCCTGCCACCTAGCCCTAATGACAAAGCAGACCTCTGAAAATCGACCAACATAGAATAGGCCAGCCAGGTCGGGCTGGGTTCGACCTGGCTCTGGACCAGGTCGACAGCCCTGTCGACAGCCCTGTCGACAGCCCTGTCGACCTGGCTAGACCAGGTCGACAGCCCAGTCGACCTGGGTGCATTAGGCGGGAGTTTTCCCGCCCTGGCCAATTGGGCCCGATTTTGGAATTAAAACTTGTTTTTCTGAGTTGTTTTATTCTGTTCGAATTTTAAACTTAATTCAGCAACTTCCGAAGGCCATATCTTCCTCATACGGACTCCGTTTTTCGAAAACTCGGACTCTATTTCGCGTATTTTTCCGAGACGAACGCAATGGCGTATCCCGTTTCCCTTAGTTCTTTGATTTGAAATTAATTATACTTTAATTTGTGAATTTCACAGTTATAGAATTCGCGGGGTGTTTCATTCTCCCCCACTTAAAAGGATTTCGTCCCCGAAATCTTCAAGTTAGGAGGAATGTATATCCTAACATCCAATCATCCATCTACTCATCCATCAAACACGAGCATCCATTGTCCTTAAAAGACTTCTAATGCTTCATGATCATATGCGAAGTGTGTGTGTACATGTACTTATCAAATGCAAAATCAGACGGTCTACTGATTCAGTTGACCTCCTTAATGCGAATTATGTAAGTGCCATGAATCCATTATGTATGCAAATTTTCCTATTCTTGATTCTACATGAGTGCACAATCATTCAATACAAATGCAACATCCACATGACAACACATTAGAGTTCAACCATATACGAATGCAAACATATACGCATATGCAATATGAAGTGACTGAGCCGATCTAAAACCTAGATTGTGTGTGTATATGCAACCACGAGCAACCACTAGCAATCACTTGCAACCACTTGCAACCATCATCCATAACATGTTTCAATTACATGTTTCCATCCAAAGGGTTTCTACCTAAAAGATAAGGTCGAGGAAATATACCTAAAAAGATAGATAAAAGCGCAACTTAAGGAAAAGGAAAGATCAAGGATGTACCCTCGAACAGAAAAGGGTAGGCAGTGCGTATTCTAGCTTCAGTTTCCCAAGTCGCGTCTCCCTCGGCGTCGCTCCACTGAACTTTGACGAGCTTGACTTCACGGTTGCGTAGCTTCTTCACTTCCGTTCCTAATATGCGGGTTGGAACTTTTCTTATGGTTGCTTCGCGTTCCACTTCGGCCTCTTCGAGGACATTTGGCTCTACCACCTCGGCTGACTCATGTAGACATTTTCGGAGATGTGAAACGTGAAAAACGTTGTGGACTCCAGCCAACTTCTCGGGTAGCTCTAATCTATAGGCCATTTTCCCAATTTTCTCGATAATAGGGAATGGCCCTACGAACCTTGGTGCCAGTTTTCCTGTGGTTCCAAAACGAACAACGTTCCTTAGCGGTGATACCTTGAGAAAAACTCTGTCTCCAACCTCAAATTCAAGGTCGGTCCTTCTCTTGTCGGCATAGGACTTTTGTCTGTCTTGGGCCGTCTTCATCCTTCTTCGTATTAAGTCTACTTTCTCTGAAGTCTCTCGGATCATATCTGGTCCAAGTATGAGCTTATCCGTAGACTCCCACCAACAAGTGGGCGATCGGCACGGTCTTCCATATAAAGCTTCGAAGGGTGCCATTCCGATGGTTGCTTGATAGCTGTTGTTATAGGCAAATTCCACCAAAGGAAGGTGGTCTTCCCATGTCCCTCCGAAGTCGAGGACGCATAGCCTTAAAAGGTCTTGCAAAACTCTGTTCACTCTCTCTGTTTGGTCGTCGGTTTGGGGATGATAGGCTGTGCTCAAGCATAACTGCGTTCCTACTGCTTCTTGCAGACTCCGCCAAAACTCACTGGTGAAGATGGGGTCTCGGTCACTGACAATGCTAGATGGTATTCCATGGAGTCGAATGATTTCCTTGAGGTAAAGTGATGCTAGGGATGAGGCAGTTCTTTTACTTTTGACAGGTAAAAAGTGGGCGCTTTTAGTAAGCCTATCCACTATTACCCAAATGCTAGTGTTGCCTCTCCTAGACCTAGGCAGCCCATCGATGAAGTCCATTGAGATGCTATCCCACTTCCACTGCGGGACCTCCAGAGGATGTAGCAGTCCGCCAGGCTTTTTCTGTTCCGCCTTAACCTGTTGGCACACCATACACTTAGAAACGAACTCTGCCACGTCCTTTTTCATGCCGTTCCAGAAGAAAGTCCTTTTTATGTCTTTGTACATTTTATCTCCGCCTGGGTGTATCGTCATCTTGGAGTGATGTGCTTCCTCGAGAACCTTCTTCACTAAATCTTTTGTTTGTGGGACGCATAGTCTTCCGTCTCGCCTTAGCAAACCCTTATCGTCGATGGAGTATCTGTTGAGGTGACTTGAAGTCTCACCCCTAATTAGCCTATCAATTGTTTCCACAAGCTGAGGGTCTCCGCGTTGTGCTGTCCCTACTGAATCCACTAAAGTTGGGCGCACTTCGAGAGATGCTAGCAAGCCTGGTACGAAATCGGAGGAAGGCCTAAAGTCGAAGCTGGCTATAAACTCTAGGCTTTGTCTTTCAACAAACAACGGGCTTAGGGTCAATTTCTTTCGGCTCAACGCGTCTGCCACTACGTTGCCTTTGCCCGGAGTGTAGGAGATTTCGAAATCGTACGAGGCAAGAAACTCCATCCATCTTTGTTGCCTCAAGTTAAGATCCTTCTGCGAGAAAAGATATTTCAACGATTTATGGTCAGTGTAAAGTTCGAACTTCTCACCTAGGAGATAGTGTCGCCAAGACTTGAGTGCAAAGACGATGGCGGCTAACTCAAGATCGTGGGTTGGGTAGTTCTTTTCGTGCACTTTCAACTGCCTCCCGCCATAAGCTACTACCCTTCCTTCTTGCATTAAGACGGCGCCTAGCCCTGTCCCACATGCATCCGTATAAACAGTGAACATCTTGCTCCCATCTGGCAGCGTCAAAACTGGGGCTGTTGTAAGAGCCCTTTTCAGTCGTTGGAAAGCAAACTCGCAATCCAAATCCCAATTGAACACTAGATTCTTCTTAGTCAATTTCGTGAGCGGAGCTGAGATTTTCGCAAAATCCCTTGTGAATTTTCGATAGAAACCCGCTAGTCCTAGAAAACTTCGGACCTCAGTCGCATTCCTTGGTGTCTTCCAATCCTGTACCGCCACTACCTTAGCAGGGTCCACTGCTAACCCTTGTTTGGATACTATGTGCCCAAGGAACCTCACCTCTTCTCTCCAAAAGTGGCATTTGGAGAATTTGGCTTTTAGTTGATGGACTCGCAAAGTTTCCATGATTGCCCTTAAGTGTTGAGCATGTTCCTCTTCACTCTTTGAGAAGATAAGGATATCATCTACGAAGACCACTACGAATTTGTTGAGAAAATCTCTAAATACCCTACTCATCAGGTCCACGAAGTAAGCAGGTGCATTTGTCAAACCGAAAGGCATGACAAGCCATTCAAAGAAGCCGTCTGGGGTTCTGAATGCCGTTTTATCGATGCTATCTTCAGCCACCCTTAGCTGATGAAAACCGGTTGCTAAATCGAGCTGGGAGAAAATAGACGCTCCTACAAGCTGGTCAAATAAATCATCAATTCTAGGGAGAGGGTGCCTATTCTTCTTCGTTAGCTTGTTGAGCTCCCTATAGTCAACACATAGACGGAGTGAACCATCCGCCTTTGTAGCGAACACCACTGGAGCGCCCCATTCTGAAATGCTTCTCCTAATGAACCCCTTCTCTAGAAGCTCTTTAATCTATTTACTGGGCTCTTTCCTTTCCCGTGGAGCCATGTGTCTAACGGGCAACGCAACGGGCTTTGCATTATCTACAAGATATATGCGGAAGTCTATTTCCCGCTTCGGAGGCAAGCCCTTCACCTCTTCGAAGACATCCGGATATTCCCGGACCACTCTAACTGATTGCAAATTTTCAACAGAGGCATCTAGCGATTCAAGATAACTAAGCATAACCGCGTATGAGGGATTACAAGAAATTTCCAAAGTATTACCGAGCTGGGTTAGGAGACTAACAACCCTTTTCTCACAATCAAGGATGGCCCCATTACTGGATAGCCAATCCATACCCAAAATCAAACCATAACCCGAAAAGCCCAAAACAAAGGCACTACATTGAAATTCTACACTTAGGATAGAAATTTTCAATCCCAAACAGATCATAGACAAATGAGCTGGGCCCCCAATTGGGTTTGAAACAATTAAGGGGTCCTCTACCATACTAGTTTTTAGGTGCAGAGATTCTACTAAAGCAGACGAGATAAAGGAGTGTGATGCGCCAGAATCAAATAAACTGCGAACGGGGTGATCATAAAGATAAACTACACTTTCTACAGAAGTATTTATACCTCGCTGTTGCAGAGGTGGCGCTTCCAGCACATGAACCTGTGCCCCTGGGGTGGATCCAGCCCTCTGCCCCTGTCCTCGTTTCTTTGGGCAGTCCTTAGCCCTGTGGCCTGTCTCACCGCAAGAAAAGCACCCACCATTCTCCTTGGCCTTCTTTTTCCGGCAGTCCTTAACTAAGTGCCCCACTTTGCCACAGAAATTGCACTTCCTCTTCTCTTTGTTGCCTTTCCCACCCTTCTTAAAGTCTGTCTTCTTAGGCTGCAAACCCTCTTTCTTCCCTTGAGAGCTTTCTGCCTTTGTCTCCTTCTTGCCCTTATCCTCTTCATTCAGCAATGCCATTTGAACCAATCTTTCATACGTGGCTCCCATGGGTATATGGGTCATGGCCAAACTGTGTAATGGCTCATTCAACCCTTTGACGAAACGGAGAGTCTTCTTGTGCGGGGTGTTGACTAGGTCAAGCCCAAACCTAGCCAGCTCGTCGAACTGATTCACATACTCTCTGACTGTCTTATCCCCTTGCTTAAGAAATAAGAATTTTTCCAACTGCAAACTTCTTTCCGCATCTGAGAGAAATTTAGTCTCAAACCTTGCCCTAAAGTCCTCCCATGTCTCCACTGGTCTTTCAGCATTAGTGACTTCCCACCAGTAGGAAGCCTCGCCCTTCAATAGCCACACTGCCAATTGTACTTTTTGTCTATCTTCTACCTCAAAGATGATGAATAGGTCCTCCGTTTCTTTCAGCCAATTTCTAGCCGCCACGAAGGACTCAGTTCCATGGAAATCCTTTCCTCCCATAGCTTTAAAATCTTTACATATCTTAGCAAAAGTGTTTCCCCGAGGAGGAGGTGGAGGAAAAGGTGCCGCTGCTGCTGGGGGAGGAGGAACGGTAGGACCTGGCTGAGTGGCTCTTGCTTCTAAGAACCGTCTAAACCAACCAGGTATTGGCACCCCTTCTGGCAAGTTAAGTTCTTCGGACATGCTGAAACAAAAAGGATAGATTCAAAACGAAGGATAAGAGATAGTACCTATGGCTTTGGGGAGTGGACTTTGCCTTTTTAAAATAATATTTTATTTTTCTTTTAAAATGCTTCTTTAAATTTCCTTTTTGAAAATAATTTTTCAAAACTTTTTATCTTATCTGGTAAACCTATGCTCTGATACCAAGTGAAACACCCCACCTCCGTTAGGGTCACTCTTAAAGGGAATGCCCTAATTTTGGTGGAGGTTTATAAGTATAAGTCACAGATATATAAGACAGATATAAGAACACATATTTGTAAACAGCGGAAAATCAACAACTTTTATTTCATAAAAGCAAATACGTGCTACAACAACATCACCATAATTGTCTTACATCTTTTCCAAAAAAAACATAACATGACACTTTCATAATCTGTCTTGATTACATTATTTAAAGAAGCATAAATAAAACATAGATAAACTGCAAAAGCCCCATAGTGGTTGTCCAAAGCCATAGTTCAAAACGAAAAGGACCAAGCAATACATCTCTCCTCTTCAAGCTGGATTTTAAGGCCGGTCAAGCTGCTGTGTTCCCTCCCTGTGGACCTGGGGGGGGGAAACGGAAGAAAAGAAGACGAAAGAAAAGTAGAGTCAGACATAAAGCCTGAGTAAGTCTAGTACTATTCTGTCTATGAATAAAGAACTGGGTATGATAAGTATAAACAAGAAGTGGGAAAGCACTATAACTTGGTTAAGTTGTCTAGGGTCGAATATACTATCGTACCCCATGTTAATCTCTGAACCCATATAAACTAGTTTCCAACTGGCACCCCATAATCAGGGTGATGTGATCCATTATGATGATCGGCTCCTACTCGCATAGTTACATGTGTCTTACGGCCCCCGATGTTGTAGTTACCTATGCTGGTCCCACCATGGGGTGTATCAAGTCCCATGGTGGCGGCCCGACACAATCCTAGAATGCACAGGTATGCTACTGGTGTCCAGTGCCTTATTTTTCTGCGCCGGAGTGTGTGCACGCCCGCACCCCGTTAGAACCTACACTGCTACACCACCGCCGTCGATTTGACCTCTTACAATCAGCCCAGTAATCGTGCCCCACCCTGCCTAGTTTCAGGGTATCATGATACACCTTCTAGGGTTACTGCTGAAAAGGGTCCCCCGTTACTAGGTTTTCTATCTCTAGCCAACATGCTAAGTTGGTTAAGAGTTTTCTAACCTAACCCCCACCAGTCCGTTTAGTTTAGCATGTTCCATTTTGATTAAGTCTTTAGTTCACTTAATCCTAACAATCCTGATTCAGCCTTAATTGTCTTATTAAAGCCTTGACCTCTCACATTAGACAGGTATTGTTGTGGCTGCCTGTTGCCGGTTGGTTCCGGGCAGTCTTACGCCACAACTCAGTCTAACCTCGGGTCCTTATTGGGCTCCATGTTTAACCTCCCACATTGGATAGGTATTGTTGTGACTACTGGACAGCCGGGCGGTTCCGGGCAGGTTTACATCACAACTCAATCCAACCTCGGGTTAAACACATCGTATGTTCTACATTTACATATTTTGTCTTTCTTCTTTATTTTCTTATATGTAAATATTTGCGGCCCATTATTAAGTTAATGGTGTAAAGGTTACACCAATCATGGGCCCAACCCATACTTGAATTTGGGCCCTTCTACTTTATATTTTCATTTATTAATAAATTTAACCCAACGTTATTTTCCCCCGTTTAACACGTTCGTTTATTATATATATGCTGGGCTTAGCCTTTTTAAGCCCAACCTAGCCATGCGAAAAGGGGAGGCTTAAAGCATGATTACATACACAAGGAGGGGAATGTGAACGCATGAACTTGTAACATAACGTTGGAACTACAAAATAGAAACTGATGTACTTGCATAGTAGTAATGTATACTTTGGTCATAAAGCATAAGTGACATGAATCAAAGCATGTAAACTTGTAGTTGAGATAAGAATATCACTATTGACACATAGGCTTAACTACAACATAAACCTATATTTTTATTCAGGCATAATGTCAAACATAAGCAAATCATGTTCATAAGATTACTACATGTTTACAAAGGTGCTTACTTTTGTTACTAACACAAAAGTATAGTTCAACTTAATCATGATTTTAAATCTAATCACATAAATATTTCTAACATGAAATCATGATTTTTACTTTAGTCATGCAAACTTGCAAATGGGATTTTGAGTCTAACCTAGCTATATACCACATATGTCATCATATAATTCTTGTTAACAATATAGACCTAACATGGATTTCAATTATGCAAAATATCAATCATAGCCTAGTCATATTCATGAGTTTGCAAATAGGTTTTCTAGTACAAAAGCATGGCTTAATACATAGATCATGGTGCCAAAATTTCAACATAGTTTCATATGAACTATAATAACCCAAAATTTGTTCCAATTACATACAAAATGATTTATGTACGAAAATATACATTATGATGGCATAGTAGCAAAACCCCAAACTTGCATGAATTTCAATTAATCAACTACATACATGTAGCTTCAACATGGATTACATAAATTGCGAATATTCCAAACGTATACTTGCATAAAACTACCGCAAACATGTAGTTTTTTTATAATGAATAACATAATTCGAAAATATCCAAACGTATACAATATTCCAAATCGATAAGAATCATAGTAACGCACAAATATGAATTACTTTATTGCCACAAATCAAGTATACAAACCAACACAATTATTTGTTCATACCAAAATAATACTCTACTTACAATTGTGTGGCGAATTCTCCAATTTAGGAATTTGGAGATGCGATTCCTTGTTGATTTGATTTGATTAAGTTGCTTTATGCTTTAGAATTTGCCTCCTAATCCTCTCTCCAATTGGTGGCTACTCTTAGTCGTTCCTCAGCAACATGATGGCCTTGTTCTTATTTTTGAATGAATAGATTAGGGTTGAGTCTAGGGTCATTTTTATAGGGGTTATGAACTGATTAGGACCATTGATGTTGCTTGGATTGATCATAGCCATTCATTCGAAAGAGAGACCAATTAGAGCCTGCCACCTAGCCCTAATGACAAAGCAGACCTCTGAAAATCGACCAACATAGAATAGGCCAGCCAGGTTGGGCTGGGTTCGACCTGGCTCTGGACCAGGTCGACAGCCCTGTCGACCTGGCTAGACCAGGTCGACAGCCCAGTCGACCTGGGTGCATTAGGCGGGAGTTTTCCCGCCCTGGCCAATTGGGCCCGATTTTGGAATTAAAACTTGTTTTTCTGAGCTGTTTTATTCTGTTCGAATTTTAAACTTAATTCAGCAACTTCCGAAGGCCATATCTTCCTCATACGGACTCCGTTTTTCGAAAACTCGGACTCTATTTCGCGTATTTTTCCGAGACGAACGCAATGGCGTATCTCGTTTCCCTTAGTTCTTTGATTTGAAATTAATTATACTTTAATTTGTGAATTTCACAGTTATAGAATTCGCGGGGTGTTACAGATGGTGTAAAGATAACGGGGGAGGAGTGTACCTGTCATAGTGATAGCAAACAAATCAATCATAGCAACCATCCTCGCATCTCTCACTCAGTGCATAAAGCATACGATGTCTACCAATCTCAACCATTAGACCCATCGAAGTAGTGACGGAGTTCGACTTGTACAACTACTGCTACCACCAAGCTTACCCCACGGAGTCATTACTAAATCTTTACAAATGACCCCGCTTCATTGGTTTATAGCCCATAAGTCATACATAGACCACTGTGGCCCTGAATCCGTTCACGTACCCCCTACACATAGTGATCCAAAGTCATAGACATCGACAACCCCTTAGCACACGTCCCGCAGCAAAGCCCAAATCATGAAGTTGACTCGTTGGTTCCCAACTGGATCCTGAGTTCTAACTTCATATTTGGACTACCTTTGCATCTCGGGTCTTTTAGTCTCCTTCCATGGATCGGTTCGGATTCACTTTTTCTTCACTTCGGATCGTAATCCCCAAAGTCGTTCGGTTCGGATCCTTGCCTTAAGTCATGCTCTTCAGTTCAGCCCATGGCCTTCATCTCGTGGCGGTTCGGATCGATCGTGGTTAGCCCCTGGCGGATCGGGTCGTGGTATTCAAGTCCAATCGTCATACACTAGTTCGGGTCGGAGCGGCTCATGCTCACGAGGGCGGATCGGGTCGGATGGTGTGAGCGGCTCAGTTCGAGTAGAGTCCTCCGGTTCGTGATCCTCCATGGCTATTAGTTCGCGAGCTTCCAGGCGGTTCGGGTCAGGCTCCATCACCACAAGCGGATTGGTTCGGAGAAGATACTCCACGAGCGGTTCGGTTCACGAGTTGCACCTCGGGTCGGTCCGTGCTCCCATCCGATCCGATCCGGTTCGGGTACTTTCCTGCACTTTTCCTGCAACTTCCAGTGACTGTTTATACGCCACTCGATGTCGTTTTCGACTACTCTAACTATTTTAGACAATCACAAAGCATACCAAACATTCATAACAACATACAACATTAACCACAAACACCAAAACAATAACTTGATAGGTTAAAATGGATTAAACATAGTCAAACCCCACATTTTTTCCTTAAGCATGTTTAAGCATAACTAACATTAGGATTAGCAAAACTTAACCAAACTTTCTAACAGAGGTCTAAAATAATATTTCAGAATTTATAACTATTTTTCCAGATTTTTAACATGTTTAAATTCGCTAATTAACCATAATTAGTGTAAAAAGGTGCTAATCACTCACCTTAGCCACAATATAATATCAAATCTGAAAATATTTCTGTTTGGGCGCGAATACCAACGCAACACAGCAGCTCTACCTCGATTCTTGTGCTATTCCGCCTTGATTTGATGTTGCTAAGCTTAATCCTTGATTAAACGATGATTCTAGATGTTGGAGGCCATTGTTAGGGTTCCGAGAATGAAAGTGGCGGCTGAAAAATGAAAATAAGATCGTTCTCTAACTGATTTCAGCCTCCCCATAACCCTAATCCCGAAATGGGTTATTGGGCCCTCTTGCTAATCACCCTAATTAGGCCCGGTTAAGCTGTTTTTCACCTTCTAAACCTTGTTTCAGCCATATCTCTCAAATGGTGAGTCCGTTTGGCTAATGTGACCACTCTACGGAAAGGTAAACCATCATTCGAAGCTAATGGAAGTGGTCTTAGGGCAAAACTCTTTTCCTATCAAAAGTTATGGACGAAACAAGATCAGCTAGGGGCAAAATGGTCATTTAAAAATCGGCAAAAATCATGGACATGGGAAATGACCCTAATAGTCGTCTCCCAAAGGCACATGGCTATACGACTTCGTATGAGAAAGAAATAAATATTCTACGATCCCCTGATGCGTAGAATGTGGGTCGTTACATTCTCCCCCTTTTAAGAAATTTCGTCCCCGAAATTCCTTAATCAGAACATACAAAGGTATCCCGCATGTCCATCAACCATTTGCAACCAATCAAACATGCAAAACAACCAAAGCAAACCTATCCTAGCATGCGGAAAGACTAAATCGCAAGGAAAATCTTATCAGGCAAAGAGTTCTGTATACGTCTCCCTAATGCTCTCCTCTGTCTCCAAAGTACAGTCATTCTCATTCTCGCCCCACTGAACTTTGACTAGATCCACCGCTTTCCTTCGAAGTTGCTTCGTATCGTGCTCGACAATACGAATCGGCTTGCGGTTTCCAGCCACCTCAGGTTCTACTTCGACATCATCCAATTGATCAGGTGAAATAGTCACATCAGGGTCGTGCACGAATTTCCTTAACTGGGAAACATGAAATACGTTGTGAACTCCCGCCATCTTGTCTGGTAATTCAACTTTATACGCCAAATTCCCAACTTTCTCAAGAACTGGGAATGGACCAACAAATCTTGGTGCTAACTTCCCTCTCCTGCCAAATCGAATCATGCTCTTTAACGGAGAAATCTTGATAAACACCAAGTCACCAACGGAGAATTTCAATTCTCTTCGTCTCTTATCGGCATAACTCTTCTGTCTATCTTAAGCAGCCTTCATTCGCTGTTGAACAATCTTGATCTTGTCTGAGGTTTCTCTTATCACATCCGGCCCAAACACAAACTTCTCACCGGTTTCTAACCAACATGACGGGGAGTTGCACGGTCTTCCGTACAAAGCTTCAAATGGAGCCATACCGATACTGGACTGATCGCTATTGTTATATGCAAACTCTACTGGATGCAAATGGTCATCCCATAACCCGCCAAAATCCAGTACACATGCTCTCAAGAGATCTTCTAACACTCAATTCACCCTCTCTGTTTGTCCGTCGGTTTGAGGATGATACGCGGTACTGAGATGTAATTATGATCCTAAAGCCTCTTGTAAGCTCTTCCAAAATCCACTAGTAAATAACGGATCTCGGTCACTCACAATGCCTTTGGGTACTCCATGAAATCTCACTACCCACTTCATATACAGTTCAGCTAACTTAGCTGCCGTTCTACTCGACTTGACTGGTATAAACCTAGCACTTTTGGTCAATCGATCCACAATTACCCAAATGCTATCATGACCTGATCTAGTCCTTGGTAAACCGTAAATGAAATCCATCGAGACATGTTCCCATTTCCATTCTGGGATTTCTAATGGTTGTAACAAACCACTAGGCTTCTTTTGCTCGGCTTTAACTAACTGGCAATTCATACACTTGGATATAAACATCCCAATATCTCTTTTCATTCCTTCCCAGTAGTAGGTCTGCTTCATGTCTCGATACATTTTGTTACCACCGGGATGTATAGTCAGTTTTGAGTGATGACATTCTCTAAGCACTTCATTCCTCAATCCATTAACATTGGGTACAACTAGTCTCCCATCCTTTCGAAGCCATCCTTCTCGATCAAGCCCATACTTGTTTATCTACTTATCGTTTCCCATATCTAACTTGGAGACTATTTCTAATAGATTGGGATCGTCCTTTTGACTGGAACCAATCCGCTCAATAAAAGTGGGTCTGATCGTCAAACTTGCTAACATATCTGGATCTAATTCGCATTTTGGTCTGAAATCATATCCAGCGATGTACTCCAGTTGCTTCCACTCAAGAAACATAACCCCTAAACTGGCATATCTTCTACTTAATGCATCAGCTACCGCATTTCCCTTTCCTGGGGTATATGCGATATCGAAATCATAAGAAGCCATTCTAACCATCTTAGCTGTCGGAGATTTAGATCCTTCTGAGAGAAGGATGCTTCAACGATTTATGATCGGTAAACAGCTCGAATCTTTCTCCCAAGAGATAATGTCTCCACATCTTCAACACGAATACGATCGCTGCCAATTCCAGATCATGAGTAGGATATCTCTTCTCATGCGGTTTCAGCTGCCGACTTGCATAAGCTACAACCCTACCTCCTTGCATCAATACAACACCTAGTCCGGTACCACAGGCATCCGTGTATACCGTCATCTCTTCATTCCCCATTGGAATGACTAACACTGGTGCAAATGTCAATTTTCCCTTTAGACTCTTGAATGCATTCTCGCACTTTTCGTCCCAGACAAAAGCTTGATTCTTCTTGGTCAACTGAATCAACGGTGCTGCTATCTTGGAGAAGTCTTGGATAAACTTACGATAATATCCATCTAATCCTAAGAAACTTCTTACGTTTGTTGCATTCTTGGGCGTAGACCAATCTTGTACCGTAGCCACTTTCGCTGGATCCACGACAATACCATTCTCTGAAACAACATGGCCCAAGATTCTCACTTCCTTCCTCCAGAAGTGACACTTAGAAAACTTTGCTTTCAATTGGTGTTTTCTCAACACCTCCATCATTGTCCTCAAATGCTCCTTGTGTTCTTCCTCTGTCCTCGAGTAAACCAAGATATCGTCCACGAACACAAGAACAAACTTATTCAACTGATCTCTGAATACCGTATTCATAAGATCCACAAAATATGTTGGGGCATTGGTCAACCCAAATGGCATGACCAGCCACTCATAAAATCCAAACGGCGTCCGAAATGCCGTTTTAGCTATACTCTCAGCTTCCACTCTAAGCTGATGAAAGCCTGTCGCGAGATCCAATTGGGAGAATACTCTCGCGCCACTCAACTGATCAAACAAATCATCTATCCGCGGTAGAGGATACTTATTCTTCCTCGTCACCTTATTCAATTCGCGGTAGTCCACACACAATCGAAGGGAACCATCGTCCTTGGTAGCAAACACAACTGGTGCTCCCCACTCAGAAACACTTCTTCTGATAAATCCCTTCTTCAAAAGATCGCTGACTTGCACCTCGAGCTCTCGCTGCTCCCTTGGTTCCATACGACGAAGTGGCATCACTATAGGTATGGCATCTTTCACTAGATCAATACGGAACTCAATCTCTCGGTGTGGTGGAAGTCCGGTCACTTCCTCGAAGATGTCCGGATACTGGCCAGCCACGGGCACATTTGACAACTCATCATGCGGGATGTCGAGGGAATTTAGAAAACTAGCCATTACCCCATCACTAGGTAGACCACCAAATACTACCCTCCGCCCATCATCCGCTCTAACTGTCACCAAAAAGCCCTCATAGTCCACCACCACCCCGTACCTTTGGAGCTAATCGACTCCCAAAATGATGCCAAACCCAGTAAAGCCCAAAACAAAGCAATCACAAACAAACATACATCAATGACTCGATAAGACCACATTACGGTAAATCATACTAAGGCTAGTCGAACCGCCAATCAGGTTCGTCACTACTAAAGGTCTATCGACTATCTCGGGTTCCAATCCCAACCTATCTACCAGGTCACTAGATATGAAAGAATTGGAAGCTCCGGTATCAAACAAAACTCTAACAGGAACATCGTAAACAGAAAGCATACCTTGAATGACGATATTCTTTCCCTTCTCCACCGCAGTTGGGGCATTCGACGAAGAAGGAATAGAATTAAGGGCATATGCTTTCACCATCTGCTTCTCTTTCAAAGGTTGTGGACACTTATCCTTCTAATGTCCAACTTGGCCACAGTTGAAGCACTTCCTGTCTGCTGGCTTTGCTCGGCAATTACTAGCATAGTGGCCCTTCTTGCCATAGCTAAAGCACTCAACGTCTTTCTTATTCTTCTTCTTTTGGCCATCCTTGGTCTGATTATGCTTTCTCTTATTCTGAGAACCATTCTTGCCTCCACCACTTGCTTGCGGCTTTGGCTCATCTGCAGATGTAACCTCAGTCTTCGACTTAGGTATAGGCTCTCTGATCTCAAAGCTTTCCCCGCAATCGATTCAAACTTCTCATCGATGTGGTTAATAAGCCTTTCCCCCAAATATCCATCCAAACCAATTATAAACTTTTCGTTCTTCCTCTCGGCAGTGTCAATCAAAGATAATCCATATCTCGATAAAGTATCGAACTCAGCAACATACTCTGAAACTACCCTTCCATTCTGCTTAAGCTCAAGAAATTTTCTAAACAGTTCTAACTTCTGAGCAGCTGGTATAAACTTATCGCTAAAGCGAGCCTTAAACTGATCCCATGTAATCTGATCCTCTGGAGTAGCAGCCTTTATAGCATTCCACCAATTCATTGCCCGTCCTTGCAGCTGACGGGGTGCTAGCCTTCTCTTCATCGCGTCCTTGATACTTAAGTCTTCGAAAATACGCTCGCAGCTATCCAGCCAATACTGAACATTCGTAGCTGACTCCGTTCCGTGGAATGACTTCCCACCAAGACTAGTATAATCCTTGTTAAGCTTGGCGAAATCGGCGCTAGGCGCCTGCACAGCTGCACCACCACCATTAACAGCATTAGGAGATGCTCCTTGAACATCTCTGAGCATCTCCCTCATAAAGTTGGTGAACATCGTCCTCATGTCATAGTGATAGCAAACAAATCAATCATAATAACCATCCTCGCATCTCTCACTCAGTGCATAAAGCATACGATGTCCACCACTCTCAACCACTAGACCCATCGAAGTAGTGACGGAGTTCGACTTGTACAACTACTGCTACCACCAAGCTTACCCCACGGAGTCATGACTAAATCTTTACAAATGACCCCGCTTCATTGGTCTGTAGCCCACTAGTCGTACCTAGACCACTGTGGCCCTGAATCCGTTCATGTACCCCCTACACATAGTGATCCAAAGTCATAGACATCGACAACCCCTTAGTACACGTCCCGCAGCAAAGCCCAAATCATGAAGTTGACTCGTTGGTTCCCAACTAGATCCTGAGTTCTAACTTATCATTTGGACTACCTTTGCATCTTGGGTCTTTTAGTCTCCTTCCACGAATCGGTTCGGATTCCCTTTTTCTTCACTTCGGATCGTAATCCCCAAAGTCGTTCGGTTCGGATCCATGCCTTAAGTCATGCTCTTCGGTTCAGCCAATGGCCTTCATCTCATGGCGGTTCGGATCGATCGTGGTCAGCCCCTGGCGGATCGGGTCGTGGCCTTCAAGTCCAATCGTCATACACCAGTTCGGGTCGGAGCGTCTCATGCTCACGAGGGCGGATCGGGTCGGATGGTGTGAGCGGTTCGGTTCGGGTAGAGTCCTCCGGTTCGTGATCCTCCATGGCCATCGGTTTGCGAGATTACAGGCGGTTCGGGTCGGGCTCCATCACCACAAGCGGATCGGTTCAGAGAAGATACTCCACGAGTAGTTCGGTTCACGAGTTGCACCTCGGGTCGGTCCGTGCTCCCATCCGATCCGATCTGGTTCGGGTACTTTCTTACAACTTCCAACGACTGTTTATACGCCACTCGACAGCGTTTTCGACTACTCTAACTATTTTAGACAATCACAAAGCATACCAAACAGTCACTGCAACATACGACATCAACCACAAACACCAAAACAATAACTTAATAGGTTAAAATGGATCATACATAGCCAAACCCCACATTTTTCCCTTAAGCATGTTTAAGCATAACTAACATTAGGATTAGCAAAACTTAACCAAATTAACCAAACTTTGTAACAGATGTCTAAAATAATATTTCAGAATTTATAACTATTTTTCCAGTTTTTTAACATGTTTAAATTCGCTAATTAACACTAATCAACTCTAATTAACCATAATTAGTGTAAAAAGGTGCTAATCACTCACCTTAGCCACAATATAATATCAAATATGAAAATATCTCTGTTTGGGCGCGAATACCAATGCAACACAGCAGCTTTACCTTGATTCTTGTGCTAATCCGCCTTGATTTGATGTTGCTAAGCTTAATCCTTGATTAAAAGATGATTAGAGATGATTCTAGATGTTGAAGGCCATTGTTAGGGTTCCAAGACTGAAAGTGGCGGCTGAAAAATGAAAATAAGATCGTTCTCTAACTGATTTCAGCCTCCCCATAACCCTAATCCCGAAATGGGTTATGGGCCCTCTTGCTAATCACCCTAATTAGGCCCGGTTAAGTTGTTTTTCACCTTCTAAACCTTGTTTCAACCATATCTCTCAAATGATGAGTCCGTTTGGCTAATGTGACCACTCTATAGAAAGGTAAACCATCATCCGGAGCTAATGGAAGTGGTTTCAGATCAAAACTCCTTTCCAATCAAAAGTTATGGATGAAACAAGATCAGCTAGGGGCAAAACGGTCATTTAAAAATCGGCAAAAAACATGGACATGGGAAATGACCATAATAGTCGTCTCCCAAAGTCACATAGCTATACGACTTCGTATGAGAAAGAAATAAATATTCTACGATCCCCTGATGCGTAGAATGTGGGTCGTTATAGTAAACATAATGGAAATAGCGTAAGCGGGATTACATTTTTACCCTTACACCGTTTATAATATCGTAGTCTATACAGTACCGTAAACCCACCGTAACTGATGGCATCAGAGGGCATTCCACAGGTATGATACAAATCAAAATTGTATGGGGGTCGATAAGGATAAATATGACAAGGCGCTCGAGGCAATGCCCAGGGTAGGATTCTATCAATTGCACTCTCGGACCGGTGGTAACGCATAGCAGCCACTACCGCCCACCTCGGAACACACTCCCAAATCAAAAAGGGCCCTAATCACCATCATAGTCATAGAAATAGTATCGGAGAAGTGCGTCCGATCAGAGGTGCTACCTCTATTAGTCACGGTATAGCTCCTGTTTTAGTCATTTTAATTCTAACCCGAAGGTCAGGGCTATTTCGTCATCATTCGCATTCCTCGATTCAATCGTTGCCTCCAAGTCATCATGCTTTGTTCCGGATACTTCAACACGTGTACAGTTGTTATAGTGGTATCGGCACTGACAGATAGTATGACACTTACCGACTCCGGTCTCTTTAACAACCAACGCTTACATTTTCCACATCGGTCGGTTCTTTTACATTTCACAAAGGTTCGCTTCCATATCCAAAGTATCATGTTTGTTTCGAACCCAATTTTATATTCAAAATAGAATATAATTTCATATCAAAATATCATAATCATTCCAAAATCGATTATATTCTAAACCAAAATATATTTCATTATATATTATAATCATATAATATTTCACAAAATCGATTTATATTCAAGTAGAATATACTTCATATCAAAGATTATAATTATTTCAATTCAATTTATGTTCGAAATCCATTCATATTCAAATAGAATATATATATTTCATTACACTCATTTCAATCCCTTAGGAGATCCATTTATATCCGAGTAGAATATAATTTACATTTCCATATTAAGGTCGGTTTGAAAATCGATTCATATTCAAATAGCTTTATTCCAACTCCATTGAACCAATGATTTAAATCCAAACACTTTCCATTCGGAAGAAATTTATAATTCACAAAATATAATTTTGAAAAATAGATGCTTATGAGAAAAATCTTTATATAATATATATATAGAATATAGTGGTTAGAATAAGATAAGATAATTTAGATAACTATGTATATACATAAAATAAAAGTTTATCTAATTAGTTTAAGTAATAATAAAAATATAAGGAAGAATTTAGCTATAACAAAATAGTTATAAGTATAAAGTTTTATAAGTAAATTTTAAGAAAAGAAATAGTTTATTTGAATCAACAGTGTATATATATGTTTATAATAAAATTCTTTAAATCATAATTGTTCCTTCCTTCCGAATTTCAAATACTTGAACTATACTCCAGTCTCAATGGAGTTTACATAGTTCAATATCCTTTTCAAACACCATTTAAAACCAACCGTTCGACTTGAAGGATTCAAATTCATATTCATATTCATGCCAAATTCAAGGTAATTTTCAAGTACCTTCAAATAACTTTCATTTCCAAACTTAATTTATAGAGAATTTATAAATTTCGCATTTACTATAAATTTGAGACTTCAAGATATACCCAAAAATCCCATTTTACAAATCTCAATTTGTTCGGATAGTTCCCATGCCTAATTCATAATCATTCAAGGTTCAGGGTTAAAGGAAAATAAATATTATCAAAAATCGATACCTTTTCTTTAAATAAAAAATTTCATCGAATAGGATTTCGAATATTTAAAAAATCATTTAACCAACCGATGTCCATATATAATTTGCTATCCTATGGCCAAGTGATTTTTAATTTTTCGATATTTTAGGGATGGATGTATATCATTTCAATCCAAATCAAGGCCACAGATATTTATCATTTCAGTTTGTGCTCTTAATATATTTTAAATCGATAAATCCCAGGTTTATTCGATGCCCGTAACATCAAGGGTGAAAATGGGATTTATCGTCAAAGTGAACATACAACATCCATATACTGAATAAAGGAATATTTCAAGCAATATTAATTCAGTAATCAAATCAACCAAGGCATCCATCACAACCATTTTATTCCATGGTAAATTTTAAATCATTTCACTGGTTAACAAATATCGGGATTTCGACTAGAAATTTAATTTACTACAATAACTAGTTATCACCCTAAATTTGTAGATTACATACTTGCATGATAGTTTTTAAGCAAACAAAACATCAGTCAACATAACCATGCAACCAACTTATTTTACAATTTAATTTAATAAATATGGGAATAATTTAGTTAGTCGTGAGTGAGAAAATCACTCACCTTTGGGTCTTTAGTGGATCGGACGTCCAACCAAAGCCTAAAATTTTTCTGTCTCCAAATGCAGCCAAACCAGTCTCATAACGTCCGCAATTCCTCCATGATCCCAACGCACTCAACCGCGTCCAAATCCGAGTTCATATGAAGAAGTTATGAGCATTTTACGATTTGAATTTAAAATATATATAAAATTATAAAATAAGAACCTCACCCACTCATATCACGCCACGTCAGTACCGCACCCCTTTCTTACCGCTCCTCTATCGTTCTGCTACAGTAGTCGCTCCATGTAAAACACACCCAAACCCAAACTTTGACCGCGCCTTTCTTCCACCACAGCCCACCGGAATTCTCGAGACCACCCTCAAATCGAAGCTCCTCCAAAACCGTACCCCCTGACCAAGTCCTGGCGCCTCCGGTGGCCCCAATCGACCGCACCGCCCAACCCTAAATCCAAAAAACGAGACTTTCATCACCAAATTCCGACGCCATACTAGGTTTTACAGCCTCCGACCACCGCCCTACGCACCCTAACGTCGAGCTCTACCAAACCCAGAAGTCTGATTCTTCGATCGTTGCTGAAATCAGAAAGCCCCAAATCCAAGCCTAAGGTTTCGAAAATCGGCCACTTTGACCACTGATTACGGTTGATACGCTTACTGCATGTCAGAATAAATTGTACCCATAGCTTCGTATCGTTTAGAGCTTCGATTTGACATATAATACGTTAGGTTTTGAGGAGATTCGAATTTAAAGCTTGGATTTTTATTTGAATGAGGGTTTGAAATTTGTTTTCTGTCATTAGAGAAAAAGAATGAGCAGATGGAAAAATACGTGAAATGAAAAATGAGCTGGTGAAGTGGAAGGAATTATGTTTAGGTATATATGTAGAAGGTCCAATATGAAAACAACAATTATCTTATTACATTGATTCCATTCAGGATTTCTCTCATACGATCAAATGACAAATCTGATTTTAACGAAATCTGAAACTCTACAAAAATTCACTGTTAAATAAATAAATAAAATATTCAATTATTTGCTTAACTGTTTTAATCCAGATTGAATATTTATAAATTCCATTTTAATCTAATTATAACTTAAAATAAATTTTATACATTGATTTCATATATTTAAGTTCCCAAACTGATTATTTAAATTTTAGTTATTATTAAACAACTTCGAATTTCACGATTTACCAGTTTAAATTTGAATTCAAAATTTTGACTTAGACAACTCAAATTTAATTTGTTATTAAAATATTAAATTTCACATTACAACATTTTAAATATAACTTCAATAAAAAAATCTGTTTGTATTCAATTCAAACAATCACCATCATTATAATCAACAAAATTTGATTTTTACCCATATTATTCAATTTATTTTAAATCTAATTTTATATATACATAAAATCATGGGTTGTTACAAGGAACCATCATCTTGGAAACCCAATCTCCACTATGAGCCCGTACAATTTTGATTGTATTGCCTGTTGGTTACTGGCAGGATTACGTTAGTATAATGGGATGGGGCATTATGCTGGTTAATTTAATATATTTACTTTCAAAAGGTTTTCACACTATGCACTAATAATAATATGAAAGAGGATTTTCACATATCAAAAGCATTTTTGGTTATCATAAGACAAAACTCTCCCATTTGGAGTGCGTTTGCATTGTACGATGGAGGACGAGCTTATGATAGCTTCATTTTCCAAAAAGTCATTGTAGATTTCTATGCACTAGTATTCACATGGAGTAAACTCATTCCTCATTAGTGGCGTGGTCCGACGAATTACCTAACTTTAAAATAAACCTTAAAAACAACTATTTTGAGTTCTCACATAAGTCCCATGATTGATCTGAAGTTTATTGTTCCCATACCTAAACTCTGGGTGTCCAAAACTCCAACTCCAAAGGTATCGATGCTTATAATTTCCGAACACGCAAGCAGTATTTTGAACTCAATGGAAGTGGTATCGAGTCCAAATTCATCCATATGAAAATGTGAGTTTTCTACGGGCTATATATACCTTTTAAAAATATAATTAAATTCCATAGTGACTATTCCAAATTTTAATTTTGATACAACTTACAATATATAAAGTGAAATTTCAATTTCATATACTCGATAGAAAACCACAATTCAAAATATCTCAATGTTTCTTGTTCTATCAAATTCTGAATTATATTGAATTCTATATATTCATCCAAAGATGGGTGGCTTGCCTCCTCGTTTCCTTTAACCTATGCCATGATGCTCATGGGCAGCTTATCTCTTATTGGATTTCCTTTTCCAACTGGATTTTATTCCAAAGATGTGATCTTAGAGCTTTCTTACATTAAGTATACCATCAGTAGGAACTTTGCTTTCTGGTTGGGAAGTGTCTCCTTTCCACATAGGCAGCCTGGTAGTTTGGTTTGTAGATATAGCCTTGAAGTTGATTGGAGAAGGATTCTGATTTTAGTTGGAGCTATTATATTTTGGAATATTCATAATCTTTCGTTGAGTTATGTAATTTTTCCGCTGTATAATCAATGTACTCTGATGTGTCTCTTGTAACTTGATGTAATATTATTGTAATGATAATGGAAAAGTTCTTTAATATTTGTGCAAATGTGTAAGTACCCCTGACAATCCATCTTTATGAACAGTTTAAGTTGGTTTAATTACAAATGAAAACTGGGCAAAAAAGCGGGTTGTTACAAACTTCTTGCTTTCCCTCGCGTGGAATCCCTACCAAAATGCGATTTTTATTTCGAGATCTGAGTTTTTATTCCATTTAAACCTAATTTCCTTAACCCGCACTGCAACTCACCTTCCTCTCAACCGTTACCCAGTCTCTCGGCAACTACTAAAGGCGGTGGCCCATTTAGGCAACCACCGGTTTCTCTAGGACTCGTGATTCAACTGTGGTTTTGACTTGTTAAGTGCTTGTAGGATTGGACTCAACATGGAGTGCTATTGTGCGCAGAAACATCTGGTTTCATGAGAAGACTTGTGACTCATCTTTCTTAATCCTTATTATGTATTTCTACTCAATTTGCTGAGGGGTTATCCAGTTTCTTGCTTGGTGAACTATTGCTTGAGTGTATTATCTTCTTCTATTTTGGGGAAGATTGTGTTGGTTCCTTTTGTGTATCCTAATATTCAATGCTTGCCTTGGTTTTGTCTTATTGGTTTTAATTTGTTCTCTAGGTTTAGTGTTTTGTTTTGGAATGTGTTGTTTTGTGTGTGTTCTTGGGTTGTATCCTTGGTTTATGGAGATGTAATATGGACATGGAAGTATTGGGTGCTTGTCATGGTATGTTTACGTGAGTTGGTTCATGCTGTCAACACTGGTTTCCTTGGAAATACAGGTGAAGCATTGCTCTCGACTTTGCTAATGGGGCTGGTGCTTATCGAAACCCACCTTTCTTTGTTTCATGCCTGTACTGGCTGCACCATTTGATTGCTTAGGCATTCCTCCTAGGCGGCTGCAAGAAATCTTTTGTTAAGTTAAATTGGTAATGGAATTCCTGTCAGTCATATCTCTTGCCCGGGTAGAAAATCAATTTGCTGCTTCATTGTTCTGTGTGAGTGGCTCGAGATGCGGATCTTGCTTTTGTTGTGAGGTCTAATCAAGGATGCTATTTGTACAGCATGAAACATTATTACTTTACTATATTACTTGTTGCATATTTTGTGTAGCTTGTAATAGTTACCTAACTTCTCCCTGCGTGGAGATTATTGTAGTTTAGTTTGTATAACCAGCTCCTATGCTGTAATCTAGTATATGTGTAGTGGATGGACCACTATAAAAACCGTATGTTGCGGACAGTCCACGTTAAAAACCGAACTAGCAATATGACAATTTGTCACACTCCTATACTCGTAATTATTATTTGTTATAATATTAATTGTTACGAATCACTATAAAAACAGTCGGCTATGCCAAAAAAATAAAACAATATTTAATGTTTAAAATTAATCGACCAAAATTCTGGGTCGTTACATTCTCCCCCCTTAAAAGAATTTCATCCCCAAATTACTAAGGTAGGAAAAATGCTACAAACCATTAATTTTTCAAAATCCACTTATGTTGAAACTCAACTCTTCATATTTCTACAAATTTAGTTCCAACAAAACTTTTGGTTTTCATTCATGTTACACATCATATACTCATAATCATTCAGTTCGAACGATTTACAACAATATATTCACATCGAAGTTCATATCCCATTTGTATGCAACCAGATTTGTTCAAATTGATTCTAGTCTATTTATTTACTTCGTTTACGGCAAATGAACAAAAATTGTATGCATATTTGGTATTATTCAGATAAAATAGCCACTTATATCTCTAGCTAATTTTAAATTGACTCCAAATAAATTTATCAATTACAATCCATTTAACTTGCTTAAGTTAAAATTTAAATTCCAGTACTCAAATTCCCAGTTTTTTATTTCAAATTAGGTATTTATACATATACATAACCATCTCAAATTAAAAACATTTGAATTTTCCAAAATAACTTGTCTTCTGGAATAAATTTCCATTGGAAATTTTTACTATGGTTGCAATCCATCATTTAAAAACTCGAAAATAAATACAAATGATTTGACCATCATCACCTGAATTATTTTCCAGCGAATGAAGTGAGCACAGTGCTTTATCACTTTCAAAAATCCATTCAAAACGATTTTCACTCAAAAATCCCTCAAAGTTATATTACTTTATATTCTTTCAGAAGAATATTTTTCTAAACATCCAGGATTTAAAATTCCAGATTATGCTTGAATCCAATTTTAATTCATATCATTTGTATATGTTACATTCTTATACAAATTCTACTTGGATATATTTAACCATTTCAAATTTATAATCTCATTTGATTATAATAACAACAAACACATCCATATATTATAATAATTTCAGGAAATTATTCCTTTCATGTCAAAATAGAATTTTGGGTAAAACTATTCCATTTACCCACTTTAAAACAATATTATGTCGAATTTCTCTGTTCAAGTGTTTAGAAACTCCTATCGATGTCATGACGTCCTACGATTCGATCAGAATTCATAAGCCACTCAACAGGCAAGACAACACAATGTAAAACAACTTTTTCATTAACTAACAAATACTCGCTCTCTTATATATACACTAAACTCATTCTAGGGTACTACTGACACTATCTCTAATGCCCACCAAAGCCTAGGTATTCAATCAACCTAAGCTCTGATATCAACTGTAATGGCCTATAAACCTGTACCCTTTGAGTTGAATAAATACACCACATGTCCAACCGAAATTGCAAAGAAATAGGAATCATTATAGGGAAAGAAGAAAAAGATAGAAGAAGAAAACATAAACAACAACACAAATCATATATCGAAGCAGAATAAAATATATAATATATATAACATCCTTTGGAATACAAAATTTGTATCTATACTTACATACATTATTAGAGTATATCTGTGACACCACACGTCCGTTAATGTCACTCATTAAGAGAATGCATTAAGTCTCATGAAGCGTTATAGGTAAACAGAAACAGAAACATTACAGGACAAATATAAAATATCAGTGGAATTTAAAACTTTTATTAAGTAGAAAACATCGTGGTTCAAAACATAGTTACATCAAAGTATGAAATGCATAAAACCCATTACATTAATTTAAAACTTTTGTCTTGTACTAAAATATTATTAATTATTTTAATTAATTGAGAATTTAACTACTTTTACAGTAGTTAGTGATGAATTAAAATTATTGATTTAATTAATAATGATTTAAGAGATTTCTTTTTAAGTGAAATTCATTTAAGTAAGAAATCGGAGTTTTGAAATGGAATCGAGTTGAATTGTGAAAGGAGTTTCTGAACGGATTTTATATTAAAACCGAGTTTCTATAATTAAGTTATAAAGAGATTTTAAGCGAATACGACAGCTTAAAATAAATGTTTACTTAATATTCAAATTAAGTAAAAAGAAATCGAAAGATAAAAGGGGTTTATATTAAAACTTGAAATTTTATAAACAAGGTTTATAAAGGAGATGTGAATTTGAAGTGTTGACTATGAATTGGTGATACTTAATAATGAGATTAAGAAAGATGAACGGAATTGAAACGATATTTTCAAGGGGAAAATGGTTGAAGAAATTAGAAGTAGAATATAATGGGCTGATAAGGAGTTAAGATAAGAAATTAACGAATTGGAATCTAACTGGAGATTGGTTGAGTTGAGTGATTTTTCTTAGTGTTAATCTAATGTTGATTTCGGTTTTCGGGGTTGATACTTAGGGAATTATTCAGTTACCAATTTACGGTCAAGGACTAATGAATGTTGAAATATAGAAATGCATGAATAAGTAATTGGAATGATTTTAGCTATGAAATAAAAGATTTGAGGATATATATTGGAATTTCCAAAGTAATGGAAATAAAGGATTTGAGAATATATTAGAGTTTCTGAAGAAAAAGGAATTACAAAGACTCGGAAGAATATATATAATGAGATTTCCAAAATAATGGAAACAAAAGGAGATTGCATAAAAATATAACGATATTTTCCAAGTAAAAAGAAAATGAGCAGTTGTGTTTTGAAAGAGGTTTTCTATAAGAATAAGAGTTGGGTATTGTTTCAAATAAAGCAATAAAAGAGATTTTGTAACGTTGTTTACGAGTGAAAAGTTAAAGTGATTTCCCAATTTTAAAGAACAAGTAATAATGTGGCAAATGTTTGAAAAGGATAATGGAATATGAAGTTTGAGATAAATATGGAATTTTTCCCAAAATATATAAATTAATTTGTTTTGAGGATACTCTTGTATTAAATTAAGAAGTGAAAATCTATATTCGAATTATTAATTGGTTTTGAGGTTTATTAAACGAATTATTTTAATTAAAGAAGCCAGGTGATGCTGAATACTGGACCAGTGAATATATTTTTATTTTTACGTTTGAATGGTTGTTCATTTGATAGTTAAATAATCGACTATCAAATCTGGCCTATACGATTGTTAGTGCGGAAATACCGAGATTGAATTTATATTCGAAAACCATTCCGACCAGCAAATACGAAATGTTGAAGATATCAGATACTGATCGAGATGGAGTAAATTGAAGACCGTGGATATTCATTAAAAGGTAGAATTATTTAAAATATCTGGTTTAGCGGCCGAAGATATACTGTGATTCTAACGTGGTTGGAATCTACGAATTGCAAGGACTACTCACTACCGATCCATAGGGTGATACCTAGGATGTGGTAAGAGGGTGCCTTCGATTCATCCTGTTCCTGGATGACTTGTATGGGCGGATGTCTGACGAAGTATTTCCAAAGGAATTACATACGATGATTTCTTCAATACCAAGTTATGGCGGAGAAGGGCCCGTCTCTTCGCTAAACAACTAGAGTATTTTGTGGACATCAATTAGTAATATCTAGAGGATCTAATGATGTGGCATTCAAAGTGAATAGTGGCCAGATGTTCTAAAAGAAGATTTATGACCTCAAGCCTCATCAACCAGGAAATGGCAAAATCGAGTAGGTCGCATGGCTAAGTGGGTCGCACCCAAGTAGGGTGTATTATCACCATCTAAAGAATATTCATATTTGTTACTTCTTTTCATTTCTGTATCTCCCAGGAACTATGGTGGTCGCAAAAAAAAGCCGTAAGGTGACAATACATTTGATACTCTCAAGCGAAATGAGGGGTCGGTCATGTTTAGCCTGGGTTGCAAGATGTTCTTGTTGAACCCAGTGTATTCTTCTCTAGAGATACACTATCGGAAGGTGGTTGCCCATACCTTGCCATGGAAATCCATTCTCCAATAAGAGCCCGCGGTTGCAACCTTTCATCGTAATAGTTTGGGTTAGAGTTCAATGTATTTACCAAGGCTAGGCTGTCACCATTTATTAATGTACTTTGATAAAAAAAGACAGCCCTTTGCACTAATAGTTTGAGTTAGAGTTCAATAGTTGCTACAACTAAGAAGAAAATATGTTAGAACTACCACCGCAGTTTGTTAAAAGTTGGCTTAGAGAATAAAATAAACATCATGTCCAGGAAAAGACCCCCACTAAAGTAATGTCTTCAAAATGACAACCCAGACCGTGAATTCTCGAGTTATACCTTGATTTCCTTTATATTACCCTGACGGCCATATTTTCTAACGACCCAGAATTTTTGATATTTTGAAAATTCGAGTTTTTAAGAATTTGGAATAACCGCGCACAGTTCTAGATACATACACTCATTATTTAATACGATTCCAAAATTTATAATGATCAGACAAGTTATTTATATTAGTTTTATCAACTTACTGGTTCAAACAATTTATCGTATATCGTCAAAAATGAGAATTTGACATTATTCACCGATTTTGAATCTAGACTTGAAAAACTATGGAAAATGAATTCTAACTTTGTTTTATATCTTACTAAAGTTAAAATAACGTTAACAAACTTTTAAAATTGATTTAAAATTAAATATATTAAAATTTGATAATTTAATATTATTTTAATATTGGAAAAATAGGCATTTTGCAAAGGATCTCAGATTTCGATAAAACCTATTTCATCGGATCCGGAACATTAAAATGTGATAAGGTTTCAAATTTCATATCAACCTGAGTTAGTATGAGAGCGTACGCAATATGAACGTGTATCGAAAATCAATTGAAATTTAAAAATAGCGTAGAAAAAGGTCATTTTTCAAATGGTCTCTGAATTTGATGAGACCAGTTTCATTGGATGCATATCGATGAAATATAATAGGATTTCAAATTACATATTGATTGACATAGAAATGTGTTTATTTTATGCTCTAATATCTCGTCTTTTGTATATAAATAAATATTACTTGGGTATTGTTTTGTTATTTTTACAGATAGTCCAACCCAGCCCGCATGCAACCAGAAATGTAGAGAAATAGAGTTCAATTTGCTGTGTATTTGCATTTTGAAAAATTGTAGATGAAGATATCACATCTAGTTGCTGTTGGACAAGAAAAGGAGTGATAAAAAGGCTTTGCACATCACAAATCAATGAAGAAATATCAAGGAAGCAAGAGGAAAAAGAGAAAAGGCCCAGATTTGCTTTATTTATCTAAGGCCCATTTATGTTTCTCATTGTAAACTAATTAGTGGTGTAATGACCAGGCCCATTTACCATTAGGGTTAGGGTTAGGGTTTGGCTATCTACCCTATATATACCCTTGTAATGGCATTGTAGCCACCATCCTATATCCCATTTTCTATTTCTAATAAAGTTTCTAGTTCTTCTTCTTCTTTTTATTTTCTGCATTTTTTTCTATTTCTTAGCAATTAGTGTTGTCTACACGATTAGATTCGGTAGAACACTATTTGTATTTTGCATTTCTTTTCATTAGTGATTGACCGTCTGATTAGATTCAGCGGTAATCCTAATTTTATTTCCTGTTGTTATTTATATTCTGCACTTTTATTTTCTGTATTTTAATCGCGTTCATAGGTTAAATTGGATTTGATTAGATTTGAATCTGATTTATAGTTTCATTGCTTTTCCATTGAAATTGTGATTTGATCGTCGGTTCAGTTAGATCTGTTCTGAATCAAATTACAGTTTTAATTTTGTTTTGTTTTGCAAAATCAACCTCCCGCTTCGTCTAACTCGCCCAAGAGATTAGATAAATAATTGATTTAATTCACCTCCCTGTGTTCGACCTGTATGCTACACACCTGTATGCTTGCAGAATTTAATTTAAATGTCGCGCTTTTCTAATTCATAGACTAGCGTCGATCACATATCGATCGTACTCGCGGTTTGATCGTAAGAGTTAAAAACGTATAAAGGTCATTAAATTAAATGCAAGCTTAAATTAATCAAAAGCATGTTTCCTTAAGTCACTCCCTCCTTGACACCTCGCTATTCTATTCTTGCACTCTTCCATGATGGCTAGCCTATGTGATGATTATGTGTTTGCATTTAAAATAAGGAATGACACAAAGATTAATACATGAATTAATTAATAAACCATGGAAGGGAAATTGTTATAAGGTAAATACTTTACCATGAAGTTATCCCCTCTTATGGCGATACCTAAGCAGCATTATGCACTCAACACCCTAGCTCTTGTGTATAAATAGGTGTCAATTCCCTTCACTTTTCCTTCCTTTGCATTTTCCTCTTCTCCTTTCTTTCTCTCTACCTCTATTACTCTCTCCTCCTCTCCCTAAGTTTCGGCCAAAATTATTCCTCCCCCTTCCTCCATCATTTGCACCAACAAACCACTCACACACCTCCTTCCTTAAAACATCTAAGCTTATACACCATAAAATACAACCTTTAACCCATTTCAAACATGAAGATGCCTCCTTTTCAATTTTTGATTAGAGTTAGTAAGCATAGAAATATTCTGCTGAAATCTCAAGTGAAAAATAATTTGTTAAGCCGGAGTACTATCCGCTTGAAGATTGGAAGTAATCAGAATCACTTTAAAGTTAGAAAGTTAGGACCTTTAGCCTTAGAGAACGAAGGAGTGGATCCCTCGGTAAGAAAAAATCACACTTTACACAAGTTTTAAACTTCAAATTTGTGCTTTGATTTGTGGTTATGTTTTGATATAATCTCTTATATTATTATGATTGTTGAGATGTTAATAGTTGATATATGTAAGCATATTTCTTATATTAAGTTTGGTTTGGAAGTTACAAAAAAATTAGTAAGCAATTTCAGTAAGTTAGTGAAGTAAAGATATGATCTTTAAGTAGAAATAGTGAGCTAATTTTGCCCAGGTTTGGTTAATTAATTTAGTTAGTGAACACATTTAGTTCACGTTTTGAATTAATTATGTTATGAATAGTAACTGCTAATTTGTTAAGTAACTTAACTGTTAATGATGTCAATGGAAGTTAACAAGTAAATTACTTGATAGTTTGGTAATTAATGTGAACACTGTAATGATTATGAAGTTAAACTGGAAATAAATGATCGATTAATTTGGTTGATAACATGATTGTTATGTTATGGATGAATAGTAACATCCAAGTCTTGATGTGACATTGATTAACAACTTGATGTGATGTATGTTGACATTAATTGGACATGATTTGATTTGCTAATAATAGCAAACAAATTATTAACAATGGTTAATAATTCAGTTAAAGTCATTTGAAATAAAAATTAAGTATTAATAACCTTAATACTTAAGTTAATGATGCCATTGTGTGATTTACGCTCGACCAGTTTATGAGAAAGTATGCTTTTATATTTAGCATTGGGTGGGATAGAAAATATTTGTAAGCTACCGCCTTGTGATTTATTTCACGATTTGACTGAAAGGTGTTTAGCGATAATATTTCATTAATTTAATTTATGAATGTAAATTTAAATGAATTGTTTTGAAAATTGGTTTTCATAAAAGAATATGAAATGGAATGTTTGATTTCAAAGAAATAGAAAATATTTCAAAGATAATAAATGGTTTATAAAAGAAGTTTTATAATAAATGAAGATAATATCAGCGGCTTAAATCTCGATGCTTAAATGATTTAGAAAGCAACAACACTATGATTTGAAGATATTTGTTATTATTAATGTGAAATGATTTGCCACTTCGGGATATAAAATGATTTATAATGTTACCAATGATTCGGGTACCCGTAACTAAAAAGTGGGCACATGTGTGTAGGTATGGTTCGCTCTTGAGATAGAGGGACATACTTATATTATTGATGAGATGAAGTTGGGACTCAGTTGCTTTGTTATCGGGAGATGTAACGACCCAGAAAATCTGAACCAATTTAAAATTTTTAAATTGGCTAAAATAATGGATTTTAATTATTTAAAATAAATATTTTAAATAATGGCGATGAAAACTGAGTTTGAATCGACATTTGAAAACGAATATAATTAATTATAATTATATATAGAATTGAAAGTGGCGCGGTAGTTCGATAATTCGATTTCAAACTTCAATTGAATATACCTGGTGCAAAACAATCCGGATTTTAGTGAAACCAAAAACATTAGAGTCTAATTGATGATATCTTTCCAATGAATCTGACCAATCGAAATTTGATAGCGGGAATCAAAAGATATGTCCAGTTGAAAATTCTGAATAGTCGCTATGGAATTCAGGCCCTTAAAAATGGACATTTTGCAAATGACCTCGGATTTCGACGAAACCACTTTTGTTGGATCCGCAGTGTCAAGTTATTGCTAGGTTTCAAATTTCATAATTTTTCGAATCAATATGTGAGCGTGGCAAGGGAAAACGCGTTTGACCGATTTCAGTTGATTTTAATCGACTGGAAATTGGCCATTTTTCAAACGGTCTCAGAATTCGACGAAACTAGTTTTGTTAGGACCGTATCGTCAATACGAAGCTAGAAAACATTTTTCGAGAATTTTTCTAGTTAGTATGTGGCCCCAGTAATTTGAAATGTACGTTTAAAATTCAATATAATGATTTAAATGAAAATTCAAAAGGAAACTGATTGTAACAATCAAATCAGCTTGCGATACATATCCCATTGTGTTCAGAATGGGGGTGAAACGCTATGGACGACAGGCGGTGGGCCTCGTTTCGAGGTCGTACGTAAAAGTCAACTCTTTGCTAAATTAAATAATTAAATAATAAAAAAAAATCTCCCTCCCTTTTCCTTCGTACTGCCCCCCCCCCCCCCCCCCCGCGTTCATTCGATTACAACCAAGAAGAGAAAAAAAAAAAACCTAAATACCTATCGACAGCCGCCCCCCCTGAAGCGCCGCCGCCGCCCGTCTTCACCCCCCCCCCCCCTCCATCGATCGAAGACCCGAAGCCCCCCCTCCATCGATCGAAGGCTCGAAGCCCCCCCCCCCCCTCGTTCGCGACGCTGAAGCCGCCAACCCCCCCCCCCCCCCCCCTGAAGTGCCGCCAATGACATCTTCACCCGCCCCCCCTTCTTCAAAATACTGTAAGCATTTTTATCGTATTTTATTTTTATTTTAATTCGTTAAAATTAATTTCGATTTTAGGGATTAAAAACTGATTTTTAATAGATGTTAAAACTGATTTTTAAAGCATTTTAAAACTGATTTTTAATAGATGTTAAAACTGATTTTTAAAGCATTTTAAAACTGAATTTTTTTAAAATTAAAACTGTTTATTTTAAAAAAGAATAAAACTGGATTTTAAAAAGAATAAAACTGATTTGAAAAAAAAGTATAAAACTGATTTCAAAACTGAATTTTTATTAGTTTAAAACTGATTTTCTTTTTAGGAAAAAAAAAACTGATTTTGAAAAAAAAAATAAAAAAACTGATTTTGTTAAAAGAGAAAAAACTGATTTTTATAATTTTAAAAACTGATTTGAAAAACATTTTAAAACTGATTTTAAAAGATTAAAACTGTTTTTTTTAGAAAAGTTAAAACTGTTTTTAAAGAAAGGTTAAAACTGATTTTTCGAAAAAGGATTTGAACTTTAAAAAGTAAAAATCATATTTTTATATATCGAAAGTCGAAAGAAAAATCATATTTTTATATATCGAAAGTCGAAAGAAAAATCATATTTTTATATATCGAAAGTCGAAAGTAAAAATCATATTTTTATATATCGAAAGTCGAAAGAAAAATCATATTTTTATATATCGAAAGTCGAAAGTAGAAATCATATTTTTATATATTGAATAGCATCGTAAAAATTCGATTTTTACATATGTAGAGAATACGGGCGAAAGCGACAAAAGGCGAAGATTTCTATAAAGGAAGTGTCGTGCAGTTGGATAGCTATTGGTGAGATTTCTGATTTAAAATTTATATATATATATGTGTGAAGTAAAAGTGAATTGCTATATATAAATATATATATATATACGCCCCTCGTCCACAAACCATGGACAATATTTATTGATTGAAATTGTTGTGATAATTGGTTGATAGCGAATGATTGTTTGGGATTGTTTGTGATTGATATTGGTTGATTGTGGTTGAAAAATACCCATTGGTGGTTGTGAAATATTTGGTTGAAACCACATAGGATTAGTTTGTGGAAATGAAATAAATATATACATGCCGCCTGCGTGCGAACTAGATGCATGAACCCCATTGTCAAAAACCGCGAGGTTTTAAGGTAGAGCGAGGAGCCGTACTAGGGACGGTGCCGGTGTAACTACCCTGCCGTTATGCTGCCGAAATTCTGAATAATATTTGGGTGTTTGAATTATTTTCATATGCTTAAACTATATTTATTCATTGTATAGAAAACATTCATGTGTTGAATTGATATTCATTCGTTGTTTAGAAATTCATGTGTTGAATGGTATTCATATTTTGAAATAAATTGTTCGATAATAAAAATCACATTTTTATCTATATATAAAAACTATTGAAAACATTCATGTGTTGAATTGATATTCATTCGTTGTTTAGAAATTCATGTGTTGAATGGTATTCATATTTTGAAATAAATTGTTCGATAATAAAAATCACGTTTTTATCTATATATAAAAACTATTGAAAACATTCATGTGTTGAATTGATATTCATTCGTTGTTTAGAAATTCATGTGTTGAATGGTATTCATATTTTGAAATAAATTGTTCGATAATAAAAATAACATTTTTATCTATATATAAAAACTATTGAAAACATTCATGTGTTGAATTGATATTCATTCGTTGTTTAGAAATTCATGTGTTGAATGGTATTCATATTTTGAAATAAATTGTTCGATAATAAAAATCACGTTTTTATCTATATATAAAAACTATTGAAAACATTCATGTGTTGAATTGATATTCATTCGTTGTTTAGAAATTCATGTGTTGAATGGTATTCATATTTTGAAATAAATTGTTCGATAATAAAAATCACATTTTTATCTATATATAAAAACTATTGAAAACATTCATGTGTTGAATTGATATTCATTCGTTGTTTAGAAATTCATGTGTTGAATGGTATTCATATTTTGAAATAAATTGTTCGATAATAAAAATCACATTTTTATCTATATATAAAAACTATTGAAAACATTCATGTGTTGAATTGATATTCATTCGTTGTTTAGAAATTCATGTGTTGAATGGTATTCATATTTTGAAATAAATTGTTCGATAATAAAAATCACATTTTTATCTATATATAGAAACTATAGTAAACATCCATGTGTTGAATTGATATTCATTCGTTGTTTAGAAATTCATGTGTTGAATGGTATTCATATTTTGAAATAAATTGTTTGATAATAAAAATCACCTTTTATCGACTATATGAACTATATAGAAAAATAGTGTTTTGAAATGAATCGTTTTACAATAAAAATCGCATTTTTATTGTATGCATAAAACGTTGAAATGTGAAGTGTTAAAAATAGCCACTTGTTCAAAATAAACATATATGAGATGAAATATTCATTAATTAGCTAATGAAATGATTTGCACCTATGTATGTAACATTAGAATAAATGGTGTCTTTAAACCAAACAGAAATCAAATATGAAGTTGAATAGAAAAGGATAAATGATAAGAACTGTATATATATGTATATGCATATTCATTGAACAGGTTATAGCAAAGGGGCTAGAGAAGAGGAATAAAATTTTGTGCCCGACAAATAGGTACACATTTACTGATTTGTTTGGGTGATGATTTTGAGCCTGTTGGCTAGCCGCTTGGCTTTTTTCTTTTTCTTTTTGAGATTAGAAGGACCGGGACGCTATTTGCGATTTCCCGATGCTCCCGGTGCAGGGGAGGTTATGGCGAAATTTTTCCAAAATTTAAGGCGTTAGAAAAATATTTGAAGTGAAAACGATATAGAAATCATTGAATGAACTATATTTATATAACTATATAAATATAAATAAAATTAAAACGAAACGAAGCCGTGCAGTTCGTATTTTGAAACCGTGATTTCAAACGACTAGTGCGGGAAATCCGACCATTGGATTTTCCCGAAACCTCAACCGTCGGGTTCGCCTTGGAAATATCTTCCCAACGGCACCAACTTTGTAGAAATCCAACGGTTGGATTGTCTGGAATGTTTAATTCAAATCTGAAGAAAAACAGCGCCAGAAACGATTATATTTATTTATATATATAAATATAATTATATTTAATCGAATAACGACGCTGCAGTTCGTATTTTGAAATCGAAAATTCAAACGATTGTACCGGGAGATCCGACTGTCGGATTTTCCCGAAACTGGAACCGTTGGATTCGTTTCGAAAAGACCTTTCTAATGATGTAAATTTTGTGAAGATCCAACGGTTAGATTTTCAGATATGTGTAAATCAAATCTGAAGAAAAACAGCGCCACGGCCGCTGTATGGCCCGAAGCGTCGTTTTGAATAAATGGGCTATTTTAAAATAAATAAAAATAGCGATAAATAGTTATAAAATATCATAGGCGATATGGAATGGAAATAAACTGAATTTTCTTGATTTATGTGATATTTGATGGTTGAATGTGTTTGGTGTGAAAATTACATTAAAGAACAAACGTGATGTTGTCAAATAATTTAACCATTGAAATAAATCGATTTGAAATTCTAAATATACGTGAATTATTTGAAAAGGCCGAGTTAATTCTCATTTCGAATAATTGACCGACGATTGAAAGTCGAAGATGAAGACGATGGTCGAAGACCGGAGATCTTCACCTCGTTTGGATGGTAACCGAGGTCCTGATTGGGAGGCATCCCGAAATATGGATAATGAGTGGTGATCGTTCAGACGTACGTGTTGATCGAAGGGTTTGCGAGGTATTTAGTGCCTCCGGTTTCGTTCAGACCCAGAACGGACTTGTAAATGGACTGTGTGTCCGACATTGGATTTTATTCTGTGTTGATTGATCTCTGTTAAATATACATCTGTTTGGCGGCGGAGAATTTATTCTTTTGCTTAACGCCCTTCTCTGAGACGTACGAGCTCAGAGGTTGTATATCGATGGACATCAGTCGCATGGCATGAATTGCCTGTGTGGCATGCTAAGATGCAGTGATCAGGGCTTCTGTTGAAAAGCAAAGTCTTGTGGTGATGATCAAAGCACCGCCTGTGTGGCATAGCTTTGTGTATAACGTGAAATCGCGAGCCTCACACCCCGGTATGAACCAGAAACGGGAGGAAGGACCTCAGGGAGGACATGCGTTTCCTTCTAGCTAGGGTGGTGTCAGTGACCTACCAGCCCTGACATTTATATACTTTTCACCTATGTGGTTGTTGCTGTTGCGAGGCGCCTCGGTTTGATCGGACGATCCGGGTCCGATGGAGTCATTCGTTGGCTCGTTTACGGCCCAAAGGGCGGGGAAACGTATTGTTCAGGAATTTTAATCCACATCGGTGGACCGGCCCTGTCGCTCCTAGGGTCACTCGAGCTCTGATCCTGAGACATGGGCTAGATTGTCTCGAATTCGGTAAGGACTATCTTTTGCCTTGGTTCATGATGGAAATCCAATTTCCAAATACGTGATCGTGCGGTTTTGATTGTATATATATATGGCGACATGATATATGGTACCCATGCCGTCTATGATTGATAGTTATGATTTGAAATTGTTTTCAAAACATATAAACACTAGCAATAATATCCATTGCCTTTGTTTTATTCGTATCAATCATATTTTGGCCATTATAAGGTAAAACTCTATCCTCCGGTTTGCGTTGCATTGTGTGATGGGAACTGAGTCTTATAACGGCTTCATTTTTATAAAAAGCATAGCGATGTTTAAAAGAAAGATTTGTTTTAAAGCACTGGCGATCCAATGGAGTAAACCCGTTCCACGAAAGTGGCGTGGTCCTGTGATTATCCAATTATATATGTGTTGAGTGGATTTCTCATACCAGTCCCATGACTGACTCGTAGTTTGTTTCGCTTTCAAACTCGGGTGCCCCTTTTTCTACACGGGCAGCCTTGTATTCAGGTTTAGCTGGTTCTTTCTGGATAGCTGGAGCTGAAGATGGATTCTATCATTTATTTCTTTTTATGCTGTTCAGCTCCTATTGTACATATTTTGTTTATTTCCGCTGTAGACATTTATGTATAGCTGAACTGTATTTGTACTAAGTAAGATCCTGTATACTGTGTAACTCTGATGATTACTTTTATCCAGTATATTTTGTTGTTCATTATCTGGTGTATTTATTTAATTCTGTTCTGCTATTATCTGTTTCTGTGTTATATTCCAAAGATAACCTTGTTTCCGTGAGAACGGGAAATCGGGTCGTCTCAACGTGGTATCAGAGCTTTGGTTAAGCTTAGTTCTGGAATATAACATTTGAATGAACTCGTCAGAAATAGAACCAGTAGTGTTCTAGGACGGGTAACTCAATACAGATAGGATCAGTAATATCCTAGTATGAGTAAAGCAGAATGAAATTACACCTTGATAGACACATTTACATTTAAAGTATGTGTTTCTATATTTTAAAATACCTTTTCTGTGACCTGACACTTGATCTGCCATTTGCAGAAGTACTAGAAAAATGAGTGTCAGAAGCAGAAGGAATGCAGAACCGGGTATTGAGGCCCTATTAATCAAATATCGAAATATGGGTGGAATACCGTTCTCTGGTGAAGAATCTATTATGAAGACACAAGCTTGGATTCGTTCGGCTGAGAAAATCTTCGAAGCATTAAAGCTTAGGGATGACCAGAAAAGATTACTGGCCTCCTGGGCACTCAAAGATGAAGCTTTGTTCTGGTGGGATTCAGTTATAGAGAATAATCCAGAAGGTGATATCACCTGGGACAGATTCAAAGTGATTTTCTTGGAAAGATTTACTCCTCCCGAAGCAACTGAGCGATTATGCGATGAATTTTCTTATCTGATACAAGGAGACATGACCATTCCCGAATATCATAAGAAATTCAATGAAATTTCTCACTTTGCTCCTCATCTAATTCAAAACCCAAAGAGGAAGAATCTTAGATTTATCCATGGCCTTCAAAGGAAATACCAGAATAAAGTATTGGGGCATGTGAAGCTTCCTTTCTCAGAAATGATTTATATGGCTTATCAGTATGAAGATCTCCATAAGAAAGGAATGTTATGCGACGAAGAAGAAGTTAGTTCTAGTGACATAGCAGAGTCGGAAATTGATATTCCTGAGGCAAGTTCAATGTCTGAAGTCGGTAAGGAGCCCGAAGTAAATCGAAAAAGGGCCAGATCCGAAAAAGAACTAGTAACGACTGCCATATGCAATAACTGCCATAAGCCGGGGCATTTTCAGGGGAATTGCAAACCCTCGAAAAAACGAGCAAAGAGTGGATCTAAATCCGGTAAGAAGTTCCAGGAGAATAGAAAGTGCAGTCAATGCCATCAGTCCGGTCATCTTTCAAAGGCCTGCCCGCTATTCAGAAAACCTAAAGCAATACATGTAAATGAAGTGGTAGAAGTACCTGCCTCTTCGTCTGCTCAGGAAAGGTCTGATGTTTTAGAAGGCACGCTCAATGTCAAAAACATTCCAGTTAAAGTACTGTTTGACACAGGCGCGTCACGAAGCTTTATTGCCAAGAGTGCAGTCAAGAAGTTGGATTTGAATTTGAAGAAGCTCAAAGAGCCAATGACTGTCCGAAATCCAGTTGGAGATTCCATCAATCTCAGTTGGGTTTGTGCAGTACCCGTCTCTTTTTCTTGCTATAAATTCCCTATTATCTCTGTCGTTATGAATTTTGATGAATTCGATCTTATTCTGGGATTGGATTGGCTAACTAGATATGAAGCTGAAGTTAAATGCGCCGAGAGAGTGGTTAAAGCAAAGGCCCAATCGGGGAATTATATAACCATACCATGTGAAGGCCCGACTTCAAGTAGAAAAGATTTCTGGTCAGCTCTCGATGTTTCTCCAGCTCAAATAGAAAATATCCCTGAGGTCATAGAGAATATTCCTGACCTTATTAAAGACATCCCTGTCGTCAAGAACTATGCGGATGTGTTCGAAGAAGTTGTTCGCTTACCCCCGCAGAGAGAAATAGATTTCAAGATTGCTTTGATTCCCAATGCAAGGCCGGTAGTTCACGCTATTCGAAGAATGTCCTTGAAAGAGAAGGAGGAATTAGACAATCAAACACGACAGCTAGTATGGAAGGGTCTAATCAGACCTAGTTTCTCTGATTGGGGTGCAACAGTGGTATTTGTCCCAAAATCTGACGGTACTCTACGACTATGTGTGGATTATCGTGATCTGAACAAACAGACAATAAAGAACAAGTATCCATTGCCGCGGATTGATGATTTGTTGGATCGATTAAATGGAGCACAAGTATTCTCAAGGATGGACCTAGCAACAGGTTTCCATCAACTTCGAATTGCCGAAGAATGTGTTCCAATGACAGCGTTCAGAGGCCTCGACTTATTCTACGAGTGGTTAGTAATGCCGTTTGGCTTATGTAACGCTCCAGCTTATTTCGTCGATCTGATGAACAGAGTATTCAGAGGAGTATTGAATAAATTTGTTCTGGTTTTTATTGATGATATTCTAATCTTCTCTAAATCAAAGGCCGAACATGAAAAGCATCTGGAACAAGTTCTAGAAATTCTGAGAAGGAATGTATTGAAAGCAAAGTTTTCCAAATGTATCTTCTGGCAAGATGAAGTGAAATTTCTGGGCCACGTCGTATCGAAAGATGGAATCGCTGTGGACCCAAGCAAAATCACAGCTATTCAAAACTGGAAACAGCCTAGTACCCCCACTGAAGTCCGCAGTTTTCTCGGATTGGCTAGTTATTACCGGAAGTTCGTTAAAAACTTTTCGAAGATATCTGGTCACTTAACGAAGCTTACAAAGAAGCATTCTAAATTCAAATGGACTCAAGAGAGTGAGGAGGCTTTCGAAGAGCTGAAGTTGAGATTAACGACAGCTCCAGTGTTAACCATCATCGATGGCAACCAAGATTTAAAAGTCTGGACTGATGCTTCTAGAGAAGGCCTTGGCGCAGTGTTAATGCAAAGAGGTCAAGTGATTGCTTATGCTAGCCGTCAATTAAAACCGCATGAGAAAAACTACGTAACTCAGGATCTTGAGTTATTGGCTATCATATTCTCTTTGAAAATCTGGAGACACTATCTTCTGGGCGAGAGATTTGAACTATTTACAGATCATCAGTCATTAAAGTACCTGTTCACTCAGAAGGACTTAAATTTGAGGCAGCAACGTTGGCTGGAGTTTCTTGCGGCGTATGACTTCGAAATTATATATACTCCGGGGAAAGCCAATGTCGTGGCCGATGCGTTAAGCAGAAAGAATGTAATGATCGCCAGTTTTATTATCACGACTTCATTGCTAGATAAGATATCTGCTCTTCAGGAGGATGATCACTTTATTCAGAAGATCAGAGGGATAATTCAACAAGGCGAACCTTCGAGTTTTCAAGTAGACAAGGATGGGATTTTAAGGCTCAAAGGTCGAATCTGTGTCCCTAACATTCCTGAACTTCGAAAGGAAGTATTGGATGAATGCCACAAGTCAAAGCTCAGTATCCATCCGGGAGTAAGCAAAATGTATAATGACATCAAACGCACTTTCTGGTGGAAGTTGATGAAAAGGGACATTTCTTTATATGTAAGCCGATGCCCCACCTGCCAGCTAGTCAAAAGTGATCAACAGAAATTGGCTGGATTGTTACAACCACTAGAAGTTCCTGGTTGGAAGTGGGAGCATATTTCTATGGATTTCATCGATGGTCTGCCCAGAACCAGGAAAGGAAATGACAGTATTTGGGTGATCGTAGATCGCTTCACGAAGACCGCCCATTTTATACCTGTCAAATCAAACAGAACTGCTCAGAGTCTGGCGCAGATATACTTCAGGGAAATAGTTAAACTACATGGAGTGCCGCTCAGCATAGTAAGTGATAGAGATACGATATTCACTAGTAAATTCTGGGAAGCATTTCAAGTCGAGCTGGGAACGAAGTTAAACTTGAGCACCGCTTATCATCCTCAGACAGACGGTCAGACTGAGAGGGTGAATCGTATTTTAGAAGATCTATTGCGGGCTTGTGTTATAGATTTCGGTGGATCATGGGAAGACCATCTACATTTGGCTGAATTCTCTTATAACAACAGCTACCAGGCGAGTCTTACAATGTCGCCATTCGAAGCATTATATGGTAGACCGTGTCGATCTCCTGCTTGTTGGGTCGAGCCTGGAAATAGACTTGTGTTGGGTCCTGATATGATTCGAGAAGCTGCCGACAAAGTTGATTTTATTAAGAAGCGATTACTCGCCGCTCAAAGCTGACAAAAGAGCTATGCTGATAGAAGAAGAAGAGATATATCCTTTGAAGTTGGCGACTATGTATATTTGAAAGTATCGCCGATGAGAGGAGTTATCCGGTTCGGTAAAACTGGAAAGTTAGCACCCAAATTCATTGGTCCGTTTCCTATTCTGGAACGGATTGGAACTCTCGCTTATAGGGTCAAACTGCCTGACTGGTTGCCTGGAGTGCATGATGTATTTCACATATCTCAACTTCGAAAGCACGTTCATGATCCAGACTTGATCGTGGAAGAAGCAGCTCAGCAAGATATTGAAATTACTCCAGAATTAGCTGTTAGGCGAGAGCCGCTAAAGATTATCGGCAAAGAAACCAAAGAGCTGAGAAACAAGAAGGTTCACTTAGTCAAAGTGCAATGGAGTGGAGATCCGCGAGATTGTACTTGGGAAACTGAGGAGAGCATTCAGAAAGCTTATCCTAGATGCCGAGTAGATATCTCTGACTGACTCTGGTGCAAGGTACATTTACCCTACTTTGCATTACCATTTAATTCTCTATTCTGTTGCTATTTTCTTCCCGTGGATGTGCACTATTTATTCTATACTCTGAAGGTTAGAAACAAATTGGTTGTTGTATTGTGTGATTGTAGATTTATCAAACCACTTTCGACTTTATTCCTTTTCGGGGACGAAAAGTTTTAAGTGGGGGAGATTGTAACGACCCAGAAAATCTGAACCAATTTAAAATTTTTAAATTGGCTAAAATAATGGATTTTAATTATTTAAAATAAATATTTTAAATAATGGCGATGAAAACTGAGTTTGAATCGACATTTGAAAACGAATATAATTAATTATAATTATATATAGAATTGAAAGTGGCGCGGTAGTTCGATAATTCGATTTCAAACTTCAATTGAATATACCGAGTGCAAAACAATCCGGATTTTAGTGAAACCAAAAACATTAGAGTCTAATTGATGATATCTTTCCAATGAATCTGACCAATCGAAATTTGATAGCGGGAATCAAAAGATATGTCCAGTTGAAAATTCTGAATAGTCGCTATGGAATTCAGGCCCTTAAAAATGGACATTTTGCAAATGACCTCGGATTTCGACGAAACCACTTTTGTTGGATCCGCAGTGTCAAGTTATTGCTAGGTTTCAAATTTCATAATTTTTCGAATCAATATGTGAGCGTGGCAAGGGAAAACGCGTTTGACCGATTTCAGTTGATTTTAATCGACTGGAAATTGGCCATTTTTCAAACGGTCTCAGAATTCGACGAAACTAGTTTTGTTAGGACTGTATCGTCAATACGAAGCTAGAAAACATTTTTCGAGAATTTTTCTAGTTAGTATGTGGCCCCAGTAATTTGAAATGTACGTTTAAAATTCAATATAATGATTTAAATGAAAATTCAAAAGGAAACTGATTGTAACAATCAAACCAGCTTGCGATACATATCCCATTGTGTTCAGAATGGGGGTGAAACGCTATGGACGACAGGCGGTGGGCCTCGTTTCGAGGTCGTACGTAAAAGTCAACTCTTTGCTAAATTAAATAATTAAATAATAATAAAAAAAAATCTCCCTCCCTTTTCCTTCGTACTGCCCCCCCTCCCCCCCCCCGTTCATTCGATTACAACCAAGAAGAGAAAAAAAAAAACCTAAATACCTATCGATAGCCCCCCCCCCTGAAGCGCCGCCGCCGCCCGTCTTCACCCCCCCCCCCCCTCCATCGATCGAAGACTCGAAGCCCCCCCTCCATCGATCGAAGGCTCGAAGCCCCCCCCCCCCTCGTTCGCGACGCTGAAGCCGCCAACCCCCCCCCCCCCCTGAAGTGCCGCCGACGACATCTTCACCCCCCCCCCCCCTCTTTCAAAATAGTGTAAGCATTTTTATCGTATTTTATTTTTATTCGTTAAAATTAATTTCGATTTTAGGGATTAAAAACTGATTTTTAATAGATGTTAAAACTGATTTTTAAAGCATTTTAAAACTGATTTTTAATAGATGTTAAAACTGATTTTTAAAGCATTTTAAAACTGAATTTTTTTTAAAATTAAAACTGTTTATTTTAAAAAAGAATAAAACTGATTTGAAAAAAAAGTATAAAACTGATTTCAAAACTGAATTTTTATTAGTTTAAAACTGATTTTCTTTTTAGGAAAAAAAAACTGATTTTGAAAAAAAAATAAAAAACTGATTTTGTTAAAAGAGAAAAAACTGATTTTTATAATTTTAAAAACTGATTTGAAAAACATTTTAAAACTGATTTTAAAAGATTAAAACTGTTTTTTTTAGAAAAGTTAAAACTGTTTTTAAAGAAAGGTTAAAACTGATTTTTCGAAAAAGGATTTGAACTTTAAAAAGTAAAAATCATATTTTTATATATCGAAAGTCGAAAGAAAAACATATTTTTATATATCGAAAGTCGAAAGAAAAATCATATTTTTATATATCGAAAGTCGAAAGTAAAAATCATATTTTTATATATCGAAAGTCGAAAGAAAAATCATATTTTTATATATCGAAAGTCGAAAGTAGAAATCATATTTTTATATATTGAATAGCATCGTAAAAATTCGATTTTTACATATGTAGAGAATACGGGCGAAAGCGACAAAAGGCGAAGATTTCTATAAAGGAAGTGTCGTGCAGTTGGATAGCTATTGGTGAGATTTCTGATTTAAAATTTATATATATATGTGTGTGAAGTAAAAGTGAATTGCTATATATGAATATATATATATATATATATATATATATATATATATATACGCTCCTCGTCCACAAACCATGGACGATATTTATTGATTGAAATTGTTGTGATAATTGGTTGATAGCGAATGATTGTTTGGGATTGTTTGTGATTGATATTGGTTGATTGTGGTTGAAAAATACCCATTGGTGGTTGTGAAATATTTGGTTGAAACCACATAGGATTAGTTTGTGGAAATGAAATAAATATATACATGCCGCCTGCGTGCGAACTAGATGCATGAACCCCACTGTCAAAAACCGCGAGGTTTTAAGGTAGAGCGAGGAGCCGTACTAGGGACGGTGCCGGTGTAACTACCCTGCCGTTATGCTGCCGAAATTCTGAATAATATTTGGGTGTTTGAATTATTTTCATATGCTTAAACTATATTTATTCATTGTATAGAAAACATTCATGTGTTGAATTGATATTCATTCGTTGTTTAGAAATTCATGTGTTGAATGGTATTCATATTTTGAAATAAATTGTTCGATAATAAAAATCACATTTTTATCTATATATAAAAACTATTGAAAACATTCATGTGTTGAATTGATATTCATTCGTTGTTTAGAAATTCATGTGTTGAATGGTATTCATATTTTGAAATAAATTGTTCGATAATAAAAATCACGTTTTTATCTATATATAAAAACTATTGAAAACATTCATGTGTTGAATTGATATTCATTCGTTGTTTAGAAATTCATGTGTTGAATGGTATTCATATTTTGAAATAAATTGTTCGATAATAAAAATCACATTTTTATCTATATATAAAAACTATTGAAAACATTCATGTGTTGAATTGATATTCATTCGTTGTTTAGAAATTTATGTGTTGAATGGTATTCATATTTTGAAATAAATTGTTCGATAATAAAAATCACGTTTTTATCTATATATAAAAACTATTGAAAACATTCATGTGTTGAATTGATATTCATTCGTTGTTTAGAAATTCATGTGTTGAATGGTATTCATATTTTGAAATAAATTGTTCGATAATAAAAATCACATTTTTATCTATATATAAAAACTATTGAAAACATTCATGTGTTGAATTGATATTCATTCGTTGTTTAGAAATTCATGTGTTGAATGGTATTCATATTTTGAAATAAATTGTTCGATAATAAAAATCACATTTTTATCTATATATAAAAACTATTGAAAACATTCATGTGTTGAATTGATATTCATTCGTTGTTTAGAAATTCATGTGTTGAATGGTATTCATATTTTGAAATAAATTGTTCGATAATAAAAATCACATTTTTATCTATATATAGAAACTATAGGAAACATCCATGTGTTGAATTGATATTCATTCGTTGTTTAGAAATTCATGTGTTGAATGGTATTCATATTTTGAAATAAATTGTTTGATAATAAAAATCACCTTTTATCGACTATATGAACTATATAGAAAAATAGTGTTTTGAAATGAATCGTTTTACAATAAAAATCGCATTTTTATTGTATGCATAAAACGTTGAAATGTGAAGTGTTAAAAATAGCCACTTGTTCAAAATAAACATATATGAGATGAAATATTCATTAATTAGCTAATGAAATGATTTGCACCTATGTATGTAACATTAGAATAAATGGTGTCTTTAAACCAAACAGAAATCAAATATGAAGTTGAATAGAAAAGGATAAATGATAAGAACTGTATATATATGTATATGCATATTCATTGAACAGGTTATAGCAAAGGGGCTAGAGAAGAGGAATAAAATTTTGTGCCCGACAAATAGGTACACATTTACTGATTTGTTTGGGTGATGATTTTGAGCCTGTTGGCTAGCCGCTTGGCTTTTTTCTTTTTCTTTTTGAGATTAGAAGGACCGGGACGCTATTTGCGATTTCCCGATGCTCCCGGTGCAGGGGAGGTTATGGCGAAATTTTTCCAAAATTTAAGGCGTTAGAAAAATATTTGAAGTGAAAACGATATAGAAATCATTGAATGAACTATATTTATATAACTATATAAATATAAATAAAATTAAAACGAAACGAAGCCGTGCAGTTCGTATTTTGAAACCGTGATTTCAAACGACTAGTGCGGGAAATCCGACCATTGGATTTTCCCGAAACCTCAACCGTCGGGTTCGCCTTGGAAATATCTTCCCAACGGCACCAACTTTGTAGAAATCCAACGGTTGGATTGTCTGGAATGTTTAATTCAAATCTGAAGAAAAACAGCGCCAGAAACGATTATATTTATTTATTTATATAAATATAATTATATTTAATCGAATAACGACGCTGCAGTTCGTATTTTGAAATCGAAAATTCAAACGATTGTACTGGGAGATCCGACCGTCGGATTTTCCCGAAACTGGAACCGTTGGATTCGTTTTGAAAAGACCTTTCTAATGATGTAAATTTTGTGAAGATCCAACGGTTAGATTTTCAGATATGTGTAAATCAAATCTGAAGAAAAACAGCGCCACGGCCGCTGTATGGCCCGAAGCGTCGTTTTGAATAAATGGGCTATTTTAAAATAAATAAAAATAGCGATAAATAGTTATAAAATATCATAGGCGATATGGAATGGAAATAAACTGAATTTGCTTGATTTATGTGATATTTGATGGTTGAATGTGTTTGGTGTGAAAATTACATTAAAGAACAAACGTGATGTTGTCAAATAATTTAACCATTGAAATAAATCGATTTGAAATTCTAAATATACGTGAATTATTTGAAAAGGCCGAGTTAATTCTCATTTCAAATAATTGACCGACGATTGAAAGTCGAAGATGAAGACGATGGTCGAAGACCGGAGATCTTCACCTCGTTTGGATGGTAACCGAGGTCCTGATTGGGAGGCATCCCGAAATATGGATAATGAGTGGTGATCGTTCAGACGTACGTGTTGATCGAAGGGTTTGCGAGGTATTTAGTGCCTCCGGTTTCGTTCAGACCCAGAACGGACTTGTAAATGGACTGTGTGTCCGACATTGGATTTTATTCTGTGTTGATTGATCTCTGTTAAATATACATCTGTTTGGCGGCGGAGAATTTATTCTTTTGCTTAACGCCCTTCTCTGAGACGTACGAGCTCAGAGGTTGTATATCGATGGACATCAGTCGCATGGCATGAATTGCCTGTGTGGCATGCTAAGATGCAGTGATCAGGGCTTCTGTTGAAAAGCAAAGTCTTGTGGTGATGATCAAAGCACCGCCTGTGTGGCGTAGCTTTGTGTATAACGTGAAATTGCGAGCCTCACACCCCGGTATGAACCAGAAACGGGAGGAAGGACCTCAGGGAGGACATGCGTTTCCTTCTAGCTAGGGTGGTGTCAGTGACCTACCAGCCCTGACATTTATATACTTTTCACCTATGTGGTTGTTGCTGTTGCGAGGCGCCTCGGTTTGATCGGACGATCCGGGTCCGATGGAGTCATTCGTTGGCTCGTTTACGCCCCAAAGGGCGGGGAAACGTATTGTTCAGGAATTTTAATCCACATCGGTGGACCGGCCCTGTCGCTCCTAGGGTCACTCGAGCTCTGATCCTGAGACATGGGCTAGATTGTCTCGAATTCGGTAAGGACTATCTTTTGCCTTGGTTCATGACGGAAATCCAATTTCCAAATACGTGATCGTGCGGTTTTGATTGTATATATATATATGGCGACATGATATATGGTACCCATGCCGTCTATGATTGATAGTTATGATTTGAAATTGTTTTCAAAACATATAAACACTAGCAATAATATCCATTGCCTTTGTTTTATTCGTATCAATCATATTTTGGCCATTATAAGGTAAAACTCTATCCTCCGGTTTGCGTTGCATTGTGTGATGGGAACTGAGTCTTATAACGGCTTCATTTTTATAAAAAGCATAGCGATGTTTAAAAGAAAGATTTGTTTTAAAGCACTGGCGATCCAATGGAGTAAACCCGTTCCACGAAAGTGGCGTGGTCCTGTGATTAGCCAATTATATATGTGTTGAGTGGATTTCTCATACCAGTCCCATGACTGACTCGTAGTTTGTTTCACTTTCAAACTCGGGTGCCCCTTTTTCTACACGGGCAGCCTTGTATTCAGGTTTAGCTGGTTCTTTCTGGATAGCTGGAGCTGAAGATGGATTCTATCATTTATTTCTTTTTATGCTGTTCAGCTCCTATTGTACATATTTTGTTTATTTTCGCTGTAGACATTTATGTATAGCTGAACTGTATTTGTACTAAGTAAGATCCTGTATACTGTGTAACTCTGATGATTACTTTTATCCAGTATATTTTGTTGTTCATTATCTGGTGTATTTATTTAATTCTGTTCTGCTATTATCTGTTTCTGTGTTATATTCCAAAGATAACCTTGTTTCCGTGAGAACGGGAAATCGGGTCGTCTCAGGAGACCTCCTGATCTAGTGGCATATATGTTGATAAGCTTGTATTATAGATATTTGATATTTTCAAAAAGTGATTTGTCTCTAAATCCCGAAGTGAAGTATGATTTGATATGAAAGATATATATATATATATATATTATTTCAATGATTTGAAATGAAACTAGGATTTTAAGTTCGAAGCGATTATTTTCAAAATAATGCATTTTGTAAATAAATGAAGTTGATTGGATGAAACGACCCAAACTTCCCCGTGAAGGAAAGCATAGATTGTTTTAGAACAACACACATCAGAACACAGAACATAAGAACATTTTATTGCTGATTACAACAATTACATTAGAGTACAAGAATATTCCAGAGTATGAATAAATAATATACATTGGAAATACAATATCAGAGATTTAAATTACATTTAGATAGCAGCGGAAAAATAATACAAATATACAACCGAAAGGAATACACGGATACAGAGCTTTCCGAATATTGCTTCAGCTGTAGACCAGGATCCTGTAAATATGATATCTGCAAAACAAGCTACTCGACTGCCCGTGTGGAAAATATGGGCACCCGAGTTTGCCAGTGAAACAAACTACAGGTCAGTCATGGGACTGGTATGAGAAATCTTAACTAACCTATATAATAATAAGGCTAATCACAGGACCACGCCGCTAACGCGGAACGGGTTTACTCCGTTGGATTGCTAGTGCATAAAATAAAGAAATCGTTAAATAACGCAATGCTTTTTTTAAAAAATGAAACCATTATAAGACCCAGGTCCCATCACACAATGTAACGCACGCCGGAGGATAGGGTTTTACCTTATAAAGGTCAAAAGATGCTTGATACGATAAAATACGATACTAGTGTGTATATATATTTAAAACATTTCAAAGTAAATGTATCAATCCTAGACGACATAGTACCCCATCCTACTATGTCGTCATACTAGTTATACAATCAAAACCGTAAAGGGCGTATTGGAAATTTGGGTTTCCATCATGAGTCAAGGCTAGGGAGGAGATCCTTACCGATTCGAGACACTCTAGCAATGCCCCAGGATTGGTACTCTGTCCAACCCTTGGATCTTGCAGGGCCGGTCCCCCAATAGTGCAATGGGTAGGATTGGCAATTCCTGAACACACGCTTCCCGGTTCTAGTGAACCTACAATACGGCCGAGAGCGACCGCATAAATCCGAGGCCTCGCAAAAATCCAACAACCACATAAGTAAATGTCTGGGCTCCATACCATGACACCACTTCTAGCTAGAAAGAAACGTGTGCACTCCCTGCGTTCCCTTCTCCCGTTTTAGACTCTACCGGGCTGTGAGGCTCGCGAAGTCACGATATACACAAAGCTATGCCTAAATAGACTGTGCTTTGATCATCAACCACCAGGCCTGCTTTTCAACAAAACCTGATCATTTGCATCTTAGCATGCCACATTGTCAGACCCTACCATATTATTGATCATCTACCAATATATATATAACCTCTAAGCTCACACGTCTTAGAGAAGGGTGTTAAGTGAAGAATAAATTCTCCACCACCAAAGCAGAAATATATAATCAGTAGCGTTCAACAAATACAGTAGAAAAGAATACAATGTCAGACACACAATCCATTTACAAGTCCGTTCTGGGTCTGAACGGAACAGGAGAAACCTGGGTGGTTCTCGTATATTCGGACAATTAACACATACGTCTAGACGACTACCACAGAAATCCCTTCAGGGTAGCTACTCCTATCGAGGACCTCAGTAGCAATACATCCATTGATGTGAAAACCGCCGGTCTTCAACACCGTCTTCATCTTCGACTCTTCATCGTCGTAATGAATATTCGGAATGGGTTAAACCCGGTCTTTCCGAATAACTAGCGTAATTTATAAAAAAAAAATCAAGTGCTATAAAATATCCAACGCCTCATTCCATTTCAGAATATTCTTTTAAATAGAATATTCATATTATTAGGGGAAAGGTTCCCATAAATTTTATCAAAGATAAATTCCTTTAAAATATTCTTTAATCTTCATTTTAAAGATTCATTAAAACTCCAATTGGGTTTTAATATCAAAATCATTATTAAATGATTATTCCAATTTAAGGATTTAACCCTTGTCTTTAGTCGGGTTAAAGAATCAATGTCATTTAAAGACATTGTTCACGATAAACCCAAAATCATATTCCATTAATTATGGAATTTTCACGGGAATCAAGTCAATACATAATCGATATAAATTTCTGTATCAGACCAATGCTATTAATGGAATAACGGCAAAGCCCTTTAAATTCCATACATAGTATCAGCCTTCCTTTGCAGAAAACTATCTCGAATATTATCGAATCCGATTCCCACTCAATTCCAATTAAATATATATATTGGAAAAACTAGATTTAGAAAATTTCTCTTTAAATCTTAATAAAAAGATTTATTAATTCTAAATCACCTTTAAATGCTAATTTGAGTTAAAGAACAAATGTCGTTTAAGAAACCTAGTTCACAAAATCAATATATTTAAGTAATTCCAAATAAATATTTTTCAAATGGAAAATTCTATTAAATCTTAATTTAATAATTCCATTCTAGTTAATAACAAGTTTATTACAAAGGGAATATCTTTTATCTTTTGTCCGTCCAAGAACGGACATAGAAATCATCTCTTAATCCTTTGTTAAATATTCTTTAAAATATTCATTATAAAATATTCTTTGTATGAAAAGAATTTTCTATATAAAATAATATCCTTTATTTTAAAGGGTATTTGTACTATAATATTCTTTATTCCAATATTCTTTATATAAAAGAAATCCTTTATTGGAATGCGACTCAATCAGTCACCATATAACTTTAGTTATATGGATTTCATTCATTGAATGTACATAGCAAGGAAAATAAATGATTATCAAACATCCATCTACATCCAGAGTGCAATATATAACTGTGTGAGCCTTAAAAATGAAATAATAACGCTCACCGCAGCTTGTCGATCTATCGATAGACATACAATTAAATATTGGGATTAGTGTATGTCAATTTTCATCCCAACACCCGTGTGGGGTTCTCAACCAATCAAACAAATCGTAAATTATCTGTGCACTTGGGCGATGTGTGAAAATTATCGACCCAATCACATAAACAAGTCAGGTAACTTGTAAATGGAAGTGTAACATTTCAGCATAATAAACATAGATAATGATGAATCATAACGACAATGTAATTAATCAAACAATGTATCTTTTCTACTGATTCATTTATATCAAATGGTGAATTCTAATGTTAATTCACTTACGATGAAATATAAACATTTTATATCACATCTATATGACATTCTTTTGCGTTGTATAAAATGTAGCCTTTATATTAAAATGTAATCCTTTAATTTTATTATTTATATAACGACCAAAATGTAGGTAGAAATATACTCTCTGGATTCATATTTTATTTACCATAAAGAATGCAAGTAAAATGTATCTTTTTAATTTCATATTTTATTTGTAATAAGGAATACAAATAAAAATATACTCTCTTATTCCATGCTTTATTTACATTGAGGATTGTAAATAAAAATAGTAACTTTCTATTTCTAATTTTATTTGCAAATAAGGAATGCAAATAAAAAGATAATCTTTAAATTTAATATTTTGTTTACATCTAAGGTTGTAAACAAAATGCTTCTTTTTACTAAGGTATTTATTTGCCTCAAACCATGCAAATAAAATGTAATCTTTTAACTACAGTGTATATTTGCAACTAAAAATGCCAATGACATATAATCTTTTATTAAAGGGTTTGTTTGCAACCAAAATGGCAAAATAAAATGCAACTCTTTACATCATATTTGCTTCATTCTTTCTCAATTGCTAAAATAAAACATTTTCAATTTTATTCCTTTAAAGTGACAAACACATTACTCTTTTTATTTCAACAAAATGAAATTTTAAACCTATCTTTAATTTACAACTGAAAATGTGAGGATAAAAGGTAACTCTTAGATTTGAAAGTAAAATGAAACTTACAATTCAGGTTTTATTTGCATTAAAGGATGCAAATAAAAATATAACTTTTGAATGATATTTTATTCATATCAAAAATATAAATTAAAAAAAAGAATGCAACTTTCTTTTGATGTTAATGTTTGTATTTGGAATTGCAAACAAAAATGAGACCATTAATTTTAATGTTTTATTTGTAACAAGGAATGCAGATAGATAAATAAATGTAACTTCTATTTTTGATGTTATATTTGCATTGTGAAATGCAAATAAAAGAACAGATTTTATTTTCATATAAGTTTGTGTATGTAAATACAAATAAAAGAACAAATTTTATTTTTAATGTTTATTTGCATATGTAGATGCAAATAAAAGAATAAATCTTTGTTTCAAAGCATATTTGCATTGGTAGATGCAAATAAAAACAATAAATTTCATTTCCAATGTATGTTTGCATTAATGAATGCGAATAAAAGAATAAATTTCAATTTCAAAATATATCTGCACTTGTAAATGCAAACAAAAGAATAAACCTTTATTTCAAATTATATTGCATTGGTGTATGCAAATAAAAGAATAATTTCATTTTCAATATACATATTTGCATTGGTAAATGCAAACAAAAAGAATAATTTCAATTTTTAATATATATATACATTTGCATTGGTAAATGCAAACAAAAAGAATAATTTTAATACAATGCATATTTACATTTGTGAATGCAAATATAAGGATAAACTCAATTTTAAAATATATTTATATTTGTAAATGCAAGGAAAAGAATAGATTTTAATTTCTATGTAACAAAGTATGATAATTCTGTTAAATCCTTTTTAATGTGAACAAAAGACAAAAATTTTATTTGCAATATATCTTTGCATTTGTAAATGCAAATGAAAGCACAACTTTGGTTACTAAAATATATCTTCATTAATGAGTAAAATAAAAGAACAACTTTTATTTTCAATTCATAAAAAAAAAGTATTTTATTGCTTGACACTTTTCTTTGTGTTAAATTGTTATATGAAAGAATATTTTATATGAAGACATTTTTCTATGTATCCCATTGATAAATAAAAATAAATTTTTATACATATACAAATTCTACATTCCAAATGACAAATAAAAGTAAATTTTATTTGAGTATCAATTTCTAAGTATCAAGCGACAAATAAAATAAAATAAAAATGAATTTTACTTGTGCGACAATTTCTATGTTCTCATATGACAAATAAAAGAGAATTTTATTTGTGACGAATAAAATTGAAAACTGTTTGATGTAAACAATAAAATGCATGTTTTCTTGTTATTCTATTTTTAAACAAAAATTGAAACTTTCATTTTGTCAATTGTCAATTCATTCAGTTGGTATCAGAGCTCAGGTTAGCTCAAATCTTTGGGGTACAACTCATTAGAACTGGACAAAAGACTCATCAGAGATTGGATTAGTAATGTCCAATAAGAATACTCATTAGAGGTAGGATCAGTAGTATCCTAGAATGAGTAAACTCGTTAGAGATGGGGTTAGTAATGCCCTAGGACGAGTTAAGAGTTACGAATTTATAATTAACGTATTTTTGATATTTATAATCTATTCTTTGAAATATGATTTTTATATATATAAAGTTATATATATTTTGAAAAGATAATTAACCATTAAAATTTAAAATTAAGATAATTAATTTTACAATTTTTAGCTACGTTCCTTTTCGAGGACGAAAAGTTTTTAAGTGGGGGCGATTGTAACAACCCGCAAAAATCAGGACCAATTTAAAATTTTATTTTAGAAAATTTTAATGAATTTTGACAATATAAATAATTTATTTAAATAATAATGATCACAAATTTGATTTAAATCGAAGTTAGAATGAATGATTTAATTTTAATTAACAAAAGAGTTAGAAATAACGCGGTAGTTTGAAAAGTCAAACTTGAACTTTGACTGACCGTACAGGATGCAAAATTTAACGAATTTTAGTGGAACCAAAAATATTAGAATCTATTTAAAAATATCTTTCTAACGAATCTGAAAAATTGAAATTTCATAGCGGAAATCAAAAGTTATGGCCAATTCAATATTTAGAAAGGTCGCTATGAAATTTATAAAGGTCAAAATGCTACTTTTTGCATACGAAGGAATTTGAACTCGAAACCACTTCCATTGAGTTCAGAATGATGTTTCTACATTGAAAAACAGTAAACACTTATATATTTTGAGTTTCAAAAATTATTTGTTTAAAAATATATTTTTAATATTAAATATATTGGCCTTAAAAATAGTCATTTTTCAAACGACCTCCGTTTTCGACGAAACCACTTTTGTTGGAACCGGAATGTCAAATTATTGCTAGGTTTCAATTTTCAGAATTTTTCGAATTAATATGTGAGCGTGGCGAAATAAAATGTGTTTTGACAATTACAGTTAAATTTGAACGCCTTAAAAATAGCCATTTTTCAAACAGTCTCAGAATTCGACGAAAATAATTTTGTTGGATTCGTGTCGTCATAAGAAAGCTAAAAATATTTTTTTTTAGAATTTTCTGAGGTCGTATGTGACCCCGGCATATTTAAATGTACGGTAGGAATTAAATAATTAATTTAATGTTGTATTTTCAATTAAAACCGAAAATAAAACGTGTAGACATCAGAATTGGACCTTGGGACATAGCCCATCGCGTTCAGAAGGCCTCAAAACGTTAAGATCGACAGTAAGCAGGCCCAAATCCGAGAAAGTCCAAAAATCCACTTTATTTCACGAAATTCGGAATTAAATATTAAAATAATATAAAAATCCGAAAACCCTAACCCTAATCCTCTAATGGCCAGCCGCCGCCCAGAAATTGATGGCCAGAATTGCTCCAACTTCAAATGCTAATATCTCTCAATCCGTTCGACGAAAATTGACGTATGACCTACCAAATCGAAGAGAATTCAGAGGCCTTTCAATCCATACGGTTAAGATCGGGTTTTGATTCACGGATTTTGTGAATTTCGAGCTACAAGTGGCTGCGGTCGCGGTGGTTTCTAGGGTGGAATGGGGGGCCGAGTTCGTCATGGTTGGCAGTGCTAGTTGGTGTTGGCGCGAGCTTCGTCGTGGCAGCATCTGATCGGCGAACGGTGGCCTAGTTGGTGGGGCGCATAGAAGAAGATGGCGGCCGATGATGGGTTCGGTGGTATACGACGACGTGAAGAGGAAGAGAAGGTCCGAACTTTTTTTTTTATTATTTTATTATTTTAATTATTTAATTACCCGATCTTTAAAAATTCATAACTCTCTCATACGAGGTCCGTTTGACGAACCGTAAATTGCGTAGGAATCACAAAATTAAGAGCTTCGCGATGGCGCAGACCGCAGCTGAAAAGGAGACAGAAAAATTTTGGCCAAAATTCAATGTGAGAATTCAAAATTCTATTATTTAATTAATTATTAAATTATTTTCTCGCTTTAAAAATAATTGCATGATGATGTTTATTCAATTCTGAAATGTTTGGTGTTGTATGAATCATTGGTTGTGATTGCGATATGTTTTGTTGTGTACGATGTGTTAGATCCGCATTAAAATTGCAGATAATATTGAATTTTATTTACGATTAGAAATGAGATCTAAAATTTGATCTAAAATATATTATATTCAGAATTACATCATATTTATTCAGATTTAGTTATTATAATTTATTTTAGGTTATTAAATATTATTTCTATTATTCTGTAATGAATAATAGAATTTGATCGACAAATAAAAACTCATTTTTATTTGTTGATATTGTTATAAGAACTTGAAAGACAATGAAAGCTTATTTTTATTTGTTGAATTTACAAAAGAAATTGAGCGATAAGTCAATTCTTATTTTAATTTGTTTACATTAAAAAGAATGAAAAATTTTATGTAAATTTGTTTACATTAAAAAGAATGAATAAAAGGAATATATTTTAATATGAGGTTCTATCATTAAAAAGAATGAAAACAAAAGATTTCATTTTTTATTATGTAAAAATAGTTTTCAATCAAAAGTCATAATTTATTTGTCAATTTGATGTTCAATAAAAGTAGCAACATAAAATTTCATTTTTAATGAAATAGCGTTTTCATAAAAAGTAGCAACATAAAATTTCATTTTTAATGAAATAGTGTTTTCATAAAAAGTAGCAACATAAAATTTCATTTTTAATGAAATAGTGTTTTCATAAAAAGAAGCAACATAAAAATTTCATTTTTAATGAAATAGTGTTTTCATAAAAAGAAGCAACATTAAAAATTTCATTTTTAATGAAATAGTGTTTTCGTAAAAAGAAGCAATGTAAAAGGTTTGATTTTTATGTGTTCATTGTTTTCAATAGAAAGATTTTACATTAAGAAATTACATTTTGAATGTGATTTGGGTTTCATCGTAAAGATTAGAATAAAAAGATTATATCTTTATTTTCATTTTGTTGAAATGAAGAGTTTATAAAATAAGATTGCATTTTTGTTGAAATTTTGTCCATTGAAATATAATTTGTTCTTTTATTTGTATTCACATATACAAATAAAACATTGAAAAATAATCTGTTCTTTTATTTGTTTTCACAAATACAAGTGAACATAGAAAATAAAGTTTGTCCCTTTTATTTGTACTTACATATACAAATAAACCATTAAAATGAAATATGTTATTCTATTTGTATCCTCAAATACAAATAAAACATTGAAAACAAAAGTTCATTCTTTTATTTGTATTCACAAATACAAATATGCACTGAAAATAAATCTGCTCTTTTAATTGCACTCACAAATGCAATTATGCATTAAAAAAAAATTGTTCTTTATTTTGCATTCACTAATGCAAATCTAACATAGGAAATAAGTTAACTTTTTATTATGTTCTTCAATGTGAATGTAACATGAAATAAATAAAATTGGCCTTTTTGTTTGCATTCACAATGCGAACAAAACCTTTAAGAAATTATTTTCAGAAGTTACATTATGTTTGTAAATATATTTTGTAAATAAAAAATTGTTCTTTATTTTGCATTCACCAATGCAAAAGTATATTGAAAATAAAATTATTCTTTTATTTGCATGTACCAACGTAAATATACATTAAAAATGAAACTTGTTCTCTTATTTGTATTTACGAATACAAATATATATATTAAAGTAAAATTTATTCTTTTATTTGCATTCACTTATGCAAATACATTTTGAAAATGAACGAACCTTTTTATTTGTGTTCCCAAACACAAAAATATTATAGAAAATGAATGATCCTTTATGTTTGTGTTCCCAACACAAATACAACATAGAAAATTAAAATGGTCTTTTTATTCGCGTTCTTAAACACAAATAAAACATTAAAAATAAAAGAACATTTTTTTTGTGTACTCCAACACAAATATAACATGATTTTAAAGTAGTTTATTTTTATTTTTATTTGCATTTTCAATGCAAATATTCCATGAAATCAAAAATTCACATTTTTGTTAACATTCCATAATGTAAACAATACAAGAAAAAAATACATTTTTTGTTTGCATGTTACAATGCAAATGAAATGTAGAAAAGAGAATATGCATTTTTATTTGCATTCTGTCATGCAAATAAAATAAAGGAGATAAAATTACATTTTTGTTTGTAACTTCAGTTACAAACAAACAAGAAATAAAAATTACTTTTTGTTGCAAATTTAGATGCAAACAAATTTATTAAAAACAAATGTTACATTTTTGTTGCATGTTTTAAATGTGAACAAAGCATTAAAATAAAGGTTATAATTTTTATTTATTTACTTCACTTGATGTAAATAAACATAAAATAAGAAGTAGTTATTTTATTTACATTTCTTGATGTAAATAAAACTAGAAATTTAATATTACACTTTTATTTTCTTTACTCAACGCAAATAAAACAGGAGAATAAAAGAAATATTTTCACTTGCAATCCTTAATGCAAATAAATTATGAAATGAAAAAGTTACAATTTTTTTTTATTTACATTCCTCTATGTAAATAAACATCAAATAAAAAGGTTGAATCTTTATTTGCATTTTCTATTGCAAATAAAGCATGAAATGAATAGTTATATTTTGTGTTATTATTTATATCCCCTATTACGAATGGAATTAAAGGATTACATTTTTCTTTTCATTTATTTACAATGAAATGAATTGAAATAAAGATGATATTTTATCATCATTTTTGATGCGAAAAAAAATAGAAATAAAGATTACATTTTTATTGACATTTTACATGCGATAAAAAGAACAGGAATAAAAGAGATATTTTTATCATCGTGTTATATTGTGTATTACACTGCCATAGGCAAGTTACCTGACTTGTTTATGTGATTGGGTCGATAATTTTCACACATCGCCCAAGTGCACAAATAATTTATTATTTGTTTGCTGGTTGAAACCCCACACGGGTGTTGGGATGAAAATTAACATACACTAATCCCAATATTTAGTTGTATGTTGATCGGTAGATCGACAGGCTGTGATGAGCGTTATTATTTAATTTTAACGCTTACACAGTTGGAATTTACACTTTGGATGAAATGGATGATTTGATGATTATATTGTTATTGTCGTATATATGATGTGTGTAAAATCCATATAATCTAAATTATATGGTAAATGGTTGAGTCGCATTCCGATTCAGGTGTTCTTTTAAATAAGAATATTCTTACATTAGAAATTCTTTTTATATAAAGGATATATTTTCATAAGTATATATATTTTCTATTAAATATGTTAAAACAAAGAATATTTGTAAAGGATAAAAATCTTTTATGTAAAGAATATTTTTAACGATTATCACTAAAATATGTTTTTCTTATAATAATAAATATTTAAAGAGAAATCTTTTATTTAAGATTATTAGAATTTGCAAATCTTATTTTATGATATGAAATAAATAGAGATGTGAAGTGGATTTATCGTGGACGGTGTTTTAAAAAGACATTTCTCCTTTAATCCAATTTACATTGAAATTATTATTTGAATTTATAAATCTATTTTATAGATTTAAAAAGAGCATTTCCTAAAAATCTAGTTTTCCAATTTAATAAAATTAAATTGGAATTAAGTGGAAAATTCGATTGGTAATAATCGAGATGGGCTTCTGTAATAGAAGACCGATATTATATATGGAATTTAAGAGGCTTTGCTGTTATTCCATGTATATTGTTAGTCCGATATAGAGATTCACATCGATTATGTATTGATTGATTTCTGTGGAATTCCATATTTTGGAAATTGATTTATGGGTTTATCGTGAACTATGTTTTAAATGACACGAGTTCTTTAACCCGTTTAAAAGAAGATTTATTCTTTAAAATAAATAATCTTGTGAAAATGATTTTTGATATTAAATCAAATTTAGAATTTTTAATAAATCTTTTAAGGAAGATTTATGATTAAATTTATTAATTTATCTTTGATAAAATTAATGAGAATCTTTTAATATGAATATCTTATTAAAAGAATACTCTGAGTGGGAAATGTGGCGTAATGTGTGATTTTCCAATATTTGATTTTTAATCACAAAATACGCGAGTTATTCAGAAAGACCGGGTTTAACCCATTCTGAATAATCATCACGACGATCAAGAGTCGAAGATGAAGATGGCAATTGAAGACCGAAGTTTCCACATCGTTGGGATGATGATGACTGGTATCTTGAATTGGGACTGGACACCCCAAGGCAAGGTATTTGGTAATGATCGTCCAAATGTATTTGGAGATCGACGGACACGTTGTTTTGCTCAGACCCAGAGCGGACTTGTAAATGGATTGCGTGTCTAACATTGTATTCTTTTCTACTGTATTTATTGAACGCTACTGATTATATATTTCTGTTTGGTGGTGGAGAATTTATTCTTCATTTAACCCCCTTCTCTAAGACGTATGAGCTTAGAGGTTATATATATATTGGTAGATGATCAATGATATGGTAGAGTCTGACAATGTGGCATGCTAAGATGCAATTGATCAAGGCTTTGTTGAAAAGCAGGCCTTGTGGTTGATGATCAAAGCACAGTCTATTTAGGCATAGCTTTGTGTATATCGTGACTTCGCGAGCCTCACAGCCCGGTAGAGTCTAAAACGGGAGAAGGGAACGCAGGGAGTGCACACGTTTCTTTCTAGCTAGAGTGGTGCCAGGGACCTACCAGCGCTGGCATTTATTCATTGTGGTTGTTGGATTGTTCGAGGCCTCGGGTTATGCGGTCGCCACTGGCCGTATTATAGGTCCAAAAGGACCGGGAAACGTGTGTTCAGGCATAACCAATCCACAAAAGCAAGTGCGGACCGGCCCTGCAGGATCCAAGGGTTGGACAGAGTACCAATCCTGGGGCATTGCTAGAGTGTCTCGAATCGGTAAGGATCTCCTCCCTAGCCTTGACTCAGATGGAAACCCAAATTTCCAATACGACATCACGCGGTTTTGATTGTATACCTATATATAGCGACATAGTGGGATGGGGCACTCATGCCGTCTAGGATTGATACATTTACTTTGATGTATTTCAAATTGGTTGCACACTATTATTATATAATACCGTGTTTATCGTATCAAGCATCTTTTGATCATTATAAGGTAAAACCCTATCCTCCGGTTTGCGTTGCATTGTGTGATGGGACTTGGGTCTTATAATGGTTTCATTTTTTAGAAAAAGCATTGCGTGATTTTGACGATTTACTTTAGTCATGCACTGGCAATCCAATGGAGTAAACCCGTTCCGCGTTAGCGGCGTGGTCCTGTGATTAGCCTTATTATTAATTAAGGTTAGTTTAAGAATTCTCACACCAGTCCCACGACTGACCTGTAGTTTGTTTCACTTTGCAAACTCGGGTGCCCTCTTTCCACACGGGCAGTCGAGTAGCTTTTTGACAGATATATAAAACAAGATCCTGGATTGAAGACTGAAGTTGTGGCCATAATGTTGATAGCCTTCCACTGAGATTAGTTCTGCTGCAATGTATTCATTTATTGTAATTTATTCTTCCGCTGTAATTATATTCCAATGTACTCTGATATGTATATTCTGTACTCTGATGTAACATTTATCATAGTGTTATAAAAGTCTTCTGTGTTTTTGTTCTGATGTGTTGTATGCCCAAAGTTAAAGTATTCGTAGATTTTCACCTTTTGGGTCAGACCTGTGTGGTTTATGGTCGATTCAAAGGGCGGGAATTTGCGGGTCTTTACTGTGTGGTTTATGGGACCTGGGTCTTATAATGGTTTCATTTTTTTAAAAAAGCATTGCGTTATTTAACGATTTCTTAATTTTATGCACTAGCAATCCAACGGAGTAAACCCGTTCCGCGTTAGCGGCGTAGTCCTGTGATTAGCCTTATTATTATATAGGTTAGTTAAGATTTCTCATACCAGTCCCATGACTGACCTGTAGTTTGTTTCACTGGCAAACTCGGGTGCCCATATTTTCCACACGGGCAGTCGAGTAGCTTGTTTTGCAGATATCATATTTACAGGATCCTGGTCTACAGCTGAAGCAATATTCGGAAAGCTCTGTATCCGTGTATTCCTTTCGGTTGTATATTTGTATTATTTTTCCGCTGCTATCTAAATGTAATTTAAATCTCTGATATTGTATTTCCAATGTATATTATTTATTCATACTCTGGAATATTCTTGTACTCTGATGTAATTGTTGTAATCAGCAATAAAATGTTCTTATGTTCTGTGTTCTGATGTGTGTTGTTCTAAAACAATCTATGCTTTCCTTCACGGGGAAGTTTGGGTCGTTTCATTTTGGTATCAGAGCTTTGGTTTACAGAGCTCGAGGACAAGACACATTAGAAAACGAACAGAAGAATTCATCAGAGATTGGATTAGTAATATCCAATAAGAATGACTCGTTAGAGATGGGATCAGAAGTATCCTAGAATGAGTCCAAAGAGTATTATTTTCATAAAAATAAAAACAAATTTAGCTTTGAAATTTTAACTCAATATACGTATTTGAGTATATTATATTTTATTGTGGACAATCGAGTATATAGAGATTTTAATATACGTCTGATCAACGTGTATTGGAAGTCTCAAATATACTGGATTGATATAGAATCACACTCTAGTCGCCCGGAGATAATTCTGATGATTGATGCATCATCATCAGAATTTATGTTCGAGTTTCGAAAGTGGGATTTCTATATATTTCCACTGACTGGTATGAGAAACGACACTTAGTTAGGACACACTGCTATGATTTGCACTGAAAATATGATTTTTGAACTATATATAAATTATATATATTTGAAAAGTTAATCACCTAATTGATTGCTGGTTGTGATGTTTGATTATTAGTTTAACTAATAAAATTATTGGAAAACAATAAAACAATGGAAATTAATTAATTAATTTATCGACTTTAGCCCATCTCCTTTTCGAGGACGAAAAGATTTTTAAGTGGGGGCGATTGTAACAACCCGCAAATTCTGCACCAATTTAAAAATTTTATTTTAGAAAATTTTATTGAATTATGGGAATATAAAATAATTTATTTTAATTATAATGGTTAAAAATTTATTTTAATCGAAGTTGAGATGAATAAATTTAATTTTAATTATAAACGGAGTTAGAAATGGCGCGGTAGTTTGAAATTTTGAATTTAAACTTTGACTGAATGTACAGGATTCAAATTAAAACAGAATTGAGTGGAACCAAAAATATTTAAATCTGTTTAATCACATCTTTCTAACGAATTTGAAAAATCTAAATTTCGTTTTAAAAATCGAAAGTTATGGCCAATTCAATTTTTAGAAAGGTCGTTGTAGAATTTATAATATATATGGCCCAAAAGGGTACTTTTCACATACTAAGGAATTTGGGCTTGAAACCACTTCCATTGAGTCCGGAATGATGTTTCTGCATTGAAAAAGTATAAACACTTATATATTTCGAGTTTCAGAAATTATTTGTTTAAAAATGTATTTTTAATATTAAATTAATAACCCTTGAAAATAGTCAATTTTCAAACGACCTCTGTTTCCGACGAAACCACCTTTGTTGGAATCGGAATGTCAAATTATTGCAAGGTTTCAATTTTTAGAATTTTCCGAGTTAATATGTGAGCGTGGCAAGAGAAACTGTGTTTTGTCAATTACAGATAAATTTAATCGACGGGAAAATAGCCATTTTTCAAACAGTCTCAGAATTCGACGAAATTAGTCTCGTTAGAACCGTATCGTCAAAACATAGCCAAATATAATTTTTCTGTAATTTTTAGAGGCAGTATGTGGTCCCGGTAAATTAAAATGTATAGTCAAAACTAATTAAATAAATGAATCAAATATTAAATTAAATAAAACCAGCTATAGACTTTTGATTTAGGCTTTGAAACCTGTTCCATTGGGTCCGGAAGGGGGGTATTTGCCTAGGAACATTTTTTGTTGGGCCTAATTTGGAGTTTATTTGAATGAACGGGCTTAAACTAGGAAATTCAATATAATAATATTATAAATAACATTAAAATATTCAAAAAAAAAAAAAAACCCTAGCCTATTTTCTTCCAGCCGCCGTCCTTATTTTGAACGGCCATGGAGCTCTGAAATTCATTCATTAATTTCTCACAAAATACAGCGAATTAAAACTCAACCCATATACCGAATCGAAGAGATTTTCAAGGCCTTTAATTTGGTACGGATGTGATCGGATATCGTTAACTGTGGAGGACGAAATTGCAGCTTGAAGCCGCCGACTTTGGGTGCGGGTTTTGGCATGGGGAGGCCACCGAGCTCGGAGCCGTTCACGTCGGTGGGGGAGCGGTCCAAGGCGCATCTCGAGGCAGTGTTGGATCGGCGGTGAAGGGATCCTGGTGGTGTGCGATTTTGGTCAAGGGGAGGAAGCAAGGTTGCGTGTTTTTACAGAGGACGGAGGGAAGAAGACCAAGGGTAGGAAAGGAAGATTTTTTTTTTAATTAATTAATTAATTTTATTAATTTATAAAATCAAATCTTTAAAATGTCATAACTCTCTCGTACAGCGACGAAATCGAATGAAACAATTTGCGTTGGGATCGTATTTCAGAACTCTACGCGATGGAACAGATCTGAACTGAAGCAGAGCAAATCAAAATTCAAGGAAAATTCAGATCTGAATTAGACGGTTTGGTGAGAAATCATATTCTTTTATAAAATTAAAGTTATTAATTATGATTTTTGTGTTGTATATTGCACTGTGATATTTGTTGAATGTTCGTGATTTGATTTTTACTGTTTGATGGTTGTTGGCTGATCAGTTGATTGATGGATATTTTGATTTTATTGGAATCAACAAAATGAGACTGTCATCCTCATTTTATTTGATTCCAATAAAATCAAAATATCCATCAATCAACTGATCAGCCAACAACCATCAAACAGTAAAAATCAAATCACGAACATTCAACAAATATCACAGTGCAATATACAACACAAAAATCATAATTAATAACTTTAATTTTATAAAAGAATATGATTTCTCACCAAACCGTCTAATTCAGATCTGAATTTTCCTTGAATTTTGATTTGCTCTGCTTCAGTTCAGATCTGTTCCATCGCGTAGAGTTCTGAAATACGATCCCAACGCAAATTGTTTCATTCGATTTCGTCGCTGTACGAGAGAGTTATGACATTTTAAAGATTTGATTTTATAAATTAATAAAATTAATTAATTAATTAAAAAAAAATCTTCCTTTCCTACCCTTGGTCTTCTTCCCTCCGTCCTCTGTAAAAACACGCAACCTTGCTTCCTCCCCTTGACCAAAATCGCACACCACCAGGATCCCTTCACCGCCGATCCAACACTGCCTCGAGATGCGCCTTGGACCGCTCCCCCACCGACGTGAACGGCTCCGAGCTCGGTGGCCTCCCCATGCCAAAACCCGCACCCAAAGTCAGCGGCTTCAAGCTGCAATTTCGTCCTCCACAGTTAACGATATCCGATCACATCCGTACCAAATTAAAGGCCTTGAAAATCTCTTCGATTCGGTATATGGGTTGAGTTTTAATTCGCTGTATTTTGTGAGAAATTAATGAATGAATTTCAGAGCTCCATGGCCGTTCAAAATAAGGACGGCGGCTGGAAGAAAATAGGCTAGGGTTTTTTTTTTTTTTGAATATTTTAATGTTATTTATAATATTATTATATTGAATTTCCTAGTTTAAGCCCGTTCATTCAAATAAACTCCAAATTAGGCCCAACAAAAAATGTTCCT